>OY728129.1:1704039531-1705239531 GCA_963277665.1 Viscum album | reverse complement strand
TTAGTAAGATGTATCTAGACCATAGAACATATATTTAAGATTAATTTTATAGTATCTAGAGGTTCTCATTATAGCATGGGAACTGCTATAACCTTTCGATACAACAATTAATCTTTGGAAATTACCATTTCAATAGTGGATGTAGAAAAGTCTACACTATAATGGTAAGATGACATCATGCATAGTTAACTCTATACATGATATGGTAATCAAAATCACACAACAGTTGGGTCTAGGGAACCCAATATTTCAACAGGATTATGAGAGTTCGGATTTTTCTGAGTACAGAGTATGGTTTATGATGAGAGGGTGCCCAGAAATGGGGGAAACATCTAGACTAAACTTCCTGAGATTGGGTGAAGTAATCCCTTCTCACGCAAGTGTGAGACAGTGGCTTATGCAGGTTTGACCCATGCACTGAAGGACAGAGAAAAACCCTTGTTTCTTACTGAACCTGTGATGGGTTAGACCGTTCAGTTTAACGTCATGCGGTAAGGATGAGAAGAATTATTAAAGGATGTTGTTCAGTTTAACGTCATGCAGTGAGGACGGGAGCATTTTTATTTCCTTTGCCCATGCTATGTAGTTTAACGTCTTGTAGCAAGGACGATTGACTGTTCAGTTTAACGTCGTGCAGTAAAGACAATTATTAAAAAGGCCTCTCTTGATTAGAACGCAACTGGGCCTGAGTATCCTGGTATTCCCAAGATGTGGAGATGGGTTGATGGTGTAAATCATGGTTCCAGGGATTCTTGGATCAGGAGAGATGATATGGGGGCTCTGAGGACGGTAAGTATACGGAGATAGGAAGAGTGTTGCCCGAGGAAATCTTGCCTTTGGTAGACGGGCCAGGGGATATCAATATGAATAGCCGCTGAGGGCATGGTATGAATAGTCATTCAAAGGTGTCCATGGGTCGAGAAATTTCCACTTCCGATGGCCGTGAGTGGTTATGAGGATTCGCGATTGCCCGTGCCACGAAGTCTGTCATTTGGTGAGGAGATATCTGGGCATGTCGGGGATATTCGCCCCTGGTTACTGTTAAATCTTAAAGAGCCCCCCCTCCCGCACTGATTTATCTTGCTTGCAGGGGTGCACCTTCACTCCGTCCAGTTTAACGTCGTGAGGTAAGGACAAAGTACTCATATTTTATCGGTCATAGAGCTCAGACCATTGGGTGACTATTGCTGCGGTCACTCGAAGGATAACTGGGTCAACATGCTCTGATATGCTTGGAACAAGGTGGGGGATGAAGGTTGTAAACTGTAACTTTGAGTTTTCCCGGATCAGGAGGTGTGGTGTGGGGGCTCTGAGGCTGGTAAGCGTATGAAGCTAGGAAGAGTATCACCCAAGGAAATCTTGCCTTCGATAGACGAGCCAGGGGCTATCATTATGCAGAGCCACTGAGGGCATGGTATGCATAGTCATACAAAGGTGTCCCTGGGTCGATAACTTTCCACTTCCGATGGCCATGAATGATTATGAAAATCCGAGATTACTCACAGTGCAGAGTTCGACACGTGGGGATAATGGCGTCCGAGTATACAAGAAACATCTTCACTGCAATTGTCCGTTGAGTCAAAGTAGCCTAGTCCTGGCTTGATGTTCGCTGATGCGGGTTGCTATGTGAACCACCGGAAGACACATAGGCTAGCCAGATAGGGGTACCCTGGCAACATTTGGATGTGAAACAGGAATGAACTTGTAAACCACTGATCCATAAATTTTTGGATCGGGAGATGTGATACGGGGGATGTAAGGCCGGTAGGCGTACGGAGCTAGGAAGAGTGTCGCCTGAGGAAATCTTTCCTTTGGTAGACGGGCCATGGGATACCAATATGAAGAGTCACTGAGGGAATGGTATGCATAGTCATGCAAGGTGTCCACGGGTCGATGACTTTCCACTTCCGATGGCCATGGGTGGTTATGAAGATCCATAATTATCCGGGTCGTGGAGTCTGATGTATGGAGAGGATGCATCCAAATGTGCAAGGAGAATCTCCATCTCGTTTCGCCTTGCGTCTTGGGTGGGTCGTGACCAAGTCCATGCAGTTTAACGTCATGCGGTGAGGATGAAGTCCGTATAGTTTAACGTCATGCGGTGAGGACGAAGTATACACTCTGTGCAGATCTGGTCTGTATACAGGGAAGAATGCATTTTTTAAAAATCTTTATATCCGTGCAGTTTTACGTTGTGTGGTAAGGACGAAGAGTACACCCTGTGCCGGTCTGGTCCGTACACGGGGGGAAAGGGCATTTTTTTATCTTTTATTCAGGGGGTTGGGCCAGGACAGGGAACCCTGGCATCACTATGTATCCTGCAAGGGTAGGAATCAAGCCGCACATAGTTCTGTGAAATAAGTACACCCCGTGCAGGTCTGGTCTGTAAATGGGAGGAGAGGGAATTTTTAACTTTTATTTGGGAGTGGCTGGGCCAGGATAGGGAATCCCAGTGTCACTACGTATCCTACAAGGGCAGGAATCAAGCCACACATAGTTCCTTGAAAGAAGTGATACACCCCGTGCAGGTCTGGTCTGTACACGGGGGAAAGGGTCATTTTTTAATTTTTGTTTGGGAGTGGCTGGGCCAGGATAAAGGACCCCGACATTGCTACGTATCCTACAAGGGCAGGAATCAAGCCATACGTAGTTCTCTAAAATCCGTGCAATTTAACGTCATGTGGCGAGGACAAGGTCCATATAGTTTAACGTAATGTGGTTAGGATGAGGGGTTTTATTATACTCCATGCAGTTTAACATCATGCGGTGAGGACGTGAATACACCTCGTGCAAGTCTGGTCCATACACGAGGGAAGGAGCATTTTTTTTTCTTTTTGAGGTGGCTGGGCCAGGGTGTGAAATTATGGCGTCACTACGTATCCTGCGAGGGCAGAAATCAATCCTCACGTAGTTCTCTGAAAGAAGTACACCCCGTGCAGGTCTGGTCCGTACACAGGGGAAGAGGGTGTTTTTAAATCATTTTGTCCGTGCAGTTTAACGTCGTGCGATAAGGACTAAATACTCTTAGTTTAAGGTCATAGAGTTTGGACCGTTGGGTGCTTGGAAGTTTAACATCATGCAGCTCCGACGAAGCATACACCCCGTGCAGGTCTGGTCCATACAAGGGGGAGGGTCATTATTAACTCTTATTATCCATGCAGTTTATCGTCATGCGGTAAGGACGAGGTACTCCGGGTCTCTATGCGAAATACTTCTTCAGGAATCTTGCATTGGTAGGAGCCATGGTGAATTGCCCGTCCATGGAGATCAGGGCATATGCTCCGTTGGAGTAGACCTTGTGTACAACATATGGTCCCTACCACTTGGGCTCCAGCTTTGGAGGCTTCTTTCCGAGTATCATTGGGGTTCGGAGGATCAACACTAATTCTCCCTCCAAGAAAGACTGAAGACGAACCTTTTTATTGAAGGCTCGCGCGATTCGGTTCTGGTATACTTCTAGATAGTGCAAAGTGTGCAACCGCTTATCGTCTAGATATTCCAATTCACCTAGCCGCTTTTCTGATTGATCATTGTTGAAAAAATGATCACATATGGCAACACAGAGTGAGGGTAGTTGGAGTTCAATGGGAAGGACCACCTATGTGCCGTACACCAATGAGTATGGGGTAGCCCGAGTAGCAGTACAGATTGTGGTTCGATAAGACCACAACGCATGGAGGAGTTTATCTGGCCATGACTTCTTGTATTTGTCAACCATTTTCTGGAGAATATCGAACATGGTCTTGTTGAAAGCCTCTATCTGTCCGTTGTCCACTGCATGGTAGTGGGATGAGTGGTTATCCTTGATACCATATTCGCGGTATAGTTTCTCCACTTTGGAAGATAAGAAGTTGGTGCCGTTGTCCGTCAGTATGGTATGAGGGACACTAAATCTGGTGATGATATTGGTATTCACAAAGCTGGAAATATTTCTCGCCCTGACTTCCTTGAGGGACATGGATTCTGCCCATTTGGAAAAGAAGTCAGTCGTTGTGAGGATATACTTCAGCTGTTTGGCCGTGGTGGGAGGATATGGTCCCACGGCGTCCATCCCCCAGACGGAAAATGGCCAGGAGTACTTAGCTTGATGAAGTAACTCTGGGGGTTGGTGTATGAAGTTGGCATGAATCTGGCATGAGTGGAATTTTGCGGTAAAACGCTCGCAGTCTCGTGCCACTGTAGGCCAGTAGTACCCAAGCCTTCGAACCTAATGGGAAAGCTTGGTCCCTAGTTGATGTGCTCCACATGGTACTGCATATACTTCATTCATTACAGTGGCTGTTTCTTCTCCATCAATGCATCTGAGGAGCACCCCGTTGAGGCCTCGTTTGTAGAGGACCTCTTGCTAACCCATGACACCATATAGGACAAAGTTGATTACCCTCCTCCGTATTTGCTCTCGTTCAACCCTATCTGATGGAAGTTCTCCTCGTTGAAGGTAATTCGCAATGGGGGACATCCAGCCGGTGGCAGGAGCATATGGCTCGGGGACCGGACTGAATTTGTGGATTTCTTCCATCTCGGCTTGAACAAACGACAATACCATTCGACGGTGAGTAATACGGATTACCGTTTCATCCTGGTCTGGGTCAGTTAGGGCTGTGGCCACATTGGCTAATGCATCAACCTAAGCATTCTGAGACTGGGGAATACAAGTCAATGTTTGTTCCGTGGAGAACTCAGCCATTAACCCTCAGACATGGTCAAAAAGGGGGATCAACTCCTCCTTTTTAATAGCATAGTCACCTTTGACTTGCTTGATAACCAACTTCGAGTCACCTTTTACCTTAAGGTGCTGTACTTGTGCTTGGAGTGCAAGCTCCAGACCTGCAATGAGAGCCTGATATTTTGCTTCATTTTTGTACATCCTTTTGATCGGAGGAAGGAGTATGGAAAGAATTCCTTTTCTGGGGACATGAGTATTATCCCCAGACCCACTTTGTTGAATCTGGGATCCTCCATCCTCTTTCCGGTTGGGATTCGGGAAGCACCGTCGAAGTACATTTCCCATGCTGGGAGCTCCTCTTGAACCGAGAAGATGTCTTCATCGGGTAGCTCGGCGTCCGCTGCAGTGGTCCCTATCGAAGGGTGCTCTGCCAGAAAGTATACTAATGCCTGGACCTTGTTGGCTTTTTGAGGCACGAACCAGATGTCGAACTGTTGCAGGATGACCGCCCATCGGGATAGGCGTCCGGTTAGCATCAGGCAGATGAGGATATACTTGAGCGGATTACTCCATGAGATCAAATGGACTTCATGATGTTGCAGATAATGTCACAGCTTTTGAACTGTAAAGACCAAGGCCAAAAAGTTCTTCTCGATATCTGAGTATCGAGTCTCAACATCAATCATGGTTTGAATGAGGTAATAGAGACTGTTTTTGCTACCGACGTCATTCTTTTGTGCAAGGAAGGCTCCCAGTGACCGTTCTAGGGCCGTCAAGTATATAATGAGAGGTCTTCCTTCAACTGGGGGCATGAGAACCGGTGGGATTAAGAGGTAATTCTTCAAGTTGTCGAACACCTCTTGGTAGTCATCCGTCCATTGATACATGACTCCTTTCTTCATTAACTTGGTGAAGGGCAAACATTTGCCTGCCAGGTTGGCTATGAACCGCCTAATATAGGCCAGGTGTCCTTGGAATCCCCTCAACTCGGTGAGATTTTGGGGAGGTGGTAACACAAGGATAGCCTTCATCTTCTCAGGTTCGACTTTGATGCCATGATGGCGCACGACGAAGCCAAGGAATTTTCATATGGTAACGCCGAAGGCACATTTCAAGGGGTTTATCATCAAGATATGCTGTCAGAGTTTGTTGAAGATAGTCTCAAGGTCCGACAGGTTATCCAAGCGCTGTCTGGATTTAACCACTAGGTCATCCACGTAACATTCAACGAATTTCCCCAGGAACGTCTTAAAGATCCGATGCATGGCACACTGATATGTGGTGCCATCATTCTTGAGACCAAAGGTAATGACCCTGTAACAAAATACCCCTTGATGGGACCTGAAGGCTGTGGATTCTTCGTCTTCTTGGGCCATCCTGATTTGGTTATAGCTAGAATAGCCATCCATGAAGGACAAATCCTCATACCCCATCCTTTGCATCGATTAACAACTTGGTGATTGGGACCGAGAAGTCATATTTCGGGCAATGCCGATTGAGATATCTAAAATTGATACAGACGTGGATTTGCCCGTTCTTTTTCTTGACAGGGAAAATATTGGCCAACCAGATGGGGTATTGGACCTCCCGAATGAAGCCTGCTATAATGAGCTTATCGACTTCAGCCTCTATCTTGGTAGCATGTGAGGGGTGCGTCCTTTTGGCGGCCTGCTTGTAGCCTCGATGGTCTTCTGGAAGACCCAGGTGATGCGTCGCTACTTCGGGATCGAGTCCCGACATCTCCGTGTAATTCCAGGCGAAGACGTCCCAGTGTTGCCTTAGGAAGGAGGTATATATATCGTGTTCCATGGGAGACATGGATGTACTAATGAGAGTGGGCCTCAGGTCTTCCTCGGTACCCAAGTTTATTTCCCTGAGTTCGTCCACAGTGGTGGAGATACCTTCCTCAAATGCAGGAGGTGCATCCCTGAGATCTTCCCCCTCTTCTTCTCTCAAATCCTCATCTTGTTGGTCCAACGAGGAGAGAGCCCCTAACGCGAGTGATTGGGAGTCCAGAGGCGAGGTGTTGTGGGTGTCCTTACTTGAGTTTTCGTCCCCAGGTTGAGGTTCAGTGGACATTATCACATTTTCACACTCGGCCTTTATGGATGAAGTCATGAGGACATCTGAGTGTGTGTCCAGACTTGAACTCCTACTCTCAACGTGGTTGATGGGCAGGACATAATCTCTACCAAGCTGCCTGAGGGGGTCATCGAGAACTATTTCCAGGCCATTTGGAGCAGGGATCCAGTCGACACCATCAACCAAAGGCTTCTTTTTATTTTGCTCATAGAACCCTGCATCAATATAATGTGACTCGGAGAGCTCGAAAGGGGCCTGGTCAGTGTACAACATTCCACTTTGTCCATTGACTCAGTACTTGATACACTGGTGGTTGGATGAAGGAACGGCCATATGCTTATGGTGCCACGAACTTCCCAGTAGGGCATTGAATGTTGTGCTCTTCCAGACCACTAGGAATTCCGTGTAGGCTACCAGGTCACCAAAATGGGTCCTTATCTTAATTTGTCCCATTGTCTTCTGCTTGCTCTTATCGTAACCCAAAAGAGTTGTGGTAGAGGGAATTAGATCGTCCTCACTGTATCCCAACTTGCGGAGTGTTCGTAGGGGAAGGAGGTTAACCCCAGAGCCATTGTCTATAAAGACTTTCTGGATCTCAATACCATTTAGCGTGCCGGACACATATAGTGGTATGATGTGTCCTTGCATGATGGCATCTTCATCTTGATCGGTGAAGTAAATCACCACATTGCATTCAACCGAGCCAGTATCCATCTGGTAAATCTCGGCGGCAGCTACCTCGGCTTGAAACTCCTGGGGGCTGATCAAAGCTTCTATAAGTGCCTCCCTGAGGTCTGCTGACAAACTCAGGGCATCCTGGATCGAAATCTTGGCTGGTACCAATGCCAGCTGCTTAAGGATATAGTATTTATTCTCCAGCGGTCAATGCTTCTCCACTGGCGGGAGAGTTCTAGCAAACAGCTTGGGGGCCAGAGCATTAGACGAGGAGGGACTAGACGTGGGGTCAGATGTCGATGGTGCTCCCGTGTTCTGGGGACTCGGCCCGGCCGGTCTGTTTGTGCATGCTAGGTGGCCAGACACTTGCTCCTCCTCTAGTGGGTATCACAGAACAACAGGGCCAGAGTGGCTGCTTGTGGAGGTGGAGGGGCATTCCTTCTCCTGTTGAGTTCGTTGAAGGGCTCTCCCACAGGTTTCCACAATATTAACGGTTTGGTCCGGGGTCCAACTGTAGGGTTGGTTTCAGCCGCGGCTGCGCCTCCCCTAGTATCCCCTACCTCTACGATTCCTACTCCCGGTTCCTCGTGCAGGGAACTCGGGTTCGTAACCATACCCTTCATCAGGGAATAATTCCATAAGATGGATGACGTTAATAGAACAAAAAATTGGCTCTTCATCCTCTGACAGGTCAACCTGGTCGGTCTTCCCTGATGGTTCCATTTGTTGGGTCGGTGCCCGTGGCACCAAATTCGAGGGAATATAACCACCCAAAGGTCGGGACTAACTTTGGCCCTGTTGCGGACTACTCCTCTGGAGATTGTTTCTTCCTTCTATTCTGCCCGAATGATCGGCTCGTAGAGGATTGTGAGGCCGATGCTGTCGGTTGTGTGGAATCAGGGGCTGTTGGCGGCAAGACTGGCTATCGTAGCTGAGCTCGGAGTATGCCTTGGGCTCGGTTGATAGTCTTATGATTCATCCAGTCATCGAACTTCTGCCCCTTCTTGTTGGTGACTTTCTGCCACCCCTCATCTTTGTTAGAGTCAGTGGTAGAGATACATGCCACATGTGCTGGGGGTGGTCCCAACTCGACCTGTCCGGAGTCTACCATCCTCTGCAGGAGGTCTTTGAAGATGAAACATTCTCAGATACTATGCCCCAAAATCTGATGGTAGAGGTAGTAATCTGTCCTGTCATCGCGGCTGAATTCTTCAGGTTTCCTCAGCTCCGGGAGGCGGAGCAGGTTGCAATTCATGGCGGCAATGAAGTAGCCGCGGACTTGATCATCTTGGAATGAGTATACTTTTTGTCTTTATTCCACAAATTATTTTCGCTTCGGTCCTCTCAGATCGTCCCATTTAGGCGAAGGCGGCCACTAATATGCAGGAGGCCCTTGACGATTTGGTGGAGGCCTGAGCGGTGGAGCGGGCACAGGGGCCGGTTTGAGTGTAACAGTAGATGCTTCAACTCTAGGGGATCTTTTCGCAGGAGATTGTGAGGCTATTCGGGACTTTGAATTAGTCCATTGCAGGGAGTCCTCAATTCTATGGGCAATGGCCGAGAGATGGCGGAAGCTAGTGGTGCACTCCACTAGTATGAGCGGTGTTCACAGCTCATCTCTAAGATTATAGATGCATATGGATAACATCTAATCTTGAGGAATTGGCCTATTCAGAGAATAGGTCAGGCCTTTCCACCTGGCAATGAAATATGAGACCCTCTCATTCTCCCTCTTCTAGCAGTTCATGAGGTCGCTGACTGTTGTCTTAGGCAACGTCGAGCTAAAGTGGAACATGAACTACTGCCGAAGGTCCTCCTAGCTCTTTATTGACTGGGCTGGCAGACTCATGTACCAGACGAAGGCGGATCCTTTCAAGGTCCATACGAAGCATCTGAGTTTCACTACTTCTTGTTGTTCTAGAGTTCCCATCATAGGGTCGCAATAGGATGCGTAGTGCATCAAATGTTGTTCCGGATCGCCTGAACCATTGAAAATAGGGAATACAGGGCTCCCAAAATTGGTTTGAGGTGGTGTATTGGTCACCCAATCTGGGTAGGGTTTCCACTCTGGCTGTATCGGAGCTCGTCGAACTTCCATAGCTTCCAATCAAGCCGTTAGCGCCTCGATGGTGTTGGTGAGAACCTGGTTTACATCCTGTTGGGCCCGGTCCTGGGCAGGCGTAGCCCGAGGCATTTCTTAAGGATCCGGATTAGCCGGCACCAAGGGTGCATATTCCGTTCGGGGAACCCTTAGAGGGTTTGGCCGTACTTGCTCCAGTTTCCGCCTAAGTAGAGGGAAATATTGGTATTCATCATCCACATTTAGGTAGTTGGACGGACCGGACGCCTCATTAGGCAGGAGCCATGACCATGTTTTGTTTGTCGGAGCAAGCCTTAGCCTTTGAGGCGCACTTTCTGGGAGTGCATGATGTGGCTCTCCCTGGGACTCACTTTCAATAAGGCGGTTCCTCTGGAGTAGCTCGACGTTAAGCCGCCTTAATTCTTTCATCTCCTCTTCCTGCTGAGCGAATCTCTCTTCAAGCATGAGTGGCTCATTTTTTGTCGAGAGAAGGAGGTGGGTTAAGGGTAACCATTCCCTTATTCTTATTCTTATTGGAAGCTCATTGGGTAGGTAGAGGAGGGTTGGCTGGAAGGACAACCATATTTAGGGTGGCCCTCTGGTTCCGGGTGTGCACACCTCGGGGTTCGTTGTGAGTCACAACTTGACCAGAACCATCGTCTCCCGATCTGTCCGGATTTTCATTTTCCCCGGTGTCATCCATGGGGTTAGCCTCTATGGCATTGATGAATGCATATCGTGGCGTGGAGGGGACGTCATCTTTTAAATGGGAAGAGGATCTCCCACGTCTTCTTCTGGACTTCCCTTTCATGACCTGGGATTACCTCCGGACTTCTTGACAAAGGGTGACGCGGAGAGTTTTTTGATGAGACCTTACGGTGAGCCTTACTCTCGGAGGGGATGATGATTCAAATGATGGGATAGGATGGGAACCTCCTCTTCGGACTGTCCTACCTAGACGAGAGAACAATGAATCTCGTGGGTGAGGTTGTTGTTGAGGGGGTAATAATGCCCTTAGCCCTGAGGGCTGGGTTTGGCTCTATTCCCTGGGCATTGAGTCTCCTTTCATTTTTATTTGTCTTACGAGGGAATTTGTTGTTAAAAATGCCCCCAGCCCTACAGGCTATGGTTGACCCTGTATTGCGGTAGTGGCTACTACTATCGCGACCTGCCTGATCACACGTGCCCCCATTTGGGGGTGAACCAGATTTGGTGCCGAATTCACATGTGAATTAATACCTTCTGGGGAGTCAGGAAAAGATCGATGATTGACCTCTCTTAGGCGAGAGGCCTGTTTTATGCTCTCGGTGGCTTGATTCAGGAGTTCTTTGATGGATCGTTCCCACCGGGCCTGACACTTCTGGGACTTACTCAAGGCCTGACTCTGTCGGGTGTATTGAATTTCCTGAATAGGGGGACCACTCGATTGCCGTCTTGACATGATGACGTTGCAAGATACCATGCCGAACGGGTTCTTCTGGGCGGGGAGTAGAGTGAAATGCAGAGCTCCGTGTTCCCCCATCCACTGATATGGAATCCCATTGGGGCGTCACCGATGAGGCGGCGTAGCACGTGCAGTGCACAGAGGAAGGCTATCTCCATGTTCCCTTTACGTCTCTCGGAGCGCTGTCACCACACCGAAGAAAGGACCTCCAGGTTGATGTGACGCAGGAGGTCCCCTATCATCTTGACATGGTCCACACACCCATCATAGCGCAGGAACCTCGATTTCAGCCGACAGAGGGTTGTCCATATATTGTGGCGGATTCCGTGCACGCATTCTTCTGACAACTCTCTGGGTATGTCGTACTAAGAGGCAGCCTTAGGCCAAAACGTAACTGGTATATCATTCCTGGCCAGTCGTTTCTTCAGGTGTAACATGTCGGCATACTCTTCCGCTAGTGATTCCTCTACCTGGTCAGCCCAACTAAGGTGCTCACTGTAGTCGGAGGCAGTGGGACCGATAGGTATTGAATTGTCCTGTGGGAGATTCTGAGGTGGTTCAGAAGATGAATGCGGCCCTGGAACGGCTCCTTATAAAAAAATGGTGTCATTGGCAACTAACTGGGAATCTGACATACTTGATCCCGTCCTTCTGAGTGCCTCAGTATACGAGGGATTTCCTGTGCTTTCTTCGGCAGGGGGAGGGCCTTCCTGTCGATATGATATGTCATCGCGGGGAGCACCTCCTCAATGGCGGCCGTAATTGGTGAGGACTACCATTACTGCTTGATATTTCACTGCATAGATGACTTTTTCAGTGCACGCCCTGGGGAGGACCTCCAAGGCATGTCGCAGCAAGGGGAGGACCTTCTTGCTGCGTAGCATTGTTACAGGGAGGGCCTCTGCAACAAATTCCATCATGACGAGGATGAACATAATGGCTTGACATTAGACGTGTATCCTGGGGAGGACCTTCAGGACACAATGCAATAAGGGGAGGACCTTCTTGTCGCTTATGGACAATGCGAGGAGGACCTTCACAATGGCGGCTGTGGTGGTGAGGACTACCATCACAACTGTGGTAATGGTGAGGACTACCATTACAGCTTCTGCAGGGAGAATATCTGCGGGATACAGTATGGGGAGGGCCTCCAGAATGTACTACAATGAGGGGAGGTCCTTCTCATTGCTTGACATCTCTACGGGGAGGACCTCCTTTATCAGGGTGGCGAGGACTACCACCGTGATCTGATGCCCGGCTGCGCGGAGTGTTGTTGAAACGTAACCCCTGGGGAGGACCTTCAGGGTAGGCCACGACAAGGGTAGGTCCTTCTTGTCGTGATGAGATGTCTCTATGGGAAGGGCCTCCGTAGTTGCGACTATGATAGCGAGGACTACTATCATAAACTGTGGTCCCACTGCATGGAGAGTGATTGTAGTGTCTACCCTAGGGAGGACCTTCAGGGTGGACCGCAACAAGTGGAGGAACTTCTTTCTGCTCTATCTTCTGGTCACGTGGAGGGTTTCCATGACTCGCATAAAAGAGGATATCTCGTGATCAATCATTATATGCCCGCGGGGGAGGCCCCCACGGGTGATCTGGGGAGGAACTTCAGAGATACTGGAAGCAACATTGCGGGGAGGAACTTCGAAACTACTACTGCCAATCCCATAATATGGTAATGGGTGGGCAGGGTTCCACGCCTTTGATGTGTGCTAAGCAGCGTTGGGAACCCAAGATTCCAGCAGAGCGGAGTCATGAACCCACTCTTTATTTTCCAGCTACCTTCGGTGCGTTCGGGGTGCTCTCTTATGGGAAGTGGGGACTGTCTGCTGTTGACAACGACCTTCACCTTTGGGTCCCTATCTAATTGGGTCCCGTGATGCCGTCGGGATATGCTGACTAACATATTGACTTTTAGCAGGGATATATGCCTGCTCTGGAGCATCCACCGTGATGGACGGGTGTCCCCTAGTTGGAACGAGTGAAGCTGCTTGATCTGGTTTCCCTTGCGTCGCGGAATATGGCCGGTGACCCTCCTGGGCAGAAGCAGGGATGCAGATTTGCTCTGAGGTGGATATCTCGTCTCTTAGATGAGTCGCCTCAATTGGGGAGATGGGATCACGGGCCCGAGTCCTTTCTGTTGCCACCAATGCAATTACATTCTGTCAAGTCTGCAAGATATGATCTGGGATCGATACCTACTCTTCCATCATTTCCAGGATATGTAGAGAGACATCTTTGGATGGAACGAGTATGAAGTCCCATTTCAGTATCAGAGTAGGAATATCCTACTTCAGTCCTCCAATGGTGAGTGGGTACTGAAAATTCTCCTTTGTCGGGGCAGGTGAACGAATCTGCCCCTGTATCGGGATATGCCGGTTTATCTCTCCATTTTACGCCACATAGAGGTGGCGGAATTTACTTTCATCCACAGGGAACTTGCCCTACATATATATATTTTCCACTGTATCGAGTCGGTGGCCTTTGTTGGAGGGGATATGTGCCCCCTATGAGTTGCTGCCACATCTGGGTGGCAGGCTTTGTTGATCGCCACCATGCCAGGATGGCGGGCGTCAGAAGCATCTGCTAAGAGCTGGTCCTACAGGCGCTGGGTCACCACCACGTCAAGCTCATGGGCTTCACAACCCTGGGCAGGGAGAGGTGCCTGCCGAGTAAGTGCCATCCTGCGTGAGCGATGGGCTTGATGGAGCTCGGCAGGGATGCGCGCCAGCTCGTATGATGCCTCCATGTCTGGATTGCGGGCTCGGGAGGAGCGAACAGGTGTAGGTGCATGTTCATGGTACATCTCCATGGTTAGGCATAGGAGCTCCTCCTGAGGGACCAGGGTGATGACCGGTCCTTGATTGTACGTCTGCCGCCCTCATCGGGCGGTCCGAGGGGCTGGAGCTCAGGGAACATGGGCCTAAATCCTCGGAGAGACATCCTCCTCGATGTGAGGATATTGAATTGGGCGTGACCGCGATGACGCCTTCCTGCAGGGGCCTTGGAGTGGAACCCCCGTTCGGCAGGGATGAATTCCTCAGCTTCGACCTCATCCGTCTCCCTAGGATAAGGGAGGTACGCATTGTCCCGTTCTGGGGATAGACTCCTGAAATGGTTCGAGACGGCAACATGGGCCGTCTGGATCTGCCTTTGCAGCCGCTGCTGGGCAGGCGACCGGTGAGTCCTGGCAGATTGGAGGGCGTACATGGCCACCTCCATTGTTGGGAGAGTACCATTCACATGGTACTCTCAAATCAGCGCGTTTGAGACCCAGCGTTGAAGGTGATGGGTGGTTGACAGGGTCCTCCGTAGGTGAGGATGTCCGGTTCATGCATTGTTGGAAGCGCGCGCTTGTGAGTTCCTTTGCAATGCCATTGGATCGAAGGGAGTTCTGAAGGTGCCTGTAAAACATTTTAACAAATACAAACAGAAAACTCGTCAAAGAATCATCTCATGATCCCATACGTAATTAATGACCTTGCTTAGCCCTCCTTGAAAGTATAAGGGGGAACATAGTGAGATTAGGTTAAATCCGTCATGTTTGGTTAAATATTCACATCGGGTTCACCATTTTTGTTTCGGGTTTCGGTATCGAAACGCCCAACGGTTCCGTATCTGATGACGCGTGGACCTGCTTTCCAAAGGTAGGCGTTTGCTGGACGGTTTGACCAACGACACTTAAGAACTCACATTGGTCGAGAGGATTGGAAGTCGGGCTCATTACACCCTTTTGGGGGGAAACTATTACCTGTTCCGGGACTCTCTTATAGATTTAATACGTATTCATATGTTTGTGAATCTTTGGTTTATACCCAAACATAGTATCCACGGATTCAACCCTGGTTGGCAATGGTCAACTGGACGCAGGGGTTCAGAATCATTTACTCCTGAGGTTTACCATCCCTCATTGGGTTAATGACCCTGAGGAGTCTGGACTCACTGAGGCAACACAAGGAGCGGAGCGGTGAGCCGATGTGAAGATAGTCGGATCGATCGGTTGTCGGGCTTGAACCTCTTGGAGGCTTGCTACGTACCCTGACTAGGAGACAGGGATCAAAGTCCACGTAGTTCGAATAAGTGTCGGAGAACCGACGTGAAGATGGACTAGGGGTCCGATGGGTAGTGGGATTGAACCTCATGGAGGCTTCCTACGTATCCCTATGGTGGGGAATCAAAGTCCCCGTAGTTCGCATATACAGTTTAACGTCATGCTGGATGGGGGCATACAGTTTAATGTCATGCTAGAAGAGGATGGAACTCGACGTGAAGAAATGACCGAGTGGTGGGATTGAACCTCGTGGAGGATTCCTACGTACCATGCCTTGACATAGATCAAAGTCCCCGTAGTTCTCTTGGTGGGGCTTACACTCTGAGGAGGCCAATAAGAGGATTTCATGGTCGATGCTTACTCTAAGCCCACGTGAGTCATGCTCGGTGTGAGAAACAAGAGGCAGCAAGGAACAGATGATCATGTCGCGAAAGGTGCGTCCGTGAGAAGTGGAGTGGGGCTTACGCATGGAGTGGCCCATAATTATAGATTGGGGATTACACTCTGAGGAGGCCCATGCGACAAAGCGCAGCGAGAGAGGGAAAGGGGGTGCTCCTGTGCCCGTCTCCTCTCTTGCAGTGCACGAGGGCTTCCTTCTGATGGGTATTTTACCACCCCCGAAGATCTCTGAACAAGTGGAGGGGCAGAAAGGGGACTCCTAAGCTCAGACCCCACATTACCATGGGAATGTGAACCCATGAATACTTAGGGAATCTTCTCAAGGGTCGGGGAAACCCCTTCACATCTACTTACTGTGGGTATGTGAACTCAAAATGGCGCGCTGATGTGCCTGAGGGTTACACCACGCGGATCCGGTGGCTCTGGTGGAGGCCTCGGCTCGGGGCCGATGAATAGGACAATGAGGGAGTCATGGAGGATTGGGTCGGATTGGAAGGATTTTATATGGATCAAGGAATGGGAACTCCGAAGGCACTGATGGGCCATAGATATAAAGGAGCGGTGGTGCCGTTCACGTAGGAAGGTGCTACGCGAGCGGTGGTGCCGTTCACGTAGGAAGGTGCTACGCGGCTGGAGAAGCCATCCGTTAACCATGATGGTCCATAGACTGAGAGGGTGCCTGAGAACCAGGGTGGTCTGCAGACTGAGAGGCCGCCCGCGAATCAGGGTGGTCCGCGGACTGAGGGGCACCCGCAAACTAGGGTGGTTCGCTGTCTAGCAAGCATCCCGTGAACCGGGGTGGTTTGCGGCTTCGGGTTCGGCCCGCGTACCAGGGGGGTACGCGGAGGGGTCCATGCAAGCGGAGGAAGCCGAGGACGGTGCCGATCAGGGGTTCTTCGGTCGAGGATTTTCCCGTGTAGGAGGGTGCTACGCGGTGCGGTGGATCATAAAAGAGGCATAAACTCCCTGCTCTGCGGGGAGTGCATCCGCGAACGGGCCATGGTTCACAGTTTTCCTTTTGTTTGTTATTTTAGGTTCGTGGTTCACCAAATTATTATGCATTTTTGGTTCCTTATTATTTCATTCCCAGGTTTATACCTGCTCTGGTTCGAGAACTGGAACTTCGCTGTTTGCAAAATCCTTAGCCTTTCTTCGAAATCCTTCCTCCCGAATCTGATCGCTCTTCTCTTCCTCCGCCTTCGAATCATCTGAATCCGAATTCCGAATCCCATTTTCCCTTCCCCTTGGTCTCCTTTTATAGAGTGGGGAAAGATATGTACCTGTGGCCACACATCACCTTCTGCAGAGGCCCATGACTGAAAACCCGGTTTACAGCTGACTTGGTCAATCCGTGATTCACGGTGGGTTTTGAGCGCTTCTACTCCGCGAACTGAAATCGGGGAGTGCTTCGCGGCTGCGGAGGGTTCCGCCTGCATTCTGAGAACGACAACGGATGTGGCTTGAACCAGTCGACGTGGTCCGCGGTTGGGGAGGTTCACGACGGTGGACCGGATCAGCGCCCATCCCGCCTCGCGACCGCAGAGGATCTCCGCCTCCATTTCGCGAACGACAATGGTTCACGGAGGGGGGTGCTTCGCAGAGCCTGGCCACGTCGCGTTTTCATGGGACCAGTCCGTGGACCGGTCCTGCTTGTGTCCCTTCGTTGAATTTTCTCCATTCTTTTCCCCAATTCTTTGGGGAATTTGGGTAGAATCTCCTTTGCGGATTTTTCAGGACCATACAATTATGTTAACTAGGTTTTTAACCTAAGTAATTTATTTTTTAATAATAAGCTATAGTGATAATTATTATATCATTTATACTAAATGATTATAAATATTATATTTAATAAATTATAGTGTTGGAAATTAACTTTAACACAAACGCATGAAACACACAAAAACACTACTTTAACTTTAACTGTGCTAACACAATTTTTTCTATTTAACCATCAATATAATCATTATAATAGAAAAATTGGTTCATTAATGGACCATAGTTTATATTTAATAATATTTAAAAATCATTTTTCATAATATATGTTTTTTATTAATTTTAAACCATTTAATAAAATAGTATTTATTGTAAATAACATTAATATCAATTTTGGCATTATTCAATTAATTTAAATTAAAAAAATAAATACAATAATAGAAATACAATATATTTTAGTCAAAACCATTTAAAATTATATATTCATCTAAAAAAATTATGACACAATAATCCATTCAATTTAATTAACATTTAATGTTTTTAGTATTATTTGATTTATTTAATTATTAACCAAATAATTCATGTGTTGGTGTTTCTTAAGATTATAATGTAATTATATCATCTATAAAAATTAAAGTTAAATTATCATTGTAAAAATAAATCATTTATCTTTCAAAATAAAATTTATAACCGAACCTATGTAGTTTTTTCCCTATTCAAAGGCTTTATAGATATTAAAATGAAGAAAGGTATATTTTTTTATTTTTATTTACTTATTATAAGGGTTTGTTTCCTAGAAAAGTGTCCCAAAAACTCATAACATTCAATAATAGGGTCATAACGGTCGAGATACGTACATAAAATGGGTTTTGTACAAGTCTTGGGTCATTATTACACCATATATTATAACTTTAACCAATAAGTAAACTCGTTTTTTCCTTAATCACTATAATTAATTTTGACTTTTTTCATGAATCATTATGGTAAAAAAATAAGTTGGACTTATTAGAAATAAGAAATTATTATTATTTAAACTATTTAATCCATTTTTTCAAATTCAATTAACATAAGTGGAAAAAATTAATTTAAAATTAATCCCACAGACGTGATGAGAAAACAGGTTTTTAAAGTGAAAATGTTCAAAAGTTCATAATGTTTTTATATCCAAATTCAATATGAAAATGAGTTCAATAAACTAATTAGATTAATATATGTATAATATAACTATTTTTACTTTAAAACCAATTCAAAATATAGTTTAACATTATAAATTATTTAAACATGAACGTTTTTAGTTAAAATTCAATATTTTTCACTATTCATAAAAAAATTAAAGTTCTCAAAAAAATAAAAAAAATTCAACCAAAGATAATTTTGATATTTATATTTAAAAAATGAATTTTATTTTATCAAATGAATTTTCTTAAAGTTGTAAAATTTAATAGTAAATTATGTGCACCAAGCATTATTAAACCATCTTTTAGAAAAGATATTGCTTTTCCTGAAAAAATTTCCTTTTCTTTTAAATAATTATTATTTTATTTATAATCAATAGATAAATAATAAAAAATTGAAAACTATATATTTTCATAATTTAGTTAATCTTATTCCTTCCCCCGTAATTATAACATCTAATCGATAACTATTATATTAAATAGTAATATTAAACGTATATTGTAGTTTGGTAAAACTCGGTCTTGCTTATAGTGAAATCTTAACTTGGTGTTGTGTACAAAAATATCAAATAATTTTAATTTATTAAAAAAAACCATAAAAACTCAGGGTGTTACATTATACCCCCCCTTAGAGTGAATTTATCCTTCAATTTTTTTAGGTTATCAAGGGTTTAATACTTGAAAGTTACTTTCATAGAAACCCACATTGTAAAAATGAATAATAAAACTTACTTTAAAAATTGAATGTTGTAAATATAATGATTACCAAAAGTAACTCCTAACTAGGATTACACATAAGATAACATAGGTGGGAAGTGAAAAAATAAACATAGAAGAGAAAACTAACACCCAAATATAGATGGAGAGAGGTAGAGAACTTTGATCACAAGAAAGTGGGTAATCTAGGGAAAGTTAAGAATCACAAAACCATAAATATGTGATGATATAAGGGACTATTTTATTTAATTTAAATGAAGGTAATATGATAAATTTTTTATTTATAAATAATTTTCCTAAATTTTAAGAATTTTCACAAGAAGATATACTTACTTGATTTCATTCCATTTCATAAGCACAATCTCATCCATGGGTTGTGCCTTGATTAATTTTCACTTCATTTCTTACTCTAATAAATTAATGTGAATTTATTGTTTCTAAAGTACTAATGGATCATAAGATCCATAAATATAATGACAATTCATTCCATCTATCTTTAGTTATCATTTTAACAAAATGCTTAGGATAGGTTATCCAATATGAATAAATATTTATATTGAAAACATTAATCTCTAAAACCTCATTAAAATTTAAACATAAAAATTTTCATAAATGGTTAACCTTTTAACCCTTTTGAAAGATGAAAATCCAAAAATTCATAAATAAGGTCACTAAATTTCTCAAAATCAGCTTAACATTAATTCCCCTATACATCATAAAGAAGATCTTGATTGTCACATACCAAATATATGAATACCTTCATCAAGTATTCTCTTGAAACATGGTAATAACCTGAATTAGAATAAGACCTTATTGCAAACATACATGATTCTTCATTTATTACATAGAATACAGATTATTGGATATATTACTTGAATCCAAAAATGCTGTAAACTCCATCCATGATAGTATAAACCACTTTTTCAAAAAATCATTAATTATTTTGAAGGTAATTAATACTATCCAATTTAATTTATCCAAATCAATCATCTCTTTATCCCAATGTTATTATCTCATCATCTAGAACATATTAACAAATACCTTTACATATTTAAAATATAAACTTACCATTAAATCAATTTTATAGTCCATCAGCATCATTCGACACATTCATTCAAATCCTTAAAAAAACTTATACTGAAAAATCCTTATATATTTCATAATTTAGGTAATACATTATTTGAATTCCAATACATAAATACTTAATTAATCTCACTTACTTCTCAAAAAATTAACTAATCCCAGTCGTCTTATTTTTTAACAATTCTTTCCTTTCACAAGTCATTTTTAGTCTCCTCATCATCAATAATATAACAATTAATCATACCTCCTTGCTGATTCTCTCCACATGCTTTCCCTTTAGGACATCGATTTTCACAATTCCCTTACTCTCCACATTTAAATCATTCAACAATTGATGATATATTAGGGAGACCAATATTCACATCCATTGTGTTAACTGTACTTTTCATTTTCCCTTTGTAGTTACTTGCTTTGTGTCTTTCTTTTCCATAGTCAAAGCATCTCCCTATTCCTCTAAGACATTCACTTGGGTGTTTCTTCCCATATTCTCAGCACATAGGAAACATAATCTTCTTTCCTCTATGGTCTCCATTACTATAACTCTTAGATAACTCTTTCCTAATATTATTTGGTGACTCTAAGAGTTGGTTATGGTATACATTATTAATCATGTTTCATGAAAACTGATTAGGCATAATCACAACATCCTTCACTCTAGTCATCATCTCATCTGGATGATCATTATAAAATTGTCCATGAAATTAAATGTTAACCTATTTATTTATGGTCTTCTACATTTACTAAAACCAGAAATCATTGTGTGAGAAACACTTATCATAGCGGGAAACCACATAATCATGAATAATAACTTATAATATGTCTAAATGATTATACCTTATTTTAAATCTATGACACCTTAGGATTAAATTAGTTCATCCTTTATTATCATTTATTTAAATACTTCATGATGGTTTGTAAATATTTTGTGAATTTACAAAGCATATCCCCCAGGAGTGTCAAACCAGGTGTGCAGTAAGGCCCGTTTTTATGAACCATTTCTCGATCAAGTCTAACTAAATATGGTGTTTTCGAGGTTGTTACACCAAGGTACATATTTTCCAAAGCCACATCCACTTGTACTATCCAGACAAGGATATAGTTGCCTGAAAACCACTCGCTCTATACTTTACCAAAATTATATGACATTTTCCTATACTTTGACTCATCCTTAGACTTATCCTCAGAGACATCCATAGACATATCCATAGAAATATCCCTAGTGATCTTATTAAAGTTTTATCATCATAGTTTCCAAAGGTTTACTAAACCTTTCCTTTGATACCAATTATAGAGACCCAGGCTTAACATATATGAATATTACATAATTTTTTATGAATATTCATTATATTACATAAAAACATGCTTGAGGATAGTAATAGTTTAGTGTATTTGGAAACTTGGAACACAATATTCTAATATGGTGAAAGATATTAAATGTTTCCCACAAATATCTTTCCCTTTAATACTCCTACTTAAATTCTTTCTTCATAACCTGGGGAAAGGAAACAAAAGAAAGCATGAGCTCAGATTCTCGGTAAGGGTAAATAAAGAAGATATGTAGGAATAACATTAACATAATGGTATGAGAACATGATAATAACATTTTAAGATCATATCCTTCATTTCAAATATTATAATATTGAGTAATGGAATAAAGATTAGAAGATCATAAGACACAAATAATAAGGGAATCATGTGCATAATCCATGAGAGCATAACATAGAAATAAGTGATGGAATTTTGGTATACACATAATCATATAAAATCATTCCCTATATGTTAAGACTCATTTCAAAAACTTATTAGGTCACTTCATGGGGTATATAACTACTTCGAAATACACACCACCATCCCCAGTCATAACCCTTTCCTTATAATGGAATGGATTCACTCCCCAAACTGTCATAATCAGAAAAGTAACTTACTATACCAGGTTCACTCCCTATTCCATCCATGTTTATCTCATGAGATATAAATTTTTACCTAATGCATTGGAGGGATATATAGGTTCCAAACATCAAATAATGAAATCATACATTTGTGTGCCATAAGATCATAAACTTTTATCATATCATAAACCATAAAATTAAATGGGTATCATAAAAGCTTCATCATTTTAAAACCTATAGAAAAGATATAGGGTTCATAATAATTTCATCATAGCATAACCTATAAAAATAAGCGGGTTTCATAATCATTTTATCCTAGTATAACCTGTGGAAGAGAAACAAGTTTCCTAAACATCATACCATCAAAACATAAACCATTTTGAGAAATAATATGAATGGTATACATGGATCATATCCCCAGTAAGGTATAGGTAACACCTGAAAATTTCATCTTAGTTGTAAAATATTTTTGAAATACCATTTAAAACATTACTTGAGTGGAATACCCTTTCCTTTTTAAAAAAAACTTTTTAAAACATAAAACATTTTGAAAATATTTTCTATTGAAACTAAACCTAAAAAATTATAAAGTAAGATTTAACAATTATTTAAAACACCTTTTGAACATAATTTTTTTGAAATACTTTTCTATAAAAATTACCTTTGAAAAATTATAAAGGATTCTTTGAAAATCATTTAAAATAGTTTTTAAACATAAAACATTTTTGAAATGCTTTTCTCTGAAAATAAACTTTAAAAAACTATAAAGGAAGATTTTAAAATAATTTAAAACAATTTTTAAATCTTTTTCATTGAAAATGAGATTAAAATATCATTTTTTTAAATATTTTTAGAAAACATGGATTTGTAAGGGAATATATTTCCAATGGAAGATATAAATAAGGTGATATTTTCTTAAATTTTTTATTAATTATATTAAGAACAAAATAGTGAAAAAATGGTACCATTAATTTCATATACCATGAATAACTAGAGGGGAATAAAATTCATGATAATTATTGAGATTTAGATCATGATATTTCAAAATTATAGACTTAATCATAAACAATCCTAATAAATGGTGAGATTATAACATAAAATCATTACCACTTTGGTAACATTCAATCATAATCTCCATGAAGGAATAAAATATAAATAATCATAATATATCATTATTATGAATATATTCATGATATTACATATTAAATGGGTTGTATATACAACTCATAAATTAATATAGGTGCACAACATAATGTACGTCTCAAAAAAGGAAAATTGAGAAAACATTCCCTTACTTATTTGGTAAATTTTGAACCGTAAACCCCATTAAATAGAGATCCTAAAATGTATATTTAAATACCAATATATTTTAGGAGAATCATCATAAAATACATTCTGGGGAAGTATATAAACCACTTCAAAAAAATAGGTGGTGAATATAGCATGTCTCACAAAAGTAAAAAGTGTGATGGAAATCCATTACCTTAAGTATTGAATCTCATAGTACTCATTCAAAATTTATGTATAATAAATATAAGTTTATTATACATATATCAAAAAACCACATTCATATATATAATACCATATATGATTTACTTATGACTTTATATTACTCTTTTATTAAAAAATCCATGTTAAAGTTTTGTTTTGGATAATAACCTTTTTGTTTTTCATACATGTTTGACATTTTGTTCTTTATCCTCTTAATTAGATAATGATTTAATCATATCTAGAATGATAACCATGATATAGATATCATATATATTCATTATATATGTATTGATAGTAATCCATACAATTTAGTGATAGGAAATGAAATACACTGTTCAAGGAGACTGTAGTCCATACATATGCATGAATGATATTTCCATTTTAATATTGTATTGAAAGAAATAAAAGTAAATTGTAATGTCATAGGTCTGGATTCCACTTAACAGTGCTCTGAGCCTGGTTGGGAACATGGCCTCAAGGGAATCTCCCCAAATTCTAGAGGCTTCCATCTAGCATCAAGGGCCAAAGTGATGATAGTGGGGATACTATGCCCTCATTGGAAGAGTATAACACATTGGAAATAATATTTAGATGGTGGAAATAGTAAACCATAAAACAGAAGTGAAAATCATAAGAATAATAATATAAATAAATAGATGTCATATCATATAAAAAAATGATTCATGTCACATGCTTCTAAGAAAACAACCAAACAATTCATAAGGCTATCTTATACAATAAAAGGTCCAAAAGGTAAAAAAAGAAAAAAAGTATCCTAGTTGCATTGCAAGCCTCAACTTGGTCCCATGATCTCCTTCTCCTAGGTTTCATATCAAGAATTGGAAGAAGGGTGCTTTCCCTTATCTACTCCTACAACCATATACTCTGTTTGGGCCTAAAGCATGAAAAAATAGAGTGTGAGTCTAAATCCCAATAGGAAACCACCCAAGTTATGTTCCATTCTGTTAGTGAGTATATATAATAGGAAGTGTATAATAGTGAAAGTAGTAAGCTAGGAAGTACTCAAAATTTAACAGTCCTAGAAGCCCTAGTTTCCATTTATTTGTTTAACATTTCAAGTACATGTATTTTTACAAGTCTTTAGATCTGGCCAAAGCACATCAATCTCCCATATTGAAGTAAGAATAAAAAATACCTCATAAGGCTATTTAAACAAGTATAAAAGAAGGCCGAATCCAATCTTGTTCTTTGGCTTGGAAGACGCGTCATAAGTAACTTCAATATTGAAATATAACCCGAGCCTCTCCTTGACATTCCTATGATGGAATTCAAGTATCAATCCATGTTCTAATCTACTAACACCCTAAAAGCCCATCTCGACGAGCCTCTCAAGTACCCATATCTCTGTAGGTGTGGTATAAGTCCATGTCAACTGAGCCCATCCTTGGAGGTCCTATCCCAAAGTATCACTCATGACATATTCATGCCTCTATATCCCATCCCTAGCATCTTATAAGATCCATGATACACTTAGTATTTAGTATATATACTCTATGATCCCATCCATGACATCCATGGTTCACTCACGACTTAACATTAATTAATAAACACATTGAGTCCATCCTAGGCATTCTAAAGAATCCCAGGTTTACTAAGGGATCATGGTAATATAATAATATAAGCCCATCCATGGCATTCTAAACAGTATCCATGATTCTCCCAATACTATATACCATTTAACCATAATAGGTTCAAGTTAATAGTTCAATAACATACTGGGGTCAAAACCATAAGCATTTCACAACTCACCACTAAGGGTGTCACAAGATAGGACCAACCAATAAGTCTTGGCCTATCATTACCCACATGGGAATATTTCATATAATAAGCCTATCAATCACTCTAAACCATTACCCATCTTAAATTTATCCTATCTCATGTGGGAAGGTTCATAGTTGGAAGTAAACAGTCCAAACATGCTTTATCAAGCATAGGCATAACATGAGTCAAGGTTCAATTCACTATCCCATACCCTTAGACAAAAGGAAACCATTTAACAACATGGAATAATTCATTTAAATAACCATTCATTTTTAAACAACCCATAAATTGGATTCCAGTCATACCACATGGGTATCCTAGGCCAAACAACCATAAATTGATCAAACTTGGCACTCACCTAAGGGGTGGCCCTTAATTCAGGAAAACAACCAATCACATGCTTTGTAACACCTATTTAATTACCTAAAAGACAACAGGTAACAATAGGTTTGATTTATAAATCATGGTGACATCCAAAAAACGGGTGCATGACACTCCATCATATATAAATATCTCGATATTTAAAGAAAATCATGAGACCACCCACCTTATGCTCATGCTAGAGAGCTCATCCAGTATTAGGTTTTGATTCACCCTGGTTTGGGAGAAATATGAAGAATACATAGAGAACGAGATATTAGGGGACATAAGCCTAAATTAAAATAGTTCAATTGATAAGTTGAAGAATCAAATATGGCTAAAAAGGAATTGAGACATTATTATTGCGGATCCAAGGAGATGCACGATGATCGAAATGGACAACAAATAGAGAGTAGATATAAAAATGGAGAATAGGCTCTAAGGAGGCTCTCCCATGGTTCCCCTCCATTATGAAAAGAAGGAGAATAAGGTTAGAAAATTAAAAACATTTTAGGGAAAAAATTGTCATTTTACCCAAAACATATAGGTTGCATGGTTTCTGCGCATAATTTGCCTAACCATTCGGAAACCATGCTCATATTACTGGAAGTCTAGGGCACATCGCATGGTTACCCCACACAGTTTTAAAAACCATGCGGTAACCGTGTTAATGCCACTATCAATGTCTGTTAAAACTAAAGACCTGTTTTTACGGTTGTGTGACCTGACCCGCATGGTTCCTCATAACCGTGCGACCTCCTATTTTCACCCAAAACTTAGGTTATAGGGTCCAGACTATCCCCAAACACCCAAGAGACCTCCATAACCCCAATGAGCATCCATACTAGGCAATTTTAAAGTAATTAAACTAAGAAAGGATAGAAAACTCATGATCCATACATCAAAGAAGAACCAAGTTCCAAAAAACTTCCCTCTTTAAAGTAATCTGTCACTAAATTTTCCTTCTAAGGGTGGTGTAGAAGCATCTGAGAACAAATCTAGCCACTGTGATCAAACATCGGCCTCCCTGTCCTAGGTATCATCCTGAACTCAGCCATGCTGCCATAGAAATTGTACTAAAGAAATAGAATGACCATGGAGAACCTTCATGCTTCGATCCACAATACGTATAGGATGCTCATCAAAAGATACATCTACTTGTAACTCAACCTCATCAGGATGAAAAGTGTAAGATGGGTCTGAATAGTATCATCGTAACTGAGAAACATGGAAGACGTCGTGCATAGCCTGATACCTATGAGGTAACTGAAATTGATAGGCAACTAGCCTGACCCTCTCTAGAATCTCAAACGGCCCGATGTATCTCAGTGATAGTTTAACCTATCTTCTAATCTTATTATTTCCCAACCTCAGTGAAACATGTAGGAAAACTAGATCCCCAACCTCAAACTCTAGAGATTATCTGCAGCGATCGACATAAGATTTTTGAAGAGACTATGCAGTAGCCATCTGCTTCCAAATCAACTTCACCTATTCAGTGGTCTTCTAGACAAGATGAGGTCCCAATATAGTCACCTCTCCTGCCTCCATCCAACACATGGTTGATTGGGATGACCTACTATATAAAGCCTCATACGATTCCATCTAAATAGTATACTGAAAGCTATTATTATAGGTAAACTCAACAAGGGGTATGTGTTTCTCCCATCACTACAAGAAAAACGCCTACTAGGGGCGGTTTTTTTTCATATAGCGGCAGTTTAAACCGCCGCTATATGGTTTGGAGGCGGTTTACAGAAACTACTGCTAAACTGGGCGTCGATAATCTATTAGCGGCGGTTTTATGCATTTCATGGCAGTCAAAGAAAAGCATCATAGCACCTCATTTCACGGCGGTTTTTGGTAAATTTAGCGGTGGTTTTACGGGCTATTTAATTAGCAGCGGCTATAATCACCGCAAAATTTAGGCGTGTCATGTGCCTTCTTAGCGGCAGTTAAAACCACCGCTAATTCCGGCGTGATTTCATGGTGGTTTTAACTGCCACTAAGTGTATTTCTGATTAAATTTAGCGGCGGTTTAAACCGCCGCTAAATGTATAAGTGGTAAAACATTAGCGGCGGTTAAAACTGCCGCGAAATGCTGACCCGAAAAAAATAGCATTTCTGCTTATACTGCACCACTGCCCTGAAAAACAAACCAAACAATAAACCATTTATCATTCCAAATATTCTCAACAGGAAGGGATTCATCATATGTTTCCACTAATATAAGTATTCTCCCAAGATT
This sequence comes from Viscum album, assembly GCA_963277665.1. Taxonomy (NCBI): domain Eukaryota; kingdom Viridiplantae; phylum Streptophyta; class Magnoliopsida; order Santalales; family Viscaceae; genus Viscum; species Viscum album. The sequence continues at coordinate 1,705,211,673 of OY728129.1, read as the reverse complement.
AAAAATATTTCATAGGCCAATTTCTACCTCACCATGGGCTAGATAAATAGTTTTGGTTTCTAGAAACCATCAACTAATCAACTCACTATGGAATTATGGTTTATGGTACATGATAAACTAAAAAATATATGTCTCCTCGTAATGATGTATATCATGCACAACTATTAAAGAAGAGAAGGTTTGGTGTTACACCCAACATGGTTAACATCACTACCAACACAAGTTCTAAAAACATTCATGGTTTTAATCACACCCAACACAACTATCAAAGAAGAGAAGGTTTGGTGTTACAACCAACATATATACATGAAGATTACAATGGTTAACATTACACCCAACCCATATAATAAATAATTACAATAGTTGGAATTATATTCAACCCATGTAACTAATAAGAACACTAGTTTTAATTGCACCCAACCCATATAAGAAGTCATAGGAATATTTGGAATTATTCCCAATCTATGTAAAAACCAAGATAAATTGTCAAAATCATGTATAACCTACATAACCACAAAAATTTGGTTGGAATCACACCCAACCCATATACCAATAAGAATGATAGTTGGAATCTTATAAAACTTATTATAAAGTGTTCAACATGGTTAAAAAATAGCCAACCTATATAGCATGCCAAAGAAATGGTTAGCATTATGCCAAACCTAATTAACAATATAGAAACATCATTGGAATGAAACCCAACTAAAGCACCAAGTAATAACAAGAATTTAATTACACCCAACCAAAAATATACATCATTTTACTCAAGTAACTCTTACTTGGATAAGATCTCCACTATCAATTATGTTGTATATAATTCACCATCATTGAGGAATTTCTTTAAATAACTTTTAAGATATTATCATTTCACATTAATACATACCCCTCTTGGTTATCATTCCAAGTTCTACCACCAATTTCAATTTAATTCATGGATGTACATGATTAATAATTATAAACTAGAGGACCTTACACAGCCCTAACAAACCTTTCCTGAATCTCATCTATGAGGAAATCTAATTTTGTTCCATCCTAATCCATTGTTACCTTCCCTTCTACACTTGTGCATCAAACAACACATACAACATATATATAATAAGGAGAAAATTTATGCACCACCTACGCAATATTCATAAACACCCTTTCATTTAATGTTGATGAAAAATTTGATCCAATTCAAAAAGAATACCTAAAGCATACAAAATACCTAAAATTATGGATTTAGAATGAAACACAAGATAACATCAAATGAAACAAGAGATTGGGGGTCACATGGATTTATACTTATAGTTTAGAGATGATCAAAATTTAAAATATTTTATTCCATAAAGGATTAAAGTGTATGGATCAAAATGTGCCAAACAAGAGAGGGGAGGGATCACTACTAGTTGTTTGTCCTATAAGGAGGAGGGACGAGGATTAAATGGGTTGATGTTCAGTGAGAATAAGAACCTATAAAACATCATTGTTATAAAATACTTTGTATCGATGATTGACATTATGGTTCCAGGAAATAAGGTCTCTCCAGTTTACCACATAAGAAGACATTTGAGAAATAGATGACATATTTAAAGAGAATAGAGAATATATTAGAAGATATGTAACCATTAAGAGAGAATCAGTTGTTCTAATCAAACAAAATAAGTGCATAGCATGGAAAACATTACGTGGACCAAATGATCCATTCTAGGTCACGAAAATCACATAACCCATAAAACATCTTTTGATCACATGATTTTTCTTAATACATATAATCATGTTACCATGTGAAGGTCACATGAATCACATAAATATTAGTAGATCATGAAAAAATCCTCAAGAGACAACCGAATCACATAAGATATACTAATGGCCAAGGGTGTGCATCAAATTTCAAATAAATTACCATTGATTAGTTCATGGATTGATTAAGTGAGATATTTAGACAAGGTGATCACACAAAGAGGTCAAGTGACATGATCAAATAATTAAGTCTCTTGTATGGTTCTTGTGATGAGGTCATGCAAAGTTGTCTTGCAAAACAATCGCATGAGAGAGGAGGTTTTGAGAGCTATGGAGCTTCATGTCACTGGTCAAATGACCAGCCTCTCACCCCCTATTTATAGGGAACCTCAAGGAATATGAATGGAATTATATAAGACCAAAATATGTTTTTAATTCCAACCAGAGAAAGCATAAGAGACTCATGAAGTCATTTCCTACCTCATAACTGAGTCCTTGTTCCTTCGAACATCACTTTTGTGTGTGGGGGGGGGGCATTTTTTGACGCTAGCCAAATGAGAATTGTATATTTTAGGAACAAATAAATTCCAAAAGCATAGGTATTAATATATACCCAAAGGAAATAAAATCCTAGCATGTATACATATAGATTAATCACCTAGGTCACAAGGACCATGTGAAATTCAATGAGGCTCATGATCACATGACCCTAGGAACATCATGCGAAGGGGTTATGCAATTCATGTGATCTGTTCCTGATCATGTGAAGCCCCATCAAATAGCCCAATTAATCATGTAAAACCCCACTCATTATTCTTTTTTATCATATGACATGTCATCTAACAATCTCCCAATATGTTTATAAAATAAAAGTTAGAAAAGAGGGAAGCTTCATGGGAAGGGAGTTGCATTGTTTTCCATGTGATGTGGTTACGTGCCTCATAAAAACTATTAATGATCATGAAAATCACCTCAGAAAACCATCTTGATCTAGTGATATCCATTCAACATGTCTGTTTGGACATGCAACACCCTAAAGAGTCCAATTCCCAATGCTAAATTTACAACAGAAACATCAAAGAGCCTATTACCATAGATCATCTAACCAATGAAACAAACACATCATTATCTTTACCACCTGAGGTTATTGTGATCATTAAAGGTTAGCCACTGAAGCTCCTCCAAGACCAATGGTTTTTTAAAGGTTCCATACACCACACATGTTATATATAAAAACCAACCTTTCCCATATTTGTTCAACACATCAACAATAGTACTCATGGTCCGATGATGCATCATCACCCTCTCCACCTCCATCTCCTGCTGCCACCTGTAAGAACATTATATTGAAAATTAAATATTGTTGCATATTTATAATTAAACTTAAAACCAATAAAAGTTTTAAAACTAAATGATTTTTATTTTTTGTGATTTACCTTCTCACCACCACTCGGTGCACTACCACTAGGGGCATATCTGCTCATCTGCTGATATAAATCAGTCAACGCTTTTTGCATAGCTAATATCTGAGCCCCTTGGTCTTGAACTGTGGCTCGTAGAGAAGAAATCTCCCTCTGAGAATCTTCAGGTATGGGCTGACTATAACCAGGAGTAGATGCGGCTGGAATCCTTGATGGCCTACTAAAGACCTCATATGGTACGGGTCCCAAACCCATCCCGCGCACTCTACCAGGATGCTCCTTCCCAAGGACTTGAGCAACCGGGTCATCCTGGGAGACTGAGTAGGACTGCTCAGGATTGGTATCCCATAGTTCTTTAATTTTTACCTATAAATCAAATATCAATACATATTAACACAGTAAAAACTGATAATAAGTTATTATAATAAAAATTTGACTTCATACCCCAACTTCTTTGGTAGGCTCATTAATAAAAGAGCCATCTGATTTTCTGTGAACATCCAAATACAGTTCAGTCCGGGAGGCTTCGTGCCCTAAATTCTGTGACTGCATTAACCAAAGATAAATCAAAAATTCAATATATTAAATAGATAATATTGTATTATAAATATTTAAAGTATTTAAAATATTACCAATGACATTCGGCTTCTAGAAAATCTTTTTGAGCCCGCCGTGTGAGGGATGACTTGCTTCACCCTATTTGATGCATTTTGTCGTGAGAGATCCTGAAATAAATAAAATGCAATTTAACAGTAATGTATCCAATGTCATCTCCTCTTCATATACATGTATTAATGTAAAATGAGGATAATATAATAATATATATTTCAATACCATCCGCTTCTCATCACAGTGCATGTCGACAAAAACTTTCCACTGCTCTTTCGGTACCCCTCTGGGTAGCTTGTCATACATTTGTTCCAAGGACAATGAAGTACCATTGACATCACACCAAAATCTCCATTTGAAATCTTTCCATTTTTTACCAAGATTTTTCAAAGTCCACTTTTGTGCTATCACATCAGCAACTGTGAAGTGGAAGAACATCTGTATACAGAAATTCATTTTGAACATATTAGTAACATTACATTCAATTAAACCATAATGTAATAAAATTACCTTTATTTGAGAATCGAAAACTTTATTTTTCCAGTTTGGAGGCATATGTCTCCAATCATCATATGAAATGGGAAGGGAAATGGGCTCCGCTGCCAACTGACCTATAATCTGGCCAAGTAACCCCGCGGAATCATCCATAGGGACCCCATAAGAATCAAATGGCACGACTATCTTTTGGACATTCAAGTTCCAAACATCTGAGCTTTTTAAGTTTTTCTCCATGGTTTTATTTTTGTCATCTTCAATGAGCAAACAATTAGTATAAACAAAATGCAATAAATTAATTTAATTAAAATTTATACCTATGACTGTGACCCTCCAGTATGTCCGAGATGAACTGGAAGGTAACACAATAAATTAATTAATTTAATTAATTTAATTAAAATTTTATGACATGAATAATATTTGCAATCACGGCTTCAAAGGAAAGTAATGAAAAACCTTTGCATCTGTGTTCATTTTCTTCTTCTTCATGAAATTATGTTCAGTCAGACTTCCAACATCACCCTTTGACTGCCATCTAGAAGAAGAAAATTTCTTGTAATTCTGTCTGCTTGAATCCTCTCCCGAATAAAGCATACAATCATTGGGACACGCATGTATTTTTATATAATTTAGACCAAGCTTGTTAACAACTTTTTTCATATCATAAAAAGATTCTTGGATTTTTGATTTAAGAAATGCATCACGAATCAATTCCAATATCATGGACATTGCATTATTTGTAATTCCACATAGAGATTTGATATGGTACAAATTCAGCAGAAATGAAAGCTTTGAATATTTCAAACACCCACTATACAACTCTTGATTTCCATCGTCAACTAAATCATGAAACACATTTTTCTCAGTGAAGTTTTCCGTTACATTTGGATCTATAGAATCAAGAGGAGGATCCAATGATATGTTCCAATCTTGATCTACTTATGTTACAGTCTCAAAAACATCACTTGTCACGTTGCAATTTGTAGCACCCTCTTCTAGTTGTTCTGATATGTTTTGATGCTGATAGTGGTGTCTTGCAGTGCCGAATGCATCATTTATGAGGTTTTTCATTTCATTTTCCATTGTCGATGAACTTGGGACCTCATTCTGTGGATTAACATCAGTGATCAATCTTTCTATATTGTTCGATTCTCCATGCCAATTCCAACACAAATATTGACCAGGGAATTGCTTCAGTATTAAATGTTCATAAACTTCATCTATCTTCAAACATGTTCTAAATTTACATTTAGGACATGGAAATCTTATTCTCCCTTCAACGGATCGATTAGAAATCTCAAAATCTAAAAACTCATTCAAACCCTTAACATACTGAGGTGTGTTCCTCGGTAATGTGATCCAGCTTTTATCCATGTATATCATAATGTGCCTACACAAAATATATGATAGTGTAAGATTGCAGAATCATAATATAATAAAGATGACCCATTGATCATAAAGTATTCATAATATAATAAATATGATTCATTGTTCACATTTACCACTTACTTAGCATGCCCAGACAAACCAAACAAGTCTGGTCCCTAGGAGACAGCGTGAACACCTCATTGAGGAGTAGTAAGAATATCGGGTTACAAAATTATCATAACACTGTCAATCACACATTTATGTTTCCTCAAACAATTTATATCCCCACTACATTAATGAGATACATTGGTCCACTCAGATTACTTCCACACCCTCAAAAAATACTACAACTTTCCTGAACATCTCATATACTCACGTGCTTGGTCATCTCAATTAAATGTTTAATTTTATTTTCCATATCTAGAAATGGGATACCAGTCGGTATTTATAACATCCATCCAAAATCACTAATATAGAATACCAGTGGATGGGTTCTCATTTCTAGAGTTTCCCCTCATTGGATTATGTTTAATAATCATTACCTTTACTTATCAATATTATAGATCAATAAAAATAATATGGAATATTTTTTTACCATATTTAGTTTCATAATTTGAACAATGTTGTTGATACTTGTTTATAAGCCAATGAATATTCTTCTCACTAGATCCAACACAGTGATAACACATTATGATAATTCCCCCACTTAATTTCAATGTTATTTCATCTATTAACCATTTATTTAGTCATGATTACCTATTCTTCAAATATGGACAAGGATTATTTAATTCATTAAAAAGATGAGTTTTATTTTTTTGGTCTTTATCAACATTACTATAAATTATTATCTTTTCATTACATATAATCAAGTACCATTTATTTATATAATAAGCATATGGTTCAAGTGATCTTTTATTTTGAGTAATGATACTTTTTTTAAAAGAATTAAATGGTTCTATCGCATTTATCCTCATAAACCAAAGAAAAATATTCATATATCTATTATCCATATATATTACATGATTGTACCTTCCATGAGTTCCTCATGAGGGTGTTGTTGAGTTGGAGACAGAGAACACGAGTCATTGATGAAGGAGCAGTTAACTCATATTTTTCCATGGATTACATCTTTTACATGACTTATTGAGGACAAAAATTATTTATAGTGGGGAGTTTGTAAGATCCTATTACTGATCTATCAGGTATTTTTTTATCCTCTTCATGGTTTTCATTTTTTCCATTGTCTGTAAAGGACTAGGAAGGAATTAGTAAGATACCTAAAATGGTGAAGTCAGATATTTGTTGTACTTTCATCTTTAACCAGATTTTTCTACATGATTCAAAAGTCTTTCACACTGTATAACTAGGTTACACACCGAATAACAATTACTAGATACAAGTCATGAAAGGGTATTCATGCTGTGAAAGTTTACACCTCGGGAAGAGTGGTTTCACATCGTAAATTTTAAAATAATTGATTTTTAATTCGAGGTGAAGGATTTTTCAACATACTAGAACACCATGGATTTCACAGTAGGTAATAGTATTACACATCATCAAATGTCCCTCGTGTAGTTTTTAAAATAGGCCAGTGGCTATTTTGGTTTCAGTTCTTTTCTCTAGGCCCTTGGATCCCTACCTAGAGATCTTCTCGGGTTATTTTGGGAGACTATGCTCCATCTAGATTGATCCATTCAACATTGGATCTTTTATTATAGTTGTGGAACATCTCTATGGGTAAGAAATATTTCTGATTCTTCGTTTCTCTTGATAATGGTGGCACCCTAGGGTAACATTATCAGATCTGGTGGCCTAAGTTTTTTGAATCTTTGTGTATTTTCATTTATTTAAGAAGGGATTTTTGAGAGAAATGTTTTTACATTATTTTTGATAAATGAAAATGAAATGGGTACTTTTAAAATATTGAAATTGATTTGTGAAAATGAGCACTTAGGTTACCTTGGGTACTTAGGTGGAAGGTTTATCTTGAGTCCATCATCCATGTTTTGTGATTAAAATTATTTTGATATTTTTGGAAGTTTTTTGGATTTTTTTGAAAAGATAATAAACACTTTTCATAATTATTTAAAAGTTATTTTAATTAAAATGAAATATTTTCAATGAAATATGTACCCTTATGCATGGAATTGAAGTTTCATAAGGGTAAGAGGGTGTTACCATGAGCCACATAAGGGTCCTGGCAGCTTATGCAAGGTTAAGTGATTATTCATAAATGTTGCATTGTGTTCACTCCTAGATCATGTAAGGGTAACCTATAATTTCCTTATATCACATAAAGGTATGGCTAATTTTTGAACTATTTGATAAGGGTAACCTAAAACTCCAATGCACTGCATAAAGGCACCCCTGGTAGTATAAGGGTTGTCCTCTGCTATGTATGGGTAGCTTAGGCCTCACATAAGGGTAAGATATACTTTCCATGAGTTGTGTAAGGGTAACCTAAAATCTTGTGTAAGGGTATGGCACTCCTTTTAAATGTGATTTAAGGGTAAGTCACCGTTGTGAAAACCTTAGAACAACACTGCATAAGGGTACGATATAATATCCTTTCATAGAATACCCACCTTGAGTAAGGGTAAGGATAAATTTTCAAAGGTTACGTATGGGTAAGATGAATTTACCCTTACATGAGACTTTCCAAAGCACTACATAAGTGTAAAGGAAGTTACTCTTATATGGACCCCCTAATATATATAAGGGTAGAGTTTTACCCTATTTTCTCCATTTTTCTCATCTTTATCGACTAGTAACCACCCCAGGAGTCTTTTTAAATGATCTTAAATTCTAAAGTCAAGGAAATAATTGCTTTTGACTTGTTTGATAATTTAAAAATCCTTTTTTTGATAGGATTTATCAATCCACAATTAATTTCCAAACTAAAAAATGTAGGGTAAATTTAATGAGAGTTTAAACATTATTTTTCTAGTTTAAAAATTGATTCTATTTTAAAATACCTAAAACCTTCTCCCTTATCTTTTACTTTTTTTTCACTCACTCAAAAGACCCCATAACCCTATCTTTGATTCGACAAGCTTCATCAGTTACATGAACTTTTCCTTAAAATTTTTAGGTGAGGAATAACCTTCTCTATCCTATATCCTTTAGATGAAGAGTTTTACAAGTAAAATACTAGGCAGGGTATCCTTAGTCTTTATTTTATTTATACATGTATGAGGGTTCGTGATTTTTTTATCTATGGGGAAGATAATATGCACTATTTTATTAAAGATAAATATTTGGTTAATTGAAACTAAAAGGAGAGGGAAGAAATCACATAAGATTACTGTTTTTGTATTCTTCCAATATATCGAGCATTCTTGTTATTCTTTCATCCTTGGTTTATGTTGAGTTTTGTTATATTGTTGAGAATGGTGAATTAAAAAACATATTTGTGCATGTTTCTTGAATTAATAACGTATGATATTGATAAGAATGTATACCCAGTTAAAAAATAGGCATCCCATAGAAATATCGATTGTGTGTGAATTCCCTTGAAATAAATAAGTGAATGTGATAAAATCCCCTTGTTTAATAAGGGAAATAATGAGTGAAAAGTGTGATATAGTGAATATTTTGTGTGGTGGTTATGATGGGATTTGGTTTTGATGTGTGGTTAGTGGTTGTGACTTGTTGTGGTTGTGATGAGATGTGGTTGTGATATATGGTAGAGGTAATTTGGGGTTTGTTTATGTGTGAAAGAACTGATATTTGTGTTTGATATTTGTTGTGTTAGTTTTCTGATAGTAATGAAATTAAATATTAATAATGAAACTGGAATGGCTAATGGGATGAACTGGATAATGAGTTGGAATAATTAATAAACACTTAAATTAAAATAAGAAGTGTGGAATAAGTGGTTGTTTTTAAATATGAAATAAATTATCTACAGTATAAGATAACTCATGGAAAAAATTATAGAAAAAACACAACCTTGCACACACTTCCTTTATCTTCAAGGACCTAGTCTAAAATAAGCTCAACACACCACCAAAAAAGAAGGAAGAATCCTTCTTCATCACTAATTTCATCAGCTCTAAGTCATATTAAAAAAATAATTTAATAGAAACAAATATAGATTCTAGGAGAGCCTTACCAAGACTCAACACTCAAACCCTTTTCTACTTAAAAGGGATCTATAACTCATGAGACCAAATGAACCCACCAACCACCGACATTCAACCCAAAATGGTCAATATTATAGTTTATTACCAATGGGAGCTCCGCGCCAGAGATGGAGGTCGCGGGGTCGCCGAAGACGGAGGTCGCGGAGTCGCCGGAGGTCGCGGGGTCGCTGGAGGTCGCGGGTCGCCGGACGGTTGGGGGTCGAGGTTTGCGAGTCGCCGGGGGGGTTAGGGGAAGAAGGGAGGGCGTGGGGGTTTGGGGGAAAGATCGGGGTGGGGGTAGGGAAGGGTCGCAACTGTTAAAAAAATTCGGGTTTCGCAGCGGTTTATTAAAAACTGCCGCGAAACCTTTCAGCGAAAACATTTAGCGGCGGTTTTGTGAACCGCCGCCACAAAACCACCGCTAAACCCGGTTTTTGTTGTAGTGCATGAACCCTCAAAATCTAGGATGCATTCCTAAAGCATGTCCTCCAGCACCTAAATTGTACGCTCTGACTGGCCATATGTCTGGGGGTGGTAAGCTGTTCTCAGAATCACCTATGTACCCAACGCCCTCTATATCCCTTTCTAGAAACAAGAAGTAAACCGAGAATCACTATCTGAAATGATAGAATGTAGAACCCCATGTAAATGCACAATCTCACAGATGTACAACCTCCCAAGATCACCAACACAAAAGGTTTCTTTAATAGGTTGGAAATCTGAAACCTTCATGATCCTATCAACAAAAGCCCAAATAGAATCATTACCTCAAGGAAACATCGGTAAACCTATCATGAAATCTATCTTGACATCATTCTATTTCTACTCAGGAATGGGTAACTGTTGTAAAAGTCTGGGTAGTCGTTGGTGTTCTTCCTTCACCTGTTAACAGGTGGCACACCTCATGATGAAACCAGGTACATCTCCCTTCATACCTAGCCACCAATACTGATGATGTAAATCCTGATACATCTTGGTGACACCACATTTCACTTCCCATACAGATACATGAAAATCCCACATCATCTCCTCATGCAAGTCTGGTGATACCCATACATGACCATGTAAACTTAGAACTTCATCCTCACCTATGGTTCAAATAGGAGGAGGTTCCTCACCTAACATACTCTTCTATAGAACTAGGCCTTCAGAATCCGATAGCTACCTCATCCTCACTATGTCTAGTAGGTTATAGGTAATAGCTAAGGATGAAATAAATGTTTCTCCCTGACTCTCATACACCTCCAAATGAATCTCATAGAACAACACCATAGTTTTCCAATCATTACTAGCCTACTGTACTACCTGAAACTGAGTCCTCTGGCTCAAAGCATTGACCACTGGACTGCCCTTCCCAGTCGTGTAAGCAAGCTCAAAGTCAAAAGACTGAAGGTATTCAACCCACCTTCACTGCCTTGGATTCAAACCACACTGAGTAAAAATATACTTTAGGCCTTTTTGGTTTGTGTATACCACAAAACTATCTCCCAACAAGTAATGTCTCCAACAATGTAATGAATGAGCAACTACAAATTACTCAAGATTGTGCATCGAGTAATTTATCTCATGTGGGCTCAACTACCGAGACCCGTAAGAAACGACATGATCCCCCTATATAATAAATGCTCCTAGACCGTTACATGATGCATCATAGTATACATTGTAACTCCTGACTGGATCTAGAAAAATCAGTATCAGTGACGAAGTCAATCTTCCTTTCAGCTCCTGAAAGTCCTTCTTACAAGAATCTATCAGACATACCTCACACCCTTTTTATTCAGGCCAGTCAATGAAGCTGATAAATGTGAGAAGTCCTATCAAATATGTTCTTGGGATGATCCTATAAATCTATTGCCCTCACCTTCTTTGGATCTACTGATACTCCTATCTCAGAGATGATGTGACCCAGGAAGTGAATTTGATCTATCCAAAAGTGTCACTTTATGAGATTAGCATATAATTGATTCTCTCTCAGTGTACTCAAAACGATCTCAAGATGTGTGGCTTGGTTGTGTCGATTATGATAATACACCAACATATCATCCATGAAAACCACAACAAATGAGTCAAGATAAAGATGGAACACTTGGTTCATCAATTCTATGAAAACTGCTGGTGTGTTTGTGAGACTGAACAACATGACCAAGTAATCATATAGACCATACCTACTCCAAAAGGATGTATGAGGTATGTTTGATGATCTAAAAAGAACACGATGATAACCGGATCTGAAGTCGATCTTTTATAAAACATGATCTTCATAGAGCTGGTCAAAGAGATCATCTACCCTTGGTAGAGGATACCGATTATTAATTGTCAGATGGTTTAGTTTATAATAATCTACATATAGACTAAGGGTACTGTCTACCTTTTTCACAAAAAGGTCTGGAGAACCCCACAGAGAATTACTATGTCAGATGAAACCCTTAGCCTTTAAATCCTCTAGCTGCCTCTTGAGCTCTTGAAACTCCATAGTATCCATCATATAAGGAGGAATGGATACCGGTGTATCTCAATAGAAAACTATACCTCTCTCACTGGAGGTAAACCTGAAAAGTAATCTAGGAAGATGTCCCTAAAATGATCAACCACTGGAGGGAAATCAATCAGATGTGTTCCCTGGTCATCCAGATAAAAACTCACAATATGGGCTATCATTCTTCCCAACCTAGGATGCTCGGGTCCATCACGACTTTCCTAAACATCCCATTCACATTTTTATAGAACTTATTTTCCCCAGGTGACATGAAACTCACCCTATGGTGACAAAAATAAAAAAAGTCCTGAAAAGAGACTAACCAGTCCATTCTGATAATGAAATCAAAACCTATAATCTCTAGGACATAGAGATCCCACGAGAAGTGACACCCACCAATGTCAAGGGGGAACTCCTTGCACTGACAAACACCTGACGTTTTAATCCCTAATGGAGTGTATAACATTATGATGCCATCAAAAGAAAAAATATAGAGCCCAAGGCTCTCCATGACGGGCATAGATATAAAACTATGTGAAGCCCCTGTATCAAAAAGCAAAGAAGCTAAAACAAAGGCTACTAGAATAGTAAATATGATAGTAGAAGGTCTGGGATCCTAATCCTGCTGGGTCTATTTAACTACATAATTTTGGCCTATACCACGACCCTGAGACACTATCTGGCTACCCTGAGTTGGTCCACCTTGCTATCTCTGCGAACCTGGGGTCTGGTTACCATGGCCACGACTGTAGAGACCCGAAGTTTGACGTACATGAACATTACATTACTTTTGCAGAATACTTAATACATAATAAGAACCAACACTCAAGGACTGTAATAGTTTAGTGTCTTTGGAAACTCGAAACATAATCTTCTAATAGTGGTGAAAGATCTTCAACATCTCCCATAATGATCTTCCCCTTTTGTTTTATTACCTAAAACCTTTCTTTAAATCCTGGGGAAAAGAAAACATATAAAGGGTGAGCTCAAATGCTCAGTAAGGGTAAGCATGGATAAAATAAATCAAATCATATACATTTGAACTTCAAAACATTAACATAATATTTAAACATAAAAAACATGAGCAATGACATAAATCATGGTAGTATGTAAGGCATAGATCATAAAGAAACATTAAGCATGATAAAATAGCATGGGAATAAAACATGTAATTGTGGAAACCATTAAGCACATGTTATGATTTCCATAGTATCCAAGACATTGCTGCTAAGACCATCTTAGTGGACAAAGTCCCTTTCTGAATCAAGTTCACTCCTCGTTCCAGTCCTGTATTACTGAACTGGTTTAACTTGCTGTTCCAGACATGTCTATCTCATGAGATATAAATCTTTACCCAATGCATTGGAGGGAGATATAGGTCCGACCCATCTCATAATGAAATAATTCTTACTTGTGCCACAAAACCAACATACAACATTCATCATAACCCAAAGAATAAAATGGGTTTCATAAACATCATCCCATATTAACATAATCCTTATAAAATAAATGGATATCATTTCATCATAAGAAAATTGAAACCATGTAAATCATAAAGACATTATACTTGAAACATACACATATGAAATAATTTCATCTTAGATGGAAAATGGTTTTGATAAAACACTTGAAATAAATTCTTGAGGAAAATATCCTTTCTTATTCAAAATAATTTTCTTTTCAAAAAATGCCATGAAATTTTAAAAGAAGAGGATTTTGTTGAAAATATTCATGAAATATTGTAGAGTAAGCTTTATGAAAATAAAATGTTATTAAATCGTATAAATCTGTTCATGCCGTATAAGTTAAAAAAACATTCTTCTCGTACTTTTACTGAAAATTCAAAAAGTACCTCGTATGGTAAAAAGAAGAAAGATTCCTTACATACCATGTAGTAAAAGTAAAAATGGGTAAAAAGGAATTTAAAAAAAATACATGAAACCATTTATAGAAAATAGGGACATAGATGATAAATATAACCCCAGTAAATACTTACAAATAAACAATCTCAGATAAAAACGAGATTGGAAAAGTTATTTCTTACCTTATGTCTGATATGATTCGTATGTATCTGAAACTCCTATATAATGATTTAAATAATGTCATTGACTTATTAAAGAATCATATTCATTGTTATGATATCATATATGGTTCACTTATGACTTTATATTACACGTTCTTTTGTAAATTCATGTTAAAGTAGCGTTTTTGGGTAAAATCGTTTCATTTGTCATTCGTGTTTTAACTTGTAATTATTCATATGATTACTTAGATCATGATTACTTACATCCATAATGTAAAACATGATTTATATATAATATATATTCAGAATATACATATATATAATAGATCGATAAATGGAAATAAATACACCGTTCATGGAGACGGTAGGTCATACGTACGCATGAACGCTGTTTTCGTTTCCTTATTGAATTGAATGGAATTATGTAGATGACATACATATATATATATATATATATACATAATTTCAGTATCGTTATTATGTCATATATTTCATGATTACTTATTATATATACTTTATAATCATTCATGAATGGTTAACATGGAGAATGAATCTCATCACGTCGTGGAGACGGTAGTCCGTACGTACGCACAAGCGATGATATCATTCCCATGATCGTGGAATTGTATTGAAGCATATGTATAATATTTCCGAATCAAGATCAATTTACAATAATCATATCTAGTTATTTATTTTCACCCTTATACCCATCCAAGTAAGGTGGTGGTCGAAAACAGATTACACCACGGCGTGGAGACGGTATTCCGTACGTACGCACGCACGATGATTTTGTTTTCTATAGGATGGATATAAGGTGAAATAGGGTTGTTTCATATTTATAATAACATACCAGTATATGAGTTATACTGATGTTATTACTTCATAATGAAACAACTAAAGAAGAGGAAGTAGAAGAAGAAATAAATTTGAAAGAATCGGTAACAGATATTACCTCTTCTTCGACACGCCTCTTCGAAAACTCCTCTTAGGGAACTAAAATTGGCCTTTGAAGAAGACCAGGACCACTAGAATATTTCTAGGGATGTTGATAAGGGAAATGGGCAGGGGTTGTCCGAGCTTTAAGGCTCAAAGTTCTGTAAAGATGAGAGAGAGGAGGTGCCCTTTTATAAGGGAGGAGAGGCGCACCTTTGGAATCCTCAAAAATATTAGTTTAATATAAATTCAAACCCCACATAAAAACCTCCAAAAATGACTCATATTCGAATATTAGATGAGATAAGGTTGTAATATCATCAAAAAATAAAATTTAGACATGTAGTAAATTTATTTTAAACATTATCAAATTGATTTATCCTTATTTAATCTATTAAATTTTATTTATGGTAATAAGATTCTAAATTTTAAATTGTTATAAATAATTACTTATGTGCTGTGAATTATCAATAATTAGATAATTTGTGACATTTTAGACTATATAAATTTCAATTTATAATTTTTAAACATTTTTGTGATTTTTGAACAATTTAATAATATGTTATTTTTATAAAATAACAATAGTGTCAATTTTGACACTACTCAATTATTTGAATTCAAATAAAATCCACACAGAGGATATATTCAAAATAAAATATTTAATAGGTTTATAACATGTCATATTAATCTAAAAAATTATTTGATCACATTAAATAGTTTATATAATATTTATTTTACTATTTGTAAAACTATTTATTTGATATTTCTCTTAATAAAATAATTACTACAACACTTTTGTATAATTATTAAATATAATTATTTGTTGTATAAAAATTAAAAATAAAATAATAAGATGAAGATAAATATTATATATTTCATAATAATACATTTATTCAGATTTATCTTCTAAAAGACACAAATTTTAAAATGTTATATTTATTAAATTACGAAGGTGACAACTTTGACATCATATAAAATAAAATAATATAAGTGTCATAATCACTTTTATAAGACTCCAAACGGTCATATATTCTATCATTGTATGATTATGGTATATATATACACTAAAAATAAGTTTTGTCCAGGTTTTTAAGCCTTTTAAGGAGTATTATTATTTCAATAAAAACTATATTACTTATTTTTCACTAAATAAATAATTTCTGCATCATTAATATATAAGCTATTAAAGTAATTAAATATCTCATAAAAATTATAAATAAATTACCATGATAACGAAAAACATTTTAGATTTCAAATGAGAATTTATAACCGAATTTATATTCTATATACCCTTATATTAGAAATACTTTAATTATTAAAGTTTGAGTGAGACATATTTCACTTTCCTTTAAATAAAATAAACTAAAGGTCTTAATCACCTCCAAGTGGGTTCTAATGGATTCCATTTCGACCCAAATATGACTTAGGATGAAATATAATCATCTAATTGTATTAATACAAGTGTTAGGGTAATTTTATAATATTATATTTACCCTTAATTACCCGATTTACCTTTTACTATGGTAAGTAAAATTTACCGTAGTTACTATTCATAAAGCCCAAAAATAAAAAGTAGTCTATTAATATAATTTGGACCCACTGATTCCAAATATGGAATCCATTTTTCCAAATTCAACACACATAAGTTGCAGAAATTTAATTAAAATTAATCCTGTTGTCGAAAGAAAACATTTTTTTGTTTAAAACATTGCAAAAGATTGAATTGATTTAACCTACGAATTCAATGTAAAATCAATTTTAATGACATAAATTATATTAAATGGTAAAAATATATTCTATTTATAATTGGAAAATATTAAATATTATAATTTAACCATATAAATTATTACGATGAAAATGTTGTTTTTAATTAAAATACAGCGTGTTTTTACTATTCATTAAAATATGAAAGTTATCAGAAAAATATCAAAACTTTATACAATGTAAATTTTTGGATCCTTATTCAAAATAAGAAGTTTATTTTGTAAAATTTGACTTATAAACTTGTCAAAAATTATATCTAAAATGGGTGTGCCATCAAAAGGCGACAAAACTGCATTTTTTGAAAAATACTTATTTCACCTGAAAAATTTATTTTGTTCTCATACCATGTTCTATAAAATGTGTAAGATGAATTATAATGTCATAAAATTCAAAATTTAGTTAATACTATTCATAACGGATAGTTCATAACAATATTATAATCATATATCGTTGTTTAGTGAAACCTGGTATTGCGTACAACACATGCTATCGAGGAAGGTCGCGATTGCGTGTAATGCAAGCCAAGTCAGGGTTGTGTGTAGTGCAAGACTCCTTTGTTTTTTTTGCGTATAAAAAAATCCAACCATATTTCATTAATACATTGAATATATATATATATATATACTCAATGTTGTGTAGAATAACTACTATCAAACAAACTTGAAATTGTGTGTAACATGATCCAAGATTAGTGTTGCATATACTGCAAGCTAATACGGTGTCGCGTATAGCGCAAGATGATCTTGGTGTAGCGTACAACAAAATATATGAAAGAAATTAAAAATAATATATCTCATAAAATCTCAGGGAGTTACATTCTACCCCCCTTAAAATGAATTTCTCCCTCGAAATTCGTCGGGGTTATAAGTGGTTTATTATATGAGAGTTTCTTTCATAGAAACCCACATAGTAAAAAGGAATACCAAAACTTTTCTTTAAAAAATAAAGTATGAAACGTAACGGTTACCCAAATTAACTAATCATTGGGTTTCCACATAGGATAAAATAGGTGAAAATATGTATATGGAAGAGAAATCTAACCATAAAGTTCTGATGGAGTGTGGTAGAGAACAGGGCTATGAAAAAGCCAACAATCACAAAGCCATAAATTTGTGATGATCTAAGGTATCATCTGATTCATCAGATATAAGGTCACTAGGACAACTTTTTTTGGCTTTTAAGATAATTTCCCTAAATTTGAATAATTTGAATTAGAAGAAATACTTACTTTATTTTGATATAATCTCACCGTTGTTCGTGCCTTAAAAAATTTCCACTTCATATCTTAAAGAAATTAAGTTGAATTTGTCATTCGTGAAGTGTTAACAGATCGAATGATAGAATGATTGGTCATTCCATCTGTCTCAAAAAAAGGTTAGCAATAGTTATATACATAAGTCCATCTATTGTATATCGTTCCAAAAATGGACTTATAATTCATCTATCATACCTCTTAATAAAATAAAACTAGTTTCAACTAACCATGGACTTACTATAGGCAAGTGGTAGGTAATAAAGGCCTATCTCACTTCGGTTGTGGGTTCGATTCTCACAACCTAGTCCGACGCGACGGGTTTTCGCCCATCCTGCAAGTTGTCCTTTTTCTAAAACTACATTATTATAACAACCCATCAATAATATTGAAAAAAAAGTTCTAGCCTTATACAATACTAGTTTATTTCCAACATAATCCATTCCAATCTTTAGGCTTATCCAAAATATTTATGTCCAAGTTCATAGTATAAAGAAAACAATTACTATAAATTTCATCTACCGAGCATGTGAATACCATCATTTATCCCTCATATATCATAAGATATATCTTGTTGGTCACATTACAAACATATGAATACCTTAGTCATGTATTCTCTTGAAAAATAAATTACCATAGAACCTTAGTGAAAACATGAATGCTATCAAAAGGTAACTCTTTCCACATACCAAAATCCCAAAAATTCTATATACTCAAACCATGATATCACTTGGTCCTTATATCAGTCAAGAGCACATGAATACTATCAAAAATATTATATCCTCTGTATCCTTTCATCATGCGCATATCTTCTTCTTTCCAAAAACATCTAAATAACCTTTCATGGTTACCAGTACCATTCAACATATACTTTCAAATACTTTAGAAAAAACAATAGTGTAACAATCCTTAGATGATTCTTTATTCCATAGTACCATTAACTATACAACGCAACTCTTGATAAACATAAAATAATTCCACTACCCTCTTAAACAACTGACTGGTCTTCAACACTTCTTTCATATCATATATCATTTGTAATCTCCTCATCATCATCCACATAAATACTACCCATATGACTATGCTGATTCTCTTCATGAGATTTTCCCTTAGGGAATTGGTTTGCATAATGCCCATAAATTCCACATTTAAAAAATCTAATCATTGTTGATGTCATAGCAATACCATTATACTTATCCATGGTGTTAACTAAGCCTTTTCTTTTGCACTTACTGGATTTGTGTCCTTCTTTTCCACACCCAAAGCATCTTCCAGTTCCTTTGAAACATTCTCTCTGATGCCTTTTCCCACATGATTTACATGAGGGGAATTGAACTTTCTTTCCTCTATGATCATCATGAAAATCAATCTTTCTCTTATTAGATGAGTCGGGATACTTACCAAAGTTGAGATTATTGATCATATTATGAGATTGCTGATTTTTAATAATAATGATATGTGTACTTCTAGATCCAATTTCATTTGGTTTCTCATGAAGAATATCATTCTATTGTCCATCATATACTCCATTATCGTGAATCTTATGATTTCCATCCATTTTCTAAAGCCCAAAAAGAATAGTGTGAGAGGCAAAAATCATAATCAAGGGGGATTACCTTCAATATCTAACATCTTAGGTTTAATTATAATATCGTTACTCTAATTCTATTACTATAACCTATACGTATACTTATCCTTAGGAATATCCCTAGACATACCTTAGAAATATCTCTAGGGATCTCACTAAAGTTTTCACATCCTAGTTTCCAAAGGTTAGCTAAACCTTTCCTCTAATACCAACTGTAGAGACCCGAAGCTTGACGTACATGAACAATACATTACTTTTTCAGAATACTTAATACATAATAAGAACCAACACTCAAGGACTGTAATAGTTTAGTGTCTTTGGAAACTCAGAACATAATCTTCTAATCGTGGTGAAAGATCTTCAACATCTTCCATAAAGATATTCCCCTTTTGTTTTCTTACCTAAAACCTTTATTTAAATCCTGGGGAAAAGAAAACATATAAAGGGTGAGCTCAAATGCTCAGTAAGGGTAAGCATGGATAAAATAAAAGAAATCATATACATTTGAACTTCAAAACATGAACATAATATTTAAACATCAAAATCTTGAGCAATGACATAAATCATGACAGTACGTAAGGAATAGATCATAAAGAAACATTAATCATGATAAAATAGAATGGGAATAAAACATGTAATTTTGGAAAACCATTAACCACATGTTATGATTTCCATAGTAGCCAAGGCATTGCTGCCAAGACCATCTTAGTGGACAAAGTCCCTTTCTGAATCGACTTCACTCCTCATTCCAGTCCTGTATTACTGAACCGGTTTAACTTGCCATTCCATCCATGTCTATCTCATGAGATATAAATCTTTACCCAATGCATTGGAGGGAGATATAGATCCCACCCATCTCATAATGAAATCATTCTTACTTGTGCCACAAAATAATCATACAACATTCATCATAACCCAAAGAATAAAATGAGTTTTATAAACATCATCCCATCATAACATAATCCATATAAAATAAATGGATATAATTTCATCATAAGAAAAGTGAAACCATGTAAATCATAGATACATTATAATTGAAACATAAACATATGAAATAATGTCATCTTAGATGGAAAATGGTTTTGATAAAACACTTGAAATAAATTCTTGAGGAAAATATCCTTTCTTATTCAAAATCATTTTCTTTTCACAAAATGCCATGCAATTTTAAAAGAAGAGGATTTTGTTGAAAATATTCATGAAATATTGTCGAGTAAGCTTTATGAAAATAAGGTGTTATGAAATCGTATTAATCTATTCATGCCGTATAAGTTAAAAAAACATTCTTCTCGTACTTTTACCGCAAAGTCAAAAAGTACCTCGTATGGTAAAAGAAAGAAAGATTCCTTACATACTATGTAGTAAAAGTAAAAATGGGTAAAAAGGAATTTAAAAAAAATACATGAAACCATTTATAAAAAACATGGACATGGATGATAAATATAACCCCAGTAAATACTTACAAATAAACAATCTCGGATAAAAACGAGATTGGAAAAGTTATCCCTTACCTTATGTCTGATATGCTTCGTATGTATCCGAACCTCATGTATAATGATTTAAATAATGTCATTGACTTATTACAGAATAATATTCATTGTTATGATATCATATATGGTTCACTTATGACTTTATATTACCCGTTCTTTTGTAAATTCATGTTAAAGTAGCGTTTTGGGTAAAATCGTTTCATTTGTCCTTCGTGTTTTAACTTGTAATTATTCATATGATTACTTAGATCATGATTAATTACATCCAGAATGTAAAACATGATTTATATATAATATATATTCAGAATATACATATATATAATAGATCGATAAATGGAAATAAATACACCGTTCATGGAGACGGTAGGACGTACGTACGCATGAATGCTGTTTTCGTTTCCTTATTGAATTGAATGGAATTAAGTAGATGACATACATACATATATATATATATATACATAAATAAAATATCATTATTATGTCATATATTTTATGATTACTTATTATATATACTTTATAATCATTCATGAATGGTTAACATGGAGAATGAATCTCATCGCGTCGTGGAGACGGTAGTCCGTACGTACGCACGAGGGATGATATCATTCCCATGATCGTGGAATTGTATTGAAGAGTATGTATAATATTTCAGAATAAATATAAATTTATAATAATCATATCTAGTTATTTATTTTCACCCTTATACCCATCCAATTAAGGTGGTGGTCGAAAACAGATTACACCACAGCGTGGAGACGGTATTCCGTACGTACGCACGCGTGGTAATTTTGTTTTCCGTAGGATGTATAGAAAGTGAAATAGGGTTGTTTAATATTTATAATAACATACCAGTATATGAGTGCTACTGATGTTATTACTTCATAATGAAACAACTAAATAAGAGTAATTAGAAGAAGAAATAAATTTGAAAGAATCGGTAACAGATATTACCTCTTCTTCGACACGCCTCTTTGAAACCTCCTCTTATGGCACTAAAATTGGTCTTTCAAGAAGGCCAGGACCACTAAAATATTTCTATGGAATTTGATAAGGGAAATGGGTAGAGGTTGTTCGAGCCTGAAGGCTCAAAGTTGTGTAAATATGAGAGGGAGGAGGTTCCCTTTTATAAGGGAGGAGAGGGGCACCTTTGGAATCCTCAAAAATATTAGTTTAATATAAATTCAAACCCCACATAAAAACCTCCAAAAATGACTCATATTCGAATATTAGATAAGATAAGGTTGTAATATCATCAACCAAAAAAATTTAGACATGTAGGAAATTTATTTTAAACATTATCAACTTGATTTATCCTTATTTAATCTATTAAATTTTATTTGTGGTAATAAGATTCTAAATTTTGAATTGTTATAAATAATTACTTATGTTCTGTGAATTATCCATAATTATATAATTTATGACATTTTAGACTATATAAATTTAAATTTATAATTTTTAAATATTTTTATGATTTTTAAACAATTTAATAATATGTTATTTTTATAAAATAACAATAGTGTCAATTTTGACACTATTCAATTATTTGAATTTAAATAAAATCCACACAGAGGATATATTCGAAATAAAATATTTAATAGGTTAATAACATGTCATAGTAATCTTGAAAATTAGTGTATCACATTAAATAGTTTATATAATATTTATTTTACTATTTGTAAAACCATTTATTCGATATTTCTCTTAATAAAATAATTACTACAACATTTTTGTATAATTATTAAATATACTTATTTGTTGTATAAAAATTAAAAATAAAATACTAAGATGAATATAACTCTTATATATTTTATAATAATACATTTAGTCGGATTTATCTTCTAAAATACGCAAATTTTAAAATGTTATATTTATTAAATTATGAAGGTGACAACTTTGACATCATATAAAATAAAATAATATAAGTGTCATAATCACTTTTATAAGACTCCAAACGGTCATATATTCTGTCACTGGATGCTTATGGTATATATATACACTACCAATAAGTTTTGGCCAGGTTTGTGAGCCTTTTAATGGGTATTATTATTTCAATAAAAACTATATTACTTATTTTTCACTAAATAAATAATTTCTGCATCATTAATGTATAAGTTATTAAAGTAATTAAATATCTCATAAAAATAATAAATAAATTACCATGATAAAGAAAAAAATTTTAGATTTCAAATGAGTATTTATAACCGAATTTATATTCTATATAACCTTATATTTGAAATATTTTAATTATTAAAGTTTGAGTGAGACATATTTCACTTTCCTTTAAATAAAATAAACTAAAGGTCTTAATCACCTCCAAGTGGGTTCTAATGGATTCCATTTCGACCCAAATATGACTTAGGACGAAATATAATCATCCAATTGTATTAATACAAGTGTTAGGGTAATTTTATAATATTATATTTACCCTTAATTACCCGATTTAACTTTTACTATGGTAAATAAAATTTACCGTAGTTACTATTCATAATGCCCAAAAATAAAAAGTAGTCTATTAATATAATTTAGACCCACTGATTCCAAATATGTAATCCATTTTTCCAAATTCAATACACATAAGTTGCAGAAATTTAATTAAAATTAATCCCGTTGTCGAAAGAAAACGGGTTTTTATTTAAAACATTGCAAAAGATTGAATTGATTTAAACTATGAATTCAATGTAAAATCAATGATAATGACATAAATTATATTAAATGGTAAAAATATATTCTATTTATACTTTAAAACTATTCAATATTATAATTTAACCATATAAATTATTACGACGAAAAAAGTTGTTTTTAATTAAAATACAACATGTTTTTACTATTCATTAAAATATGAAAGTTATCAGAAAAATATCAAAACTTTATCCTATGTAAATTTTTATATCCTTATTCAAAATAATAAGTTTATTTTGTAAAATTTAACTTATAAACTTGTCAAAAATTATATTTAAAATGGGTGTGTCATCAAAAGGTGGCAAAACTGCATTTTTTGAAAAATACTTATTTCACCTGAAAAATTTATTTTGTTCTCATACCATGTTCTATAAAATGTGTAAGATAAATTATAATGTCATAAAATTCAAAATTTAGTTAGTACTATTCATAACAGATAGTTCATAATAATATTATAATAATATATCGTTGTTTAGTGAAACTCGGTATTGCGTACAACACACGCTATCGAGGAAGGTCGCGATTGCGTGTAATGCAAGCCAAGTCAGAGTTGTGTGTAGTGCAAGACTCCTTTGTTTTTTGCGTATAACAAAATCCAACCATATTTCATTAATAATTTGAATATATATATATACTCAATGTTGCGTAGAATAACTATTGTCAAACAAACTTGAAATTGTGTGTAACATGATTCAAGATTAGTGTTACATATACTGCAAGCTAATATGGTGTCGCATATAGTGCAAGATGATCTTGGTGTAGCGTATAACAGAATATATGAAAGAAATTAAAAATAATCTATCTCATAAAATCTCGGGGTGTTACAACGACCACCACCTCGACTTGAAAAACCTTATGCATTCAGTTCCTTGACTGGTGAGAAGATGCAGACCCTTCTCTCAAACATGGATATGGTGAAAACCCTCTCTCAATAGCCACTAGTGGAAGATTCTTTCAAAATCAATGAAGATGACTGATCTTTCCAAAAGATCGACACTCAACTGGGTCCTGCGGACACTGTGGCCTCATATTCCCCAGCCTACTGCACTGGTAACACCTCACCTGGGTACCGGAAGACACATTATGACTACTCACATCACTGTGAGGAATCTCCAAATGATGCTTCCTATTTCCGGTTTAGACAATACTAGATCTAGGTGCCGAACGACCCTGGCTCACACCTCCAGATTCCCTCAGGTTACGCTCTGTGATCAGCACCTGATTCACTATAGAAGAAATAGTATCCAACCTGAATATGTTTACCTACGATCAAATTTCATATGTTAGACCATCCTCAAATCGCCTAGCCTTAGATAAATTGTCACCCACCAGAATAGGTTCGAATCATGAAATATCAGTAAAACGCGACGAGTAGTCCATCACTGATAATGCACCCTACTCTAGATGCATAAAATCCCAGGTTTTATCAGGCCTCAGTGTCTTGGGATATTAATAGTCATATAATACTATCTTAAAGTCTCCCCATGCCATATCCTGATGATGCCCTTCCTGAGTAATCACCTCCCACCATATCTTGGTGGAATCACACAACATATATGTCATGAGCTTTACCCTCCTCTCATGAGGAGTCTCTAAATTCTAGAAGATTCAAAGAATGGACTCTAGCCATGAATATAGAGCCTGTGGTCCACCATCCACCAAAAAATAGGTGAATGATTCTAATGGAACACCCGTGTCAGCTCATCCATAGACATGGTAGGCTGTGGCACTCCCAAAAAGGTTTGCATGAACCTCATAAATCCTTCACAGAACTGTGCATTAGCACCTGCATCTGGTATAATAGATGGTGCCACAACTGGAATGACTAGATGATCCACTGGTATCCCATGGAATACCACCTCTGGGGTATGATCATCACTATCCTCCTAGCATAAGACTAGAGGTCATCATGGTGGAATGAATCTACAAGGTCAATCATGCACCTTAACTCTAGATCAAAACAAAGTCGCAACTCTAAAGTGAAAAAAACAGGATAGGTCAACCCTACCTTTAAACACAAACCTATCTTCCAGCCCCATGGGTTAGTTATAGTTGTAAAACAATGATGAACACTACCTAAATCCCACTACTAAGGTCAGGTCTTGTCAAGTTGTCTTCCAACAACAAATCTTAGTTCACTTGCTTTTTTACATTCATTCCAAGTTTTAGGTGGATTCCACATTTAAAACTAGAATTGACACTCATTTAAAGTTGGTCACATTCCTTCCCCAAAGGGAAACCAATGGTATGCCAAATTCTGACCTGTGGGGGGCCATAATCCCCATGAATCAAAAATTAGAATCCAAGTATAGACCATAGTATCCTAGTTCAATATCTGGCCAAAAAATGATCAACAGAATTATGATCCAAGAGGGACCATAAAACTTAGGGAAAAAATCTTAGCATCCATCCAATTTGAACTATATCATGTACCAACACACCTATCAAAAAATCAGGCATATCTATCATAGTACCTATCACAACAACATACAATCATTAATGCTTCTAAATGGCATGACAAGAATACATGGAAAGTGATTTCTAACAAGTTCCTATATGATGCCTGAGATGGAATACCCTCATCTCATCAGGTTTTAACACAATATAACCCAAAATATTATCAATAATAATAGCACAATACAAGTGAGTCAATAAATGGTGAAAAATAATCAACTGTAATAGATCAAAATCCAAAAATCACAATTCAATTCGTGGAAATTTGGATTTTCCCCATATGCGGGGTAGCTACTCCTAGGAAAAGCTTATTTCAAAATCCCATTTCCTTCCTATCCCAGTCTATCGACCCCAAACAGTAAAGAAAACTAGAAAAAACATCTTGTGATACCACTTTGTAACATCCCGTGTACAGATTCCACCTAACAGTGCTCCGAGACCGGTTGGCCACATGGCCTCAAGCACATCTCCCCAAATGCTAGAGGCTTCCGAAATGTAGTGAGGTACAAGGTGATAAAAGTGGGGAGACTATACCATCATTGGAAGAGTATAATAGCTGACCTAACATTCAGATAGAGGAAACAATAAACCATACAATAGAAGTGAACAATAGAAGACTGATAATACAAATAACCAGATTCCATATCATATAAAAAATGATGCATGTCACATGCTTCTAAGAAAATATCCAAACAAGTCAAAATACTATCATATACAGTACAGGATCCAAAAGGTACAAAAAGAACAAAATTATCCCAGCAGCATCGCAAGCCTCACCTTGGTCCTATTCTCTCCTTCTCCTAGGATACATATTAAGAACCCGACGGAGGGCGTTTTCCCTTGTATACTCATTAAACCATATACTATATTTGGGCCCAAATCATGACCCAAACAGAGTGTGAGACTAAATTCTAGTAGGCAACCACCCAAGGATTGTTCCAATCTTTCTGTGAGTATATATAACTAGCAATGTATAATAGTGAATGCAGTAATCTAGGAAGTACTCAAAAGTAAATAGTCCAATAAGCACTCGTTTCCATTTATTCAGTTAAAATTTTAAGTACATGGATTATTACAAGTCTTGAGATCCAGCCTAAGCCCGTCAATCCCCCGTATAGTAGTAAGCACAATAGATACCTTAGAGGGATATTGAAACAACTATAAAATAAGACCTAATCTAAGCTTGTGTTTTGGCTTGGGAGACACATAATAAGCAACTTCAATATTCAAATATAACCCGATCCTGTCCTTGACATTACTAAGATAGAATTCAAGTATCACTTCAGGTTCCAATATACCAAAACCCAACAATCCCATCCTGAAAATCCTCTCAAGGACCTGATATCACTCTACGTGTGGTATAAGTCCATGTTAACTGTGCCCATCCTTGGCAGTCCTATAGGGATCCCCAAGTATCACTTGTGTCATATTCATGCCTCTTAATCCCATTTATGGCATCCTATAAGATCCATGATTCACTAGGAATTTAGTACATAGCCTATATGATCCTATCCATAGAGTCCATGGTTCACTCATGGCATAACATTAATTAATAAACCCATTGATCTCATCCTAGGCATTCTAAATAATCCTAGGTTCAATCAAGGGATAATGGTAAGATAGACATATAATCCCATCCATGGAATTATAAATGGGATCCATGATTATTCTAATGCTATATACCATTTAACCATAATAGGTTCACGTTAATAATTCAATAACATGTTGGGGTCAAAACCCTAAGCATTTATTAACTCACCACCAAGGGTGTCACAAGCTTGGACCAACCTCTAAGGCTTGGCCTATTATTACTCACATGAGAATATTTCATATAAAAATCCTATTAAGAACTCTAAACCATACCAGACTTAAACATATCCTATCTCACATGGGCAGGTTCATAGTTGGAACTAAATTGTCCAAACATGATTTATTAAGTATAGGCATAACATGGGTTAAAGGTCAATTCACTATCCCATAACCTTATCCATAAAGAAACCATTTAGCAACATGTAACAATTTTTTTAAATAACCATTCATGTTTAAACAACCCATAAATGGGATTCAAGGAATACCAAATGGTTATCCTAGGCCAAACAACCATAAATTGGTCAAACTGGGCACTCACCCAAGGGTATCCTTTAATTCAGGCAAAAAACCTATCAAATGCTTTGTAACACCTATTCAATTACCTAAATGAAAATAGGTAACAATAGGTTCGATTTATAAATCAATGTGACATCCAAAAAATGGGTGCACGACACTATAACATATATAAACACATCAAAATTTCACGGAAATCATAAGACCACCTACCTTATGCTCGTTCTAGATAGCTCATCCAGTATCAGGCTCTGATTCTCCCTGGTTTGGGAGGAATCTGAAGAACAAATGAACAATGAGATATTAGTTTATATGAGCCTCAATCCAAATAGCGCAATCGATAAGAATAAGAATCGAATATGGAAAAAAAATCAAAGCATTACCATTGTGGATCCAAGGAGATGAATGGAGATAAAAGAAGACAACAAATATAGAGTATATCTGAAAAGGGAGAATAGGCTCCAAGGAGGCTCTCCCACAATTCCCCTCTGCTATGCAACGAAGAAGGATAAAAGAAAAAACATAAAAATATTCCAAGGAAAAAATGGTTATTTTTCCCAAATTATCTTAGTCACATGGTTTCTTCACATGGCTTGCCTAACCATGTGGAAGCCATGCTCATCTTACTGAAATTCTGGGGTACACATCATGGTTACCCCGAACGGTTTGACAAACCATGCAGTAACCGTGTGAATTCCACTGTCAAGATATACTAAAACTACATACCCATTCGCACGGCCATGCAACCTCCTATTTTCACTCCAAACTTGGGTTCTGGGGTTTGGACTAGCCCGAAAAACCCCAAATACCTCTGTGACCCCAATGGACATCCATAATAGTCTATTTTAAAGCGATTAAATAGAAAAAGGATGGAAAAATCACAATCCATACCTCAAAGAATAATTGAGTTCTTACATAAATGATTTATATTATCATTATAGTATAGTTTTTATGAAATATATATCACATATTTCTATTAAAACCAAACTTAATATATTCTATGTAAAGCGTGAATAAATCACATCACTTTGCGAGACAGTAGTCTGCCGTACACATGAATGACATTATCGTGTTACAGAAAATGGAAAGAATGAAGGTATATGTTATATAATAATTAAATAAGAATAAATAAATAAAAAATACCCTATATATCATATATAAATATTATTTAAATTTTTATTCCCAACCTTTAATGATGGTAATATAAAAACAAATCACATCGGTTCGCGAGGTGGTAGTCTACCGTACGCACAAATGATAATTTCATAACCCATTTAATGGAAGTGTATGAAGTTTTTGGTATTACCCTTGACATAAAAAAATCTA
Source organism: Viscum album (assembly GCA_963277665.1). Taxonomy (NCBI): domain Eukaryota; kingdom Viridiplantae; phylum Streptophyta; class Magnoliopsida; order Santalales; family Viscaceae; genus Viscum; species Viscum album. The sequence continues at coordinate 1,705,181,846 of OY728129.1, read as the reverse complement.
AGTATATGGAGAATACTGAGTTTATTATATAATCATGGTATAATATAAATTGAAGGTGGAAGAGAAGGAAATAAAATAAAAGCGCTTTTAAAAGAACATTACATCTTCTTTGGGTTTCTCTCCTTCAGTTTATACTAAAACCTTCAAAATTTTAATTTATGACCAAAATAAGGATTCTTGGATGAGGGTAGGGAAGTTAGGAAGTGATTTTTGTAGATATTTTTTTTTATCCAAATAGCTTTAGAGGCTTTAATAAGTGGGGGGGGGGGTGAGTGCCTTTTTATAGTTGAGGAGGAGTGACATTCTTGTAAATACTCAAAAGTATTCACTATTTGGAGGTCAAGATTACCTAAAGTTGCTCCAAAACTGATAATTAAATTTTTTTTATGGATGATATTTCATATACCTTCTTACACCACACATTTATACAATTTTTTAAACATTTTTCTCCTTAACTCTTAAGTTTTCTTATTTAACCATTTTGGCTTTTCATTATGTTAACTAGTTTTCTAATCTAAGTAATTTATTATTTAAGACTAAGTTAGAGTGTTACTTATTATATCATTTATAATAAATTATTATAAATATTATATTTAATTTATAAATTATAAATCTTTTGTGTTTTGGAAATTAACTTTAATACAAACACTTGAAACTTGCAAAAATACTACTTTAACCTTAACTATGATAACATAGTTTTTTTGATTTAACGGTCAATATATTCATTATAATAGAATAATTGGTCAATTAATGAACCTTAATTTATATTTAATAATATTTAAAAATAACTTGGAATAATATAGGTTTTTTAGTAATTTTAAACCAATTAATAATATATCATTTATTATAAAATGACATTAATGTCAATTTTGACATTATTTATTTAATTTAAGTTCAAAAAAATAAATAAAATAATGGAAATATTATCCATTATGTTATCACCTATTTAAAATTGTATATTAATCTAAAATAATAATTTTACACAATAATTCATTCAATTTATTTTACTTTTACTGTTTTTAGTATCATTTGATTTATTTAATTATTTACTAAATTATTCATGCGTTGGTGTTTCTTAAGAATTTAATGTAATTATATCATATATAAAAATTAAAGATAAATAATTATGATAAAAATAAATCATTTATATTTCAATAAATAATTTATAACTAAACCTATGTATATTTTTTCCTATTCCAAATCTTTATATAAATTAAAAGGAAGAAAGTTACATTTTTGGTCCTTTTCTTTACTCAACTTATTATATAGGTTAATTTCATTGATAAGTGTCCCAAAAAATCATAAAATTAAATAATAAGGCCATAAGGGTGGAACTATGTCCATAAAATGGGTTATAGACATTTTTTTGGTCATTATTATAACTTATATTCTAAATTTAACCAATAAGTAAACTTGTTTTTTCCTTAATTACTGTAATTAATTTTAACTGTTTTCTCTAATTATTATGGTAAAAAATTAAGTTTTACTTATTATATGTTATAAATTATGTTTATTCAAAATATAGAATCCATTTTCCAAATTAAATTCATAGAAGTGTAAAAAATCAATTTAAAATTAATCCCACCGACGTGATGAGAAAACAAGTTTTAGAGTGAAAATGTTTAAAATTTCATAAAGTTTTTACATAAAAATTAAATATGAAAATGATTCCAATGAACTAAATTTGATTAATATAATTACAATTTAAATATCGTATCTTTAAAAATAATTCAAAATATAGTTTAACATTATAAATTATTTAAATGAGACGACAGTTTTTAATTAAAATTTAGTATTTTTCACTATTCATCAAAAAAATAATTTTCTCAAAAAATACCAAAAAATCACCATAAGATAATTTTGATATTACTCTTTAAAAAATAATTTTTTATTTTTCAAAATAATTTTTTAAAGTTGTAAAATTTAATTTTAATTATGTGCACCAAGCACGATTAAACCATCTTTTAGAAAAGATATTGTTTTTCAGAAAACATTTCTTTTTCTTTTAAATGATTCTTATTTTATTTATTATAAAAATATAAATAATACAAATTTCAAAAAATATATATTTTGATAAATTAGTTCATACCATTTATTCCCGCCATTCTAAATGCTAGGTAATAACTATTATATTAAATAATAATATTAATAGTATATTGTAGTTTGGTAAAACTTGGTCTTGAATGTAGCACAAGTTTAACTTAGTGTTGCGTACAACACAAACCATCAAAGAATTTTAATTTATTCTAAATAAATAATTCATAAAAACTAAGGGTGTTGTTACAAACCAAGTATTTAAAAGGCATTATCTATAAGAGAATTTAGTAGGTATGATAAAGTCATTCTATGTGAACTCAAGGTAGAAATAGAAATTGAATATTCCCACCATTCCCATGGATTTGATAAGAATTAAAGATAAATTTTTATGAAAAATAAAATAAATCACATGGTGGAATGAAATTCCGGCCATCTACATGCCAAAAATGTGGGAAGAAATATCAAGGGAATTTCTTGAATGGAGCCGTGAGGTGGTTTAAATGTAGAAAGGTCAGTCATAAATCGTGTGAATGTTGAAATGTGATGAATACGACAATTAATGAAATAGAGGAAAAGAATAAGCCAACTAATTCCCCACCCATGCTTCAATTCTTAAAATCTAAAGAGTATGGTAATTATGATATCCAGTGAACAAATTCAAAGGTTTATGATGAAGATCAGTGTTTGTAACCTCTTAAGCTCAAAGACAAATGGAAATATCATGCGATCATGACTACTGAAGTTATTTATGAGAATGACACGATGAAAGGTACACTTATAATCCACTCTAGAACATATAATATATTATTTGATTCTAGATGTACCCACTCTTTTATATCTAAGGAAATTTTTAAGGGTATTAAATTACCACCTCAATGATTAGAAGTGGAGTTAGCAGTGAAAATTTCTAATGTTATGATGGTCACATATCAAGTTTATAGTTATTCTCTGATTAAAGTTTGTTGGAAATTTCTTCCTAAAAATCTTGTGATTCACCATTTAGTTGAATTTGATTCGATTCTAGGCATGGATTTTCTTTATTTATATAGATCCCATATTAACTTCCAAGGAAGGTAAGTCACAGTTTTTATTCCAAATGAACCAATGATTGCTTATCAATGTGAGGATGAATATGAAATTCTGATAAGAATTACTTATATCTTATGGGTGTTAATTCCTATCCATGAATGATATTTATCTCAAATGGTTAGGGAGAAACTCATTATTAATGATAAGCCTATTTTTATAGAGTTTGTAGATATATTTTTTTGAAAAATTTCCTAGGTTTCCTCCAAACCATAAAGTTGAGTTTTCAATTGAATTCATACCTGATGATACACCTATTTCAAAGAAAAAATATAGAATGTCCTCGATCAAGTTTTAGTAATTAAAGAAGAAAATCCAGGAGAATATTAACCAGGGTTTTATTGGGCCAAGTACATCACCTTGGGGTGGACCTATTCTTTTTTTGTTAATAAGATATATAGATTAATTTGACTCTACATTGATTATCTAGAACATAAAAAGATCACTATCTTGAACAAGTATCCTCTACCATGTATTTATGACTCATTGGATCAACTACAAAAAAGTTCAATACTTTTCCAAGATTGACCTTCATTATAGACATCATCAATTGTGGGCCAATAAAGAGGATATACCCAAGACATAATTCTATATAATGTATATACAATATAAATATATAGTGATTATATTTTTTCTTACTAATTCCCTTATAATATTCATGAATTTAATGAATATAGTCTTTAGAGATTACCTAGATCAGTTTGTGGCAGTCTTTTTAGATGATATTCTTATATATTATAAGAGAAAGGAAGAGCATGAATATCAATTGAGAATTATGTTGAAGAACCTAAGGAAGAATAATTTGTATGAAAAATTTTCCAAGTGTGATTTTTGGCTTCAAAAAGTTACATTCTTAGGTTATATAATATCATGTGAGGGTATATTAGTGGACCCTTAAAAGATGGAAGTTATTGAACAATGAATTAGACAAACCATGGTAAATGAGATCCATAGTTTTCTTGGGTTGGTTGTATATTACCAAATATTTGTGAGAGATCTATCATAAATACTAATCCACTCACAAAGTTGAGTTTTAAGGGAGTTAAGTTATTATAGATAGATGAAAGTGAATAGAATTTTAAGGATTTTAAGAGAAGGTTGGCCAGTGAACTGGTAATCACACTACCCGATAGTAGAGAAGGGTTTATGATCTATAATAATGTGTCAAAGAAGGTAATGGGATGTTTTATAATGAATAATGAAATGGTTATAACTTATTCCACATGATAATTTAAAGTTCATGAGTAAAATTACCCAACTCATGATTTGGAGTTACTTGTAGTAATTTTTTCATTAAATATATGGAGGAATTATCATTACGGAGAAAGGAAAGACATATATATCGATCATAAAATTTTGAAGTATATCTTCACATAGAAATAGTTGAGTATTATCTAGATAATATGGTTGAATTTGATTAAAGATAATGACTTCTCAAGACATTACCACCCTAGTAAGGTGAACAAGGTGACTGATGTACTATGTTTAAAGGACTATTCTAGTTTTTACCTGATGAGGATTGAAAGAGATTAAATAATTATGGATTTTATGAAGATAGAAATTGAAATTATGAAGAAATGGGATATATCCTATCTTACTCAAATGAATGTTCATCCATCTATCCATGTGAGGATTATAGAGGCACAAAAGGAATATGTAGAGCCGGAGAAGAAGGGGAGAAATGTTCCTAAAATCAACCTTTATTTTGATGGAATGATATGATATAAGAAATGTGAATGTGTCACATCAATACCAGATTTGAAGAAGGAGATATTGGATGAAGATCATAGTCAATCATTCTCTATTCATCCTAAAAGTAAGAATATGTATATATATTTGAAGGACTATTTATGGGGGGACAATATGTAGAGAGATATTATAGAGTATGTATTTCAGTGCATAGTGTTTTAATAAGTTAAAATTGAGAGATATGATTCTAAGGGGATGTTAAGACCATTACCCATACTTGAATGGAAATTGGAAAACATCACCTTGGATTTCATCATCACACTCCACAAAACTTCTAAAGGGAACAATGCTATTTGGGTTATAGTCAATCAACCTAAAAAGTCAGTACAATTCATTGCCATAATAGAATATTATCTCTTAATTATATTTCAAGGTTATACAACAAGTAATTGGTGAGATTATATGGAGTATCATTTTATATTGTATTTGATTGGGATTTGAGGTTTACATCTACATTTTGGAGAAGTATTCAGTATGCTCTAGAAATAGAGTTGAGTTTCAGTACAACAAATCATCATCATATAGGTGGTCAATTTGAGAGTACCATTAAAAACCTATAATACATATTGAGATCTTTATCTATGTAATTTAAATTTGGTTGGGAACAACACCTTCATATAGTGTAATTTTCTTACAAAAACATCTTTCACTCAAGAATTAAGATGGTTACTTATTAATACCTCTATAATAGGAAGTAAAAAAGTACAATGTGTTGGGATGAATTTAAATAAAGAAAACTGTTGGCACCATAGGAAACTAAATAAATGTCATATAAGGTTATATCCATTCACCAACACATAAGGTCATCAAAAAGTCGACAAAAAAGTTATGCAGACAATCTTCGGTGAGATCTGGTGTTTAAAGTTGGTGATACGGTATTTCTAAGAATATCACCTTAGAAGAAGGTCATGAGATTTGGAAAGAATAGAAATTTATGTCCTATATATATTGTTCCCTTAAACATTATTGATCATATTAGGATAATAACTTATTGTTTGGTGCTTCCATCTAATATCTCTTAAGTTCAAGATGTGTTCCACGTATCTCTACTAAGGAATTGCATACATGATCCTTCACATGTATAGAACACAAAGGTCATACCACTGAAACATAATCTCTATTATAATGAACAATTGATCGAGATTATGAATCATAGAGAGAAAGTGCTACAAAACAAGAGCACTCACCAGGTCAAAGTTTTGTGGTGAAACCACAAATTTTAGGAATCTATACGGGAACCTGAGTGTGTGATAAGGTAGAAATATCCTCATTTGTTTGTATTAGAGTGATGAAATTTAAAGGGAAATATTAATTTTAAGTGGGGTATAATTTAATTCATATATATTTTATGAAATATTTCTCTATAAATAATTTTTATTTCTTTAATATCTTGCATTTCATGCAACATTGATTTTAAATGAACGGTGATATACTATTAAAATATTATTTTGTAATAGTTATAACATAGCCGTTGACTTATGAGGTATGAATAGGAATAAAAAAAATTATTAAATAAATATAAATTCCACACTCAATACCAATTTATTGATTAATTTTTAGGAAATAATCACCCATTTTTCTGGTAAAGTTATTTTATTCTTCAAAAGGGCATTTTATTCAAAAATGATTTTTATTACATTTTGTGAGAAAATATTATTATTAATTTTTGGAAATTTTATAAAATATATTTAATAAAATTAAATTAATTTTCGAAATAAATATATCAAAATAATATTAATGTGGAATTTTGATAATTTTTTGAAGAGTTTTATTTTTCAGTGAATTGTGAAAAATACTAATTTTTATTGAAAACTGTATTTTATTTTGAAGTATTTAAAATGTAAAATTATAATTTAGATTGGTTTTAAAATTTAATTAATTTATTTTAATTAAACATAATACAATTATGTTATTTTAAGGAAATTTATACTATAATTTGGTATAAAAAAATTTTTATACTTAAAAAGGATTTTTTTTCTAAAAAACCATTTTTCATTGTGTTTTACGGGTTTACTTTTAAATTAAATCATACCAATTCCATGAATTGAATTTCTAATTTTTTTAATATTTGGAATCTGTAGAACAAATTTTATAAATTTTTTCCTTTTTATTTTTGGCCATTAGGAAAAGTTACCATAGTAATTTTGTTACCACAGTAAATGGTAAATTAGGTAATTAAGGATGAAAATAAAATGATAAAGACTAAAAAGTGAAAATGACACTTGAAATAGTTTTATTGGATGATTATATATTCCCTATAGTCATAAAAAAGTTTAATATATGTCATTTTGTTTCAATTTTACATGATTTTTACCTTTATAGTATTTTTGATAAAGAAAAATAAAAAATTTCTTTCTCTTTGTTCTATTATCGCTAAATTTTTACATAGGGATAAACAAAGGATATGTTCAGTTCTAAATATTATTTTTAAATATGAATTATTTTTTTCATCATGTTAATTTATTTTTAATGTTTGGTAATGAAGTAATTACCTTAAATTCTTATGCAACCCTGACACAGTGCTTCTGTAAGTTATAGAAAAATCAATAAAATGATTTAAAAAATATAAAAACATATTACTTGACTGAGTTATGGTTTCCCATGATTTTTTAGATAGTAATGACATATTATAAATGTTTTAATATATTATATTTTAACTATGTTTTTTTTAGTATTTTTAAAATTCAAATTAAATTAATAGTGTCAAAATTGACATTAATGATATTTTATCAAAATAGTATTTCATTAAGTTATTTAAAATTAATTAAAATCATGAAATATGATAATTACGATAATATTTGGTATATAAATTCATCCATTATAAATTTATGATCCAATTTTCATCTTATATGTTAAAATTATAACCCTTTAAGAGTGGCAAAGATGTTATTGCAGTTAATGTTAAAATTGGTTATCTAAGGTGTTTAACCAAACGATAATGTTTAAAACACTAATTAAACCTATTAAAATTTTATTTGTAAATGGTATATCAAACCCATACTATATTATATTTTAATACCCATCCATTTAGAATCATTTTTCTATAAATTTATTTTATTATATTTTAATCTTTTAAGAATTTCCAAGAGTGTCACTTCCCCCTCTTTTAAAAGGGAACCTCTTCTTCTCATTTATTTATACTTAAAAATTTTTTGAATAGAAAATACCTACTGAAATCACTTCCTTAATTCCATCCTCACATAATATAGTCATTTTTTATAATAAATAAAACCTACTAAGCCTTCTAGTGTAAACCTTAATAGGTTGTCCGAAGAAGAGGTATAATTATTAATCGAGCATTTTTATTTTATTTATTATTCCACATCCTTAAAATATTATTTTAACATTAAGATATAATAAAACAGTTTTCTCCCATATTCTGAGATTTTATTATGTTAATGGATTAACCTTTATCCATCTCCTCTTCCATTAAATGGGAAATGAAACCATCGCTCGTGTGTACGTACTACCGCCTCACAAACCAATGTAATTTTTTTTTTCATTTATGCCTTACATGGATGGTAATAAAGATATATTTAATGAGGATATATGATTTATATTATATAATAATTATTCATTAAAATTGAATTATTATTTACCTTTTTTTAGTTTCATCATTCGAAAAGTGAAAACAACATTCATGTGTACATACGACCAACAATCTCCATGAATTGGGTAATTCATTTTTCAATATTTAACTTCTATGGATGAATATAAATATTTATTTAATGAATATATATGTTTTTTATATCATGAATAACATTATGGATATTATTTGACCATCATAAATGGATAAGGATCAAAACTACATAACTAAAACCTACATGAAAAATGAAGCAACCATCACTCAAAATAGTGTTTTAATAAAGAATTGTAAATAAAAGGGTTATAAAAGGTTATAAGTAAATAATATATGGCATTATATATATTATTATATTTATTTAATAGATTTATAATAAACATATATTCATTACACATGATTTTTAATGATGTATGAAAGATGACATACTTGAGGTAAGGGATTTTTCGTCTCACTTTTATTTTAGTGAGACACATGCCAAATTCACCACTTGTTTCTTTTATGTTGTGTATATAATCCCAATTAATGTATTTTATGATGATTCTAATGAAAATTATGGGGATTTAAATGTATATAAAATTTTCTCTTCTCCATGAAGGATTTTACAATTTTTTTTGAAAGGAGTCATTTTTGTCATTTTTCGAATGAGGTAATTTTTGAATTTTTTAAAAAGTGTGAAAGGAATGTTTTATTTTAACTTATACCAAATGAATGGAATTTATTGAAATCATTAATGATTAATTATTTTAGGCCTAATTTATATGTTTCCAAGGTTATTTTCAAATAAAATGGTTATTTTCAAAGAAAATTGTTTCTTTAATATTTGTGAAGTTTTTAGATTTTTAAAAGTCATTTTCAAAGTAGAAAGGATATGTTACTCAAGATGGGTTTAATTATATTTTAATGGTATTTATATTAATAAATGAAAAAACCCTAATTTCACTTATTCTTTACTAGGGATATGATCTAAGGATTCCATACTTTTTATTTATCTCGATGATTTAGGATTATAATGATGAAATTTTTATGAAACCCATTTATTTTCAATGGGTTATGTTGTAAAATATTGATAAAATTTTTATGAAACCATTTTTCTTGAGTGGGTTATAATATGATTATATTATGAAAAATTTATGATATTGTGGTACACATATGTATGGTTTTCATTATTTGATGGGTGGGACCAAAATTATATATCCCAATAATGAATTGGGTAATTTTTTTTATATTATTAGATAATTACGAGAAACAAGTCAATGTTCTTGATCCATTATAGAAAAAAAGTTGATGTGATTGATCCATTATGATAAAAAAATATATGCGATTGATAATTTATGGGAAAAGAGTTAATGTGATTGATCCATTATGAGAAATAAGCCAATGTGCTTGATCCATTATGGGAAATAAGCCAATGTGCCTGATCCACTATGGGAAAGAGGTGTCGAGTCCTGATCTATTATGATTTGATGGCCTGGGTAGTTAACCTTGACATATGAAATAGTTTCTATACCTATGATGGTGCCAAAATTTTATGACATGATCTTATGGTTCATGATTGATTTATGATGGTTTATCTCTCTAATGAATCATGTATTTTGAAATGATAAAGCTTTATTCCATGAATCATGTTGGCGATGAACTTTGTAAGTTATGGTCATGATCTCACACACTTATGATTATATTATGCTTTCATATGATCATAAATTGATATACCCCACATTTAACCTTACTGAGCATATGATCTCACCCTTTATTATGTTTATTTTTTCCAAGTTGTGAAGAGATGACTTAAGTAGGGTATGTCTATGAAGATTACTAAATGTGAAGATCTTAATGGGAGATGTTGAAGATCTTTCCTGAAATAATAAGATAGTTTATCTAACCTCCAAACGCACTAAAAATTTATAGTCCTCATGTGTGTATTTGTGAAATTTATTTAATATTCATCTAGAAAAATTTATATTTATGTATGAAAATATTGGTTTGCTTTGTCATAGTAAGAGATAATGTCCTAAGAATATCTATAAAATTGAAAGGTTATAGTAGTTCCCTACTATAATGAGAACATGGAAGTTTTATGATAGTATTATTGAATTAATATGTTCTTTAGTTGGATGATATCATTTTTTAGGACAAAATGATTCAAGCTATCAGGGGCCAATACTCATATGACTTTGAGTCACCCTTTCATAGTGTGTTCCCTTGATAATTTCCAGAGTAAGAGATTATGAGAACGAGAATTTTTAGTCAGAAAACCCTATTTATAAATATAATTGGATTTTTCCTATATACATACATGTATATTGATCCTTATACTTTAATATTATAATTAATGAATACTATAAGTCATGCACTTTGATGTATTTAAGAAAAATAGGATGGAATATGCTTGTAGTGAAGTATGATGTGATGGGTGCACCATGAGTGATATTATATTAATGGATAATGTGAGCAAGGGTTTATCCTTTTTTACCTTGAAAAATGGTGATATCTAAAGTCCTTTAATGGAAAAGGAACTACCTATATAAATCCATGGATATGGTGTTCTATGGAAAAGTTTATTTCTAGAAATTCAAAGAAAGAGACATTAAGCACACAGGTTGATGACACCAGCATGAAACCTTCTTGATTATAGATATCATGATAAATGGATAATATTACACAATAAGATTTTATAGAAGGTTTTATTTATTTGTGACATTACCATATTTCTCTATGGGTGCCTTGGCATGTTTCTAGATGCTAACCTTAGACATTAGGAAGTTTTTACTAATGCCACTGAGAAAGGGGTCTAGATAATCACACACTAAATGTATCCAAATCTCAGTTAAATTCAATGATGAATTTAACATATAATAATATATATCAATATTGTTTTTTGGTTTAGTATTTATTCGATTATGGTTGATCACCAAGATTTAATATAACAACCCAAAAAGGATTCCTCTTTAAATAAAAGAACTCATGCCTCTCAATAAATTTTTATTATGTTTTACAATAGACGAACATAAATAGAACTAAATTTCATAGTAACTTTAGAAATTATGTGTTGATATTGACAACTACAACTAGGATTAGTAAAGGGATATACATAAAGAAGAATAGTACATTAAAAAAAAAAAACTCAATAGGCATGAATTCCCCCATGAAGATCATCCCTAGAATAATGAATGTAAAAATAAATGGAAACATTAAGTAAATGATAGACATTATCATAATATGTGTAAGAACCTTTGTAAGTGAATTAGTGAGTGATTTAGTAAAATACTAGAAACCAACAACACTTTATTTCATTATTTAATATTATTTGATTTAGTCTATAAAAATACCCAATATAATACCATATATTACAATAGGAAGAAAAATAGAGGATAAATAAAGTAAAATATAAGAATTTGGGTCACCATGATCCCTTAGAATCATCACACCCACAAACAACACCATAACAGAGAAATAAATATTTAGTAATACAATATTTATTTTGGAAACGATATTTTTTTTGAACATGTTGTGGGCTAATCCCTGTTTATTGAACATAAAAAAGAAAACCCCTTTTGAAGACTGGGAAAATAGGGAACCCATTACATGGTGGAGGCACATATTCTTTAAAGAAACATGACCCAAAGGCCCGAACATGGACCCAAATGTTCAAAGGGAATAAAAATTCAATAAAATTATCATAAAAAGTCTCTCTATCCCCCATTATAGACAATGAAATAATGAGATTATTTGAAAAAGATGCATTTTCCCCTGAAGTTATTCCATGTCAGTCCAAAACAACATGGTAGAGAACACCTCCAACCCACACTAACATATATAAGGAGGTTCAGATGATAGGCGCCAACACAACTATCTCCCTTTCAATCCACCCACCTGAAAATGATTTTAAAAATTTCATATAACTGTCAAACTGACGAAATGAAAATACAAGAATAAAGAAATATGAAAAAGTTCAAGGTAGGGTGCTAATACATCAATTAATAAAGGGAAGATGGCTGAATTATGGGTGTAACCACACCCATCCCTCTTTCGAGGTTTCCCACCTAACATCAACCACAATGTGTTACAACACCTTCCAAATACAACAAGATAGAATCCAATGATCATAAATCCACCAGTAAACAATAAAAAAAATAGATCTAAAAAATAAAATTAATCTACTTCTGAATATCAACATTGTAATATATTCTCTCCACGTCTGCAACTGAGACTAGCTACACCCAAATTACTCCCAAATGCCGCTGTTATTGTCTGTGAAATCGAAACTGGATCCAAGACCATTCACCCTATAAGCACCCATTAAAGTAAAACCAGATCTCACCTCAATGCGACGAGACATGGATATTACCGAGCCTTAAATACCACATGACATCAAGATGACATCTTCCACCAAGCATCCTGTTCTCCAGATCTCACAACAAAAATAAAGGCGATGAAGGTGTCCAGATATACAAAAAACTAAATCAAAGGCGTGGGACCAACATTGAGCTTTGACCAAAAATGGAAAAAATGGGGCCACCACCATAATAATCTAAAAATTGGAGAACTGAAGGCTTGTAAAGAATGAGCAGTGAGGGAGGGGAATCCTGACAACAATTAGTGAGGAAACACAAACTAAAGTGTGAACCAAAAGATTCAGAAGCAAAGACCTATGATCTCATAATGAAACATCATCCAGAACACCCCCAATGAAGACCAACCAAAAAAGGATAAAGCAGAAATATTGGATGTAGGATCTCTCAATCTATCATGAAGTAATAACATGAAAACCTAGAGGAGAGGGTTCTCCTAGATAGAAGAATGTAATGCCACTTCTTAGATATCAATATATCATTTTTAAAATGATATTGATACTTGATAGAATTAATGTAATTATGAGAATGGTGGTGTATTTATAGGGTTATATTTCTATTAAAAATTAATACAATTAGTCAATAAGAAAGTTGGTTATTATTATTATTGGTTATGTAGACACATTTAAGTGACCATCCAGATTATTTAATGATATAATCAAAATTTTATTATTTTGTAGACTATTAACATATTATATTAAAAATATGTTTCAAAATAAATGTATAATTTTTAAATAAAATTTATTTTCATGAAATAATCTTATAATTTTTTTAAATGATAATATATCTTAACGAGGTCCTAAGTATTTTTTATAATGACTGGAATGTTGATTATGCTATAAAAATTGTAAATTAAAAAATAAATAAATATTTTTATTTAAATGTTTAAATTACCATATTTATAAAATTATTTGTATAAAATAAATTTCATTTTTGGACCAAACACATCAAAATTAGGTTAGGGTAAATTTTTAGGAATTTTCTGAAAAAGATGGTTTTTTGGTGAAAAAGTGAAAATTACCATTTTTTGAGAACTATGATTTTATGACATAATTATTATATGAACATGATTAAAAAAATTTCAGAATTTTTATTCCATAATATTTCATTTAATAAGTATAAAAATTAATTTAAAAATATTAATTCTAATTTATAAATTTATAGTTCACTCTTTAGAACCAAAATTCATATTTTTGAGATAAAATTTATTTTTGGTTTGTGTGCATTAAATGGATTGGTTGGAAAGTGATTTTAAAAATGGGAATTATTAGAACGTACAAAAACCCTCATTCAATCATTTATAGAGCATAAATTTGGTTATAATTCATTTCACCCACAATTGGTTGACTAATATATTAAAATAACCAATATTTAATCATTTTAAACCACCCATCCTCAAGTATAAATACCACCCATCCTCCCATTAATCTCCAATAAAAATAACTTAATCATGAAATTATACTCATTTTACCTCTCTAAATATACTCTAAGGTTTCTCCATGGTACTAAGGTTTCCCTCTTTAAGATTTAGGATGTTACTATTCAAGGTAAGGGAACCCTCCTCCTCTTCTTTTCCATTCAAGTACCACTTTTTTGTGTGTCTTTTAAATATTAAGCTACTTTATTTTCATGAGTTTTTATTCTTTTTATTAATTCCTAAGTAGTTTTATATCAATGTTATACCTTCATTCTCTATCATTATTCATTTTCCATAATCCATGTTGTACACCATCATACTGATGAAACCATTTCATGATTTTTTCTCCTTTTCATGAAATATTAGGATATTTCGAATACCCATACCCCTTCCTTATCCATGAATACTTACCTAGATGTAAATATAATTTATTTATTTGGGATTTACATGTATAAAATTCACATTATATACTATTGGGTTAAAAATGATTAAAATTTCAAGTCTTGAAACATTTATATACTCAATTATTTTATATGAAACCCATTATTTATTTTCCAAGGGTTATTATTGAAATATTTTATTATGATCTACGTGAAACATAATAATTTATACATATTAATGGTGTGCCATTATTATTCTCCAATAAATTGGGTAAATAATTAATCTCTATAGATGACATGTTTTATGATACCTTGGTGAATAACCTTGGTAATTATGTTTTATGACACCTTGGTGATAAACCCTAGTGATATGCTTATGAATACATTATTTTTATGTATTTTACACATTTATATGTTATGTATCAAGTAGTTATGACTATTATATCATTATATTCCTAATTATTTATCTATGATGAGTTTTAATGTTCTATTTCATTTTTTTCCCTTGTTTAGATTTATGCTCACCCTTTTATATTTATGTATATACCTAGTAAATTACTTGAAGTGAGGTAACCTACTATGGAATAAAAAGGATTCTTTAAAAATTATTAAATAAAATTTATGTTTAAGTTTTCCTTACATAATTCATGTGTTATGCACCTAGTTTCCAAAACAATAGACCTCACAAGATTCTCTAAAGTTATTAATGTAATATTTTGATAAAGAATCATTTTTAAAGTCATGTATTTAAAAGGAGGGTCTCCATAGTTTCTATTAGAGGATTGTTTAGTTATTTGTGGAAATTAGGACTATAAAAAACTTAGTATGAACCCTAGAGATAAGTCTAAACATAGGAAATTATCCTTACATTTTGGAGAAGTATAAAGCGAGTTTTTTTAAGAAATGGAATCCCTGCCTGTATACTACAAGTGGATGTGGATACAAAATAATTGTACCTAGCGGTAATAAACCCCAAAAGGGCAGAATGGGCCTTGAATTGGTCATCACCTAGTGAAAAAATGGGCCTTGATGTACACATGGTTTGACACTCTCAGAGGATATGCTTTGGTTAATAACTATATTTTACAAAAAATTATAAAATACATATAGATAATTTAAACATTTTATTCAGATTGAAGTATATCATACTAGATTCATGATATTAGACAATTTTACGATTAAGATTTACTTTTAAAATTAGTGTTATAATATTCCCAATAGTAATAAATTTATCATTAAGTTTTCTCCTTCTCAAAAAATGTAAGGAAACATGAATCATATAAACAATGGACTCAATGAATAATACGATGATGGGCTTCCCAATATAGGGCTTGATAGAGTTGAAAAATTCATGATGATAATGATGATTTTGCACACTTAGGTTAAAAACAAAAACCTAAACCATTTGAAGTATCTATATTCACCAAGGAATTTACAATTAGTAGTTGAATCCTTCATGCATCAATTACCATATATTTTTAGTGGAACCGTTGATCCACTAATCACAAAAAAATGGATCAATACTATGGAAAAGATATTTTCTATACTCAATTTTTTTGAGAAAGAGAATGTTATATTGGTAGTATATTTCTAAGAGGGAGAATCTAATTAGTGGTGGACATTGATCAAGAACAAGAAGCTAAGGTATGAGGTGGAATCCATGGAATGGTAAGACTTTAAAAAATTATTTTTGAAAAAGTATTTTAATGATACCCTTTGAAAAAAATTGACAGAGAATTCATTGAGTTGAAACAAATAGAAAATGAATCGGTTGGGAATTATGAAATAAAATTTACAAGTCTTGGGTGTTACGCTTCAATCTTTTCCATCGATTCGAATAAGAAGATAGATCGATCTTTTGGCAGACTAAGATCCTATCTATGAAAAGAATTGTAAATCTGATACTTTGGGAGTTATGAAGTGATAGTAAGATGTGCTCTCAAATTTGAAATAGAGTTAAGATATTCTTAGTAGACTCATGTATGGAGTTATAAGAAGAGAAAAATGGAACAAAATTTTAGAAAGAACCCAGATGAGAAGAAATTACAGTATCCAATGAGAAAAAAATATGGGAAGAAGAATTTGGGGAATTGTTTACTATGAAGTTGAAAGTGAAACATGTGTGGAAGATATGGGCATATAGCTCGAAACTTTTATGGATATGTAAAGTGTTAACATATAAATTATAATGAAAAATGGAATATGGTATATGAAAAATCTACTATGGAAAGATTCAAGTGTGGGGAACTTAGGAATTTCACTAGTCAATGTCCAACTCATAAGATAATAGAGAGAACTTTTCATCTACCCCAATAGAGGATAAGGTTGAAAGGTTGTAGTTTTTCAATTAAGATGGCTAAATTAAAGTATAAAAATGATGTTGTGGTAGGTACACTCAAATATAGCAAGTACATTTTTTGATTTTGGTTCTACACATTTTTTTATTTCTTTCAAGTTTACAAATAACATCAAGTTAAACCATGAACTACTTATGGTAGAGTTGTCTATTAAAACTATTAGAGGAAATATTTAAGAATCCAAGATATATAGGGATTCCCTTATTAACTTTGGTGAGTATAATCTCTCTTCAAACCTGGTTGTCATTCTGATGGTGTAATTTGACATAATAATTTGGCTGAATTGGTTATCAAAGTATAATTCCAATATCAGCTATAGAAGCAAGGATTTTTCAGTAGTCTTGAAGGGGTAACCTATAATAATTTTCAATGGAGATATTTACTAGTTTTATTATTTATAAGGACTACCTCATATTGGATTATGTATGATAATTATTAGTGAAGAAGAAGAAAGAGATAATCTAAAGATATGAGATATACCCATTTTTCTGGAATACATTAATGTATTTACTGAAGAGTTACTGGGAACTCCCTCATAAAGAGAGATAGAGTTATCAATTAAACTCATAACTAGATCCAAGCCAATATTAAAGACCCCATATATAATGGAATACGTGGAGTTAGAGTAATTAAAGAAGCAACTTCAAGATCTTTGGGATAAGGGTTTTATTTGACCAAGTGTGTCTCCTTGGAGAGAACTTATTCTCTATGTAAAGAAGAAGGATAGATCAATGCGACTATGCATTGATTATAGAGAACTAAATTGGATCACAATGATGAACAACTATCCTCTTCCAAGGATTGATGATTTGTTTGACTAGTTTTGTGGAGCTTAATTTTTCTTGAAGATTGACCTCTAATATAGGTATCATTTGTTGAGGGTGAATAAATAAGATATCCCAAAAACCACCTTATAAAAAATATATTTCCATTATGATTTTATTGTTATTACCTTTGTATTGACCAATGATCCCACAATATTTATTAATTTGATGAATAAAGTCTGTAGGTACTACCGTGATAAATTTTTGGTGGTATTTTTTGATGATATTATGAAATATTTAAAAAGTCATGAGGATCATGATGATTATATAAGGGTCATAACTAATAAAAAAATGGTTTTATCTAGTGTAAGGTATTTGAAAACACTAGCTAAAAATGTTATCAAAGACCCCTTTTTTCAGTGCTAAAAAACACTGTTAAAGGGGGTTTTTAACAATGTTTTTAGTGCTATTAAATGGGGACCTTTATCAGATTTTTTACAAGCACTGGTAAAGGCCTACCCTTTATAAGAGATTTTAAAAAATCACTAATAAATTTGGTCTTTTATCGGTGCTTGTAAAAAAGCACTGATGGGGGGGGGGGTGTTTATCAGTGCTTTTTTAGAAGCACTAATAAAGACCCCCCTTTATCAGTGAGTTTTTAGTATCATTGATAAAGGTATAATTCAACGGAAAATTATATTAAAATAAGAATAATATATTAATATATTTATGTTTATATAGATATAATATATGTTTTTTAAAATATATTTTAGATAAGGTAAATAGGAATTTGCACTTAATATATAAGATATTTAGTGAAAAAGTCTTATAAAATAATTAAAAAAATATTTTTAATTAATAATTTTCTTATTATTATGGAGTAATAGTCATTTAATATCAATTTGAAGATAAAAAATCAGAAAATTATTAAAAGATCTAAAATAAGTTAAAAACATAACTTGAACTTCAAATGACAATAAATTTTGATCCAGGTGTTCGTTTGGGCTATACCACATATAAAATTGAAGCCTATGATGATATCTATTCTCTTAGTGACATAGGTAAACCTTTTTCATATTTTTAAATTCAAAAAGGCACCTAAGGCCTCTAAAACTAAATTTTTAGTCGGGGTACCCTAAGTTTTTAATATTAGATGGATTATTATCCTCGTTTAAGGTGGCATAATTTTCTTTTTTAGTGGAGACTAAATTAATTCCCAGGTATTACATTCATATTGATATTTTTGTTTTAAAATTTTATCAATTTTCACAATGTAGTTTTATTTATAATTAAATATATGCATGTTTTCTTATACTTACTTATAATAAATCACTAATATAAATACATATATCAACATATTTATGTAAAACTGTATATTATAATATCTAACCATTTTTTACATTATATATACATATAAATATATTGTGTATTAATAAGAGATATATATTCATATTATATTATAGTATATATAAATGAATATAATATATAATATATTTAAATAAATATTAGTATACATTTATCACACACACATATATTTTATAAATGTATTTAAAAGTAATTATATAAATATATGTATATATATATATGTAAATATATATAAAAATAAATAAAAATATCATTAAACAGAAAACAAAACAACATGGTGTAGTGGTAAATGAATTCCATATTTGAAGGATAGGTGTAGGGTTCAAATCCAGGTGGGCATTCATGAGTTTGAAAAATAAAAAAACACTGATAAAAGTGGTGGTGGGGTGAAAATCACTGATAGGGGGGTGGAGTGCTATTAAAGGGTTGTACAAGTGCTGGTAAAGGGGTCAGGCTCATAGGTGTCCAAAAAAAATACAATTTTACCCCCTTAACAATGCTGCCTTTATCAACACTAAAAAAAGCGCTATTAAAGGCCCCTTTAACATTTATTAAAAAGAACTATTAAAAGTGGCATTTAATTGCACTGATAAAAGTTTTAGACTTTTAACTGAACTCATAATGTCATTTCTTTTTTAGAGATGATAAAGGCTTATTCTAGCACTGTTAAATGCCAATTTTGTAGTAGTACATATTAAAAACTTTGAGGAAAGAGAATATTGTTAGTAAATTCAGAAATTGTGAGTTATGTTTACAAAAAGTGATATTCTTGGCACACATAAGGACTAGTGAAGGAATATCAGTGGATCCCGTAATGACAAAGTCCATGGAAGAGTGGCCACATCCTACCACTATAATTGATATTCATAGTTTCCTTATTCCATTAGGATATTATAGAAATTTGTGAAAAATAATTTATGGAATTATAATCCACTAAATAATTTAACTTGAAAGGGAGTTAAGTCTATCTAGATAAATTAGTGTGAATAAAGTATCCAAGAACAAAATAAGAGGTTGGTTAGTGCACCTATTCTAACTTTAACCTATAATGGGGAAGGTTTTTTCATTTATAGTGATTCATATGTAAAGGTAATTGAATGTGTAATCATGAAAAATGATAACGTGATTGTCTATGAATCATTCTAGTTAAAGCCTCATGAACCCATGATGTGGATTTAGGTACAATTATCTTTTTATTAAAAACATGGAGACACTAGCTTTATATGGAGAAGTGTAATATATACACCAACCACCAGAGTTTGAATAATATATTCACACAAAAAGAACTAAACATGAGACAAAAGAGATGGTTGGATCTTCTTAAATATTGTGATTATCCTTTTCATTATCACCCTCGAAAAGAAAAAAAATAAACTAATTCATAAATTAGGAAAGATCCTAGTCTTCTTTCAATGATGAGGATTGAAAGAAATCCATTGATCAAGGAACTAGTAAAGTTGGTTATGGGAATTGTAAGGGAGGGAACATCATCATTACTTTATAAAATGATTTCTAAAACATCCCTTCTGGAGAATATAAAGGATGCTCAAAGAGATGATGTGGAAATATAAAATAATGTAGAATCTATAAGAAAAGGGATATTCTTAGAGTTCAAAATTGATGAATAATGATATATAAGATTTGCGCTTCAAATATGTGCATAATCATATCCTGATATAAATAGAAATCCATTGAATGATGCAAATAGCTTGAACTTCTCCATCCACCCTGGGAGAAAAATATGTTTCAAGATCTCCAATAGAACTATTATTGAGACAATATAAATAAAGAGATCATGGAATATAAATCAAAGTTTCTGATATGTCATCAAGTGAAAGATAAATGAAAAAATTCTAAGGTGATGATGCAACCATTACCCATACCCATATAGAAATAGAAAAACATCACCATAGATTTTGTCAATAGTCTTCCCAATACATACAGATGAAGTAATTCAATATGGGTTGTGGTGGATTGTCTTACAAAGACTTCTCACTTCATTGCAATTCTAGGGGACTTCTCACTCGATCAAATTGCAAGGATATACATCAGAGAAGTTGTTAGCCTACATGGAACACCACTATCAATTACATCTAATCAAGATCCTAGATTTACCACTAGGTTCTAGAAGATTATTTAAAATTATCTAAACACAGATTTGAAATTCAGTATGACTTATCACCCCCAAATCTATGGCCAATTTGAGTAGACTATCCAAAAACTAGAAGACATTTTGTAGTCATGCTCAATGGAATTCAATGGAAGATGGGATCAATATCTTCCTATAGTCAATTTCTCACACAATAATAATTTTCACTCAATCATCCAAATGGCTCCATATGAAGACCTTTATGGGAAGAGATGTATAACACCCATGTTTTGGGATGACATTATTGAACACAATATGATGGGGCCTAAAATGGTTGAGGAAATGGTAGAAAAAGTCAAAACCATTCAACACCACATCAATGATTCTTAGAGTCGATAAATGATCTATAATGAAAAACATTGATGAGACCTATAGTTTGAATTTGGAGATAAAGTGTTCCTCTGCATATCTTAATTGAACATATTCATGATTTGAGGAAAAGGGTAAACTAAGTCCCATGTATATCAGCTCCTTTGAGATACTTGATCACATCGAAGCCATGGAATATTAACTGGGACTCCCCCTAACCCTTTCTCAAGTACACAATGTATTCCATGCATCCCACATGAATAAGTAAATTCCTAATCTATCACATGTAATAAAATCATATATGGTACAAATGGAAAATGATATCTCTTATGAGGATTAGACGGTGAAGATCTTGGACTATAGAGATAAATTTCTATGCAACAAGATAACTCAACTAGTCATATTACTATGATAAAACCATAAGTATTGGAAGAAAACATAGGATCTGGAGAAATCCATAAACTAGAAGTACCCTCACCTGCATTCACCTTAGTATGTAAAATAAAAATTTGAGAGAGAAATTTCTTTAAGGGGAACAATGTAACAGTATGAAAAATATTATTCTTTAAATAAATTGACTCTTTCCTATCAACATTATGTTTTACCATAAAAGCACATTAATGAATGTTTTATTTCATAATAAATTTACACATTATATGTTGATATTGAAAACTAAAACTAGGAACAATAAAGGGATATACATAAAAGAATAATACATTCACTAATAGAAACTCAATATGAAATAATTCCCTCATGAAGAGCACCCCTCACATGAAGACTATAAAATGAAAGTTAAGAATTAAGGAAATGATAAAAATTATCATAAGATGCATAATAACCTTTTAAGAGAAGTAGTGAGTGATGTATTATAATACAAGAAATCAACAACACTTTTTTTT
This sequence comes from Viscum album, assembly GCA_963277665.1. Lineage (NCBI taxonomy): Eukaryota > Viridiplantae > Streptophyta > Magnoliopsida > Santalales > Viscaceae > Viscum > Viscum album. Next base: position 1,705,159,402 of record OY728129.1, on the reverse strand, counting down.
ATTTAAGAATGTTACATTCAGTCTAAAACAATACCAAATATATAAACAACTATTATAATGGGAAGAAAAATAGAGTATAAATAAAGTAAAATATAAAAAATTCGGTTGGCTTAATACCCTAGAATCATGAAACCGACGAACAACACTATAATAGAGAAATGGAGAATTAGTAATATAATAATAATTATGGAAATGATATTGAACCTTGATAGAATCAATATAATTATGAGAATGGTGGTTTATTTATAGGGCTATATGTTCATTTAACTTTAATACAATTAGTCAATAAGACAATAGGTCAGTATTATTATTGGTTATATAGATACACTTAAATGCCCGTTAGGATTATTTAATGATATAATCAAAATTTTATTATTTTGGAGACTATAAATATATTCTGTTAAAAATATGTTTCATGGTAAATAAAAAAGTTTTAAATAAAAATTATTTTCCTAAAATAATCATATAAACTCTTTTTAAATGATAATATATTTTTGACAAGGTCTTAAGAAATTTTTATAATGACCTTAATGTTTATTATACTATAAAAATATTTAATTTTCAATAAATAAAGATTATTATTTAAAATTTAAAATTTAAATATTTATAGAAATGTTTTGATAAAATAAATTTCATTTTTGGACTCATCACATCAGATTTATCTTATGGTGAATTTTTATGATTTTTTTGACAAAGTTTATTTTTTGGTGAATAAGTGAAAATTATCATTTTACGAGCACTGTAATTTTATGACATAATTATTATGTGAACATGATTAAAAATTTTATTAAAAATTTTATTGAATAAAAATTTCATTTAATAAGTATAAAAATTAATTTAAAAATATTAATTCTAATTTATATATTTATACCTTACACTTTTGACTAAAAATTAGATTTTCATGATAAAAATTAGTTTTGGTTTGTGTGAATTAAATGAGTTGGTTGGAAGGTTATTTTAGAATTGGAAATGAATTGAATGTCTACCCACCCTCATTCAATCATTAATAGTACAACATTTTGTTATAATTTATTGAACCCATAAGTTTTTGGATTATATAATAAAATAACTAATATATAATCCGTTAAAACCACCCCTCATCAAGTATAAATACAACACATCCTCTCATATATATCCACTTGAAATCCCTTAAGCATGAAATTATGCTCATTTCCTCTCTCTAAAGATCCTCCATGGCTTCTTTAAGTTCTAATGGTTCCCCTCTCCATGAATTAGGATGTTACTCTTCAAGGCAAGGGAACTCGCTTATTATTCTTTTCTATTCAAGCACCTAGTTTTTTTGTGCATCTTATAAATATAAAGATAATTTCTTTTTTGTATTATCTTGATATTTTAAAAAATAATACTATGTTTGATATCGTATACAACACACAACACTGAGCTTAAATGACCACAAAACATTATTATTTAGATATGACTGTTATAACCCAGTCATTAAAATAGAAGATATGAATAAGAATAAATATATTATGAAATATATATAAAGTTTATAGTAATTACAAATTTATAGATTAATTATTATGAAATTTGTGCTCAATTTTTAGTAAAGTCATTTTATTCTTCAAAAATACATTTTCTTCCAAAATCATTTTAATTTATTTTTGAGAGAAAATATTATAATTAAAATCTAATTTTTTTTGAAAATATATTTGATAAAATGAACTTAATTTTTTAAATAATCATATCAAAGTTATCTTAGGTGAAATTTTGAGAGTTTTCTTAAAAGTCTAATTTTTCGACGAGTAGTGAAAAATACTGATTTTTATTAAAAACATTATTTTATTTCAAAGTATTAAAAAAATTAAAATTCAATATTGTATTAGTTTTAAAATTTCATTAGTTCATTTTTATTAAACTTAATCCAATTATATTCCCTATAATGAATTTTATATGTGAATTTGGTATAAAAATAATTTTATACTTAAAAGGCATTTTTTCTAAAACACTACTTTTTATTGCATATTGCGTTTTAACATTAAATTAAATTATCCCACTTCTATAAATTGAATATTCAAAAATTTATTCCATATATTGAATAAGTGGGTTAATATTTGGTAAATAAATCCCTTTTAGTTTTGGAAATTATGAATTGCTACCTTAGTAACTTTGTTTCCACGGTAAAGGGTAAATCAGTAATTAAGGTTTAAAATAAAATGATAAGGACTAAAAAATGACCCTAACACTTGATATTATTTTATTTTTGAGTATATATCATACAATATCAACCAAATTTCAAATATATGTCCTTTATTTTCATTTAGTCATGATTTTGACCCTTTATATTAGTTTATATAAAGAAAAGTCAAAAATGTCATTTTCTTTGTTTTATTATCTTTAAATTTTTTACATATAGTGAAATTGAGGATATGTTTGTTTATAAGTATTATTTTTACATATAATTTTTTTTATCATGGTGATTTATTTTTAATTTTTAGTGAATAAATAATTACCTTAAATTATTTTGCAACACTGATACTGTGCTTGTACAAGCAGTAAAAAAATCAATAAAATGATTTCAAAAACTAGAACAATAATATTATATGACTAAGTTTTTGTGTTCAGTGATTTTTTAGATAAAAATGACATATTATAGAGGTTTGTATTCATTTTATTTTAATTATATTATTGTCTTGTAGTGTTAAAATTCAAATTAATTTAATAGTTCCAAAAATTGACATTAATATTATTTTATAATAAATAATATTTTATTAAATGATTAAAAACTCCAAAAAATTATATGTTTGGAAAATTTATTGTGATTTGATTTAAAATATCAACCTTATTTAATTTATATCCAAATTTGTTTTATAGTAACTATATTGACCCTTATAGAGTAAAAACTTCGTTATCGCGATAATTATAAAAAAGGGTTAAAGTGGGTTAAAATGAATATATAAGGGTAAAAATGCAACATAATATCATCCAAATTTTATTTTATGAGAGTATTTAGACCCATAACCATATTATATTCTAAATAAATCAGTTTGGAGGCATTTGGACATGAAAATTAATTAATACTAATTTAATATTTTAAGAAATTTCAAGAGTGCCCCTCCCCTATCTTATAAAGGACAACTCTTCTTATCATTTATTTCACACTTAAAGAACCAATTGGTTCAGACAATAAATACCAAAATTACTTAATATAATCCCTACCTTCATTATATATGCCCGGTTTAAGGAATAATACCAACCTTATAGGTCTTATAGTGTAAAGAAAAAGAGGTTGTCTAAAGGAGAGGTATAGTTCTTAACCAAATGTTTTCATTATTTTTCTTTTTTATAACAAATTAAAATCTTATTAAACCATGATGAAATAATAAAAAAAGTTTATTACATATACCAATATGTTTTTATGTTAATATCATAACCTATATCCATCTATTATTCTATCAAATAAGAAACGAAAATGTCATTCTTGTGCATGGAAGTCTACCACCTCATGAACCGATGTAATTCGTTTCCCATCATCGTCTCTTACAGCTGGTTATAATGATAAATTTAATATATATATATATATATTATATTCATTAAATAATTATAATCATTAAAATATATTATATCATTTACTTTCTTACATTTCCATTCACTGAAAAATGACAACGTCGTTCGTGCGCACGTGTGGACTACCACCTCCACGAAGTGATGCGATTCATTTTTCATAACCACATCACATGGATTTAATATATAATTATATTTAAATAAATAATATTTTATTTATGATATAATAATAATTATTAAAAGGTAAAATAATACCTATCTTCTTTCTATAATGATCATTGAAAAATAAAAACGTTACTCATTTATATATACAACCTATAATATCCATTATTGTAACACAGTTCATTTTTTATAAAAATATTTCTTGATTTGTTTTAAAGTATAAAAAATGTATAAATATTACAATTATTTCATGAATATTATTCTGAATATGATGGAATAATTACTTATTTAACCATAATCAACCTACTGAAGTCATTTTGTAAATATAAGATGAATATCATCAAAACATCTGATGTGGACTTATTTGATTAAGTAATTGAATATAACATGGTAATAAATAAAATAAAAGGAATAAAAAACTTAAAAAAAATCTTAATAAATTAAATAATTAACACAAGTTTATTATTTAGTAATATAAAGAACGTACGTGATGAGTCAGACTCAAGGTAAGGGATTTCGTCTCGATTTTCCTTCACGGAGGAACATTTTAATGTCATGAACCTAATTAATTTTATATGGTGTATATAATACACCTATTACATGTTATATCATGAATCCTTCATAATTAAATATATTCTAATTTTCATTTTGAATTATTTTATCCAATGGTATTTGAATTGAATGTTACCAAGTGGAAAATGGTTTCTTAACTCAATTTCCATTCAATAGGTTATAACTATTCCTAACTTACTTCTTTATTCCATGATTATGTGTGAATTAATATTTAATTTTTTTTATTCTGTATTTTTACTTTTTTGTGAATTTTAATTTTTTACACATAATCAATCCATTGATTAATTATCAATTCAATGGTATGAACTTTATAAGGGTTATTTGTCTCAAATTCTCTTTCTTTGGGACATATGTTCCTGATATGCACCTATAATATTTTATAAGTTGTATATACTATCCTTTTAACATTTTATATAATTTATCTATTTATGATTATGATATTTGAAGATTAATTTTATGTTATTATTTCTTGGGGATGACAACTGAAAATTTATCAAAGCAATAAAGTCTTTATGTTACAATATCCTTTATTTTTGGGATTGTTTAACTTCATGGTTTCTTTTGGGGGGAAATATATGCTATTATTTTATTAAAACACATCTATTTTATTCACCTCTAGTTATGAATGTGTTTTATATGTTTAGTTTCCATTTCCTTCCTTGCTGATTGAAGAAACATCAATAAAGTTATTTGTAAGTGATATAGATTTTGTGTCTTCTTTTAGACCGAGAATGTTTCTCTTATATATCTATGTTTTCTAAAATATTTTCAAAAATATAATTTTATAAACATAAATTATTTCCTAATGTTATTTTACATGATCTTTTTCCATATTTTAAACTGTTTTAAAAATAAATTTAGTAATGTTTTCCAAATGGGTCACTTTTGACTCCCTTTACAAAATGTTTGAAAAGAATGATTATTTTTAACATTTACAGTATGATATGATTTTCTCTAATATCATTAATATTATTTTATTTGAATCTTAATTTATAATTTTACAAGTTTATTTTCAGAGAAAAGAATTTTCAGAATATTGTTTTAATTTTTAGTTATAAAAATTGATTTTCAAAGTGAAAAGGTTATTTTCCTCAAGAATAATTTTAATGAGATTTTAATGGTATTTAAATTCATCAACATCAACAACCCTTGTTTTTACTTATTATCAATTTGGGTACATTTTTTAGTGATTCCATCCTCATTATTTTTATGGATGGATTGTGATTTTTTCAAAGAGATTATCATGGAACTCATTTCTTTTACATAAGTTAATCAAGTTATGAAAGGAATAATGGATGTTTCTATGAGTTTTATGATGAAATAAAAGATATATATAATTTATTTATGTTGTGGTTCTTGTTAATTTATTATTATTATGGGTGGTTTAGTTATTAACTAAGGACGAGTGGTTCCGTTATAAACTAGAAATATGTGGGTTCATCATATCCTTCTAATGCATTAGGTATGGAAGTCAACCATAAGGTTATTCCATTTGAAATAGTGATTATAAGAGAGATATGGAAATGATGTACCAAGTTACATACATGTTTTCTCTATTCTTTTTATGGGTTTTTAAAATTTCATTTGATCAATATTAACATCACATGGATCTTGATTATTGATTCTGTTGAATCTTATCATAGGTTAAATCTCTTTTCTATATTTAATAATTGATGATCCAAGTGTTTATGTGTATAATATATCTTATTTTTTGATCACAAACTTTGATTTTGTCATACGGTTATACTCATATTACACTCATTAGTGATATTTAATTGTTAATACTTAGTTTTACCCTTAGTGAGCATTTATGCACACCCTTATTATGTTTCCTTTTCCCTATATTATGGGGATTGATGATAAATGAATTCAGTTTATAAAGGTTTCATATGTGAGGAATTTTATAGAAGATATTGAATACTTAATATGGAATATGAAAAGATGTTTATAGTTTAAAAAATACTCTCTTGAAGTCATGAGTCTTGTTTATATAAGATTTTGTCTAAATTATATATAAATCTAAACAAAAATGTTCCTTGGGTATGTAAGTGATCAAATATTTCGCTTTGATTTTTTAAGTTTTTGATGGAAAAAATTGGGTCACATTTATTACTATCAAATCCAAACAAGTAAATTTTCTGTTTTTAGCATCAGATATGAGAGTGTGGGTTTGGGGCTGTTACTCTTTTCATGCACTTTTGATCTTCACATTACTACGCAAATAGTGTTATATCAATGAGATACCTTAATTATTTCTCAATATGCCTTTTTCTTAATCTATGTTATATACCATCATGCTACCAAAATCATTTAATGAATTTTTCTCTTTTTAATGAAATAATATGATATTGTGAATAAACAAAACTCTTATTTATCCATGGTACTCAATTAGAAGTAAACATAATTTATTTATTGAGGATTTACATGCATGTAACACACATTCTCTACTCATGGGTTAAAAATTATTAGAAGTTCAAGTCTTGAAACATTTATGTACTCAATGATTTATTATACTACACATTCATTATTTTATATAGATTATTGATGATCTATTTTATTATATTCTATGTGGAAAATATCAATTTATACATATTAAAGATGCACCTTGATATTTAAATAATTAGTTAGGTAAATAATTATTATTTGGATATGACATTTTTTATGATACTTTGGTGAATAACCTTGGTAATTATGTTTTATGACATCTTGGTAATAAACCTTGGTGATATGCTTATGAATGTATTATTTTTATGTTTTAGCCACATTTACATGTTATGTATCATGTAATTATGATTATTATCTCATGATATTCCTGATGTTTTATCCAAGATTATCATTCAAGTTCTATTTCCTTTGTTTTTCCCTTACTAGGATTTATGCTCACCCTTTTCTATTGACGTATGTCCCCATGAAATTACATGTAGTTAGTTGACCTTGGATAGAATATAAAAGGAGTATTTCAAAAGGATTAAATAATGTTTATGTTTAAGTTTTCTTTATATAATTCATGTATTGTGTACCTAGTTTCAAAGATAATATACCTCAAAAGATCCATTGAAGTTATTAATGTAATATTTTTTAAGGAATTATGTTAAAATTCATGTATTAAAAAGGAAGGTCACCATATTTAATCACTTGTTATTTGAAAGAATAAGCGAGTTAAATAATAATAATAAATAATTATTTTTAAGGTTTGGAAAATAAAATATTTATTATATTTATTGATGAATAATGTAGGGATATATTTTTTAAATTGATTTTAATTATTTAACTTTCAATAAATACTGAGGAGGATTAACGAAACGAGTTTTAAGGTCACTTTAAAAATAATATAAATGATATTCATTTATTGTTAGGTGATTCACATGTCAAGTGAAAAATAATTATATTATTATTAAGACACGGGGTTCACTAATAATTAAGAAATTGGTAAGGTGGATTATATGAAAATAGGTAACGCTAAAATTTCTTTAATATGTTTCTAGTTATATATCTTTCCTAAGAGAGATTGGTTGGGCACAATGAATATAGATAATTGTTATAAAAACATAGAAAGAGTTCTAGGTATCTAGAGTGCATTCTATAATTCTACTCCTCCTATATCAATCCATAGAGAGAAAAATAAGAATTAATTATTGTTTAAGGGAATTATGATGTGGCCAACCATGAAGGAAACAAGCGATTGAGATCAAAGGTGCTAGCACCCAATGATCCTACAATGATGTTCTGAGATTTTAGTGCATGTTTGGATCATTTATAGAGGGATTATACACTTGTATACTCAAATTGAATGATAGTATGATGAGATAAATTCAACTAGATTATTAATGTATAAATAATTACAAGTTCAAGAAATTATAGATCTGCTTACAAATTAGTTATAAATTACACGCGATGATCCCCCTCTTATGGTTCTGACATTATTTTCAATTAATCCTTGAATTAATTTCATTGTTCATGAAATTTTCATTGTGTGCATTTTAAATTATTCAAAAATTATGCCAAAAAGATGAGTTGACCATGCCCAACAAGACACTTTTACCCCTCCCAAAACCTATAAGTGGTATTAGAGCTGACACATAATTAATTTATAATTAATTACTAATCATTTATTGAATGGTATGAATTTTAAATTTCTTTTAATTAAGATCTATTAATTATTAAAATCTAAACAATATTTACTCTTCACTTTAACTATTCTCACTCACATAACTAATAAACGAGTTAAATTAGAATGATGAAAAATCCAAAAAACCCATTTGGAGATTCCAAGCATTATGGTCAGATAACACAATACGACATTAAATGTACTCATATACACACCATGTAGTCATGTATCTTGTGTGTATATCTCATGGTTATTATATCATTCTGATGATATTGGATCAAATCTAATAAAATATAATCTATGAAGATTTGGACTAGAATGCATGCGGTTTGAAGAAGTACATTCCATGAAATTCATGTGTATGACATGTATCCCTTATGTTATTACGGTGGAGAACACATGGGTCCAATAATTTCATGTATCTACTATACGACACATGCACTGAAAAACCATGAAACTTTGAGGCCACACATCATATAGGAATATTACACATTGTGTACCTTATACACGTCCATGAAACACAAACATGCCCATTCTCTAGGAGAATTCACTAACATGGTCATAATAGATCATACACCATGTAACCTAGAACATTCCATGCAGTATGCTATATTAAGTGTACTTAATTTAATGCAGAGAAGAATTAATTATATAATTAAACATTTTCACATGTGTTATATGTATCATTTATATGAAAGTACATGCCATGTCATAATATTGGTGATTATATATTAAATTGATTTTCATGTTAAATTCTAGATATACATGTTGAGTATGTTCATTTCTTATTATGTACTCTAGGTGAATCAATAGCTTCACATATAGTGTAATTCAGATGTGTTTCATGTGTCATTTTTTGACACTACATTCCATGTAATTACCTACCATGAAATGTATGTTGGACAGCAAGGTAATTCACAAGAATGAGGATCAATATTGGTAGTTTGGATGAGTACATGACATTGCATCCATGTAAACTTGTGTACTTTATTAATTTTAAATATTTTTTTTAAATTATGGATGATGGTAATTCAATTATTCTTGGATGAAATTAAGATAAATTGAGTTTATTAGACTAATTAATGGTGTCACATATTAATTAAAGAATGAATCGAAGTAAATGATAACTAGATTTAAAATGTGTGTTCGTTACATGCTATGTGAATGATCATGAACTTAGAATAGACCCGTGTGTGTGTGTTTGGTTAAATTTTAATTTATTAATATTAAATTGAAATGATGTCCTATGAGTCATCCCCTCCTAATTATTATACAAGGGCACATGTTCCCATGATTTATTTTATGAAAACCCCCTTATCTAATCCATTAGATCCTCTAACTTGTGTGTAATTAAAAGATTATGAAATGATGGACCTTATAGGAGAGAGGAGGCAGTTTGAGTCCCAAAGCTAGGGTGAAACCAATTGAGGTGATACATAGGAGGTGAGGTAGAATTACACAACATAAAACAAGTTATAGTTCAAGGTGTTTTCCCATAGGGTAAAGGGTTAGTTTATCATCCACTGTATAAACTAACAATTAGAGAATTTCATTATCATGAAACTTATATTTTATTTCTATCAGTTTCATGGTTGATTATTTATGTTTGTGGATGCTACATGATAAATTAAATAAATGAATTAACATTCGTTCAAGATGAAATAAAATAAAACTATAGTATTCATAAATTTTATTAGAAATAGTTAATCATTAAGTAAAATCAACTTAATATTAAAAGGGCATGTGATAAGATAAAACTAGTATGTTACTCATAAGGATAAAAATACCTAAACTAAACTATTTAGTTGGTATAGCCTTTCACTACTTAAGTTAGAATCAAAACCACAGTTCTAAGTGCTTGATCATCCCATGTCAGGGTTCTTTTAATTTTCATGGAACTTTTAGCTTAAAGTTTTTGGGCGAATTAACTTGGGCCACATCAATGGTTTACTACCAAAGTAAGAAATGGTGTAACTGATATGTAAGGGTTGAGGAAATATTTATCCTAGATTTTAGGATTGGGGAGTCCACTCAAAAAATCAAGGAACTATGAGTTAATGTAGTTGGGGAGTTATGCCTACCTCTAAAACCCTTCAATTAACTTACGAGGCCCATGTTTGGGTTATAATAAGGGGAATATGGTCCATTTCTACTAAAGTATCCATGAAATGGGATATTATGAAACTAATAGTGAGGTCTATTAAGTTTATAAAAAATATTAGGAGATTAGTAAAATTGAAATCTGAAAATTTATTAATCTCATTTGGTAATCAAGGATGTACTAATATTTACTCTTAATTTTATAGAGATAGAAAACCACATGACTTTGAATATATCCTTAAAATCCATACTAGAGAAGGATAACATTATCACCATCATGAATTTCTATGAATGGTATAGATGCTTACACATTATACTATATAATGAATAAAAATTATACATGTTGGAAACCTTGATTTTTTATGTCACTTTCTAAAGTGGATAGTGAGAAATAAGTATCTCTCTACTTGAAACATGTGTATGATGTAATGGATTTATAATTTTTAATTATACCCTCCAAGTCTAGTGATCTTCTAAAGCAATAAGAGGATATAGATTCATATAGAATCATATATCACCTTTGTAATATTTATCAGGAGAAGGAAGGATAAGAGATATTTGAGATATCCAATGTACTGTTTATATACAAGATTTGAGAGTTGGCACTAGTTGGGCCACATGAGTTTGTTAGGTCCACAAGGCTGGATACCCTGAGAGGGGGGGTGAATCAGGGTATGACTAATTTAAAATTAATGCTCGTTCTGATCTTGTTTTGCTGTTAAGAAAAACACTCTTCTCTCTCTTTCCTGTTGCACAATATAAACAGAATGTAGAGAAAGCACAAGACACAACAATTTTACTTGGTTCACCGCTAAGGGCTACGTCTAAGGAGCATACGCCGATAGGTTTCCGGTCGTACCAAGTCCACTAAACTTCACTAGCTGTGGATACAAAATTCGGGCTAGATCACTTCTATGCCCAGTCTCACTGCCTTTACAAAGTTTAGGGTCATCTCACTGCTTTCCCAAGGGTCACTCCCTGTTTCTCTCTCTCTGGCTCATTGCCGGTGGAGAGGATCACCTTTTTCCTCTTCCTATGATCACTGCACTTAGAAGGGATCCACTCACAGTTTATAGACTTGTAGGTATCTTCATTTGCATGAATACATGCATCCTTAACTGTTGATGGATGCTCTGTTATAGTCTAACTTTCATCCACTGATGAATACCACTTTGCCTCTGAACACTAGGAAACTACCTTTGGAAACACCTTCACAAAGCAACCTACTTCGCGAAGCTCCCAATTTCGCGAAGCTCAAACAAGCCTTCGCGAATCTCATGCCATTTCGTGAAGCACTTTTGCGAATCAATATCGCGAATCTCAAGTTGTCACAAAGCAACGTCCCTCACGAAGCTTTCTAAGGCAATGCAGAGCTCGCAGGTTTCGCGGAGCCACAATAGCTGCCGTGAATCTCCTCTTTCGAAAAGCACACTGGCTCCGCGAACCACCTTCGCAAAATGAGAGCAACTGATCTTCTATGAAAATTCTCTCTCTACTTATCTCGAGGGTGTCGTCCTCTATTTATAGGAAATTCCACCGACTCTCGACCCTTCTGTACGAAGTCAACGACACGTCATCTCAAACCGCGAAGCTCCGAAGTTTCCGCTGGAATTCTATCCAAATCGCGAAGCACCACATCAATTTTCCGTTCACAGAGCTCGTCGTAATCGCAGAGAATCCCGTCAACATTCCTTCACGCCTTCACCGCGAAGCTCCCTTGCAAAGCCCTTCACCGACGTGATGCGCTTCAACTCTGCCATTCGCGAAGCTTTGACGTAATCGTGAAGCATCACCGCCTCTATTTTTCTGATCTTCACGAAATCCAATCCATGCATCCTCTCTTCGCAAAATTAATGACTTTACCATATTAAAATATGATCTTCAAGGAAATCCTATTTTCGCGATGCTCACCAAACTCCAAATTTTGGACCCCAAAAATTTGGAAAACACTGGGAAACAGCACCACCTTGTACTGCTCTATTGTACTGCCCCCAGATCGTCCAATCCTTTGTTATCGTTCTTTGTCAACATGGATTGTCAAAAACTTCTCGGGAACTCAACAATTCTCCATGGAAACCTGCTTTGTCAACAAACACAATCAACCCAAAAATACTGCAATGTTACCTTGAGGGATTTTTTCCCAACAATCTCCCCCTTTGGGTTTGTTGACAATTCTTCATAACTCTTCTCAGAATGATTTTCTGCACGTTGATACCTCACTGAGTCTTTTTCCAGCCACTACCACCATTCGCCTCTTGCGATTCTGACAGCGTTCAAGGATTCACTTAACGCGTACTCTAAGCCCACACGAGCAATGCTCGGTGTGATAAACAAGAGTAGTATGAAAATATCATCAATGAATCACTTCATGTCATACACTAATTGTTGATTCCAACCTGATACCAATTATTAAATTGATACCAATTGTTGAACCACACTGATCCCAATTGGTTATAGCTGGATACCTTCTCACACCATTCCAACATCACTCTTCTGCTTTTATCACGATCCTCAGCTGTCGTGATATCTATTCTTTGATCGATCACTTCTTGCATCATCAAATTTTATACGCTCCCCCTTTATGCTCACATCATCAACACCTCTTTATCCCTATTTCCTGTGTTTTCCAAGCTAAGCTCTGGCTAATCACGTTCAACTAGCTTCAACTCCCCCTATCTGGCTGCTCTACTTGTTAGATTCTCCCCATATCATTCATGATTTATCAAATCTCTACATTGTCTCCCCCTTTAACAATCACTATTTTCTCCCCCTTTGTCAACGAACCCAAAGGTCACTCCTTTGCAGTCTGTAACAGAGTAGAAAACACATATCAGCACATTAGGGAAAAACACATCATACCTCGGGGAGAGGGGAGGGGTCCCACATCCACACTTTTTCAAGTGCGGGGAATCGAGTGAACTCCTAGAGCCAGTCGATGCCTTTCAAATGCTTCCTTGGGTAAGGCCTTTGTCAGAATGTCTGCAACCTGTAGTGCTGTAGGCACATACTCCAACTTCACGATTCCCTGCTCAACTTTCTCCTTGATTAAATGATACTTTATCTCAATGTTCTTTGTCCTTGAGTGATGGATGAGATTTTTGCTGATATTTATAGCACTTGAGTTATCACACTGGATTCCAATCGGAGACTTCACTTCACCTCCCATATCTTCAAGTTGCTGCTTCATCCACAATAACTATGTGCATGCTTGAGTGGCCGCAATATACTCAACTTCCGCGGTGCTCAACAAAATACAATCTTGCTTCTTGCTTAGCCAAGAAATACACAATCCACCAAGATAGAATGCACCTCCAGATGTTTATTTCCTGTCATCTGCTGAACCAACCCAGTCTGCATCAGTATATCCCAATAACTCTGTCTGAGATTTATCAGTATATGTCAAGCCGAAATCCACTGTGCCCTGGATATACCGAAGTATTCTTTTCACTGCAAGCATGTGGCTTTCCTTGGGATTACTCTGATATATCACTGCTTGGCATGTGTCGAAAATAATATCAGGCCTTGTTGCTGTTAAGTAAAATAGACTCCCAATAATTTGCCTGTATTCGGTGATATTAACTGCCTTGCCATCCTCATCTTTTGATAATTTCATCCGGGTAGCAACCAGAGTCTTCATCTCCTTGGACTTCTCCATTCCGAACCTTCTTAAAACCTCCTTGGCGTATTTAGATTGAGAAATGAATGTTCTATTCCTTTCTTGTGTCACCTGTAGACCAAGGAAAAACGTTAGCTCTCCAATCATTGACATTTCAAACTCATTTTTCATGAATTCGGAAAACTGTCTGCACTGAGCTTCATCTGATCCGCCAAAAATTATGTCATTGACATACACTAGCACTATCATCCTTTGTTTACTGTCATTTCTGAAATAGAGGTTGTAATCAACACCTCCACGCTGGAAACCAAGCTTCTTCGAGTACTGATCAAGCCTTGAGTACCATGCCCTTGGTGCTTTTTTCAGCCCATACAACGCCTTCTTCAGCCTGCAAACTTTGTTCTCATCCTCATGAATGAGAAAACCATCTGGCTATTCAATATACACCTCCTCTTCCAGAACACCATTCAAGAATGCTGATTTGACATCCATCTGGAACACTTTGAACTTTCTTTGCACTGCTATGGCGAAAAATAATCTTATTTTCTCCATCCTTGCAACCGGTGCAAATGTCTCATCAATATCTATTCCCTCTATTTGGGAGTATCCCTTGCACGCTAGTCTTGCTTTGTTCCGAATCACTGTTCCATCTTCATTCATCTTGTTGCGATAAACCCATTTAGTCCCGATGACATTCTTGTCTGCTGGCCTCAAAACAATCTCCCATGTCTGGTTCTTCTCAATCTGATCAAGCTCTTCGTTCATAGCCTGAACCCAGTTTTCATCTTCAGCTGCATCGGAAAAACATTTCGGCTCCACTTGAGACAAAAATTATGTTTTCTGTAATGATTTCATTCTTCGAGTCTGAACTGGAGCTGTTTGATCACTAATGATATTCTGCCTATCAATTTCCGCTCGACTCTTTGGCTTCCTCGCAGACACAGACTTGACACTTTTTTCTTCATCATCAGTATCTTCTTCTAAGTCAGCTTCTACCACTTCTACTCCCCCTGGGTTGGTTACCTCATCATCACTTTCATCCAGGAAGTATTCACTAGATCGTTGAGTATTCTGTTCATTTTCAACTATAGTGACATCATTGCTCTCAATGATTTTTCCCAGCCTTTTGTTGAAACATTTATATGCTTTTCTTTTCCTATAGTAGCCAAGGAATATCCCCTCATCTCCTTAGGACTCAAAATTCATGTGATTTTCTTTGTTGAGAATGAAATACTTACTTCCAATGATTCGAAATTATTTCAACGTTGGCTTCTTTCTGTACCACAGTTCATACGGAGTCTTCCCTTGCTTCGGACACAACAGAGACCTGTTCGAAATATATATCGATGTCAAAACTGCTTCCTTACAAAATTTCTCTGGTAGGTCCTTTTCAATAAGCATAGTTCTGGCCATGTTGTTGATGATCCAATTTATACTTTCAACAACTCCATTCTGTTGGGGAGTTCTCACTGATGAAACTTGATGCCTTATCCCGTGTTTCTCGAGATATTCTTCCACTTGACTGTTTGTGAATTCTGTACCGTTATCTGTATGGAACTTCAAAATTTTCTTCCCAAGCATCCTTTTTGATTCCCTCCTGTACTGATTTATGCAACTGAACACCTCTGTCTTACGGGTAATGAAAAATACCTAGGCCATTCTGCTATAATCATCAATGAAAAGAACATAGTACCTTTTCCAATTTATAGCTCGTGGTGAGATAGGTCCACATACATCAGCATGAACCAATTCGAGTACTCTAGTTGATTTCTGTTCCTTTGGCCTGTATGTATTTCTGATAATCTTTCCTTGTTGGCAAGCATCACACGTATGAGTGCGATCACGTGATAGTTTGGGAAGGTCTCTAGCAGCATCACACTTTACCAGATCCTCCATAGATGGTTGGAATAGATGACCAAGTCGCTTATGCCATAGCTGGTTTTCTTACTCTCCGGATAAAAGGCATGTATCTTCTTCCCCACCTACAAGGTAGAGATTTCCCTTTGTCCTTTTTCCCTACAGAACAACTGCTCCATCTTTTCCTTTCACAATACACATCTTCTTGGTAAATCAGATAGAGTGCCCAGAGTCACATAGTTGACTGACACTGAGTAAGTTATGACTAAGACCCTCTACTACCAAGACATCAACACGTCTCATTTCTTTTCCCCCAAACTTGTTTTTTCCTAAGCCAACAATATTTAGGCCTTCATCGTTTCCAAATTTGACAACTCCTTCTTTGTGATATTTTATGCCTGTAACAAGATCCTTATTACCCGTCATGTGGGATGTGCAACCACTATCAAGGATCCACACACCAGATAGATCTGATGCTTTAAGGGCAATTTCCGCAACTACTGCCTTTTCTTCTTTCTTCTTCTTGGTCCATACTTTTTCATTCACACTCGGCATAGATTGAGACTTCTTTTCTTTCTCAGAGTATGATAGACCAGCTTCATCTTGCAAAGCCGAAAATCTTTTCTGCATTTTTAACTCACCTTTGGATTTATTGATATGTTGCTTGCGAATGTTTTGATTCTGCTTTGGCATATTTCTCTGAATGATATAAGTGCAGTACCTATCCATGTGTCCAAATCCTCCACACCAAAAAAAATGTCCTTCAAAATATGTTTTGGGAAATCGTTCTCTGTTTGGCTGCCACCTCTGTTCTTGTTCCCTTCGATATCTCTTAGCTATGGAACACACATACTGTGAATTTCCCATCTTCCCGCAACAATAACACCTGATATATGGTTCATTCTTTCGTGGTACTTCAGCACTACGATTTTCCCCTTGGGATCTCTGAATAATCTGATTCTCAACCTTCATTCTTGGGACTGGTGCTTGCAGTCTGACTTCAATTGTCACAGATTTTTGTTTCTGATTAAGGCCTAAAACATCTTTAACATCTGAACTCAAATGCTCCTTCTTCCCTGCTGAACTACTAGGCTCCTCTTTCATGTTTTCAGTATTTAAAATAACCTGCTTTCCCAAGAATGTGTTAGGAATCAAAAGGTTTTCATGTTCTTTGTCTTTTCTCCACAGAACGAAAACTTTCTCTTCAAGCTCTTCGATACGCTTGATGTGATCTTTCAATTTTCCGTTCAATCCATCGATCTCCCTTTTTTGTTCTTCAATCTTGATCTTATGCTCATCAACCTTTTCTGTTCTCTCTGGCCTTGAAGACTTAAGGATTTATATTTCTTTTACGAGCTCTGACTTCCCGTCTTCCTGCTGTTGTTTGTGGAGTTTGGCATCATGTACCACCTTGTTAGATTTCTTTGTTTTTGATCTCCAAATATCTATCTCTTCAAGAGCTGCTTCTAATTCAGCTTCCATGTCAACTCTGCCTTCAATTTCTTCTTCTTCTTCATCATCTTCAGTTTCTTCCTTTTCTTGAGCACTACCGACAACAACCACCATTGCATTTTTTCCATGATCTTTAAAATTTTCAAACTCTTCAACCTCTTCATCCTCAGACTCGTCTGAACTGTCTATTTCTTGTGAAAGAAGATTCTTCTTCTTGAAGAAATTTCTCTTGAATTGTTTCTTCCCTTTCACAAATGCTGAAGAATTCTTCCTGGGAATTTCGACTTCGTCATCATCATTATCGTTGTCTTGAAACTTTTTGGGGCACCTTGCCGCAAGATGACCAACCTTTCCACATCGAAAGCATGATAGTGGAATTTTCCCTTTAAAATTTCCTTTTCCTCTTTGCAGATTTGAAAAAAGGAATGACATCACCTCATCTGTCTCTTCTTCTCCCTGAGAATCTTCAATAGTGAGCTTCTTCGTGGCCTTAAAATCCATCTCTTTGGATTTCCCCTTTTACACAGCCTCGTTATCATTATTCCTCATTTCATATGCAACCAAGGTAGTGTGAAAATTGTCCAATGTCATCTCTTTGGGATCTTTATCTTCTAGTACTGAAACTTTTGGATTGAATTGAGGTGGAAGCTTCCTCAAGATGCGCTTTACGATCTTTATGTCTTCAATGACTTCACCAAGTCCTCGCATATCTTCCAAAACAATATTTACCCTGTCAAAGAATGCATCAATAGACTCATTCGTGTTCATCTTTAGATCTTCATACTTATTCCACAACACTTGCAACTTTGCCTCTCTGACCTTTGTATCTCCTTCATATATATTCAATAGATTTTCCCACATGGCACGTGACATTTTGCATGACATCACCTTTGTATAGATAGGATTGGATAGAGCTCCCCCTAAGGCATTAATTGCTTTGGCATCTGTATCCAACTCTCTACGTTCAGCTTCTGATAATGCGCCACTATTAATATCAGCTGTTATGCCATGTATTGCTACTGTGAATACATCCATTCCCAAAGATCGGAAGTAGTGTTGCATCCGATTCTTCCATAGCTGAAAGTTGTTCCCGTTGAAGATCGGAATACCTTTATGATTGGTGACCTCTATTGAGAGAAGAACTAATATCAACCTTTCCCTCTAATACCAATTGTTAGGTCCACAAGGCTGAATACATTGAGAGGGGGGGTAAATCAGGGTATGACTAATTTAAAATTAATGCCCGTTCTGATCTTGTTTTTATGTTAAGCAAACACTCTTCTCTCTCTTTCCTGTTGCACAATATAAAGAGAATGTAGATCAAGCACAGAACACATCAATTTTACTTGGTTCACCGCTAAGGGCTACGTCCAAGGAGCATACACCGACAGGTTGCCGGTCGTACCAAATCCACTAAACTTCACTAGCTGTGGATACAAAATTCGGGCTAGATCACTTCTATGACCAGGCTCACTACCTTTACAAAGTTTAGGGTCAGCTCACTGCTTTCTCAAGGGTCACTCCCTATTTATCTCTCTCTGGCTCACTGCTAGTGGAGAGGATCACCTTTTTCCTCTTCCTATTCTCACTGCACTTGGAAGGGATCCACTCACAGTTTATAGACCTGTAGGTCTCTTCATTTGCATGAATACATGCATCCTTAACTGTTGATGGCTGCTATGTTATAGTCCAACTTTCATCCACTGATGAATACCACTTTTCCTCTGAACACTAGGCAACTACATTTCAAAACACCTTTGCAAAGCACCCTACTTCGTGAAGCTCCCAATTTCGCGAAACTCAAACAAGCCTTCGCGAAGCTCCTGCCCTTTTGTGAAGCACTTTCGTGAAGCACTATCGCGAAACTCAAGCTGTCGCAAAGCAACATCCCTCGCGAAGCTTTCTAAGGCAACGCGGAGCTCGCAGGTTTCGCGGAGCTACAATAGCCATCGTGAAGCTCCTCTTTCGCGAAGCACACTGGCTCCGCGAACAACCTTTACAAAATGAGAGCAACTGATCTTCTCTGAAAATTCTCTCTCTACTTCTCTTGAGGGGATAAGCCTCTATTTATAGGTGATTCCACTGACCCTCGACCCTTCCGCGTAAAGTCAATGCCACGTCATCTCAAACCGCGAAGCTCTGAAGTTTCCTCCAGAATTCTGTCTAAATCGCGAAGCACCACGATAATTTTCCATTCGCAGAGCTCGTTGTAATCACGGAGCATCCCGTCAACATTCCTTCATGCCTTCACCGCGAAGCTCCCTCGCAAAGCCCTTCACCACTGTGATGCGCTTCAACTCTGCCGTTTGCGAAGCTTTGACGTAATCATGAAGCATCACCGCCTCCATTTTTCTGATCTTCGCGAAATCCAATCCATGCATCCTCTCTTCGCGAAATTCATGCCTTTACCATATTAAAATATGATCTTCAAGGAAATCCTATTTTCGCGATGCTCACCAAACTCCAAATTTTGGACCCCAAAAATTTGGAAAATATTGGGAAACGGCGCCACCTTGTACTACTCTATTGTACTGCCTCCAGATCGTCCAATCCTTTGTTATCATTCTTTGTCAACATGGATTTTCAAAAACTTCTTGGGAACTCGACAATTCTCCATGGAAACCTGCTTTTTCAACAAACACAATCAACCCAAAAATACTGCAATGTTACCTTGAGGGATTTTTGCCCAATAGAGTTCAAGATGATTGGATACATATAATGCTTATACATCTTGGTGTTTAAGATCCCCGATGAATTTCACACATATCTCATTCTTTCTTTACAACCTAAAAACTTATTCAGTTTTATTATGGATTATAATATGATAAATAAGGGGAAAAAAACTTCAAAAACTCTTAATCTTATTCTCCATGTTGATAAATACATGGGGAGTGAAAACCCCAATATTTTTATATTTAATAATAATTGGAAGAATGAGGAAAATGGTTTGATGACTCATTCCAAGTATTAGGATCTAGAAAATCATCATTCTAATAAGAATAAGATTTAGTAGAAAGAAAATGAGTAGAATACAATATGTTTTACATGTGGAAAGAAAGGCCACTGGAAGAGGAATTTCACCCAGCAAATAAATTTTGAGGAAGCTTTTGGTGCATTCATTATTGAGTGTAATTTATCCATATATACTAGTTGGGTGTTAGATACTACATTTAGTTCTCACATTTGTATCTAAATATAATAAAAAGCATATTTAAGAAGATTTATAGATGCAAGGTGGATCTATGAGCTACCAATAGGGAAGGTATGGCTGCTCTAGACATTGAAGACTACTACCTCAAATTTCCAACATGAATGATTTTTGGTTTCGGAGAATTATTATTATGTGCCTTCTCTTACCAAGAACATTATCTATATTTATTTCATAGAAATGGATGAATTTATTTTCAATTTTGGAAATAAGATATGCTACTTTTATAAATATATAACATGTTATGGTATGGAACAGTTTAATAACCATCATTATGTATTAAATTATGAAAACCAAATATTGGAAATTGATAATTAATTAAATTCATGTGAATCATTTCATAGCCAGTTGTGGCATCATTATCTTGGTCATTTAAATGAGAAGCACTTGATGAAGCTCTATAAAGACGGTTACTTAAATATTTTGAACTTAAACAACTTTAAAGATTCTTGTTTAGATGGAAAGATGACCAAACCACCATTTGGCGTTCAAGGTGAAAGGGACATAAATATTCTAGAATAAGTACAAATTGATGTGTATAGGGATTTTCAAGTAGAATCTAAAGGCGGATTCTCATACTTAATGAATTTTACTAATGACATGAGTAGGTATGGTTACAACTACTTAATGAGGTATATGTTTGAATCATTTGAGAAGTCCATGGAGTTAAAGAATGATGTTATGTATCATCTTGGAAATAAATAAATAAACTTTTATTAGATTGAGGTTATGAATATCTTAACCAATAGATTATTGAATTTATAAGGGAGTATAGAAGTTTAACTCAAGTCACACCTCCTTATACACCACAATGGAATGGTGTTAGTGAAAGGAGGAAATATACCTCACTAGACATGGTAAGGTTGATGATGAGAAATAGAAGCCTTACATTATCCTTTTAGGGATATGAATTACACATGGTATCATAAATACTAAACCAAGTACTAACTAAATTATAAAATGGAATTCACTTTGTGTTATGGAGTGAAAAGAAACATGTTTTTTCACATATTCAGGCATGGGGTGAAAAGTTTTTTTTAATGATAGATCAGGAAAAAACAAACAGCCTAAGGCACAAAGTGTATCTTTATAGGCTATCATAAGGAAATGGGGAGATACCACCTATATGATCCCTCAGATAATAAGGTTATTGTTTCTAGGTAAGCTGTATTCCTTGATAAGGAATATATTCTCAAGAAGAATAGTGGGAGAAATATTAACTTCTAGGAAGTTGATTCTAAAGATACACAAGAGTTGGTATAGGCACATACTCTATAGGTTGTTATAGAAGATGTGGTTCCTAAAACGCAAGTACCATACCAGAGTGGTTATATAACAAGAAAGCTAAGTTTTTCTAGTCACAGAAGATGGTGACTGATCATTGGTTGAAAATAATGACCCTCTATCCTACAAGGAGGTGGTAGATATCTCAAAAGATAAAAATGGAAATAATTCATGAATTATAAGATGGATTCCATATACCAAAACTATTTTTGGATTTTAATTGATCTATGGTAGATGTAAATACTATTGTTTGAAAATGGTTATTCAAGAGAAATATGAATATGGAAAGTCTGGTTAGTACATATAATGCCTAACTAGTGGCTAAATGGTTTAGAAAACATTAGGTAATAGACTATAATAAAAACTTTTCTCTAGTTTCCATGCTTAAATCCAATAGAATTATGCTTGTCACTACATCTTTCCATAAATATTAGATTCATAATATGGACATCAAAACTACTTTACTTAATGGGATCCTTTAACAAGATAGTTATATGAAATGACCAGAAATATTTGTGACTCAAATTGGTGAAAAAAGGTATGGAAGTTTCAAAGATCAATTTATAGATTAAAACAAGTATCCAGGTCATAGAACATTTGGATTGATAAATCTATAAAAGAATTTGAATTCATTAATAATGTATTTTATCCATGCATTTAAAAGCAATTTAGTGGGAGGATGATCATTTTCATAGTATTATATGTGTTGACACCAAGAAATGTTTCCATGCACTTTTCTGCAGAACTCATGATGTGATCCTCACTTAGAAAACAAATGTCATGTTTGAGTAAAGACATGTCTCCATGCTAGAATAAGATTCATGTTACATTTCAATGTTCCGCATGACTAATCCAGAATGAGGAATAATGATTCCTTATAAATTCTTCCCAATATGGTGGTTTAGTGGAAAGAACCCCATCCAGGAGTAGGCCATGGATTTCTAAGATCACTGATAAAAAGTTATCAATGTATTAAAATGTAATTTATGAGTTTATTCTATGAACTTTTGGTGTATTTACCATACCAAGGAGCATAATTATTTTTGAAAATTTCGTTTTGATTGGTTGTGGTGTCCAAATGGGCTTACAGATCAAACGTTATATCTCTCAGAAGTTATAAAAATTTGAGATTCCGTGTAAGGTCCTCATACAAGCCACCTACATAGACCTTTTTTCACAAGGCCCTCACACAAGATCGTTCATGAAATTCCTTCACCTAGGTCCACCAGGTGTTATATAAATATACCCATCCACCTCCAATTTTTAGAATAACAGACCAAATATTGGATGATGAAGTGAGGTGAGAGCTCTGCTCGCGCAACTCCTTCACCCAAGTAGTCCATCCCAAGGGTAAATTACCATGGACTGCCTTTACTAGGGAAAGGCCCCCAACCCACACTAGGGAGACCCATACCAGAGCCACCCATACCTGGGTGACCCACACCTAGGTGACTCATACATGGGAAACCATACTTGGGAGACCCATACTTGGGATACCCTAACTTGGGAGACCCATTTACCAAGTCATTCTACATGAGCGACCCTTTGTACCAGATGTTCCATACCATGGGGATAACACCCCCTCCCCCCCATGCAGGATTAGAGATAGGCTATGATACCAGGCCTTCATTCCTGTACCTTTTTTACCGTTGTTGACCCCAATGAAAAATGGAGAGTCCCATTGCTGAGTTTTCAGGATGGGTCGCAGACATTTTGGGTTTTGACACATACAACCCCAAATCTCATTCCAATCACCATGAGTTGAGGTACTCCTCATGGTTCTAGAAACATGTTAATTATACTAGGTATATGACTCAACCAAAACTCTTTCACTAGTGTCTTATGTTTTCCTATAAATAGGACCTAAGGATCCTTATTTGGAATAACTAGAAAACCTAGAGAAGCCTTGAAGATCTGCTCTCCCTTGTTCTTCTCTCTGGACTCGATAACATTTTAGGTAGAACTCAAAAAACCAATAGAATAGGTAATTAAGGGGAAAATATATAATTGAACTTCCTCTAGGGTTTGGAATACAAGACACCTATGCACGGAGCCACTCCCCCAACTGATTAGTACCAATGTGAAGGAACCTTCCCAAACTTAGGACTTGTGCAAGACCCTTCGAGGGACACCTGAGTAAATACTTAGAGCCTAGATCAAGACCTATCCCAAGAGTTGTTTCCAAGGTGGCCCATATTCATGAAATATCTAGTTTACTTAATCCTACTTTGTGCGAAGTACTTCTAGTCTGCCCTGGTCTACCCTGCGTGAGACCATTTCATCTCACCTAGGCTTACCCTATGGGAGAAACCTTATACTCACCCATACCTTAATTACAAAATCCACCTTTTAAGATATATTTCAAGCCACAAAAGGTATGGAGCCTCTTACTTTAGATCCCTCAATTAAGGGGGACCAAATTGATACATCCATTGAAGGCTCCAGACTAGCACAGTCATGGAGAAAGATACACCAGCATGTCTCCCATTCAGTTTTGAATTACTTAAGTAAAGGTTTAAAAAACCTTTATGATGATTTTTAACAATTTTTTGTATTTATTGACTACTAATATTTTTGTAAAAGAATATTTTTTTTCTTTTGAATCATACCCTGTCCATCAGAATGAGTTTTCATAAAAGAGATGAATGTTTTTGAATGTTTTAATCAAAACATAAAGGGGGATAAAAGTTTTATTTATGAAAGTTGTTTTCTAGAAATAGGTTTCTCAATAAAGGTTTTCAGACAGAGCAGTACTGGATGGAAAAGTTTTAAGGAAGATATAAGCTGGAAGTTATGTAAAGTTTTTGATCAAACACATCATCAGACTCAGATCAATCAACATTAAATTAAATATTCCCTGGACTTGGTGTTGGTTAGAAATTTAGAAGTTCTTGAGAATGAAAGACATAGTTTTGCTAAAGAGGTTAAATGAAGATAGTAATTCCAGAAATTAGAAAGTTTTCATAGTTTCTAAAATAAATCAGATGATGCTTTTCTACTCATGAATTTATCACAAATTATAAAACCTATCATGATAAAATCTAATCAATAAATGGAGGAATCTTAAATATTGCATTAGTTCCAAAAATGTGGGCATAAAATATCAGATCCAAAAGTACCATACACAAAATTTTGTTAGAATTATAAATGTATAAAGCTGATAAATTTTAAAGAATTTCAAAGTTTCTAAGTGGATGTATCATCAGATACATAACATCGTAATAATAATCCCATAGTTATGATGATTCCATTAGACTGACTCTAAGAAGGAAATATAATCAGACTGACTCTGAGAAGGAAAGATAATCCGACTGACTTTGAGAAGGAAATAGTATCAAATTGAATATGAGGAGGAAATCCAATTAGAATAAATCCGATAAGGAAATTCATATTATAATGAGATGAAGATAGTAATATTGCAATGAGCTGAAGATAGCCAGATCATAATGAGTTGAAGATAGTAAGATCATAATGAAGCTGAGGAAGTCCCATCATGTTGAAGAAAATTTAGTAAGTTTGAGAAGGATGATTACAGAGAAGACTCAGAGGATCCCAGAAGGTTTGTGAAGAGTTGAAGTGGTCAAAATTGAAATAGAAATGTGTTTATATCTTATATTTTATGAATTTGAGAGATTGGGGAAAGTTTTCAAGTTTCTTTACTTTTTTATTCTAGGATTCCTATAAATAGTTTCTTAGATCATTCATACTTTTTGATTTTTCCTTGATAGAAAAAAGGCAGAGCACTGTGGAATTTGAGTAAGAGTTCTTTCTGGACAGATATCTCATTAGAAGGTCAGAATTCTGTTATTTTTTTTATCAGACCCAGAAGCATCATATTGAGTAAATAAAACTGAGGAGAATAATACTAAGGATGTTTAGACTGAGTTTTTACTAGTTTATATGAAGTGGAAATTTTGTTATCCAGATAGAACAGAAAGTTTCTTTAGGAAAAGATTGAGAAATAGAGAATTGTATTGATTCAATAAGACATAGTCAATCATTATGAGTTTATTGGATTGAAGGCCACAAGACTTAAGGTCATCATATTTAGGAACTTTTTTAGAGTATATAGAACAAACTGTTTATTCTTTTGTTTTGGCTCAATTTTTTGTAAGAAAACTTTTTAAACTGATAAGAGTCAATATAATCATTCTGACCTAAAGATACAAGGTGTTTAATGGGAGTTGGCATAATTTTTATTCACTTCTTCATAATAGTGAATTTCCATAGACTCCTAGGAGTGTCTATATAAAGGATTTAGGTTCTCACACTAAGGACTAACCTTATAAATCTCATGTGATTTAATTGATTTACTACTTTTTCATTCATGCATATTTACTAAAAGATGATAAGGATGTAAAATTTAGCAGGTTACAAGGGTTAAGTTTTAAAATTATTGAAACTTAAAAAAGTGAACAATTGATTCATACCCCCTTCTCAATTGTTATTTAATCCTTTGGAACTTCAATCGGTATTCAAAATAAGGTTACCCTGTTGAATCCTTATATTGAATGATATCAATTCAGTCAACAGTAGAGGAATTCCTATATTTTATTGAAGAAATTATTATGGATGAAAAAATAGGATGATTCCTTATCTCCTATCACATGGAATATAAGTTATTAATACTATTACATTTGGGTTTCCACCCATTAAGAAGGATTCCTTGATGAATTTTATTGATAAGATAAATATCTAAGTTTATGGAAAATATAGAAATAATATCCTTATGTCCTTATTAGAAAATGTTTATATAAAGATGATGGATCTCAAAACGTCAAAGAGTATTTGCAACAAGCTGGAAAGTATTTTCAAAGGGAATACTAAAGTTAAGGAAGTAAATCTAAAAATATGGTGTAGTAATTATAAAGACATCAGAATGAGATATGAAGAAACTATTGATGAGTAATTTACTAGAGTAAATGATTCTTTTTTGAAACATCATAGGATTTAGAGATGTCATGGAATATTTTACAATTATGAAGAAACTTATGAGAAACTTTCCATACATGTTTGATTCTAAAATTTCCTATTTAGAAAATAAGGATGATTTATCTCTTGATGAACTTAATAACTATATTATTTCTTATGAAATGATACAAACTAAACTGTTCAAAAAGAAAATGAAATATGAAATGGATTTTGAATTTATTATAAAAATGAAAATTCAAGATATTGACGATGCTGATCTTTGTGACTCCAAAGATAAAGAGGACGATGAATTTAATGAAAAAATCATGTCTCTCATATCCAAGAACTATCGAAGAGGAAGATGAATGTATAGATCTAAAATTCCTCTCAAATGTTCTGATGTGGAGGAATCCAACACTTTGCTATAAATTTTTCTAGGAAGAAAGTTATATAATATCAAGATGATTCTGATGAAAAACTTCAATGGAAGAAGTGGAATAAAATTTCTATAGAATAAAGGTCATCCAATAAAAATAATAATAATTTTACTGGAGACACAAAGAGTATACTGAGTATGAAAGATGAACCAGACTCATATGAAAACAATTATTTAGAATATGAAAGTTCAAAAATGGTTAAACAATTCATTAAAAAGTTTAGAAAATAGAATACTCCTCAAATAGTGAATAAGAAGGAGGTGAATAATTCTATAGAGAGTATCAGCTCAGAAAAGACTTCTTGCATGTCTTGAGAAAGACAGGTCTCTCAAAAAAGAAATCATAATGATAAATAAAGGCATTGGAAAAGTTGATGAAGGTGATAAAGATGTTTTCAAAAATTAATAAGAATACTACCATGAGATCTTAAGTTATAAACTAATAATTTCTGAATAGGAAAATATAGTTGAAGATGTCAGTAAGAAGATGGAATCTAAGAAATAAGAAGTTAACAATAAAAAAGTCTTGAGTCCAAAATTACCTTGAGAAAGATTAATGAAAACTTTAAAAAAGATTCCGAAGTAAATGCTGATACTTATAAAGTTTCTAAGAGGGATTAAATCAAGAATCATGTGAAATATTCACCCATCAAAAATAATATTTCATTTGATTTTTATAAAATTTAATGTTTTGAAAAAAGTGTTGGGAAATATGTGGTGTAAAAAGGGTGCGAGAAACCTATTTCATCTACAAAAGATAAAAAATCACTTAGGAGGAAAGATAGTCCACACATATATATTGTTAGAGAAGTAATAAATTATCAACCTCAATAAATTTTCTACATATAAAGATATTACTTCAATAGGAAAACAAGATTTCATATCTATTGAGAGTGTTGAAAAATCAATGGGCATTAGGATTATAATTGTTGGAATACCTTATCACTTCCTGGAAGAAGGTTTAAAAAAAGTGAATGTAATGGTGGAAGAAGGATGGGTAATTTTCATAACTAACAAGAAGTTAGAAAAAATATCAAGATATTAGAAACTTTCCAATAAAAAATCAATTTGAATGTCTGGAAGATGTTTATGGAAGATGTTATTAGGGTGGTCATCATTCCAAAAGATTTATGAAACTCTTTGTAATTCCCCAACCCTAGTTACCCAGAGCTGGTGCATTATTTTAATACATTGTCACGATTACAAGGAATCAAGTCCCAAAGGACTGATCTGTTTAGCAGTCTTGGAAAATAGATTACATACATTAGCATTACATTACAATTTGAAACATAAAACACAACATAGATAGTTCTTTGAGAATTACATTATTCCCTTTACCTTAACCCTGAAAATCAATCATAATACACTTCTTGGAATCATGGGAAAATAAAATATAAGAAAGGGGTGAGCTTAGATGCTCAGTAAGGGTAAATAATTTAGCGGAAGCTATAAACATTTAAGGCAAGATGTGTAATAAAAAAAGCCTTTTTATACATAATATTGAACATAATATAGAAAAAATAAATAAAAAATCACCATATAAACATGCATATGGATATTCTAATAGTTGAATAATCACATTTAATAACTAATTTCATAATGAGGTAATGCCTAACGTCGGACATCATTACCACATAGTCAAGTCCTTGTGCCAAGAATATAAATAAAATTTTTGTCAAGGCCTTGTTCCAAGAAACTAGTTTGTCTCATGAGACCTAACAATTCATCGAGGAGCTATAGTGGGCTCCACCCGTCACTTACTAGGTCCAATTCATTCCTCATATGAAATAGTTGAAACATAACATAAACATTCATATTAAAACTAGCATATGAAATGTCAATACATTAACCATAAACCTTAAATGGTATAAAAATATAACATTCACAGTCAAACATATCATAAATCATTCAATACAATATGGAATATTGTATTATAATAAATCAACCTCAATCAATAATAATATCCAGTAAAGGATGCTAACATAGTTGAAAATGACCAATAAAACTTTTTGAGAGAAATATCCCTTTTTTGAAATCATCTAAAAGTCACAAATTTAAAAAGGAAGTAATTTAAAAGATATTCTTGAATCAAAGTGTCCCAAACCACTTTGAAACTTTTGAAAAGAATTATCATTTCAAAACATTCATGTCCATATAAATAAATCCTTAAAATCATTTTGAAAACATGGACATTAATTAAAAGGATTTAAAAAGATAAATCTTTAAAACATTTAAAATGACGATCTAGTTAAATAGAACCTCCCATAAAACCTTACAAGATTCCTTTTGAAAACATATTTATGAAATATGGGTATCAATGATAAATATGTCCCAGTAAATACTTACACATAAACAATCTCGGATAATAATGAGATTAAGGAAATAACCCTTACCTTGCACTTTCTTTTGGTCGAGGGTACATTTAAACTCTTGTATAATGACCATAGTATGTTATTAAATTATAAAAGAACCATATTCATATTTATTATATCATACATTATTTATTTATGACTTTATACTACCCATTTAATAATGATTTCCATGTTAAATTAACATTTCAGGTAATAATCGCTTTCTTTATCGTACGTGTTTAAACTTATTATTATTGATAGTATCATTTAGATCATGATTTACATACTTCCATAATATAACACATGATTTATATATCATATATATATAGAATATAAATATATATAATAGATAGATATATGAAATGTAAAACATCATTTATGGAGACGGTAGGTCGTACGTACGCATAAACGCTGTTTCCGTTTTCATGTCGTATTGAATGGAAGTAAGTGAATAAGATATATGTAAGAACATACATACATAAATATATAAATAAATATATATATATTAATTAGAATTATTATGTCATATATTACATACTTATTATTAATATATATTTTTATAATCATTGTTGAATGGTGAATGTGGAAATGAATCTTATTGCATCGTGGAGACGCTAATCCGTACGTACACATGAGCGACAATATCATTATATTGATGGTGAAATACTATGTAATTGGATGGTATATCATATATACAGAATAATTAAAATATTATATTTATTATTTACATCAGTTGTACTCATTATTATACCCATCCAAATAATGAAGTGTTTGAATAACAAACTACACTACGACGTGGAGACAGTAAGACGTATGTACACACGTATAGTGGATTTGTCATTTATAGGATGAATAAAATAATGAATATGGTTGTAAAATATTAAAAATAACATCACAGTATGTATAAGGTACTAGATTTATTATTTTGTTATGGAAACGACAAAGAAAGAGGAAGTGGAAGAAGAAAAGAACATGAAAGAGGGTGGTGAAATTATTACCTATTCTTCAGGTGTTTCCTTTTGAGTTAATCAAAAGGGCTCCTTAGGTTGGATTTATGATCAATGTAAGAACTCTATGTTGATTTTAGGGAATTTGGGAGGATATTTGGGCAGGGTTTGGTTGAGCCAAATGTATTTGGAGGTTTTAAATTAAGAGAAGGGGAAGTTCCCTTCTATAAGAGGGGTGAGGGTCACTTTAGGAAAAGATTAAAATATTAATTTATTATACAATAATA
Source organism: Viscum album (assembly GCA_963277665.1). Classification (NCBI taxonomy): domain Eukaryota; kingdom Viridiplantae; phylum Streptophyta; class Magnoliopsida; order Santalales; family Viscaceae; genus Viscum; species Viscum album. The sequence continues at coordinate 1,705,128,588 of OY728129.1, read as the reverse complement.
TTCGGTTTATAGCATCTCAAAATGAATTTATTTTGAGCCGTAGGTGGTTATGGGTCAAATGCATCTCAACCAATAGGTTTTATACAAGTTTAGGTTTCCATTTTAACCTTATGACTTAGATTTAACTCTTAGTTAAATAGTTTAACTTTTACCATGTCTTCTTATATTCTTAACTATATGGTTAATAAACATACTATAAACTTCCAAGAGAACCTAAAGTGGTTCATTAATGACATATATAATATTATTTAAGCCATTTGGCCTAACCTTAGATTTTTAAGAATATTATATCAACTAATAATATAGTATTTCTTTTAAAAATTAATTTATGTCAATTTTGACACTATTTGGTATTTTGTTTTTGTGAAAGTTATAACAAGCTTATCACTTCGAATTTTTTTTATCTAATCAACCCTAACATGTCATATTAACCTATAAAATTAGTGGAATCATCATAAGTCTCAATTTACATTTATTTGGATATTTATAATATCAATTATTTTAATATTTTATTAATAAGGTAATTAATGTATCATCATTGTGTCATAAATAAATTAAATTATTTAATGTCTAAAAATTATAAATAAAATACCATTATATAGGAAATATATTTAGATTTATAATGAATATTTATAGTCTTATTTATATTTTGTGTAACCCTATATTAAAAATTGTTTAGTTATTAAATTTTGAATTTAACACTTTAAACTTTTCTTTAAATAAAATAATAATAAATGTCCTAATCTAATCCAAGTTGACCCAATAGAATCATATTTTATTCCTAAGGCTATTTTCGGTCGAATTAAACTTATCCAATAGATTTAGGACATGTGTTAGGGTAATTATAATATCATTTTTACCCTTAATTACCCTATTTACTTTTAACCATGGTAAATAAAAGTCAAAAGTTACTATTCACCAAAAAAAATATTTTCATCTTATTGAACCACATTTTACTTACTGATTTCAACTGTGTCTCTCGGATTTTTTAAATTCAACTCACAGAAGCGGTAAAATGAAGTTTTATGCAAATTTGCAAATTCTCCTAGAAGGTGGGTAAAAAAACCTTAAAAAGTTCCATAAAATTTTATACATCTAATTTTAGTATAAAATTACTCCAATTAATTATATTGAACTTATATAGGTATTATATATATATTTTTTACTTAAAATAAATTTAAATAAAATAAATAATTATTTAAATAAAAGTCAGTTTTAAATAATAACGTAGTGTTCTTCACTATTCATCAAAAATTGAAAGTTTTCAGAAAAATACAAAAAATTGAACCTAAGATAATTTTGATATTATAAATTCAAAAATGAAGACTATTTTACCAAATTAAAAACATAGAAGTTTCATTTATTAATTTAAAATTAATTCCCGTTGTCAAAACCAAAAAGCGGGTTTTTTAAAAAGTAAAAATGGTCAAAAGATTGACATGTGTTTATGTAAAATTTAAATGTGAAATTACTTATAATGACCTACATTGTATTAAATGTTAAAAATATAATCTAATTATACTTCCAAACCATTCAAATTAATAATTTAACACTATAAATTATTTCGATTAAAAAAGTAGTTTTCAATTAAGATTTAGTATTTTTAACTATTCATTAAAATATGAAAGTTATTAGAAAAGTACCAAAAATTTATCCAAACTAAAGTTTTATATCCTGATTCTAAAGAAGAATTTAATTTCATTAAATTGAATATATAAAAGTGTCAAATATTAGTTTCAAAAAGGGTTCTCCATTAAAAGGCGGTAAAATTGTATTTTTTGAGAAATACTTCTTTTATCTGAAAAAATGAATTTGTTCTTATATTATGTCTAATAAACATATAATATGGATGTTAAAATTATATAGAGTATATAAGATTCAAAATGCAGTTAATACTATTCATAACTTCTTTTTGAATGGCTAGTTTGGTAAGTTGTGGTGCACTTGAACTCTCTGTTGCGTGCAACACAAGCTATTGAATTACTTTAATGAGATAATGTACTTTGACATATTGAGGAGTTACATTCTCCCCTCCTTCAATAAATTGAATCCTCACAATTTGAAATTATTCTTCAAAAATAAATGGTTAAAAATATAAAAATACCTTTGTGGAAAACCCACATCAGAAATTGGGTTAATAAAATTTAGTCTTAATAAGAGGAAAAAGGGAAATGAAAATGTCACCACCAAATTATGATCTCTATTAGGAGAACATTGGTGAAAATTAGAGACACATAATTGGAGGAAAAATGTAAATATTCATAGGGAGTGATTGAGGTCATCAATCATAAACAAGTGTAAAATAGAGGGCCTCAAAGCCATCAATCTAAGATGATGTAAAATATCATTGGTTTAACAAAACATAAGGTATTAGGATAACACATTTTTGGTTTTAAGATCCATTAACTAAAGTTTAAGAATTAATTTATTCATATAATAAGAAGGAAAAAATATACTTGATAAGTAGAGTTTCATCCTTCAACTAATTCCTACCACAAACTCACCTTTTACTCCAAAAGACAATAGAATGAAAAAATATTCTATTTATACTAATCGTATAAGGTTCAAAAAATAATGAATTTATAATTCATTTATCAGACCATTTAAAAGAACTACATTATACAAACTAGGACATCATGTAGGCCAGTGGTAGGTGATTCACCCTTGTTGCCCTTTGGTTGTGGGTTCAAGTCTCTCGGCCTTGTCGAATACGACGGGTTATCGCCCGACCTCCGGGTTGTCCTTTTTATGACAATCCAAAAATAATCTCAAGAAATGATTTAACCTTAACAATAGTATTCAATGTCAAACTTAATCGATTCCAACCTTTAGACTTATCCAAAATACTTCTGTCCAAACTCACAGTCCAAAATTTATAAGGTAAACACAATGAAGATACTTTTTTCCACGTAATAACATGTGAATAACTTTATAATGTATTCTTTTAAAACAATGTAACACCCTGAATTACCATAAAACCTTATTTATTACATTCATGATCTCTTATTCTTTATAGAATACATGATATACTACTTCTATCCAAATATGTTGTAAACTCCAACAATGATGGAATATACAAATCATTAATTAGTTTCAAGGTAGTCAAGAATATCCAATATAAGTTATCCAAATCAATCATATATTATTCCAAAATCACTACCTTAGTATCAGAACCATATCATGGTTTATCTTTATTTCAACCATATATCTTCCAAAAAAAAAAATTAACCAGCTATTGATTCACTTATCTTGGTTCCACACAGTCTCAAGTCCTCAATGAAATAGTATTGTAGTACAATCCTTATATACTTTATAATTATTATAACATGTACATCACAAATACAATACTCAAATGAAACAATACTTTAATAACAATATAATAACTCTAATAATTCCTCTTCATCTTCAGTAGTATCATAACTTGATTATTATCCAATAACAGTATTTGGGGTATACTCTGATTATTTGGACATTGATTTTCGTAGTGTCCCAACTCCTTGAAGATGAAGCATTGTACATTTGAAACCCTTTTCTAACCCTTGAAATCATGTACTTGGTTTCCTTTTTCTCCACACTTATAACAAACTCTCATTCCCTTCAAGAATTTTCCAAGGTGATTCTTTCCACAGTTATCACATATGGGAAAATCCTTCTTTCCCCTCTTCCCTTTATCTATCTTTCTCTCTTCCATTATTTTCTTCTCTTTCTTCCCTTAAAAGCCATAGGACTCAGAGAATTCTTTACTTATCTTATTAACACATGATACTATTTCTTAATATGATGAAAATACGTGGGAGATAATTTCCCTTTTAAATGTTTGGTTAATACCATGAAAGATATGATCCTTCTTAATCTTTCGATCATGCGAATTGTAGGAATTTCCATTCCTTATACTAGGAGCCATTTCTAAACAATGGCATACACTAGGTTAGTTTATGAATCACAATGCATAATTCCAAACATGTAAAATACCTAACGTAAATTGAAACGATTATGCATATAATCTATAATCATAAAATGTTTTCTTTGAGGAAGTATTTACTCCTAAATCCTTCGTAATGGCTTATAATAAAAATGTGAATTATCATAAGCATATCCCCTGGGAGTATCATATCCAAGATTATAGCAAGGCCTATTGTCGTGTACTAGAATACCTTGGGTCAAACCCTAAACTCCTTGTAAGAGTTTTCACTCATAGGTACATCTGTACCAGAGCCACCTCTACCTGCTCGTATCCAGGCAGGGATGTATTTCTCAGAAAATACACAAAATCTCTACATTACCAAAATTCTAGGAAGTTTTTCTATACTAATCCTCAAAGTCTATCATAGGGTAATGTTCTCTAATCAGAGTTTATCTAAATCTATTTCCAAGGTTGTTTCTAAACTTCATCTGATACCAACTGTATCTCCCTGACCCCAGTTACCTAGAGCCAGTGCATTATTTTAATACATTTTCATTATTACAAGTAATCAAGTCCTAAAGGACCGATAAATTTATATGTCTTGGAAAATAAATTACATACATTAACTTTACATTAAAATTTCAAACATAAAACAAAACATAGATAGTTATTTGAGAACACCATTATTCCCTTTAGCTTAACCCTGCATATCAATAATAATACACTTCTGGGAATCCTGGGAAAACAAAACATAAGAAAAGGGTGATCTCAGAAGCTCAGTAAGGGTAAACAATTTAGCGGAATCTATAAACATTTAAGGTAAGATGTGTAACAAAAACAACATCATTTTTAAACATAATCTTGAAAATAATATTGAAAAAATAAGTTAAACATCACCATATAAACATGAATATGGATATTCTACTAGTCGAATAATCACATGTAATAACTAATTTCATAATGAGGGAATGCCTAACACCGGATATCATTACCACATAGTCAAGGCTTATGCCAAGACTACAAATAATTTTTTTTTCAAGGACTCGTTCCAAGACACTATTTTGTCTCATGAGACCTACCGATGCATCGAGGATCCATAGAGGGCTCCACCCGTCACTTACTAAGTCCGCTGCATTCCTCATATGAAATAGCTGATACATAACATAAACATTCGTATTAAAACCATCATACAAAATGTCAATACATTAACCATAAATCATTAATGGTATAAAAATAGAACATTCACAGTCAAACATATCATAACTCATTAAATACAATATAGAAGATTGTATTATAATAAATCAACCTCAATGAAGAATAATATCCAGTAAAGGATGCTGACATAGTTGAAAATGATCGGTAAATATTTTTGAGGGAAATATCCCTTTTTGTGAAATCATTTAAAAGTCACACATTTATAAAGGAAGTAATTTAAAATATATTTTTGAATAAAAGTTTCTGAAACCACTTTGAAACTTTTGAAAAGAATTATCATTTCAAAACATTCATTTCCATATAAATAAATCCTTAAAATCATTTTGAAAACATGGATATTAATTAAAAGGATTTAGAAAGATAAATCTTTAACACATTTAAAATGATGATCTAGTTAAATAAAACCTCACATTAAACCTTAAAATATTCCTTTTGAAAATATTTTTATGAAATATGGGTATCAATGATAAATATTTCCTAGTAAATACATACACATAAACAATCTCGGATAATAATGAGATTGAGGAAATATCTCTTACCTTGCAAATTCCTTTGGTCGAGGGTACGTTTAACCTCATGTATAATGACCATAATATGTTATTAAATTATACGAGAACCATATTAATATTTATTATATCATACATGATTCATTTATGACTTTATACTACCCATTTAATAATTATTTCCTTGTTAAATTAACATTTCGAGTAATAATCGCTTTCTTTATCATACATGTTTTAACTTGTTATTATTGATCGTATCATTTAGATCATGATTTACATACTTTGAGAATATAACACATGATTTATATATCATATATATTTATAATATAAATATGTATTATAGATATATATATGAAATGGAAAGCACCATTTATGGAGATGGTATGCCGTACGTATGTATAAACGTTGTTTCCGTTTTCATGTCGTATTGAATAGAAGTAAGTGAATAAGATATATTTAAGTAAATACATATATAAATACACACACACACACACACATATATATATATATATTCAGTAGCATTATTATTTCATACAATACATACTTATTAATAATACATATTTTTATAATCATCGTTGAATGGTGAATGTGGAAATGAATCTTATCGCGTCGTGGAGACGGTAATCCGTACGTCCGTACGAGAGAAAATGCCATTATATTGATGGTGAAATCCTATGTAATTTGATGGTATATAATATAAAAAAAATAATTAACATGTTATATTTATTATTTACATCATTTATACTCATTATTATACCCATCCAAATAATTAAGTGTTTGAATAACAAACTACATCACGACGTGGAGACGGTAAGTCGTGCGTACACACGTATGGTAACTTTGTCATTTATAGGATGGAAAGAATAATGAATATAGTTGTAACATATTTATAATAATATAACAGTATGTATAAGGTAATATATTTATTATTTTGGTATGGAAATAACAAATAAAGAGGAAGTGGAAGAAGAAAAGAACATGAAAGAGGGTGGTGAGATTATTATCTTTTCTTCGGGTGTTTCATTTTGAGTTTATCAAAAGAGATCCTTAGGTTGGATTTTTGATCAAAGTAAGAACTCTAGGTTGATGTGATGGAATTTGGGAGGATATTTGGGTAGGTTTTGGACGATCCAAATGGCTTTGGATGTGTGAAATTAAGAGAAGGGGAAGTGACCTTTTATAAGAGGGGTGAGGGTCACTTTAGGAAAAGATTAAAATATTAAATTATTATACAATAATATTCAGTTTTTAATGGATCAAAATGAATTTATTTTGAGACTTAGGTGGTTATGGGTATATATCATTTCAACCAATAGGTTTTAAACAAGTTTAGGTTACCATTTTAACCTTATCTCCTAGATTTAACTCTTAGTTAAATAGTTTAACTTTTACTGCGTCTTCTTGTATTCTTACACTATATGGTTAATAAACTTACTCTAAAATTACAAGATAACCTCAAGTGGTTCATTAATGACATATATAATATTATTTAATTCCTTTGGCCTATTATTATATTTTTAAAAATATTATATCAACCAATAATATAGTATTTGTTTTAAAAATTAATTTATGTCAATTTTGACACTAATTGGTATTTTGTTTTTGTTAAAGTAATAACAAGCTTATCACTTCGAAAAAATTTATCTAATCAACTATAAAATGTCATAATAACATAGAAAATTAGTGTAATTCATCATAAGTCTCAATGTACATTTATTTGGATATTTATAATATCAATTATTTTAATATTTTATTAATAAGGTAATTACTGCATCATCATTGTATCATAAATAAATTTAATTATTTAATGTCTAAAAATTATAAATAAAATACCATTTTGTAGGAAATATTTTTATCTTTTAATGAATCTTTATAGTCAAATTTATATTGTGTGTAACCCTATATTAAAAATGGTTTAGTTATTAAACTTTAAATTTAACACTTTTAACTTTTCTTTAAATAAAATAATAATAAATATCCTAATCTAATACAAGTTGACCAAATAGGATCATATTTTATTCCTAAGGTTGTTTTCGGTCGAATTACACTTATCCAAGATTTAGTACATGTATCATTTTTTCCCTCAATTACGCTGTTTACTTTTAACCGTGGTAAATAAAAGCCAATAGTTACTATTCACCAAAAATTATTTTAATCTTATTGAACTACATTTTACTTACTGATTTAAACCAAGACTCTTGGAATTTTGAAATACAACTCAAAAAAGCGGTAAAATTAAGTTTTATTCAAATTTACAAATGCTCCAAGAAGGTGGGTAAAAAAAGCGTTAAAAAGTTCAATAAAATTTTATAAATCTAATTTTATTATAAAATAAATCCAATGAATTAAATTGAACTTATATATGTATTATATATCTATTTTTACTTAAAATTAATTTAAATAAAATTAATAATTATTTAAATAAAAAGTCGGTTTTAAATAATAAAGCATTGTTTTTCACTATTCATCAAAAATTGAAAGTTTTTAGAAAAATTCCAAAAATTCAACATAAGATAATTTTGATATTATAAATTCAAAAATTAAGTCTATTTTACCAAATTCAAAACATATAAGTTGAATTTATTAATTTAAAATTAATTCCCGTTGTCAAAACCAAAAAGCGAGTTTTTTAAAAAGTAAAAACTATCAAAAGATTGATATGTGTTTATGTCAAATTTAAATGTGAAATTACTTATAATGACATAAATTGTATTAAATGGTAAAAATATAATCTAATTATACTTCCAAACCATTCAAATGCATAATTTAACACTATAAATTATTTTTATTAAAAAAGTTGTTTTCAATTAAAATTTAGTATTTTTATCTATTCATCAAAATATGAAAGTTATCAGAAAAGTACCAAAAATTTATCCAAACTAAAATTTTATGTCCCGATTATAAAGAAGATTTTAATTTCATTAAATTGAATATATAAAAGTTTAAAATATTGGTATTAAAAAGGGTTCTCTATTAAAAGGCGGTAAAATTGCATTTTTTGAAAAGTACTTCTTTTATCTGAAAAAAATGAATTTGTTATTATATTATGTCTAGGAAACAAATAATATGGATGTTAAAATTATATAGAGTACATAAGATTAAAAATATAGTTAATACTATTCATAACTACTTTTTGAACGACTAGTTTGGTAAGTTGTGGTGCGCTCAAACTCGGTGTTGCGTGTAGCGCAAGCTATTGAATTACTTTAATGAGATGACATACTATAAAATATTGGGGTATTATAGTCTTTCTGAAACAAGTTTCTTGTGAGAGAAAAGAAAAGGAATCTAGAAAGAATAAAGTTAAAGAAAGAGATTTTTTTGTTGAGAATGCCTTCAAATTAAGTAAAAAAACAAACCATAGATACTTGATAATGGTCATTCTTCACACATGATAGGTGATTTATAAATCTTGAAACATGTTGAAAATAATGATGTAGGTTCAATTACAATTGTGAATAATAGTTCTCTAAAAATTAGAGGAATCATAATGACTTAAATTTAAGATGAAAAGTTTAAATCTAAGGAAGTATTGTGTGTTGATGGATTAAAACATAACATACTTAGTGTAAGTAAAATTTGTGATGATGAAAGTGAATTAATCTTTATAAATTTTTCTTTTTACTATCAAGAGTGTAAAATTTAGAAATGTTATTACAAATGGAAAAATAACCAGTGGGAATATTTTCCAAATTGGAGAGTTTAAAAACTCATGTTACTTTAGTGCTGAATATGAAAACAAATTTTGGCACCGAATACTTGGGAACCTTGGGTAGAAAAATATGAAAAAACATTATAATGTTGATGTTGACTGTTATTTTCCATAATTGAAAATAAGAGATGAAGATGTTTGTGTTAGTTATTAAAAAGGATAGATGACTAACAAAAGTTATAAGAGAGTAGATATTCAGTCTACCTTATTCATTCCAATTTATGTGTGTCGATGAGACATCAATCAACAAAAGGATTTTTATACTTTATCACTTTTATTGATTATTTCAATCAGATGAAAAACATTCTATTTATGAACTATAAGTCAGAGGCTATGGAAATGTTCTAGTTTTTCAAAAAAGAAGTTGAGAAAGAAATAGGGGTTTATATAAAAAATTTGAGAAAACATAATCGTACCAAATTCAAAAGAAATACTTTTCAAACTTATCTAAGAAAAAATGACATAAAATATTAGTATATTGCTCCCTATACTCTACTTCAAAACTAATTATTAGAAAGAAAAAATAGAAGTTTTGTGGAAATGGGAAGAGGTATGTTAGCAGAATACAAACTTTCAAAGTTCTATTAGAGAGAATAGGGTGTGAACCTAGTTCAGTAATAGAATATTTCAATTATGATAATCTTGGGAGTAAAACTTGACTCAGGAAATGATGTAATGGGGAATGAACCCAATCCTCTATTATAGTGTTGGAAATTATCCTTGACTGAAGAAGTTATTTTATATACTTATATATATTCCAAAGCCTATGTCTTATGCTTATGATATGTTCTCATGGATCATGATTGATTAATTATAATTCTAAACTCTTATGAATTATGCCTTTTTGTGATAAAGCCTTATTATAAGATTCATGATTAAAGATCTTTGAATGATTGGGTTTGAGTTTTTTAAGTTATTATTATCTTATCATACCCATATACATATCTCATGTTCAATTAAGATCATTGATTTATATCTACTATGTACACCCTTACCCAAAAAATGATCTCACCCTTTTCTTATGTTTCATTTACCAAGGTTATGAAGAAAGGTTTTAAATAGTGTATGTCTAAGAAGTGTACTGAGTGAGAATAAATTTGTTGGATATTGTTAATATCATTCATGAACTTAGATTATTATATATCAAGTCTCTAAAGAAACTAAAAATTTATGGTTTTTTGGTCTGTATTGTTATGAGATGTATTGAATAAAAATCTAAAATTATATAATATTTATGTATATAATTATTGGGTTACCTCATGTAGAAGATTCCCAAATGTTAAATTTTAACATTTGGGTTCTATTCATATCATAGGGTATGATATCTCTATATTATACTAAATTATATACCCATAATAACCTTTTTAAATTTCCATGAAATAATGATATTATCACTTATGCTGCCAAAATTATCATATAATACTAAATAGGTAAATATGAAACACATGAATGCTAGTATTTAAGGCATATCCTCCTTTAATTTTCCCACTTACACTAAATCCTCATAGAATCTATGCCATTTCACCTTATATTGTATCATATAAAATATATTTTGAAACCATATCCATATCTCATTTATGATATACCTCCAAACAATTTTGGAAATATATCATCAAATTCATAATGTATCACATCATATGAAATACCTTCTGAATAACCATCCAAAACTCTTTTTTGATTAACTCCAAAAACACTTTTAGATCAGTTATCCAAGTCAAGTTAAATCCCCATTAAGTTAATCACAATGTGTGACCCAATGGACCATTGTATCATTATTAAAAAATATGAAAAATTAAATCCATAAATGTAAGAAAAGAGTGGCCTTTAGCAAAGCATCAATGCTACAAAATCTATAAAGGGATCTGACTTGATCTCCATCAAACACATGTATCTTTATACATTTATCCACTGGATGTATCATATGCAAGCATGTATTCTCATATGATCCCATTTTCCATGACATCAAGTGGTTATGGGAAATGAGGTATATCAATACAATATAGACCACTAAAACATTCACAATTCTATGATTACAGACTGACCATTTCGATGAATACATCTCATGCTATTCACATTTTTTGTTGAGCACATCACATGATCGTCATCCAAATAGATAAACACATCACATATACTATCTAAGTAAAATTATACATTGTATCAAAGTATGGAGGTTCACATTATAGGTATATTTCCAACCTTAGATAGTGGGGGCTCAAAATTTGAATCATGCACCCCTATTATACCAAATACATAGTGTATGAAACTTCACATGGTATAGTTTGTAGGTCATCCAGTACAAAAAACCTATTTTGTGATTATTGAGCATATTTTTCATCCCAATATACGAATTATACTCATTTTGACTTTCATAACTTGTCATAAAATATAATACTCTATGATGAACATCAGTTAGAGATAACTCAAAGTCACACTTTGAGAGGTCAACTATCATTTCACTTCATGAAACATATATCAATATATATGTATATATAACAAATATGAAATACTTATAAAGTTAATATTTCCTTTTTATATAATCATGAAAGATTTTATATTATTAAACTCCTTCAAGAATACTTAATAAGACATTACATAAGAACTTTCACAATATATCACATATGATAGACTAGTAGATCAGTTTTATATTTTCTACACTTTCATAGGTTTTGTTAAACACGTTAAATATTTGTGTAATTACTACCATATATATATATGAACATCTAAAAAAATCTACCCACTAAACTCTTTAGTGAGTAAATTATAAAAATAAATAAATTTTAAATAATCATGAGACTTAGGAATCAAAATCCTAATGTTCAAATCCTTGAATATATTCAAACTCCTTATCTTTAAAACATCAAATGTTATAATGTTAATAAATTATATTATTTACATAGGAATATTTTTAAGATCACCATCATCATTAAAAGAACCCTTTACATTAAGTATTTACCAAATTTATTTTGGAAACTAATACTACTAATTACATTATTTCTTTACCAACACATCCTAAAATCCTTTAGGATACTAAACGAATTTACATTATTACAAAAACTAAATTTAACTATTTAAATTTATATTTTATTTCATATATTTAACCACTTTAGGATATTATGTGAAAGTGTAACTCCCCAAGTTTGAGGAGGTATTATTATTATTAATTATGTAAATAATTATAAAGAATGATTCTCTATTCATTCAAAAGAATTAATACTTCATTAGAGATTGAGACAAACAAGATATGAACCAAGCTAATGGAACTTAATTCAATTATAATGGAACATTAGATCATAGGTATATGAAACAATGTATCATATACAATGGATTATTTTACATCATGTATGATTACATCCATTAAAACTACAAAAATTTAAAGGGGACAATAAATTGAAAAGAATAATATATTTAGAACTAGAAACTCTATTGGACTACTGTCACCTTTAAGAATCACTATTATTACAAAAAACTGCCCAATGATAAATAATACCATGAAAGGAGGAATCTTGTTGTCAGATCGAAAATGAAAAGTGTGAATGAAATAAGTTTAGTGAGACTATATATATAGGAAATAAATATGGCCATTGTAATTATGGTCATTTCAATTATGGTTTTTGTAAATATGGTCATTGAAATTATGGTCATTGGTAATATATCCTATAGGTAAATCAAATTCAGGTATTGTTAAGTGGTAAATCTAAACTAATATAACTCATAATGAAATAAAAATATGATATTAAAATATCATATATATATATATACATGTTACATATAAATATTATTATTATTAAAATGTGATATTTTTTATATATAAAATTAAAATAAATAATTCAATATATATGGAGTAGTAAATAGTAAATTTTTTAATATAAATAATCAATTAATGGTATTTATAATGTGCATTTAGTATAAAAGTAATATTTATTTTCAAAGAACTGTTTTTTAAATAATTTTATATATTTTTCCTAATAAATTAAATTTAAAAATTTAAAATATTATTATACATGAACTAATATAGTAACATAACTTAAATTATAAATTGATATAAAATAATATTAAGAACACATAATGCTTAAAAACACCATTTTCCAATAAAAGCAGTTTTATTTATAATATATATATTTTAAAAGATAAATATATAAATTTTAGAATTTGAATTTTATAAATTTTTTTAATTAATTATCTTAGTATTACCTTAATATAATTTTTTTATATTTTTATGAAATAATCGATTTTTAGGTGAATAGTAAAAATACCGGTCTTTCCAAAAATATCACTTTAATAATATAAGAGTGACTTAAATGATTATGAAACCATTTTTATTTTTAAAAAATATATTTAATAATTAATATAAATCATTTAAAAATAAATGTTTTCATTTATAAAATTCATGTATAATGTTTTTGAAACTCAAGTAATATTTCACACTAAAAAATGTTTTTGACATGCTTATAATAAAAATTAGTAGTTATAACATTTAGAAATTAAATATATAAAAATTTATATAATATTTTATTTCAACATATCAATATTTTATATAAAGTTCAATATAATTTTTAGGAATAAATATAATATTAGTTTTTTTAGTGTTAATTACCGCGAAAATAGTAAAATGGGTTTTAAAGAATTGTTTTATTAATATTAAATAAAATTTATCTAATATAAATTATTACTATAATATTATGTTTAGACCTAGATATAAATATATTAACACTCATTCAATTTTTAATAAATACTAAATAAGATTAAAGAACACATTATGGTCAAAAGTCATTTTCTACAAAAATCTATTTTTTATATTATATATCGTAATTTAAATGTTGATTTTAAAAAATTTATAAATTTAATTAGAGAAAATAGAGATTAAATTTTGGTAAAAAATGTCAATTTTTTAATATGTGTTACCTTATATTATCAAATAAAATATAAATTACTTAGTTAAAAATCTAGTTATCAAAGTAAAAACCAAAATGTTAAAATGTAAAAACCTATGGTAAAAGACTTGAAACATGTTTAAAAAAATGTGTGTAAAGAATTGGATGATGATTTATCGACCAAATACCACCCCAAAATTCATTATTATGAATTTTATGAGGCATTTACCATGGAATAGTGTAGCAATATCATGGAAAGGTAAAGGGTATTCCAAAAAGTTCCATTTCTTCACTTATCAAAAGGGATCAATTCCACCCCTCCATGGTTATACTTTCTATTATAATTTACCTTTAAATGATTTCAAAAATAACTCTAATAGAATTCATTTACTCATCTTTAATCCCCTGGTTTCTATAATGAAACTTAAGGCCTTCACATCTAATGAAATATCAAAGAGAAGATCGTGTCTCCAATGAAAGTATTATCTTCTTCGTAAAATTTTCTTGTTAATATTTATCTTAAAAATATATTATATCCATAAAAATATAATGAAATTATTATAATTATTATACTGATTTTCTATAATATTAATTTAACAACTATTATTTATTCCACTCCATCTGCTAATAAAAACAAAATCATTGTTAGTGCATTGTGTGAACTATCACCTCCACAAAAAGACGTATTCCATTTTTCATAACCTCAATTAATGGATGATAAAATGGTTGAAATATATGAAAAAATATGATATAGTTTTATTTTTATATTTAAAATAATCATTTACCTTATTTACATCTCATTTATTAAGAAATGTAAACATTAATTATGTGTACATGTGAACTGTCGCCTTCACAAGAAATGAGTTTCATTTTTCATAACCACCCATCATGGTTGGAATTAAAAATATAATTAAAATATAAAAATAATTTAAATAAAACTATTAATGTTATTTAAATTATGAAACTATTTTACAATTCTTTCTACCATGGCCAACAAACATAGGAGTTATGAAGAAATTGACCAAATAACCTCAAGTAACTGATGTAGGAAAGAAAACTATATTATAAATAAATAACATATGATATTTAATATAGTGAACCATAATTTTAATATATGAATATCATATTTATTATATTATATATTCAATACATAACATTATGATCCATTATAGAATCATCTAGGTCTAGTGTCTTTAGAAACTTGAATGAATAAAAAACCTGTTCATAAGAGATCTACATCATCACCCAATAAGTTCTTCATAACTAGAACTCTTCTTAGACATATCATACTTAAAAAATTTATTAATATTATGGGTAAAGGAAACATAAGAAAGGGTGATATCAAATTCTCAGTAAGGGTAAATAAGGGATATATCAAGGACCACTTAAACATAACATGATTATAAGGGTATGAGAACATGAGATTAACATTTGAAAACCATACCAATCATATCATAGATCATAATGTTGAGTCCTGAAATAAACCTTGGTAGTTCATAAGATGTTAATCAAAAAGTAATCAAATAAAATGATCCATGAGAGCATAACATTGGCATCAGAGATAAGTTTATGGCACACACATAATCATAGAAAATTATTTCCTTAGTCAAGGCTCACTACCAAGACTATCACAGTGGATTGTGTTCAATCCCTATTAAATCATATCCTTAATCAAGGTTCACTCTAAATATTACTACAGTGTAAAATTTCCCTTAATTAACTAGGTTCACTCCCTATTATAGTTGTTATTATCACATGAGATATCCATTTTTACCCAAGGCATTTAAGTGATATATAATTCTAGGCCCTCCCTTTACATAATGAAGATCATGAATATGTGTTCCACAAGATCATAAAAAATTAATCATAACATAAACCATGGGAATAAAATGAGTTTAATAAATTTAAAATCATTCCATCATAGCATAACCTATGGAAAATAAATGGGTTTCATAAAGGTTTTATCATAAGTTAATTAACCCTGTGGGAAAGAAATGGGTTTTATGTAACCATTCTTAATTCATCATCATCATATGCCATCCAAAGAATGAATTTGGATGGTATAATTGGATCATACTACCCCAATATGAATAAGTAACTTGAATGTTTGTTATCATAGATGAAAAAATTCCTTTAAAATATCACCGAAACATTTCTTGAGTAATGTAACCTTTTTCACTTTAAGATGACTTATTTAAAATCTAAAAATTTCTCAAATATTAAGGAAAGAATTTTCATTAACAAAACCTTTGAAACTTTTAAATTAATTTTCAAATTATTTAGAGGCCATGACATCGGGAAATCCCTTTCATGCCATCTACAACAAAATAATGATTCCTTTCACATTTTTGGTAAGAACTCAAAAGTAACTCGTTAGGAAAAAGAAAATAATATTCCTTTTAAAAAATTGTGTAAAAATTAAATCATGGGTAGAAATGACATAAAAAATAATATAATAATATTATAAAAATTCTTGAAAACATTTTTTTGAAAACTTTTATATGGATGGAAAAGGAATTTCAACCGAAGATATAAATAAAGCCAATTTTCCTTAAAATATTCTTTCAGTATCTTGAGATCTTAGAGAGAGGAAAATAAAAGGAAAACATGAAATATAAAAAAATAACCATATTATTATAAACTTAATGAGTTTATTTTTATTTATATCATAAAATTTCATCATTGTAGACTTAATAATAAACAATCCCGATAAATAATGAGATTGTAACATAAATCCCTTACCTCGAGTTCCACTTGCCTCGAAAGAGATTTAAACTTCAGTATAATATATTAAAATTTATTATAATTATATAAAATTGTAATTTATATATTTATAATGTCATATATGATCAATTTATAAAATTCTATTACCCATTTATTAATAATTCCTTATTAAAGTCATCATTTTTGAGAGTTAACTATTTCGTTTTTCATAAG
The DNA here is from genome assembly GCA_963277665.1 of Viscum album. Lineage (NCBI taxonomy): Eukaryota > Viridiplantae > Streptophyta > Magnoliopsida > Santalales > Viscaceae > Viscum > Viscum album. The sequence goes on along the minus strand of OY728129.1, from coordinate 1,705,111,446 downwards.
AATTTCTCTTTAGTAGTTCTAGTCCTTGTACTTTGATCATGGTTGAATAAAATAAAAATTTTAATAATGATATTAATATAATATATATTAATTATATATATATAACTATATATATTCATCCATAAAATTAATTGATAGAAAAATGAATTACACCATTCATGAAGATGGTAAGACGTACATGCACATGAACATTGTATTCATTTTCTAATGAAAATAAGGAAAGAAAGATAATTTTATTAATATTATAGAATCATAATTATATAATAGATAAAAAATAAAATTAAAAATACATTAAATCCATTATTATTAATATCAAAGTAAAATGTAAATGAAAAACTAGTCACATCGCTTCATGGAGGTGGGAGTCTACACGTACACACGAGCGATGTTATCATTTTCCAACGGATGGAAAGGTAAGAAGGTAGATATGATATTATAATTATAGAATAATAATAATAATGTCATAAATATCCCATATAAACATTAAAAACATCATAATAACTATCCTTGAAAGATGGTGTTGGAAAATGAATTGTATTTCTTCATGGTGGCGGTATTCCACATGTACACACGAGTGATGCTTTCACTTCCAATTTGATGGGATAAAGGGTGAATAATGGTAGTAAAATTATCATAATAACATTTCAGTTATATAGGATACTAAATTAATTATATTATTATTAATTAAAAATATTTATAGGAGGTAGAAGAAGAAGAAATTTTAAATAGGTTTGGTTGGGTGTTCCCTCTCCACCGGTTGGCCTCATTTAGATCCATTCTTAAGGACCCTTAGAATGGTATTTTAAAAAGAAAATCACCGCTAATTAGTGGGTTTTAAAATTGAGAATATAATTTGTTATGGGTTTTTCAATATATATGGTTCAAAGTAGTGTAAATAAGATAAATGAGGGGTGTCCTTTTATAAGTAGGGGAGAGGAAACACTTGGAATTTCATAAATGAACAAAATATAATAAAGTCATACTTAAGATAAGTGATTTAAAATGGATGAATATTCTATGTCAGGATAGGATGAGATAAAAATATTTTCATGCAATAGGATTTATACAAGTTTAATTGGAAAACTTACCATTATATATTGGTTCAACCCCCGGTAAACCCATTTTAACCTTAAATACAGTGATAAATTTTCACTGTTTTTACAATTTATTATCACATGAAATGAAAGTGGACTAATTAGAAAATTTATAAATTTTGATTCCAAATACTGAATACATTTTTTAAAATTCATTTCATAAAAGTTTCATATTTTAATTTAATATTTAACCAGAAAAACGTGACAAAAAATAGTTTTCCAGAAAAAAAATGTTTTCTTAAGTATAAAAAGTTTTAATAGAAAAATCAAACAAAATATTTATTATAATGGTATTAATTGGATTATTAATAATAAAAATTAACTAATTTTACTTTTAAAAATATTTTAAAACAAAATATAACATTTTTAATTCTTTAAATGCAATGACAATTTTCAATAAAAATCAGTATTTTTTCACTATTCATCGAAAAAGAAACATTTTTATAAAATTCCCTAAAAATAACTCTAAGTTAATTTTGACATGATGATTTCCAAAATGAATTTTATTTTTTGAAATAAAATTTCTAACATTTTTAGAAATTAATTATATTAAATGCTCACAAATAGCAATAAAAAATATTTTTGAGGAAAATGTATTTTTAAAGCATATAATGGATTTACTAAAAACAGAGTAGTTATTTATAAATGTATTTTATTTATCTAAAAAATTTACATATTTTTTTAAATTTTTTTTATTCCTTTATAATGAACCACCTTGGTTTAACTTGACAAGTCACCAAATATGGCCTGCCACACGGTGAGGTGTAGAAAAGAAACTCGAGTCTCAGGTATCATCGAAGAAAAGGCGTCATAAAAAGAGAAAGAAAGAGTGAATATCAATGGGATAAACATATCAAGATGAACAAGACAAACCAAAAATAAAAAACATCATATAACTAAGAAAATATCCATTTAATCATCCATTAACACTGAACCATCTTGCTATGAAGATGATGATAACAAGAGAAACCAACATGCTACATAATGCCTTTCACTTTACCCAAGTCCTAAAAAAATATCTACAACTGACCAAAAGAAAAATTAGAGTGTGAGAAAAAATCCCACTAGGATTTCACCAAAGAATCTATACAAAGTCTAATACCAATAATGAGTTATCTCTAAATTTTAAACAAATACATCTTATAATTCATTTTCATAAAATAAAAAACATTTTTTAAAAATTCATTTGGTTTTTATTAAAGCCTTTCATATTCACATAACATGGAATATGAAAATTACTTGTGAGATACCATTAAATCATAATCAAAAACAAATATGTATACACTATAAAGTAAGAATGTGAGAAAATAACCATTAAATACACCATCATGTGAAGAAAATAGAAAAAATTAAAAAGAACACCATTTGGGATCTAAAATACGGGAATACATGATATACATGAAAATAAATCCCTAATATAGGTATAAGGTGGATCCAAACAATATAAAATCTAGTGGAATTGTACATACTAATGTGACAAGTCTATTTCTTAATGCACCCAAGGTTACCCAATGTGATATGTTTTCCAAAAAATAATTATAATCCATACTCACAATTTATAAAAAAAATTATAGAAAAGAATAATCACTTCCATGCTTAAAAAAATGTTTTAAAACCAAAACCACCATTGAATCATTTCATCAAACACTTGGTGTAAAAAAATATATTTTTGAAGTAAAAACCCTTTAAAAAAATGAACTTCTTTAAAAAAATATAAAGATAATAAATAAATAAATTTTATTGAATAAAGCAAATAAATTTACAAGAAATAAAATCAATTTATGAGTTAACCATTTTTATAGAGACACCCACCTCAAGAACAGAGGTAAAACTAATCGCCTTAAAAAATGAGATCATAAAAGAGTAGATCGGGTCCTCATGATCCTAGATCAATAAGAAAAAATATAAATCCTCTATAAAACCCATTATATATGGAATTCATAGCCCTATCAGTTCCAATGAGATAAGGAGATGATAGATCTAGCAAGGATCTACGAAAAGAAGAGGAAATCGCAGAAAAAACTGAACATAACTTGATAGATCCACTATCAATGAAGTATAATAATCATGAAAACAAGGGAATAATCCTCTTGAGCTATAGGTAAGGTTTATATCAATACAAATGAGGATTAAGGGGATATTAAATGTAAAAATGACCAAGGTAAAAAGGGTAAACTCTAGCTTTTTAAAGGTTTATAGGGTCGCACATGGTTATGCTTTATGATTAGGAAACCTATGCGCCTACCATGCATGGATACTGTCTCAAGCCACATGAATTCCTAGGAGAAGATTCAAAATTTGGGAAAGTTATGATCAAACCATGTGAAACCCCTAGACAATCAACCGAATCGCACAGAGTTCACCTGGTGTGTCACAGGATTTGACTAGAAATGCTCAAACCCTGAAAAATTACACTTTCATCTCATAGAGGTAAACCACATGGTTATCAAATGGTTAAGACTAACCACATGCTTGACCTTCCTTATTCAATATTCCACCTTTTCAACCCTAATTCCCTAAAAACCACTATAATGAACCCAAAGAAAAACCATGCTCAAATTAAAACATATATATTACCTAGAGGGTGTCACAATTCTCCCCACTATGAAATATTTCTATCCCCATAAATTGATCAAGATTTTGGAATCCCAAAAAGAGAAGACTACTGATGCCTCATCAATGATTCATACTCCCACGTATCATGGATATCACATCCATACTTCCACAACACACAGACCATGAGAATTGTTTTATCATGTAGTACCTTGTCTTGGAGATCTATAATCTGAATCGATTTCTCAAAAATGGTAGTGTCTAACTTATGATTCATTAACATGGGAAGGATCTAGTTGATACCTCTTTATAAGGGAAACATGAAACATGTTGTGTATCGATGTCAAATGATACAAAAATTCCAACTGATATGCCACTTTTCTAGAATGTTCCAAGATATTAAAGGGGTCAATAAACTTTGGTGTCAAATTACCCTACATAACCAACTAATGATTTCTTAAGCGAGGTGAGACCTGAAGAAAGACCCGGTAACTAACTTAAAAGTTTATGGGTCGATGATAACAGTCCACATAGGATTTTTAATAACTCTATTCCATGAAAAATATCTTCCAGATCACCTATACCTTTTCTTTTATCTCCTAAACAAGGCTCGATCCCACCAAAGACCACTCTCCTAACTCTAACCATAATAAGGGATATTTATATGGACTTTAATACAATGCTTTAAAGGGTTCAATATTAATTGAATCCTTATAACTATTATTTTAGAAAAAATATACTAGAGGAATATTAATTTCCTATGAAACACAGAAATCAATCACACAGGTTCATAGAATATACTCAAGAACCTGTATAACTCACTCAGTATTTCCATCCATCTGTGGATGATATGGTTTGCTTAGTTTTAAATGGGAACCCATCACCTCCTACAAACCCTTCTAGAATCTGGATGTGAAATAAAAGTCCCTATCAGAAAAAAACACTGAGGGAACCCCATGAATTCTCATAACCTCTTAAACATACAAGTTCCCATGTTTCTCTAACTTTGAAGCCTCCATAACAGGAAGGAAATGATTCAATTTCATATGTTTATCAATGATCACCAAAATTGCATGATTAACACTAGGATTACATGGAAAACCAATGATTAAGTCCATATAAATCTCATCCCACATTCAGACCAGAATGGGCAAGGGTTGAAACAAACCAACAGGTCTCTGATGATCTACCTTAATTTTTTGACAAGTGTGGCATCACAATACAAAGTCTACAATCAACCGTCTCATACCTAGAAACCAATACCAATGTCTCAATTCATGATACACATTTTTAGTCCTAGTATGTATAAACCAACAAGACTGTTGTTCACTATCCATAATCTCTCACCTCATAGAAATCAAAACAAAAAAACTACTTTGAAAATAAAAAGTGCCAACTAGAGACTGAGACCACTCACTTGAGGTCTCCCCACCATTAAGGATTTTACTAATGAACTATCACTCAGTTTCAGGTCATTGATTAAGATCAAATCACTGATAAAAAGACAAGTCAACCTTCACTAAATCTAATAACACCTTCCCACTAACTTCTTCCACTACCAAACTCTTCTCATTAAACAAACTCTTCAGATGCCACTCTTCCACTGATTCCTTTAAGGATTGAGTCAATAATTTCCTACTCAAAAAATTAGTGACCACATTACCTTTTCCTGGGAGTATATGAAATATCAAAATTTAAATTCTGAAGATATTCAACAAAAGTTTCTGTTGTAAGTTCATATCCCTCTGAGTAAAAATATTTTTCAAGATCTTGTTATTAGAATATACCATAAAATACTCCTCAACTAGGTAGTTATTCCATGTTTTTAGTGAAAACATAATTACTACCAATTCAAGATTGTGGGTTGGGTAGTTCTTCTCATGAGGGTATAATCTATGAGAGCCATAGGCCACCACCTGTTTCCCCTACATCATAAAACACACCTAAACCCATACCATAAGAATAATAGAAAACATCATAACTGAAAACTTGTTCCATAAGAATCAAAACATGATATGAATTCAACCTCACCTTTAGTTCCTAAAAAGATATCTTAAATTTATCATTCAACTCAAACTTTAAAAGTTTCCGGGTCAAAGATATCATTAGATACATGAAATTTGAAAAGTCCCAAACAAACTTATTGTAATAACCAGCCAATCCCAATAATCTTCACATGTCAAACACATTTATGGGATTCTCCCAAGAAATTAATGTTTGTATCATTTTTTGATCCACTGATATACCCCTCTCAGATATAACGTGCCCTAGAAACTTCACATCATGGATTTAAAACTGAAATTTGTAAATATTAACATACATATGATGTTACCTTGAGGTTTTAAGAAAGGTATCCAAACAATCAATGTGTTCCTCATATAACTTGGATTACACCAAAATACCATCCAAAAACACAACCATGAAAGAGTATAAGAATTGATGAAAAACTAGTTCCTCAAGGCCATAAATACCACAAGAGCACTAGCGAGACCGAATGACATAACCAAAAAAAACCAAATTCCCATATCAGATACTAAAATATATGTAAGGTATATCAACTTCTTGGAATATTAACCTATAGTACCTTAACCAGAGATCAATATTTGAAAACCAATTTTCCCCTTTGAGTTGATAAAAAATATCATAAATACATGGAAAAGGGTACTTATTCTTAATGGTAACCCGATTTAACTTTTGATAACCCACCAAAAGTTTGTGGCTCTTGTCTACCTTCTTGGAAAATTGGATAGGTGAATCCCAAGGTGAAACACTAGGTATAATAAATCCATTATCCTCAAGATCTACCAATTGAAATTTAAGATCCTTAAACTCAATAATTTCCATTTGATATGATGTCATAGAAATATGCATTATACTAGGGAGAAGGTTAATAGTGAACTTGACCTCTCTATATGGTGGTAATATAGAAAAATAAATAGAAAAGATATCAGGAACTCACTTACTACTATAGTAAGTGAACTTCTTAATAACGGATCAACAATATCAAGTAACATCTCTAACAAATGGCATGAGATTACCCTAGAATAAGGAATAAAAGGACCTTCCCTCCCAAATCTAGAATCCCACTCATCCTGAAACACATGGGAGACTCCATCGAAAGATAGAAACAAAAAACGCCGAAGAAGATAGTCAATCTAGGACTTAACAATGATTATCCAACATATTGCAATAATTAGGTCAAAGATATCAATATCAAACACTGATAAATCCCACACCACTTCAAAGTTGTCTAATGTCACTCGACCCATGGGACATTTGAAACCTAGTTAAAAAATCATTCCAAAAGACATGGAAATATGCATCAAGAATTGAATCAGATTCAAAAATAATTCCAAAACATCAAATAACATTTTAGAGATAAAATAATGAGTATTAACTATATCAAAGAAAGCTATATTCATAGAAGAGGAAATAAACACCGTACCTCTAACATCAGTTGAACCTGCTTTAGATTCCTTTGGTGTATACTTTACTGCATAAAGAAGCCCGATATTTTCTACTACCTTTGATTTATTAGCCACATAAACATACTTATTATCCTGAGGATAAAACCCAACACCCTTGGAATCATCAAAATGAACCTGATAATCCATGGTGAGAGTGGATCTATCCTTACTTTCCTCGTACATCATTCCACAAAAATTACTAAGATGTATTGATTGTACATAATGACGAAAAGTATTTATAGACTCAAAATAGTTTTTTTTGGTATGTCTAGGACTTCCACACTGATAGAAATTAACCTTATAATGCCCTGATAAACCCCCTAAAATAGGTCCTGATGAAAATTGGCCACCCTTTCACTTTTTTTTTCTAGAAGATACACCCTCGATAATAAATACACCAACTAAAGATGCTCCCAAACATATATTTCTAGTTATATTTTACTCTATGATATATTCTTTATAAAAAATATATAAAAAGGATTAGAGACACATGAGTATAATCATTGATTAAATATCACCCCTCTATCCCATCTCAAACCTTTGAGCTTTTAGGTAATAATTAGTAGCAAGATCAGGTTCCCAAGTACACTAACTCAGAAATGTGGGTTGAAAAATCTAAAACTATATGCTCCTATTTCACTTAATCTAGAAATTACTGGGTCTTCACCTTACAAAATTTCTTAGGATAAAACTTCTGGTAGAATATTTTTTTTGAAGGAAGCCTAGGTAAGATCCTCATAGAACTTAACTTGCATAATAGAGTCCCACCACCTCCTTCCCAGTCCCTCAAGCATGTACATGAAAAAAACCACCTTAGATTCCTAAAGAGTTTTTATAAAGTTGAATATCATTTTAATCTATTGAAGTTATTCCTTATATTATTGGGGTCCCTTTTCACCGTGGAAAATGGGAAAATTCTTCTTAGTAAACTCCAAATCATGATCCACCATCAATCCTGGGTTCTCAATACTTTCTTGACTCAAAGTATGAATAGTGTATATTACTTCTCCAACCAAAGAAAGTTACACTTGAGGATTCACCTATGGAACCTATCTCATAGCTTCCTCACTCATATTCAAAAGAGCTCTTCTGGGAGGCAATGTCAAATGAACATAAGACATTGACTAGACGATTTTAAAGAAAATTCCAAAATCAGAAACCAACTTCAAGAATCCATATTAATGCATCTAAATAAAAAGATTTTAAATCAATTATGGATTCAAAAAATGAATGAAAATATCTCAACAAGGAACATGTTCATTTAATTAAACCTCAAATCCAATTTATTCAAATAACCGAAAAACCCAAGTCTTAAGCCCAGAAAAGATCCTCAAACACCCATTCCAGTAACCTAAGGCATCCCATATGCCTCTACATACCTCCTCAAGGGTATCTAACTCAAAAGAAAAATCTATTCCTATTTAAAACCACAACCTAATAATGAACTTCTTATATTAAACCGTCATCGAGGCATCCAATTCCCAAACCTACCCATCAAGGGTTACCAAAAACCATCTACACAAAAGGAAAATATAACAATAATCAGATGATGTACCATGATAAGATCCACATGACCATTCAGCAAAAAAATCATGGTCCAGTTGAGTAGAATCCCACCAACAAGTCATATAGGAAAACACTATATAAGTTATTGTTGACACTTTAAATAATCAAAACCTCTACCATAAATAGTAATAAAATAACATACAAGTACAAGAATGTTAGGTGAATATTACATGGAAAACATGATGCATATGAACACAACTCTTTTACCTCTGGGAATATATAAAATGAAATAAAATGACCACCTCCAATCAACATATCATATTTGAAAAAACATATCAAATATAATAATAAAAACTAAAAAACCTAATCTCATGAATTAGGTAACTTGGAATTATCACCATACATCTGTTCATGAATCACCAAATCGAGTTCCATCATAAGATATTACACATTCCTATATCTAATTACCAAGTCCCTAAATAGTAAGATAAATAAAAAATAATTCTCTAATTTTTTTCTAATGATTTGGATAAAACCATCTAAATGACACTTTAAATATGGTCATTACAAGACCTTAGGCACACCTCTTTGTATCTTATAAGCTATATAACATAAGAGAGAGTCTATAATAAACATTGGAGAGACTATAATCTCTATGTCATAGCCATGAATTATAAATAAATAACCAAATATCATCCACAAACACATATCATAATACACAAGTATGGAATTACAACCTAAGAAAACCATAAAAAAATTAAACCTACATTATTCGAAAACAAATGAATGTATAATCGTACATGAATACATCCCCATAGATCACCCTCTAGATTGATCACATAGATAAGAAAAGATAATTAAATAAATATACAGAAGTATCCACTACCACCCCCAAGCCTTAACTCAACCCTATATCAAAGTCCTTTTGAGCTGCTCTCACTCACTCACCAATAAAACCTATGCTTAGTCTTGCATTCCAGACATAAGGACTGCATATGCACCAGGGTTCCCATACAGGTTGTGAAAAATAAATCTCAGTAGGGTCTCACCAAGTTCCACTAGTATAGTCCATCATATATATATGTATGCATAAGAAAATAAATAAAAGAAACATATGAAATAATAGTATATATGCGAGGTCATCATGTGATAACTAGAACACAATGACTGACTGACTGAAAATTAATTTTTTATTAAAGAACCAAAACACTTTTGAGGGGAAAGTGAGAAACCCCAAATCCGAATAACATGTTCAAGAATCCAGAAAACTAGGACTAAACAAAAGGGACCACCCCTCCCTAGAAAATACAAAGAATTAAAAAACCTCACCCGCACCTGAACATTCAGAAATTTGTCCCGTGCACGAATACACAGGCCCGGAACCGATTGCGTGGACATACCCTCTCAATCAAAAAATTCCAAATGGCATGCATAGGTGAAGGTTGAGCTTTGGTCCCCATCTGGAGTGGCCCCTCAAGAATTCTTGTTTGACACTTCCAAGCAACCTACAAAAACATTATCTTCTCCAAAAATTCACACATGTCAAACCAACATGCTTCCCAATCACTTAACAGGTTCCACACATTTCATCAGAATCATTGAAAGAAAATTTGAGATTACCCGTAACCAGATCCCTAGACAACTTCCAATATATGGCAGATACCTAGGTGCTTGGAACAAATAACAATGGGTTTTCAAGATCATAAGCCAACTGGTCCCAGGTATATAAGTAATCCTCAAGACTGATCTTCCCTTTATTGAAACCTCCGACAAGAATTAAATCATATTTATCAACCCATGAGTATTATTCCTCATTGAGTGAAAAATTTATAGGTCTCCCCATCATCTTAGTAGCCTCCTCTTCTGACGCATTCAACAACAAAACTTGTTTGACAACCTCTTCGTCAGAGCTTAGCAGTAATTCCAGAGTTTGAGTATCTCTGAACTCTAATTCTAATCTCTTGGAATTTAGCTTTTTTGCAGACCGAGTCTCCAAAGGAGGAGGTAATGAGGAGTAATCTTTCCTACTTTTCCTCCTCCAATTGCTTCTGTCACTCCTCAGGCTTACATCTTCCCCAACCAAGAGAGTAGGATCAGTTCCTTTTGTTTCAATCATGTGTTCCCCATCAGCATCAATCGGACTACTGAAATCAGAACACGATCCAGCCTCTATAAAGGCTTCAAATCTATTGGACAACATAAATGGATTGAGGGACCCTGAAGCAGCACCCCCTGCCCACTCAGAACTAACCTGCATATCCAGTTTCTATTTCCCTTTACCTTCATCATCCTTACTCAGCCTCAGAACCCCCACATAAGGATCAACCAACTCATCCACCTCTCCACTTGCCTTCTGTTCTATATTAGGTAAACCCCCACCCGATGGTTTAGCCACATGAACAAACTCATACTGAACCAAATCCTCCCATACTCCTACACCCTCGAAAGGAATTGGTTCCTTACCACAAGAAGGATATGCAAGATCCTGCTTCAGCTTGTTAAAAATATCTAAAACTTTCAGATTAACACTAATACAATAAAGACTTTTAGAGACCGCCAAAATTGGTCACTTTAGGTCTTTAGAGACTGCCTTGAGACTGCTTTTGGCAGTAGCAGTTGCTCCATCAGTAAAGAACAACAGCGACCGCCAATGGCGGTCGATAAAGCTAATATAAAATATTCCATGTATCATGTTCCCTGGACATGTCATATGGTGCGAGATGGATGTGGGGGGACTAGTGCTACAGTTAGGAAGACCTTCAAAGCTATGGTTTCCGGCCATGGTGGATCTACGACGGCCGGAGGGAGGGGCAGGTGCGACATCGGGGGATCACGGTAGGCGATCGAACATTGGGGGCATCGGGTTCAGCGACGAGTGTGGTAGAAGTGATGTGAGTACATGCGATGTGGAAATGGGGGTGACAGACAGTGGTTAGATAGTGGCAGGGGAAATAGTAGTCCATTTGCAGCGGTGGTTTTCTAGGAAGATAGTGGCGAGGGCGGGAAAAATCCCGATAATTTTTTTTCAGCATTAGAGGCCACCAATGGCGGTCTCCCGTGTCCCTAGGCGGAGATGACAATTTATCTAGTAGTGTAACCTCCATTTATAGTGTCTTCTTCCCCAAAGTTGCACCTTGATTATCCTCCACAGGCCCCTTGGAAATCACCGGGTGGCAGTCGAGTCCCTCCACCACCACAGGTAGCAATGCTTGAGATACAGCCGCCCCTTCCAAGTTGTAATCGGTGTCACCTCGCCAACTACCTTGTAAGCCTCTAACCACCTGTTTCGGAAAGTTAGACCCATCCCAATTCTCTGGAACCATACCACTGCTTCTTCCTCTCCTACTGTGAGGATCAAGATTTCCCCGACGACAATTACCCATAGAATGACCCAACCGATGGCAAGTACAACAATAGTCCATCCAAGACTCATAGATAACCCATTGCTTGCACCTGTAATCTTCCTCAACGGTAACCCAAACAAATTTGAAAGGATTATTTGAAACATCCATTCCCACATAGACCCGAAGGTTGATGGGGTGACATACTTCTTTGGTTCGACAATCAGTGTAGATGAATCTACCCACAAGATTACCAAGCATCCTAATGACAGAAGGATTTTGGAACAGTAAAGGTAAATTTGGAAAACTCACCCAGACCACAACAAAAGGAGGGTCACACTTCATATGGAAATCAAATGATGAACGGAATAAGATGAACCGAAATCCCTTGAAGAAGTGGGGGGCACTCGACCAGGCACAGATGAGGTCCTCCTCCGAAGCAAATCGAACCATGATGTGATGATGATCCAGCATGCCCACCGTTTCCCTCTCCTGCAAGTTCCATTATTTGAAGATGAAACAGTCAAAGGAATCAACCGGAGGACACCTTTGACTGAACCAAGCCACCAAGGTGAGGTTGAGAAGATATGAGGTTTCTGTGAACTCCTATGTCGACAACTAAAGATTCAGGAAACCATCAACCAGATCCATAACTTTAGGGCATAAGTATTCCTTCGTTAAAGGTAGAGTTTGATACCACTTCTCAACCTATACCCTCTCACTTTGGGTAGGGTCCCCTACTGAACCTTGACCACATATTACTAATTCTCAACCTCTACCCTCTAACTCATGGTAGGGTCCCATACAAAACCCTCAACCTCTACCCTATCACTTGGGGTAGGCTTTATATCAAACCTCAACCTCTTCCCTATCACTTTTGGTAGGCCCATGCACCAAGTCTCAAACACAACCCTCTCTCTCAGGGTAATCCTTGAACCAAACCTCAACCACTACCCTCTCACTCCGGTCATGCCTCATACCTAATCATGGCCCCTTCCCTCTTACATAGGGTAGGAATCATACCAAACCTCAACCTTTTAAATCTTACTAGGGGGTAGGGTCTTGTACCAAGTATCAACCACCACCAAATAAAAAAGGGTAGTGTATTCTAATAAGTCTCAACCATTACTCTCTCACTCAGTGTGGGGTATCATTTCAATACATAGAAACTATCAAATTCGATACAAAAATCACCTTAGGATCTATCCACTCACTTTGACTCAAAATACTAGTATCGCATAAACCAACCATCATAAGAGGCCTCTATTGAGCATGAAACTCCCCTCAATTGATGAAAGATATTACCATAACCTATTACTTGGCTTGTCACATGACCATACATAGTGATTCACTATAGGAAAACTCACAAACACCTCGAATGATACACCATGACCAGCCTCCATAAAATATCATCCTAAAGAACACCTGAAGGTAGTATAATGTCCCATGGTGACCTTGTAGCCATTATTCCAAAACCTAACCACAATTCCTAACCCTCTAGTTACACTCAAACAAACCATCCCACCAACTATTATAATCTATTCCTATAACCCATACCCGAGTCCCTGTCACATATTTCCCAAGTAGTGATTAAAAAATCCCACTCGAAGGGAAACCAACTCTCTACACCAAACCAATAACCTAAGGAACCATCACACCCACCACATACACCAATACTAATATTAAATCTCAATGGTGGAGCTCACAACCATGCTAAAGATGAGAAACTATCTAACCCATCATTTATAGTGCTAAACCCACAATGCCCACCAAAACAACCCTAGAAGATATAACATGGGCTAAGAAAAACTCATCCCAAGGACAAATATTCACTCTAGTCCCATGAACATCCAAATAACAACCAAAACCCATTCACAAGGAATTTGACAGTCAATACTTCATTACCCATCATATATGGGAACATATACTCCATGTCTAGAAGGCTCTAAGCCACCCAATTCCTCCACTTATGGAACACACAGTCCCTACCCAATTTAACCAAATCCAAATTTATATATTAAAATTCATAATCCCACATAAACATGCATATGGTTAAGTATTATTGTGTAATGATCCATGCCCCTATTACCTTGATTAAGGTTTCATAATGGGTATAATAAATATTTCTGGGATGGTTGAAGGAAGAAATTATTTAAATTATTGTTTCCATTTAGGGTCCATTTATCATTTAAGGATTTGGTTTTAGTTTAAAGTTATTTAGGATGTATTATTATGTGTTTTTAGAATAATTTTAGGGTTTAGATCAGATTTCTGGAGTTTAGGGTGCCTTTAAAGGGGGCGCTACTGAGATGCACTAAACCCACACTCCAAGGTTCGATGCTAAAAAACACTTTTAAAAATTAACTTTGATACTAAGTGGGATGACCAAAGATAGAATTACATATATTTAATATAATTTAAACCTTATATATCACAATAATCTAATAATCCCTAAACCTAAAAGTTTAGTTAATTTGGATATGAGCTATATAAAAATATTATTTCACATAACTGTGAACATTTATCCATAATTTCACTATACTAACCCCTTCTAAATATCTCATATGTTATACATATATTTATACCGTATGGAATAGAAGTTATAAGAATGGGTGAGCTAAAAATATCCAATAAGGGAAAACATATCAATGAGTCCTATAGGGGTTTGATCATAGTCATACGTGAAATCATAAACAAGAGAGGAATATCTTATTAAAAGGAACATGGAATAAGAAGATTTTTCCATAAGGCAAGATAAAAGAATATATAACCTCAAAATAATCAAACATAGACCATGTAGTGAGTGTGTAGAAATAAAATATAATAACCATGATTATGAATCATAATATAAGATTATAGAATCACATAGAAATTTTAAATAAGCATAAGCATAGTAAATAATAAAATTGTGAGAAAACCCAATGATTCCCATGAATTATGTTGTGAATATTTTTTTCCCACACATCAGGTTGTGAAAAAAGAAAAATTACCATGACATGGGTTGTGAATAAAACAAAATACCAATGCATCAGGTTGTGAATAAAAAAACTCCTACACATCACATCATTATCTCATGAGACATAAAACTTTAACCAATGCATTGGAGGGTGATATAAGACCCCGCCAATCACATAATAATCATCCATACATATTTTTTCCACCTGAAATCAATCATCTACCATATCATAAAGAACCAATAAAAAGAAAATGGGTTTCATAAAATTTCCAAATGGTATCATTTAAAACTAATTCAAGAATTAGATCGATTGATACTAAAAATCCAATCACACAAAAGGATCATTGCAAAAAAGTCACAAGGGTAAGTCATAAAAAATTACTCTATAGGAAATAAATACTTTGGATATAGAGATAAAAATGGAAGTAAAATAATATAATAATTTTTTTATAAAAACATTCTTAACATTTCCCTAACAAGAAAAATTTATGAGTTTATTTTAAAAGTTATATTCAAGAAGTTGACATGAAGACCCTTTTCAAATATTATTTAGAAATAAATCCCAATAATAAAACCTTGAAAAGAAATAAAATTTATGTCAAAAAATTCAGAGTAGAAGATAAAATATGTGAACATGAAAGTAAAATCCTTTTTAATATTTAAAAATACCTTTATTGAAACCCACATCATAAAAAGAGTTAATAAAACTTACTTTTAAAAAGTAGTAAAGAGAAATATAAATATCACAAGAGACAAAAAATAATTATATTTAAAAATAAGAAATAAAAAAATTTATGGAATGAATGAATATTTACTTGGAAGAGAAAGATATTATGGGAGAGGATGATAATTATTTTTCACACCAATATTTTTTACTGAAAAAATAAATGCATTAAAGAAGAATATTTTGATGAAAACATGTATATTCCCCTTAGAAAAATTGAAAGTACTATATGAATTAAATAAATTAAATAATAAAAGAAACATAGAATAAAAAATTTCAATAAGAAAAATTATAACTCAAATAAAATAAATTTATTCAATAAAATCTCTTACCTTTACTCTTGAATTCTATAAAGGATCTTTAACATCATTGAGTAATTAAATATCCTTTTAAAACACTTCTTGTAAATGGAGTAATAAAGAAACTTAATTATAACCAAGGGATTACAAATGTGGAAGATAGATCCATGTGAGTAAAAATACGTTTATTTTAATGGGTATTTCTAAGGAGAGGAATTTATTGAAGTGGGTGGAAGTGAGATCCATTTATAGGTGAAAAAGGAATTTTTTTGTGGAAAGTAAAGTTAGGTGAGAGGTAATTATAGAATCACATGGGAGTTAGGTTATTTGAGTGAGTAAAGGTTGGTTAGATATGTGTGTATTACTTTACATCCTAAAAAAGTTTCTATATATGGTATAAGTGTGACATTATTTTTTCTAAATTTAAGATACATCAAGTTCTCACTTTTTTACTCTTATTAACCACAATTAAATTTCTATCATGGTAGTTTTTCTAATATAATATTATCCTTATTACCCGATTTTGATATCTTGATTATGAATTTTGATTCCATTTAATCTAATTTAATTTCTAAATATGATAAAATAATATTTTATATTAAAAAATAAGATATAAAAAACATTTTTTGGTAGAAAATTTATTTTTTATAAATTAATTGTTTTTATTCTCATATCCTATTAATAAATAATTAAATGATTGCAATGTTTTTTTATATATTTCAAAACCATATTATAGTAATAAAAATATATCAATTTAATTTATTTAGATTAAAATTTTGTAACATTTAAAAAATGATTCTTTAAAAAATAACTATTTTACCATGGTAAATAATATTTACTTTGGTATCTAATTTCTATGGCAAAAATAAAAACTAAATTATTTAAAAATATAGATAATATTATTTAAAATATGGAAATCATTTTATTAGACTCAATTTGTGGAGTTTATAAGAACTAACTTTAAAATATGTGCACATATCCCATAATTGTTTTAGGAAACATTTAACTTTTAAGTATAAAATGAATTTATTATTATTACTATCCTAGTAGTAAATATTATATGTATGTTAATTTATTTTATTTTATATATTATCAATACATTTCATTAAAATAATTATTTAGTAGAGATTAAAAAAATACACAATACGTAGAAAAATGAATACTTAAAAAAAGAATTTTTATCATTAAATAATTATATTCCTAATTCTTTAAGATTAAATACTTTTTAATTAGAATTAAATTTTATACATAAATTTTTATAAAATAAAAAATTTATTATTTAGTTAAATTAAATCTTTAAAATTAAATTTTATTAAAATTACAAATTTATAAAATACATGTAAGAATTAGAATATAAAATTTATTAATTACATGATTATATCATCCTAACTTCTACTTAAAAATAACAAAAAAATTATTTATAATATCTAAGGGAAAGGTAAGTATTGGTGGTTATCATGGGTGATGATTCAATTAGAATGGATATTATAGTTATTTCCATGATCTTTAACTTCTCTTGGAAATGATTTCTCTCAAGCCACACTTGTTGAATTTTGACTTGGGATTGGTCTTGGGAAAAACCTAGTGATACCACCTCCCATACAAGATTGGGAAAATGGTATTCATAAGGAATAATTATACTACTTAATGTTATTTTCATTTTATATATAGTTGTAATAATATGGCTACTTATTTTTATACAAGACAATTCAATGGTCATATTACAATGACCATATAATCCCAATGGTTATTTAAGATAAAATACTATATATAATTATTATATTAAATTTCTATATATAACCTAAAATAATACATCCTATTTTCTTATATTTTAACATCCAAGAAATTTTAATTATTAATCACTAATGAAAATGGATAAGGGTACCCATAAGATGGACAAGACTCAAGATAAAATTTCTAATGAGATATCAACCTTACTGGCTTGAGTAAGACTAGGAAATATATCCTTTTCCTAAAACTAGGTATATCCCTAATATTGAGTTTCTATCTAATCATTTGAGCTAAAAACCCTCATGATTGGGTATTAAAACTCTTATAATGGAATTAATTTTCATAGAGATTCCATAGTCCACCTTACACTAATAAAGATCATATGTTGGTTTGGAATTTGAAATGTGATTTTTTTTGTAATTAATAAAGATTCTATGTGGATAAATCCAATATATTTCCAAAATCACATCAAATTTATCTAAAGGAATAATAATAATATTTTCATCAAGAATATTATCAAAAAATTCAACTCGGGATAAAATAATCATGCAAATAAAACTTTTCTTCAATAATTCAATATCAAATAATTGGGGTGGTGATTAGATGAACTTATAAAACTTACTAGATATAATAGAGTAGCTACAAAAAAAATCTAATAAGACATCTAAAAAATTAGATTGGAGGATAAGTGTACCTTAACTATCAAAATCCACTTGAATAGTATTCATTGCATAGAATCTTCCTTATTCTATTGGTTTTGGAGGTTATTGATGTCTATTCTTAGGTTTGGGAATCAATTTTCAAAATTATCAAACTCCTTGTATTTAAAGAATTTAATTATTATTGATAACTTAAGAAGAACATTATTTTACTCTATCATGCTAACCAAAATATTAATTTTTCCTTGACAATTGATTGCATGATGATCTCTTTTACCACAAATAAAGCATATTACAGTTCCTTTGAGACATGACCATCAATGATTATTCCCACATTATTGACATGTAGTAAATTTAATATTATTTACTCTATGGTCTTTATCACTTGAGCTTACATGAAACTCTATATTTATCTTATTTTTTGTGTTTGGAAATTCAACTAGGTTAAAATGGTTAATCATAACTCGAGATATCTAGTTAGGAATAACCACAAGATTTATCACTCCATATCCTAAATCATTTGGTTGTTCATTAATAAAATCATTGTATTATACATGAATTCCATTATGAACTCGATTCCTCTAGACTATAACCATTTCTTTAAATAAAATAAAGTTGAGTCATGAGAATAATTAAATTAATAAATTCATAGAAGGATAACTATGAACTTAGAAAAAGTAACTCATAAATGATGCATATACCTTATAAATCTATAGGTTACAATTTAGGCCATACATGGTAATATTCCTATTAGGTTTTTGAAACTACCATAAAAATCTATTAAAATCCTTCATAAAAGAGTGTGTGAATCACCAAATCATGTCCATTGGTAGTGTCAAATCAGGTGTGTAGTTAGACCTCCTTATTGTGCATCATGTGAAGATTTAGTTAATACCCAACCAACATTTTTTTGGATTGTTACCTCAAGATGCATCTGTGATAGAGCCTGCATCAAATTGTTTTTATCTAGACCTAGATTTCATTGCTAATAAACTACAAACTCTATACTTTACTAAAATTTTAGGATGTTTTCCTATATTTAAACTTATCCCTATTGTTCTCTATCCTCAATCCTCAAAAATAACTAAACCCTACTTTGATACCAACTGAGACACCCTAGACCCATACTCCCTGGTTCGCTGTAAAAAAACATATTTTATAAATTGGATTTTATACCAGGTGAGATAACCCAAGCTAAACTTGCATATATTTAATATAATTTGAACATTACATCCCATAATATTATCACAACATGATAACCAACAGGTTTAGTTAATTTTGAGATTAGCTACATAAAAATATTATTTCACATAATTTTGGACATTTTTCTATAATTGTACCATATTATAACCCCTTGTATAAATATCATATGTTATACTCTTCTTCATAACATGGTAAGTATAAAACATAAGAAGGGACATGCTAAAACTTTTAGTGAGGGAAAAATTATCAATGATTCGTAATAGGGTTAGATCATATACATATGTAAAAACATAAAAAAGAGAGAAATATCCTATTAAAAGGAACATAGAATAATAATATTTATCTATAAGGCATGATAAAATAATATATAACCTCAAAATGATCAAACATACACCATAGATTAAGAGTAAAGAAACAAGAGATAACAATCATGGGCCATGGTGTATAACATAGGCTTATTATATTACATATAAATATGGAATAAATATAATCTTATAAAATTATAAAATTGTGAGAAAACCCAATGAATCCCATGAATTATATTTTGAACAAAAAAAAATTACCATGCATCAGGTTGTGAATAAAGAAAACTTACCATGACTCATATTATGAATAAAGAAAATTATCCACACATTAGGCTGTGAACAAAGAAAAATTCCCACACATCACATCATTATCCAATGAGACATTAAAATTTAACCAATTAATTATAGGGAGATATATTACCCCATTGAAAATGTAATTTTATAATATAGAATGGAAAGTATCCTAAGTAGTTTATGTATCTTAGTTCAGTTGATTAACTAAATAATCAAGGGAATTCAATTGGAATTTCAAAGATATAAAAATAAATAAATGTAGAGAGTATAGTAGAAAATTAAATAATTGAAATGCTTAATACACTTTCAATGAAGTACATGTATTGTGATTTTGAGGTCCTTCATATGCCTGGTTCTTAATTTCCCTCATACTTCTTACTTTTCAGTGCCACAATGGATCTTCAAAATGAAAAATTCACAAGTGAAAGTGTATTCCATTTTCAATGAAAATTTAAAAGATTTGGGGAAGGGTTCAGATTCCTAAAACAAAAAAAAAATAAAAAACCTAAAAACTTGGGTTTTCCTCTGAGAAGATACATTTTTTAAGATCATTGGTAAGTCTAATTGTCGAACCCACAAGGACGGCCGATATACCCTATATTAAATTTAACAAATAATTGATTAGTTAAAGATAGAGAGTGAAATAAGGAAAATATATTTGATTTTTGGAATCAAATGATAAGAATTCTAGGTTCAATGATTTTCAGGTTCATGTTCTATGGGATTAAATTAATTACATGTTCATTCATGCATGTTATGAGAATTTAGTCTTTAGGGATCCGTGGATTGGGTACCCTTCACTAATCCTATAATAAAATTGTTGGAAGGGTCAACTACTAGGTTCGATCATAGAAATAGGTTACCAAAAAACTTATTTAAAAATAATTTCTATAGGTTATACAATGGTCATTCAATGAATAAAGAAATTAGTTAATGTAGTAAACTGGTACTCTTAAAATTACATAGTAATGATCATGCAACACAAAAAAATGAGATTAAAATTGATAAAAAAAAGTTGAAACAACCCAAAAATGAATAAAAAAATGTAGATAATCTCTATAAAATACCCCTACAATCATGTTACCCAACACTATAGAACTATTCACTCATGATAATCATTAGGAGGAAGAATAAAATTATTACCCATAGAAGAATGGAGGAAACGATAGTAGGGCCCTTGATCGTTCACTGCATTGTCGGGCGTCTATGTTCTCATATCAAGTATCATCCTATATGTTCTAAAAAACTTGAATAAATAAGAATCAATGTCAAAACCATCACATCTGTGTATTAAAATTTTTAGTTGAATTGAGATTTATTTTGTAAATTGAGATCACACAATGTGAAAAGTGTAGCCCCAACTCTCCAAATATACTTCCATGATAAACTCACATCATAAATCAAAGTTTGTTTGATGTGAATAATGATGGCCAAAAATTATATCTCCACAAAATTCATGAATTATATATGTTTTTTATGGCATAAATAATTTTTATACTTTCTCACTCTCTAGAAATCTTATGATGTAAACTGGGATTTACACCATAAAATGCATCATTTCTAGATTATGTAGTAACTTCAATCTTTATTAAACATTTGTTATAGATTAAATTTCCCAGTGTCACAGTGCAGTGTGATTTTTTGTAGTGTGAAGTGTCTTCAACATTCTAAATTCAACTTTTTTTTTGCTTTTTCAAATATTGGTTGCATCCCACAAAAAACCACAAAACTAGCTAAAAATCCAAATATTGGAAATAATATCAATTAAATCACTATGATCAGTGTATTAAAATACAATATATATATTAAATGTAATTATCACCCATAGATCACATAATAATCATTCATACATATGTGTGGGACATGAAATCAATTATTTATCATATCATAAAGAACCCATGGAAGGAAAATTGGTTTTGTAACATTTAAAAATGGTATCACATAAAATGAATTCAAGAATTAGATATGTAGATACCAAAATTTAATCACCTAAAAGAAGTATTTCATAAGTAATTTTAAGGGTGATTCATAAAACATAACTCTATAGTAGATATATAATTTGGAGATAAATATCTAAATTGAAGAAAAACTTTAATTGGAGTTATTTGTAAAACATTTCTTACAATTTCATAAAAAAATAATGTTATGAGTCACTTTTAAAAGCTACCTTCAAGAAGATGACATGAATAACTTTTTTCAAACATTATTTAGAAATAAATCCCAATAATGGAACCTTTTAAAGAAATAAAATTTAAGTAAAAAAAATGTTGGGTGGATGATAAAAGATGTGAATGTGAAAGGAAAATACTTTTTAACATTTAAAATACTTTTATTGAAACCCACATCATAAAAAAGGATAATAACAATTCCTTTTGAAAAGAGGTATTTATAAATATGAATATCATAAGAGAAAATATATATCTGGATTTCAAAATAAGAATGGAAAATATTTTTAGAAATAAAGAATATGGATATGGAAGAGGATGAGCTTATTATAGAGTATGAGAATTATTCTTAACATTAATATTTTTATTAAAAAAATAAATAGATCAAATAATAATATTTTGATGTAAACAGATAAATTCCCAAGATAGAAATGTAAAGTATCATATTAATTAAATGAGTTTAAGAATATAAGAAACTTATAATAACATAGTTCAAGAAGAAAACTTATAACACAATGATAATAAATTGAGTTAGTAAATTTTTTTAACTTTACTCCTGACTTCCATAGAGGCTCATTAATTTCATTAAGGAATATTTTCTTGAAAAACTTCTTGTAAATTAAGGGATTGAAGACATTCCTCGTACTTAAGGGACAAAAAACGTGGAATAGGGATCTATTTGAGTAAAAATGTGTAGGGTTTCAAGGAAATTAGAATTAAAGGTGTGTCTTGATTGGGTTGGAAGTGAGATCTTTTTATAGGTGAAAAAGAGGGACTTTTCAAAAATAATGTTAGGTGATGGGTAAAGATAGAATCACATGGGAGTTATGTGAGGAAAGATTGGTGAGACACATGGGAATGGATTTACAACTGAAAAAAGGTATTATATAAGGTCTAAGTATAAATTTAATCTACCAAACTTCAAGACACTTTAAGTAACCCCTTTTTTATCCCTATTAACCTTGATTATATTTTTATCATGATAATTATTTTTTACTAAACATATAATATGACTCTTTTTACTAAATTTTGAATAGTTTATTCCTAATTGAGACTACATTTAACCTAATTAAATTTCTAAATATGGGAAAATCAACTTTTATGTTGAAACATAAGATATAAAAAAACTATATTTGTAGAAAACTGTATTTTTATGCATTACATGTTTTTATTCTTATTTACCTTAAATTACTGGTTAAATGAGTGTTAATATATTTGGGTATATTTTTAAAAATTATATTATTGTTATAAACAAGTTTCTAATTTAATTTATTTCGATAACAATTACACAAAATTTATAAAAATAATTCTTTAAAAAATATATGATTTATCGTGACAACTAATATTTACTTTGGAAACTTATTTTTATTTTAAAAATGAAAACCACCTTATTAAAAAATTCATATATACTGATTAAAAATATTAAAGTCATTTTATTAGACTGAATTTATAGAGTTGATAAAAATTAATTTTAATACAAGCATGAATATCGCATTTTTTTCAGAAAAATGTAGCTTTGAAGCATAAAATGAATTCATTTCTAATAATTTACTTATAATAAATAGTAGATGGATGTTAATTTATTTTATTTTATATATTTGTAATACATTTTGTAATAATCATTTTTTAGTAGAGATTAAAAAATTACACAATACATAGAAAAAGTATAATTCTTTTAAAAAGTCTTTTTTTTATCATTAAATGATTTTATTCCCAATTATTTAAGATTTATGAAATATTTAATATGAAATAAATTTTAACATTAAATTTATGGTAAATAAAAAAATTATTATTTAATTTAATTTACCCTTTACAAATAATCCTATCAAAATTATAAATGTATAAAATACACGTAATAATGATAATATAAATTTTTGTAATAATTACTGTATCATATCATCCGAAATTCTACTTAAAAATACCCTCAAAACTTATACATAACATCTAAGGGTAATATAATAAATATTGGTTATCACAGGTGGTGATTTATCCAACATGGGCCTCATAGTGATTTCTATGATTTTGAACTTCTCCTGTAAATGATTTCTCTCAATCCATACTTAATAGAGTTCACATTGGGATTGGTCTCGAGAAAACCCTAGTAATTATACAACCCTTACAAGCTCAAAAAAATGATCCTCATAAGAAAAACTTATACTACTCGATTTAATTTCCCTTTTCTATAAAGATTTCTTAATATGGTTAATTGTATTTATACATGTCAATTCAATAATCATGTTACAACAATCATATAATCCCAATGGCGATATTGGCCAAATGACCATATATAACAGTCAAATTTCATTCCTATATTTAAACTAAAATCATTCATCCTATTTTATTATCTTTAAACATGTCTATTTTATTTCTAATTGTATGCCTTACTTCCACAGTAGTAATCAAGGTGTTGATCTTCTTGGAAAACCGTGTGGGAAATGATTTTATGTTCATGGTGTCTTTATTTTCTTATAGATTTATTCTCCATGTAATTTTCTTAGTGATGTTTCATATTGTATTCTCATAATGTATTAATGTTTATCTTATATTATAACTTTTTATCTTAATAAAATACATTGTGATTTATTTTAGTTTGGTGATTCATGTGAAATAATCAATTCAAAATGTAATATTTATTTAAAAGTAAATAAATACTAAAATATCAGGGTGCTAAAACCACCTATAGGTTACACCTACCATTGAAATTGAGTACCTGGTGGGAATCTACCAAGTACACTTTATACATATTAGTGGCTAAGGTGTCTTGGGTGGAAACTGGGTATCCTTCATCCCTACATGAGGTCTCAGTATCCCTACCATAGTTTTTATGGGGGAATAAAAGTAATTTCACCTGTGACCCCTTTATTTATTTCTCCTTTATCCCTCAAACTCATTTTCCTATAGCTCATTTAAGAGCCTTCTTGGATTCAACTTCATCACCATCTTCTATATCTTTTTCTCCTCTTGATTCAAGGTTTTCCCTTGCATGATTTTGATGCCAATGTACATGTAAATAATCCCTTTTCTATTATTCTTACTCATTTTTTATTCTCATATTAATTTGAATCCTTTGTCTAGGATTCCATAAGTGAATAACATTGGTTAATGGTGGAATCAGCTTAAGATTTTTGAATTATACTCATATTTCTTTAAATAATCTTCTATATATTAAAAAATTACCATTCATCACAATTTTTATTAAATACATATGATATATGTTTCTAACTAATGTTTTAAAAAATTTAGGTTGGGTTTTAGAAGTGATTTCTTGGAATGGTTTATGTTACACCCCTTGTTTTAGGTATATCTTTATGGTACTAGTGTTCTAATGAAATTTTTAGGATTTTAGTTGGGTTCAAGGAGTTTTGGGATGATGCTTGGAGTTTTTGGGAGGGGTTTCCCTTATCTTGGTAAACCATGACTAGAAAAACACCCAGGGGAGGCTATGGCCTTAGTCCTGGTGAATGGTGTGTGTCCCTAGGTGACACAAACATGCCAAAATTCTTGATGGATGGGAATATACATGGAAATGTCACTTTGGGTTCCTCACTATGAAAAACAGACAAGAAGGCTCCATAACACCGTATACCATGGAACAGTTAACCTAAAATAACCAAGCCTTATGCACTAGGTCATGTTGGATGACCTTTTTGTGCCTCCTGTGACCCATTTTGGGCCCCTCTAGGGCATGGTATTGGTAAAAAAGTTCTTTAAATGGCCAAATCTCACACCTATCATGGGGGAAATCAATCAGATTCACATTAAATATTCCTGGGGGATATTTAATGTGGGTTTTAACTTGGAATTTCCTCTTTAAATCCTTTACTTTACTCCTTTCTTAGGTGGCATCTAATCCAGAATTTTAGGGTGAACTCACATATGAATTATTGTGTGATATCTATGGATTTTTGGGTGGATGATTTGTAGTGTGTTTTAGCTAATTATTCTATCTTTTTTAGTGGTAAAATTTCTTGTCTTGAGGTAGGTGTCTTTTCTCCCAATGTACTATTCTAGAACTTTATAGATTAAATTTTTATAAATCGTTCATGTTATATTCTTAGAAATTTCGTTAGAAAATCATATGAAAAATCCCGATGATATATGATTTAAAAATGATAGTTTATGAAATATGGAAAAAATATTTTTTTATAAAGAACCCTTGATGGAATTATGATTTAAAATAATCCATTAATTAAAAAATTGGAATAATTGAATTGGTGTACATTCATGTTCACATAGGATGGATCTTGGTCAGAAGTACCACCATCAAGTAATTGAAAACTTAGGATGGATCATGGTCATAAGTACTACTACCAAATAATAGAAAACTTGGTATGTATCTTTTTTAGAAGTACCACCATCAAATAATAGAAAAATTGGGATAGATCATGGGAGGAAGAACCATCATCAAATAACAGTAAACTTGGGATAGATCATGGTTAGATGTACTATCACCAGATTGGGTCACCAAGCAATGGATTGGTGTAAGGATGAATCACCACATGTGAGTATAGGGTGGTACATGACATGCTTGTGTGTTTGGGAAAGTATGAACATGGGATGATTATACTAAATTTTAATAAATTATAATATGATTTGATTTATTATTTTATCACATGGAACTTGTTTTTGGATTTATCTAATCCATTTATGTACTTATCTTACATTATATATAAAATTATGCTTACTTTCTCTTTTCCTTGTGGTATGTGCTGGGAAGCCTCTGGGGATTACCTACCTAGTATTATACTCACCCCATTTTTGTGAACATTAGTGCATTTGCATTTTTTTGAAAAGATATAAGGAATTGGGAATTTTTTTAGTTTACTAATGGTGTTACTTGATGTTTTTATCATGGATGGTGGATCTAGAGCCATGGATTATCTGCATTTTGGTCCAGAGTGGTTCCACCTTTGTGATAGCGTCCTTTTTAATGGAATTTATGTATTTGTATTTATTAATACATTTTGTTATTGTTATTATGATATTTTTAATTTACTATTATCTTTTTGAGTTGTATTGTTTATTTATCATGCATCATATAGTCAATTTTAGTCATCATTATTTCGTTTTGATAGGTTATGTTATTATTCAGGGAAAATCATCCCTAAAATTTTACAAATACATTGTATTTATTTCTAGCTATTGGTTAATTGGTAATGTCACCTAAGGTTAGTAGCACATCTGACCTAGACCAAGCCAATGGGTTAGGGAGGGATGTTAAAAATGGTATTAGTTTTGTTGGTCCATAAGTTGGGATGGTAGTAAGGATATATGAATGTCAGAACTTAAAATGTAGAGAATAAAAATACATAACTAACCTTTTTATACTGAACTTCAAGTTAATAGTGTGGTTTGAGTAAAAAAGTGTTCTGAGACACTTATAGATGTGTTCTCATCCCATCATCATGGTTTTAAATGATGAGTGTATCATATCATTCATTAGTAAGAGACTTTCTACTATGATTTTATTGTTCATCTTATGTTTGATGATTTTTGGAAAAGGGTTAAAATGGATGATTTTTGAAAGAATCATTGTAGTTATTATTTCCTATGGTGATTTAGAATACTATATGACTTGGGTTGCTAGATGGGGATGAAGAAGTGGTCTTCTATTATGGTTATGGAGAATGGAATCTGGTAGACACTGTATAAATTAGCCAAAAGAGGATGCGGAAAATGTGGTTTCACCTAAGCCAAAAGTGACCAAAAAACTTGTACAAAACATTATAAAAGCCTTTTAAACCATTGAAAAGGTTAATTAAAATGAAGAACCAAGGAAATTAGATCATTCTGTGATATTTTATAAGTATAATCCACTAATATTTAGACGGGATTTAGAACCCTAAAAAGATGAAGTGTAGCTCAATAGAATGAACCAAATTTTCGATTTCATTGATACACTGAATGAAATGAGTGTTAATTTACCAACATATATTTTAGAGGATATTTCATTAAAATGGTGGGATTTATCTATCCAAGATAAATTAAATGAAGAATATATATGGTATTTTATGGTCCTAGAGATGGATGTTTTTTATTTAATATTTGTAAATGACTAGTCGATGAATATCAACTTCTATTCTTAGAAAGTGATGTTCACATCCTTGGTTGGATCTATTCATGTATTCAAGGGGGATTGAGATATAAATTTTTCTAGAGTGGGACATTTAGTATTAGTGTATGAAACATTATTTAGGTAGAATTAAGAAATGACTAAGGAAATTGTTGATGAAATAATAAATTAGATTCTTCATACTATAGTATATTGACACTTGGATGCATTTATGAATGATTTCCCTAGGTTGTCACCTAAGTGGAATATCAAATTTTCTATCTATATACTTCCATGAACAATCGCCATTTTTCTACTATTTTATAGAATGGACATGAAAGAGTTGTGGGAATTAAAGGCCCAACTTGATTAGTTGGAGAGTAAATGTTTCATCAGACCTAGTACATCACCTTGGGCTGCACCAATGTTTTTCTAAAAAAGGAAGATGACTACCTCTTTTTATGTATTGATTATTGTAAACTAAATCAAATTAAGATAAATAATCAATATCCTCTTAATTGAATTAATGATCTATTTTATCAATTAAAGGGTTCCAATTGGTTATCTAAAAATGATCTATAACCAAGATATCATCAACTCAGAGTTAGGAAAGATAACATTTTGAATACATGTTTTTAGAGTTATTATTTCCATTATTAATATGTCTTCATGCCCTTTGGTATGAAAAATCCACCTGCAATCTTCATGGCCTTAATGAACTATATCTTCCATAGGTACCTTGTCTTTTTTTTTCATATTTATTGATGCTATTTTGATTTATTCTAAAAGAAAGAGTGACTATAAGGAGAAATTGGAAATCATACTAAACACATTGCATGATCATCGACTATATTCTAATTTCTGTAAGTGTGACTTCTAGATCCAATAAATTTGTTTCACCATGCACGTCATTTCTGGATAAGAAATATCTATTGATCCTGTAAATGTCATGATAGTTATCTCTCGATAGCCACCGAAGATTATTTTCAAGATATATGGTTTACTGATGTTAACAAGATATTATCGACAAATATTCTAGGTTTTCGCAAGTGTTAATTCTATGATGATTGATATAAAAAGAAAGGGTGTTCTGTTCAAAAGGAATTATGACTATCAAAAATGATTTCTAGAGATTAAATGTTTTCTCACATAGATACCCATCCTAATCATTAAAGAACCATGTTAGGGTTATGTGATATATTGTGATGGATATAGAACCAACATTTTATATATTCTCATGAAAATAGATCATGTTGTGACCTATGGTTCAAGGTAGTTTCAAACACATGAGAAAAATTATCCAACACATAACCTATAATTAGATGTAGTTTTTCATTATTTAAAGACCTGGTGTCATTATCTCTTTATATAAAGGTTCATAGTCTTCACTAACTGTAAGAGTTGAAATATATCATCTATTAGTGAGAATTGAACTTCATGACATGAATATATTTGAAATATCTCCAAATGTTTGAATTCTACTTTGTATACATACTTGAGATTGGAAATTATGTAGTATATTATTTAAGTCAAAATTCTTATAAAGAAGTTTTTACTGAAGCTCGTGACTATTGGAAGATGATGAGTACCATTACTAATATGCAATTGGACTGTGCCAAATAGAATAAACATGCAATTTTGTTCCTATTTAAACATGTTCATGACATAATGGATTTTTCTTAAAGAGGCACAAATTTTAGATCCTAATTACACCACCATTAGGTCAATCCTAAATAGTGGGGAGAATTATGATGGCATGAAAGAGGATTCAAACTCATTGTTACACTTTAATTACAAAATTTTGGTCCCTCATTCTTTCCAAGAATAGCTTATTTTTTGTATTACTATTTAAAATGGTCTATTCATATGGGTATTCAAAAAATATAAAAAGTGATGAAAGATCATTTTTAGTGGTCATGTATGAAATTAAATATTATATAATTTTTTTATGAAATGCCTAAATTATTATATAGTAAATCCTGAAAATCAATTACTTACAACTATTTTTTAATTCATGACTATAAATATATAGAAGTGGGAACAAATTTATAGGGATTTTGTCACTGGTATACTGAGAATGTTGTGGAAGAAATATGTTATTTGGGTTATTGTGGATCAGATCACCAAGTCAACACACTTTCTCAAAATTAGAGAGTATAATATAGTAGTAGATTTGGAAAAAATTTTATATTCAAGAAGTGGTCAAGTTACATGGAGTTCTAGTTTTGATTTTCTCTGATAGAGATCCTTGATTAACTTCTCAATTCTGGAGATTGTTACAAAAATCTCTTTAAAATCAACTGACCATGAGAATAACATATCAACCTCATATGGATGGGTAGTTAGAATGAGTAATAAATATTTTGGAATATATGATCAGATCTTGGGTCATGGACTTATGTGGATCTTGGGAAGATTATATTCCTTTGGTGGAGTTCTACTATAATAAAAACTATAAAGAGACAATAAATATGGTCCCATTTGAGGCATTATATTTTCATCCTTACAATTCTCCACTATGTTGGTTGAAAATTGGAGAGATTTATATGGTTGTAAATATACTTTTCCATGAGACTAAAGAGAAGATCTAGATGATTTGAAAGTGGATGGATATGAATCAAAGTCGAATAAATATTATATTGATCTTCATAATCAACCATTGTCTTTCAATGTGAGTTACCATGTATTCTTGAAAGTCACACCAAAACATGGCCATAGACTCTTCGGAAAGAAAGGGAAGTTGACCCCATGGTATTTTGGACTATTTAAAATTTTTGAACAAATTAAAAATGTTTTATATTAGTTAGATTTACCACCATGATTCAACATAGTCCATAATGTTTTCCACATTTCTCAACTAATAAAGTATCAACCGGATCCAAATCATGTAATTAGTTGGGATCATGCTACTCTTGAACTATATGCAACATTTATTCATATAAATTTTTTGATTGTGGATAGAAAAGAGAAAATAATTTATGGAAAATTTGTACCTTTAGTACGAATAAAATGGAATCATGAAAAAATTAAATAGAAAATGTAGGAACATGAAAATGAAATGTTGGAGGAATGTCCATAACTTTATCAAGGCATTAGAAATATCCAAATTTTTTGGTATGGAAATCCTAACAATGGGGAGAATGTAACACCACTAGTTTGAGGTATGTCCTGATGATCCCATTGAGTTAAGGAATTTTTAGGGTTTTAGTTGTGTTTGGGGAGCTTTGGGAAGGTTCTTGGAATTTTTGGGAGGGGTTTATTTTATCTTAGAACGTAAGTCTATAAAAACAACCAAAGGAGGATATGGCCTTTGGAATGGTGCATGGTGTTTGTCACTGAGAAATATGAAGAGTCCCGATTTTGCAGTGGTTGGGTGTGGAACCTTGGGTTCCTCCCTATAAAAAACAACCAAGAAGGATCCACAACACCATTGACCAAGGAACGATGAGCCAAAAATAGATAATCCTCACACTCTAGGGTGTTTCCTATTTCCATTTTGTACCTTATACTCCTTGGAGTAACCATAACCATTTTGGGCTCTACTAGGGTGTGGTGTTGATCAACCCTCATTTTTGAATGGCTAAATATCACACTTATCTTGTAGAAATTTAATGGGTTCGACATGTGATCTTCATGGGGGGGATATTTAATGTGGTTTTGACTCAAAAAACCCTCTTCAATCCCATTCCTTTAATCATTTATTAGGTGGATTCTAATAAGAGGTTTTTAATTGAACTTGTAGACGCATTTATGCTGGTTGGATATGGATTTTTTGGAGGCCGACTACTGTTGTGTTGTATCTTTTTCTTCTCAATCGTTTTGGTGATAAAATATCTTGGATTTAGGTAGGTGGATTCTATCCCACTCTACTATTATGTGACTTGGTGGTTTGGGTTTTTCTAAATCATTCATGGGATTTTCTTAGAAATTTTAAGAGAAATTCATATAAAAATCCTAGTTAGTATATGATTTCAAAATTAAAGTTTTTGAAATATAGAAAGAAAGTTTTTTTTATAAATACTATTTTATAGAATTATGATTTTAAATAATGATTTAATTGAAAAAATTTCATAATTGTTTTGGAATGCATTAATGGTTATGTAGAATATATCTTGGTCAGAAGTACCACCATTAAATAATAGAAAATCTGGGATGGATCACGGTCAGAAGTAATAATGTCAAATAATAGAAAACATGGGAAAAATCATGGTTTAAAGTATCACCATCAAATAATAGAAAACTTGGTATAAAAAATAGTTATAAGTACCAGCAACAAATAATAACAAACTTAGGATAGATCATGGTTAGATGTGTGACCATAAATTAATATCTAACTTGGGATGGATCATGGTCATAATTACCATCATCAAATGGGGTCACCATGCAATGGATTTGTGGAAGGATTACTCACCACTAATAAGTATCGGGAGGTCCATGACATCCATGTGTTTATGGGATTATATGAACATGGGATAATTATGCTAAATTTTAATGAATTTTAACATGCTTTTATTCATTATTTTATCATATAGAGCTTGTTTATAGATTTATATAAAATTTTTATCTTCTTCTCATCTTTTATATATAACATTTTTATAAATTGTTATTTTCCTAGTGGTGTGTTTCAGGAAGTCTCTAGGGATTACCCATTGAGTGTTATAATCACCTGTTTCTTGGGAACTTTGGTGTTTCTAAAAATTTCATTTACTAGGATATAAAAAAGGGGCATGTTTCTTACTTTACTAGTGGTGTTCCGTGATATTTCTTTTATGGTTGGTGGAGTTGGAGCTTTAGAGTGTCTACATCTTGGTATAAAATGGTTCCACCTTGGTTCATGAGTCTTTTTTTCTTAAAGTCTATGTATTTATATTATTTTATAAATAATTCCAATATTACTCTAATATTTTTCATTTACTGGTATTTTTTCGAGTAGTATGGTCATTTTCTATTTCATGATATAGTTTATTTTGGTCATGATTATTTCATCTTGACACTTAATGTTATTCTTATAGTTAAATATTCCCCCAATATTTTATAATTCATTGGAATTTATTTCCAGCCTTTATGTCTTAGATATTTCACTTAAGGTTAGTATCACACATGACCCATCCAAAGCCAATGGGTTGGGTCAGAATGTTACAGTTTAGGGATTCTAGTCTTTTCTTTTTTAGAAATAATTTTAGTGATTAATTTCTTTTGGTATATCTTGGATTTTTTATCCATTAGTGATGTCTATTGTGGAATTATACTTATTTATATATAAAAAATAAGTTTATATTTTTTTGGTGCTTCTTGGGGGAGTTCAGAATTTGTAAAGCTCACCAGTAATATTAGGGGTGGTCTCAACTCAAATATTCAATCTAGGGGTGTTATGATTTCACATGTTTACCAATATTTTTACCAAAATAACTATTAAATCTTAATCCATATTTATATAAATACATAAAAGTGATCTTGAATGGTATTTTTTAAGACTCTTGAAATTTTTTCATGAAGTTCATGTGATACCTTATTGTTTTATTTAATTTCCTTAGCCTATCTTGTTAGATTTTCAATAATAACTATATTTTTATAACCCCTTCTAGGTTTATAGATTTTTTAATATAATTATACATTTAATTAGAGTTTTTTAACTAATTTATATGGTCTATAACATATCCATTTTATCATAAATCCTTTTTTACCATATTAAATATGAAACTTGAGTTAGTGTGGTCATATTAGGTGGGGTTTTGTGTGTAAAATAATCTTATAGAAAAATTATAATATTGGATTTCCCAATTGACCTAAACTATATTGTTTTAGTATAATATAGGTAAATTTATTTCCCTTGAGTATTATATATGACCCAAGATTGAAATAACCACTTTCCACTACACTCGAATGAACTTTAAGTCAATGAACCACACATAAGATATGGTTAAGAGAATACTTTTGTGGAGATATGATGGATGAGTTTATGAGTTAGAAAGGTGTTATTATGTATGAAAATGTTTATATCTTAGTATTACCCTAACACAACACTTTATTATCACCACAATTATTTTATAATGGTTTTAAGAATGATAATTTTTAAGAAAACTCTTAACTCCATATTTTTTTATAAACACCTTTTCAAATTGTTTTCTCATTTTCCTACCCCCTTATTCCCAAAAAGGTTAATCAAATTTTGTTTTGAATATTACTCTCCACTCCATTTTTAAATTAAATCACTTTAATAAGATCTTGGTTATAGGAAGTGTTAGTTTTGTTTCTTTGGTATGTGACTTTTAACCTACACAATTGTAATAAACAACTTTCTGCCAACATGTGTTCTTGTATAGGTTATTCCATAATTAGGTGACCCCAAGCACTACCTTTATTACTCCCAAGTATAATGACATTTTTGGGTTTCTCACTCCCTTTTTAATTTATAATAATGAATTATTTCCTTTGTAAAGGGGAACTTTACCAGGATATCTTGGGAGTTAGATATAGGAAACCTATATGGTTTTATTAGAATGAACATAGCATGTTTAACTATTTTATTATTATATTATACACTTAAAATATCATGTAACCTAAGGCTTTGTAGTTATTCTAAGTTTATTGAATTTAAGTTTGAGTTTTATCATTATTACACATTTTGTGAGCATGGTTATAGTTTCATATTGAGACAAGAATGTTAACAAATTGTTATATAAATCATGATAGATGGTGTCAGTGTTTTATTATAGTCAACATAGATATGTTTTAAGCATATTATGACTTATTTCATTGATCATGTCCATTGATATACTTCTTAACATTTAGAAGTCATATTTATTATTTCTTTTATATCATGAATAATACTTTGATAATAATAATGTGTATTACCCGAGTACTGTATATTCTTACTATATACTACTTAAGATGGTATATAAGACTTGAGTGGACTGATTGATGTATCTGATGGAGTTGAAACACTCTGAACATATCATATAAGACATTAAGGGATGGGCTCATACTGTCTTGTATCTATTATGTCTATTCCCCTTTGTTCAAAGGAACGAGCTGTAAGATTTCCCTAACTCTTACACACACCTTCCCCTTTCTATTGGATGGTGCTTGCCCCCTGATTACCATGATCTAAGTGAAATGGAAAAACCATATAGGTAATGGTCTAATGTAACTTCCTACCCTAAAATATTCAGATACTAATTATTGGCATGAAGTAGGTAGTAATCAAATTTTGGGTGTTAACCCAAGGTAGGTATGTCGGGTATAGACCATCCTAGTATAGGGAGTTACTTATTGTATCTTATATTGATCTTTAGGGTGTATCAATGCTACATTTCTATTACATAATGTTTGTGACTTCCCAAAAAAATTTAATGTGTATATATGTAAATGAGAAGACTTGTTTATGTATACACATAATATGTCACTATTGTATTGAGATATCATTGGTAGTTCCCTACTGAGTATTATATGATCACAACCTTCATGTACACCTTAGTGGGCATACAACTTTTGTTGATACATTTTAGGTACTCACATGTTCTCTATTAGTTTTTGGATTGTTTTAGAGTTATTGTTGTGTTTTCATGAAAGTGGGATTGGTTCCCAAGTTAGAGATTTTTCTTTAGGAGGAGATTGAAGGTCCTGTCTAGCATATCAAATTACCTACCTTGGTGTCACCATATTATGCCATGCTTGACTTGTAGTTTCTCTATGGGATAGTTTTCATTGGTCAAGATACTAGTGTTTGTTTTTTATACAATAAAATATAGAGTTTTATTAGGACATCACTTTTTTTACTCTTTTTATGACCTATTTGGATCATTGCTATTTCTGTTTTATTTTGGGAATGTTTGACATATGAATGAGTCATTCCATGACTTTGGTGGAACCCAATATTGATGTAAACCTTAAACTAGTTGGTTAATCATTCTTAAAGCTCTATAATGAGATCCACAATGCTAGTTTCCAGCCCCTAGGGATTAGGGATAAATCTTAGGCTAGTAGAACACATGATCTATGTACCATATGGGTTATTTGGGCCATGAACATTACATATAGGTACCACATACCTCTATATAGTAGTCACCATCCTTAATTTTTACTTTTCCATGATTTCACTAAGTTGATGAAAAATCATATCAACTCTTTCCATTCCATAAGCCTCTATTTCATTAAAATCTCCAAAAGAGTTAATTTTAAATAATTTATAATTAATTAAAAAAATTATGTTCAATATGTATAATCCCTAAAATATTAGTGAGAAACATTTATCCATTGAAACAATGAACAACAATACACTAAGGGCCCAAAGCGTACCTATGAAACCTCTAGGAGAAAAATCTCCATCAACCAACACTCAATTTATTTCAAATTTAATTTGATGTAATCAAAATACCTAAAGAAAATTTTTTAATGAAACACCACAAGTTAAATGGTGATCAATGGAATTTATTCATCATTTTATGAATTCCTCTATACATTAAAAAAATCCCCATTGATTAGGATGATTCCACTATGATCTGATGAAATCTTTACTCAAAACCTTTCCCTAAATCACTAAAAAACAAAGAAATAATTATAAAAATAGGAAATAAATGAATAGATAAATGGAATATCATACCTATAAACACCATATAAAAATCATCTAGGACATCCATAATCAAGTGGGAATTCAAGGGATAAGTGATGGGGGAAGTTGATAGAATCTCTAGAAAAAAATGGTCATTCTTGAGACCTCCCTCACCAAAGAACATAGGGGGCCTAATGGTGAAATTACCATCATGTTACTACTTAAAAAAGAAACCTATAAAACACTATGTACTTGATCAAACAACACCAATTACTCAATGAGGCACTGAACTCTCAATATAGTTCCTCCAGATACTAGATGAAACACTAGGGGAAACTAACCATATTCCACAGCCAACATGTACCCGATGGATTTATACTAAGTACCAAGTGGTTCTTGTAGCCTTTGGTTACACCAAAAATTTAATTTGAATCTTACCCATTATTGAAACCCACACACTAAACACTCTAAAACATCAAAAAACATTCCCTAGGGATGTTACTACACTTATAATTATCATCCATATCCTAATTCTCAACCCCCATGCTAATATGGGACTAAAATAAAAATTCCCTTTGAAATCACTAACATGTAATGATGGGGGTAACTACATTATTTTCCTCTTTAGCTTAATTATTCAAATCATATTCATATTGTAATAATAAAGTAAAGGGTTCATCCATAAAATATTCTTTAAATTAATTTATTTCATCAATGGATACCTTCTTTTCATGAAATCTCTTTGATAGATCTTATAGAATTCATTAAACCATTTCTGAATTTTTCAGTGTTTCTCCTAAAATACTCACCCCATTCCCTATCTTAGTGAACTGATGAAAAATTTTACAAATAGTTTCATTCATACACATATTAAATTATTAATATTAAGCTTTCAGTATCCCATGCTTTATTATTTGAGGTTTATCAGTCCCATAGTGTGTAACTCGATGCATTATCTAAATATTATAATCTATCATTCAATATTAAACATGACTAAAAATATATAAAAATTAAATAATAAAATATATTCACCAATTAATAATCAAAACATACTTTATTTTAAGATTTCCGGTAGGATTATCCAAGCCATATTCAAAGAGTTTATAGGATTTTACCATATAAATGGAGTGATCAATGCTTAAATTCTTAAAGTAGACTTCCACTTAGGTTTTTAATAACTATAGTGATTTACATTAATGTATATTGGGATTTAAGGTATTTATACATCATTAGTTTATTGAAAAACTATAAAAATAAGATCTCTCCATTATAAATTTTACTATATTGGAGAAAGGTTAGTAAAATATATATATCTAGAAGAGACAATTTATATGATACTATTTATTTTATCATATGGTTATTAAATGAATGAGAAAGAGTAAGGGGGATTCATAGTTATAAAATTTAATGAAATTATTATGGTAAAGAAAAGAACATTCAATTTTTACAATGGTTTAAACGCAAAGTCTTACTCCACTCTTTATAAATTATCTTCTCCTCAAGAAGTGTAGAAAAAATGGAAATTCCTAAATTTTGAATGGTATTCACTACCATTTATACACTACCTTTTCTAAGGGAGATACAACCATGAACAAAACGACTTTTTGGAAAGGTATTATAACTAATGCAATTGTACCTTTTAAGGATGTATAAAACAATTACAAAACACTGATTTTTTATGAGAAGATCATAAAAAAAGTTTCCAACAAAACATTGTAGAAATAATGAAATAATTATAACAGTGAATATCTAGAGTATAATAATAAGTTTATCCATGAGTGCCATCAATTCCTATAGCTTTGAACCAGTTTAGAATTCATAAAACACAAGTCCACAAACACTAAAACACTAGAATGTAGTACAATAATTCAATACTCGAGGAAGAACCCATAAAGAGAAGGGGAAAAATATCTGAAATTCAATACTAAAGATGAACTAATATAAGATGAAAAGGAAACTACACTATACTAGAACTAACCAAGTGGAGATTATATGTATTAATAATTTTTAATTTTAGGTTCATGAAATAATAAAGTATAAAATACATGAATGATAATCATGAAGTTATTGGAATCAAGTCCTAATAAATCCCTTGCTTCGGGTAGACACTCTCTATGAATATAAACTATCAATTTTATCATGTAAAGGTACTTTTATTACTTAAAGAATGGGTAACCCAAAACCATACTTAAAAATTGAATTAACCAAAATAAATGTTGATGGTGGAAGTCACACCCTAGAACTCACACTAGAAAGTAATCTCTCTAACTAATTAAAATGATCATGCTTAATAAAAATAAATAGAGAAGAATCACACTTCCTCACCCCTAAAAAATGGTGATTACTGAGGAAATGTAATAACCAAGTCTTTATTTGAGGTATTAATCCATTAATTTTTAGTCTAATTTCGTATTATGGACCTAATATGTATTTCTAGTGAGGTAATAGAGTTTACGAGGGTGTCTGGGGCCTGTTCGTTGTTTGGAACCCTGGATGGTGGGAAAAAAAAGAATAGATGCACAGTTAGTATAAACAATGTGATCCAGGAAGCACGATTTCCCCTAACTATGTGGGGCTAGATAGAGAGCAGTAGGGGGCTTCATGGTTTGAGGAAACCATAAAGATGAGGCCACATACTATGTGAAACATCTATAGTTCTTAGAAAAGGCATATCACACAGTTAGCACATAGTTTGTCCAACCGTGCCACCAAACCACATGCCTCTATTTTTTTGGGTAAAATTACCCTTTTTACGTTAATGATCTAATAGTGTTTCCCATAATCTAATTTATTCTAAAGTGTACAGTAGAGGGATTATTCTCCCATTTTATCTCTACTCCACCTAAAGTTTGGATTCTTGATAACTCTTCAATCTAGTGCCTGATTCAGCTAACGCTAATCTCATTGGATATCCATCGGTAATATCTTCATTAATTTTGTGTTGTTCTCTATCTTTCTTCCTCTCAACAGAGATATTAAGGTTTGGGATCATATGCCCTATTTTTATAGTTTTTATCTGTTCTTTATATTCCTTCCGATCCAGGCTAATCTAAAGGCCAATACTATATGAGGAGAGTTGTATAATTACAAGGTTGGTGGTCTATAAATTATCCCTTATGTTTTGATGTTTTATAATATGTCTTGTTCTTCCGCACATTAGTTTTACCATGATTTTCCTTAAATTTTATATGCCTTGAGTTGTTTGAATTGTTAGAACCGAAATCATGTCAATGTCTACAACCTTGGAGTGATCCATCCCTTTAGGCGTTGCCCCTTATGCCTCATTGGATTTCTTTAGTATGTATGAAGATCACCTATTAAAGTGTGGGGTTTTTAATTCTAAATGATGATATCATAAATTTTAAATGGATAAATGTTTTATAGTATCATGGATAACACCCATGGGTTATAATGAATTGAACTGATTAGGGTTGAGTGGTAATCAAACGTCACCTAATTAAATGGACAATGGTTACACCCTTTTCATTATTAAATGTAAATGAAATATGAATTACGCCTTGGATCATATTAAATCCAATGGATATTATGTAACAATATAATGTTTTATCAATTTAATTCTCTTATTATAATTATGTATTATAGTATAATCATATAAGACTACATACAGAACACAATAAAAACCTTATAAATGAATAATGGGGAAAATAAAAGCTATCTCTAGAAGTTA
The DNA here is from genome assembly GCA_963277665.1 of Viscum album. Classification (NCBI taxonomy): domain Eukaryota; kingdom Viridiplantae; phylum Streptophyta; class Magnoliopsida; order Santalales; family Viscaceae; genus Viscum; species Viscum album. The sequence goes on along the minus strand of OY728129.1, from coordinate 1,705,070,858 downwards.
AGGAATGTATACTGAGTAAATAGTTACTTGACCTTTGAAAAAGTAATGTGACCCTTATGAATAGTAAACTTGCCAAATGATTTGTAACCTCACTAATGAAAGTATAAATAAAATTTATCCATATTATAAGTGACAATATGATATATATATATGTTATAGTACAAGTGAGTAAATATTTTAAAAATTATTAATTAAGTGTTGGAATTTTTGTATGTCATGTATATTTAATTAAAATTTTATGATTAATTTGATAATTTAAAAAGAATATTTATTTTAATAAAATGTATTCATAAATAATTATTTTGTTGAATTATTATTATAATATAATTTTAAGAGACATCAATTAATTTTTCAAGGTGTTAGAAAAGCAGTTTTAATTTTAAAATTTTTATTTTTCAAGTAAATTATGATTTTAATTAAAAAATAAATTTAAAATATTTAGAAAATTATTTTCATAAAATAGATTTAATTTTTTAATTCTACACATCAAAAAATTTCTAGGGTGATTTTTTTGTATTTTTCTAAAACACTTGAATTTTTTGTGAATAGTAAAATATGATAATTTATGATAAATGCTAAATAAATGAATTTCTGCATCATGCTTGAGTCATAGATGATGTAAATGGCCATTGTTTTGAAATAAAAATCTCTATTTACTATTTTTTATCATAAGAATCAAGATTATTCATACTCTTGAGAAAAAATATTAAACAAATGATTAAAATAATGGGAAACCCCTCCTCTCCTCCACTATAAATAACACCCCACTTTACCTCCTTTCCTCACACCTCTCAAGCATTGTGTCTAGTCCAAATTTTTCTCAAATATTTCCCTAAGACCTTATCCCACGTCTAAAATCCATTTGTCTCTTAAATGTACCAAATCCTCTCCCCTAAAGAGGTTCTTAAGGAAGATATATTCAATAGGTAAATTCCTCTTTTCATTTCTTTTATTTTCTTCAAGTTCCTTTCTTTCTTTTTCTTTCCTCACCTCCTTTCATAAAAATGTTATGATAACTCCAGTAACTTAAATATACTTAATTTTATTTTATTATAAGGTAATAATTCTTCATCATCTCTCCATTCCTCTCCTTTTATACTAGAAATGAAAACACCATCCAAGATGTGTTAATTTATCACATTCAAGGACGACGAGTTTTCAATTTCTATTACCGTCTTAAATTATTGTCATGAAACCATTTTGATGATTAAAACAGAATATAATATATGTATTGTGTCTAATTTAAGGTTTTGGAATATTTTTTTACACATGATATTAATTTATAAAGAAAAATGTGTTCGATGTGACCAAACAACCGACAATTAACCAAAACAGTTATCATTAAAATTTTGTATAACGATTTATCTTCACTGCAAATAAAGAAATGAATTTTATAACCACGCAATATTCGGTATTTTCACTAATAACATACAAATTTAATTATGTAAAACCATTATTATCTTACATGTTTATCCTTACATGTATATAAGTAAACCAATCATGAAAACCAAGGATTTAAACGCTCCCAAACAATGAAATTGAACCTCTTAACCCATAAAAAAGTTCATGAATGAACTTAATAAGGTTATAATAAATCAATTAAATTAATAATTTATTATGGAAATATTAATTAATTAATTTAATTTGGTTATCCAGGACATTAAGATCTAGTGAAGGACACCATCAGACTTAAGGTAAGAGATTCTACCTGAACCTCCATTATTACTTCAGGTTGCTCTATATTTCTTTTTATCCAAATGATGTTATCTTTTAATTTTATTTAAATATTATAAATTATGTTAATATGTTCAAAAATTATGTATCAAGATCCATTCATCATTATCTTTCCAGGATATATATGTTTTTAAGTGGTTCCCTTCTCAATTATTCCCGATGAGTAAGCCCGTTTTAAGGGAATTTCCTGAATTCTTACCCATTTTCAAGTACACTATATAATATATTTTTAAGACACCATTATTTTCATGAAACCAATATTTTTATTTAAAAAAATTCTTGGTTAACTTATGGTTTTATATAAAATATTATTCCCTTTTATGTTTTAAATGACCCGTGATATTTTCCTTTAACTGCACTAAAATGTTTTAATTATAAAGTTTCTTAAGTACTATTTTTACATGTTATGACTTCAAGTTGAAATCACTTTTCATGATATATGCATATTCTAACCTATTATTTTCCATTAATGATCTAATTCCTTTCCTTCATGGACATTTTTATGATAGTCCCATTTTTTATGCTTTATGACATGATTATGATACCCAATTCTTATCATGGGTAACCCTTATGTTTATGTATGATTGATTATGTATGATTCTATATGTTGAAAAAATATTCATGAAAATGTTATGATGGGTTATACCATATAGTTATACAATACATTGGATAAAGTTTAGTCTCATGAGACGTTATGTGAAATGGTCTTGGCGGTTAGCCTTAACTCATGCTTCCATGTGTAACAGTCTTGGTAGTTAACCTTGACTTGTGCTCCTCTATCTAAAAAGAGCCCTGACTCATGATAAAGTCATTTTTTATATTTTTGACACATTACTATTACTCTATGTTTATGTGAACAAATGTTTATATGTTATGATTACATATTTTCCATGCATTTTTATATCATCATGTCATGACTTCTAACCCATGTGCTAAAGCTTTATTCTTATGTTTATTCCCTTACTGGGATTTTTAGCTCATCCATTTGTTCATGTTATACCCAGGTTATCCTATGAAGATGTATGAGCACAATGAGAGTTATCATATATTTATGAATATTATATAAATAAATATTTTATTTAGTCCCATGTTTTCAGTTTTATATACCTAGTCTTCCACGACACCAAACTTTGTGATCCTTGGCTTGTAATATGATGTTTTATTATGCTTAAAATCATGTAATGATATGTTCAAAAGGCTACGGTCTCTATATATTATCACTAAATATATGTGGTCATGAAAACCCTCTTTAATTATGAAAATTGGTAATGATGACCCTTATGCATGATAAATATAAACGGCCATGGCATCCCCCCATATTTATATCAAATGGTAATGAGGATCCTTAATAATTAAATTAAATGGGAATGATGACCCTTGAACATGCTATATTAATACAGTCATGGTGTCCCTCATAAAAATGTGATACTATATGGGCATGCCATCCCTTGTGATACTATATAGTCATGGCGTCCGTTGTGATACTATATGGGCATGATATACATGATATCCCTTATTGTGATACATAACATGATTACCCTATACATGATACTGGGCATGGTGAGATTATATGTGATACTAGGCATGGAATCCCTAATCCATGATATTGGGAATGGTTTTTTCTTTACTGCTGTAATAATGGACATTGAGTCCCTAATAAATTTGATACAAGGCATTACATCCCTTGATACATATTTAGAGTTATTTCAGCATGATCTGAAATAGGTAGTGTCAGCCTAGTTTCCTTCTAGAACCAGAATAAACCCATTTATAGTTGTTATAATGGATTTTAATTATTATGTATGCACATTTCCATGTTATAAACACATACTATATATTTATAGACGTTTTTTGTTGTGGCCTACTGATATTTATCTCACACCCTCTCCGAACTACCTATGAAACTCGAGAATACTATATGCTTGTAGGTGTAGATAAGGGGAAGCATCCTCTTATGGATTCATGAAATTCTGCCTTATCTTATGATGGATCTTGGTAGCATATGATCGGGTTGGATCTTGAGATGCTGGATAGACGTTTTGAAATTTTGGTACCTTTTGTATAGTACCGATGCCTACTTCTTGTATCCATGTTTTTTTGCTTATTAGATAAATGAAATTAATTATCATACTTATTTATATGATTCAGTTTACTACTTTTAGTTATTATTTAGTGTTTTGTTATTCATGTTAGTTCCCATTTCTTATTCATTGTTAAACAACTTCCACTTTTTTATATGTTTACTATATTGATGTGCTACTCCGGTAATGAGGGAATAATATCCCCAAAAGTACACCCAAGTCCCTCAATAATAGTTGTAAGCCTCTTGTGTTTGAGGAGATGCACTTGAGACTGTGTGGCCCACCGAGCTCAATGCACCTTTAAATAAAACCCAGTTCTGGGATGTCACAAAGTCATGTTGGAGCATCTTTCTTTTCTTAATTTACTATTTTTAGATAATAAATAGGAGATTAGGAAGGTTATGGGGTTTGGTAATGAGTTTTTCCTAGGAGTAGCTAACCCTTGTACAGAGAAAATCCAAATTTGCTCAAATAGAAATTTCTATTTACTGCTTTTGAATTTTACTAATGATTTCATTCCACAGTTGGGTGATGCACTTGAATTATAATGTTACAATTGATATTATTATAATTTATCATTTATCCTTGGTCTGATGAGATGAGGGAAAGTAATCTTTGAGCATCCATCATATAAAGAACCTTGTAGGGAATTTACATTCCATGCATATGTCGTGCCATATAAGAGCATTGTGTTGTTTACATCACCTGTGATTTACATGAGTGATTTGATTAATATAAATATAATTTCTTGTGGATAATGATTATTTTAGATTATTAATAAAAACATAGTTGTTACTTAGGGTGCATTCCATAACCTAACATTGTTTTCCTGCACAGGATATAGAAGACAACCTAAGCAGTCAACAATAGAACATTGATTCATAGACTATTGGTTAGAAGATCTGGAACATGTTATAGAATGGATTGACTAGATGCCACAGTTCAGTTCATAAAGTGAATGGTCCCTTATGGGTTGGAAGTGGTTAACCATTTGGTTCAACCATTTTAAATTAAATGTAACTATGAATTTAAAATCAAATTGGAATTGGAAAACATAGAGCTTGACCCAGTCCCGACCTTAGTAGTGGGTAGTAATTAGTGTCTTTATTGTTCTATATAAATGATTCAATCACCCAAACCTAACTTCTTGAGATGGAATATGGGTGAAACTATTACATATAAATTAATTTTATGAATTCTAGTTCTATATATGTGGATTTTTCTATTATCGAATCCTATTTGAGTTGTGTGTTTGGAAATTGTAGACCAATGACACTACAACATCCCCTGGTTGTACACTAGGAGGGAGTCGACGACCATGCCCCAGAGTTGGTGGGCCTTGAGCTATCATTAATAGCTATTGCAGTTCCTCCTATGGAACCTATTCCTATTTCTAATGTGGGTGATGATTATCTGTTTCAAGGATACCTTATACACCTTATACAAAAATTATATAGAGCTCCAAACTCTGCTCCTTCTATAGGAGAGTTGACTCGATAGTTCCAAGAAGAGCATCCAATAACATTTTTGTGGAATGATAGAACAAAATCTAAATAGTTATGGGTTGGGACTATTATTTCTATATTTGAGCATATGGGAAAACCTCCCGAGTGGAGAGTGAAACTTGCTACATATTTTTCGAGAGGATCTTCGAAATGCTTGTGGGATATTCCAAATGAGGTTGGCCAGTATCAGGAAGTGACATAGAGGGACTTCCGATCAATATTCATAAATTATTTATTTCTAGAGACCCGTAGGTCTAATCATTCTAGGGAGTTCATGAACATATAGTGGGTTTTGATGGTAGTTATGTACTATTCAACTCATTTTACAAAGCTTCAGTGCTTCGCACCTATCTATACTACTGATGAATTAGAGAAATAAAAACGATTTTAGGATGGTTTGGGGAATCCTATTTGTTCCAAGGTAAACATTTTATGATTGACTATCATATCTGAAATAGTAAAATAGGAAATTATCACTGAGTAGAACCTAAGGGAAGCAGACAGTGTGAGCTAGGGCAGTTTAGAACCTAGATAGAGTAGTGGTTCTACTAGCAGTCCAAAGTGACACTTTGAGACTGTGCACATGATAAGTAGTAGATAATTAACACACAAAGATAGTTTCATGGTATGAAAATAGTGTGGAAAGCCTCAGAATAAGAGGCCCCAGTGTCCTAGAGACCCCATCAAGTGTTGTGGCTATGGAATATTGGGGCATATAAAATTATTCTACATGACCTTCCCATCTCTTTTCAAGTGAGAGAGGATCTATGCTAGAGCCACCTTCAGAAGAAAGTTCAGTGGAACCTCACCAAGAAGGTAGTCAGAGTACTAATGGCCATACATGCAGAGGAGGAGGTCATGGCCATGGTAGCTAGGATTCAGTTACACAATGCCAGTAGAGTGGAACTGCACCAGGTAGTCATGTTTTAGCATAGGTCCATGGATCATGCCATATCTATTCCATATAACATATACCAAAGGAGCAGGATATTGGACCATTTACAGTTCAAGGTACTATTATAAAAGCCTCCATTATCCTTTATTCCTTATTTTATATAACTTTATCACATTATTTTATATTTTTACAGGTTTTGGAGAGTCTTTGACTTCATGTTGAGTAATATTGTGGCGTGATGACACTATATACACATTTGGGTATATGATAAAAGAGCGTATGCCAGTGAATGGACTATCTTCTTGAGGTGGGTATCCATCGTTTCTTATCAAACCTTTTCATTCTCATGATTTTGAATCTTTGAAATTATTCTCTGGATAGATTGGTTGGTTCCCTATCATGCCTATTTGGACTGTTATCGTCGAAGGGTGTCATTTACAACACCATAGGGAGGTATGTATATTCACGTAGGTCAATAGGATGTTTAGGATGGTAGAGCTATACTAGAGAATCCCAAGTTAAGTAGAGTGACCAACCATATTTCTAGACTTTACATGGAGGATCATGGAATAGATCATACTGATTTCCCTCCCATAGTTGATCGATTTAATGATTTCTTTCCTGGATACTTTTCAGAACTACCTCCAGATAGATAAGTAGAATTTACCATCGGTCTTCTTCTAGGAGATGCACCAATACCCATTTCTCTTTACAGGATGTCTACTACTGAGTTGAAAGAGCTCAAAAGGTAGCCATAATATTTAGAGGCCAAGGGTATCTTATGGCCCAATACTTCTCCCTGGGGTTTACCTATACTATTCACTAAGAAGGCAGACAGAACCCTTAGGATTTTCATGGATTACCAAAGGTTGAATCAACTTACAGTGAAAATTTTGTATCGTTTTCCTCACATAGATGATCCTTTTGACCATCTTAGAGGAGTGAGGGTATTCTCAAAAACCGACATGAGATTAAATTATAATCAGGTTTGAGGCAGACCTTCAAATATTCCAAATAAATATTTTGACAGTTGGTATGAATTATAATAGTATCTCATGATTCTGTTCGGTCTTAAAAACATGACTATCGTCTTCATGACTTTGATGGATATAGTTCTCCATCCATATCTGTATTCCTTTCTCATGGTCTCTGTAAATGAAATCTTGGTGTATTATCATATTCAAAGAGACCATTCCACTCATATTGAGATCATTATGAATACACTAATAGAGCACCAACTGTATGCTAAGCTCAGAAAATGAGACTTATGGATCGACAAGGAACACTTATTGGGTCACATTATCTCAGAGGCATGAGATTCAGATGATTCAAAGAAGGTTTGAGTTGTGGTTACCTAGGAGAATCCCATGAACGTCTTTGGCACACAAATTTTCTTAGGGTAGCTGGTTACTATAGGAATTTTATATTGGGCATATCACTCTTAGAATCACCTCTTATAAGCTTGACTAAGAAGGGTGTGAATACTATATGGTTTGAATCCTTTCAGATAGTCTTTCATATATTAAAAGGGAGATTTAATTCAATGTCGATCAAAATTTTTCTAGATCTAGTAAGGATCTATACAGTCTATTGCGACACATCAGGCATTCGTCTAGGATAAGTTCTGATGTAGGAAGATAGAGTCATTGCATACAGTTTGTAGAAGTTCAGGACCCATGATTGGAATTACCCAATAGATGATGTCTAGTTGGAAGATGTTGTACACGCCTTGCAGTGTTGGAGGGATTACCAGCTAGTATAGTGTTTTGTGGTGTTTACAGACCACAAGATCCTCAAGTATATTTTTACACAGAAAGACTTAAACCTTTGTCAGTGAATATGGGTTGAATACCTACAATTATTTGACTTTGAGATAGCCTATATGCCTGGGATAGGCAATGCAATTACAGATGCTCCGAGTAGGAGGACTTAGACTCATGAAGTTCAAGAGAAAAATAGATAATGGTAGCTTATATAGATATGTTTTTTGAGATGCATATAGAAGTTGAGAACCATCATGGATATTCTGTACTAGTATCTCTATAAGTGACCTATTCACTTTTGGTGAAGGTGAAGATGAGATGGTTTTCAGATCCCGAGTGTTTGGTCCTCTGAGAGAGTATTTCAAGTGAGGAACCAAACCCAAATTGGTCTATCAATGATGAATTCATCCTGTATATACATGGGGGCATCTGGGTTCCCATTGATATAGAAGAGGAGATGATGCGTGAGTCACATGCTTCTTAGTGGGTAGTTCACCCGAGTATCTCCAAGAAGTATCATAATATGCATTGAAAATATTTATATCCAAGGATGAAGAATCATATAATAGGTTGTATCACTTGGTGTTCCACCTGTCAATAGGTGAAGGTGAAGCAATAGTGGCCTGTAGGCTTGCTATAGCTATTTCCTTCCTAGAATGGAAATTGAAGGATTTTTCTCTATATTTTGTAGTGGCCTTACCAATATCACCTTGAGATAGCGGTGCAGTTTGGGTAGTCATAGATAAACTGGCGAAAGTATCCCACTTCATTCATATTCAGGAGACATTCTCAATTGATGAGATGAAAAATTTATATGTCTGTGAGATTATCTAACTACATGGGGTCCCTCATACTATTTTTTCAAATATGGATTCTTGCTTTACTTTGAAGTTTTGGAAAGGGTTTTAGAAGCTATGGGCACACACATGTTTCTGAGTGCAACTTTTCACCCTCAGACCGTTAGTCAGCCAGAATGGACTATACTGGTTCTAGAGGACATGATTTGAGCATGATTCTTTGATTTCAGTGGTTATTAGGAGAATCATATCCCTCTCATTGAGTTATACTATAATAATAGTTATCAGTTGACGATTTATATGGATCATTATGAGGCCCTATATGGTAGGTTGTTCCATTCACCATTGTACTGGTTAGAGTCTTGGGAGGTAGTGCTACTAGGTACTCATATAATTTAGGATACTTTATATTATGTTTAGCTTATCATAAAGAGGATGTCTATAGCTCAGTCTAGAGAAAAATCATATGTTGGTCACCATCGATGAACTTAGGATTTTGAGTTCAAGGATAGTGTATTCTGGCGAGTATCACCCAGACTTGGGTATAGACTAACTCAAAAGAAAGGTAAGTTATCATTGTGATTTTTAGGGATGTTTGAGATTAGAGAGAGAGTCGAGACTATTTACAATATGTTTCTATTACTTATAGGTACCATTCCATACACAAAATCTTCCACATTTTATAGCTTAACCATTATCATGCCAACCCATATCATACTTTTGATCCCAAGGATGTTGAGTTAGATGCATATTCTTATTTTGAGGAGTGTCATATAAACTTCATTGATTGAAGAATGAAGGTTCTCTAAGGTCGATCTGTTCCTTTAGTTTGGGTGTTCTGGTAGCATGGATAGGTATGGAAAAATTCCAGGGAGTGGGAGGCCGATGTACATTCTTAGCGGCTTAAATTATTTTCAAATGAATTTTTTCCGCCCTTAGAATGTGAACAAGGAGATGAGTTCATTTAAGTGGGGTAGAATGTATGAAATTGATATTTATTAAAATTATAAGTCCTTTTAATTTCTATATAATTCCTTATCATGGACCTAATATAGATTCTTAGTAAGTTAATAGAGGTTACAAGGGTTTTGGGGATTTTTCGGAGCTCAAAAACCTAACTGGTGAAAAAAAAACAGATTGGCTACACGGTTTCCCATAACTATGTGGGGCTAGATAGAGAGAAGCAGGGGGATGAGTGGTTTTTGGAAACCTTGAAAATGGGGCCACACACCCATGTGAAACCTCTGTAGTTTTTGTCAAAGTTATATCACATGGTTTGTGCACAGTTTTTCCAACTGTGTAGTCAAACTGCACGCCTCTATTTTTTGGATAAAATTACACTTTTTCCCTTAATGAGATAATATTCTTATCCCTCATCTTATTTCTTTTCTAGTGAAAATCAGAGGTATTCTTCTCCCATTTTGAGCTTGCCTCTTCCTAAAGATAAGATTCTTGATAACTCTCTAATTTAGTGTCTGATTTAGCCTCCATTAGTCTCATTAGATATCCACTGGTAAGATCTTCATTACTTTTGTGTTTTTCTCTATTTTTCTTCCTCATGATAGAGTTATCTAGGTGCATGATCCTATTTTCTATTTTCAAGGTGTCTATCTATTCTTTAAAAAAAATTTGGATCGAGGGAAAACTAAAGGCTCATATTAGACAAGGATAGTTTTACAAGTATGAGGTAGGTATTCAATAAATTATCCCTCAAGTTTTTAACTTTTTAGAACCCAAATCATGTCATTATCTACAACCTTAGAGTGAACCACCCCTTTTGGTATTCTCTCTTTATGCCCAATTGTCTTTATTGAGTATATAGCCAAAGCACCTATTGAAGTGTGTGGTTTTAATTCTACATGATGATATCAGAAATTATAAATGGATTAATTTTGTGTTATATCATGTCTAAAACCCATTTATTATAATGAATTTAATTTATTAGAGGTTATTAGTAAGCCTAAATCACCTAATTAAATGAACAATGGTTATTCCCCTATCATTATTAAATGTAAATGAAATATGAATTATGCCTTGGATATTATTAAATCCAATGCATATTATCACTAAATATGTGTGGGAATGATGACCCACTATAATTATGGATATTGGTAATGATGACCCTTATTCATGATAATTATAAATAGGCATGGCATCCCTCATTCTTTATATCAAATGGGCATGATGAACCTTAACAATTATATTAAATGGTCATGATAACCCTTGAACATGTTATATAAATATGGTCATGTTGACCCTCATATAAATGTGATACTATAGGGGAATGGAATAACTTGTGATACTGTATGGGCATAACATCCCTTATCATATTATACGGGCCTGGCATCCCTTACAGTGATACTAGGCATGGAGAACCTATATGTGATACTAGGCATGGAAACCCTATATGTGATATTGGGCATGGCATCCCTATTCTATGATACCGAGCATGACTTCCCATTTACTACTGTGATACTGGGAATAGAATCCTTTAGAAATTTGATGATGTTCATTAAATCCCTTGATACATATTTAGAGTTATTTTGGCATGGGTTGAAACAGGTAGTATCATCCTAGTTTCCTTCAGGAATTAGAGTCGATCCATTTATAGTTTTTATTACTGATTTTCATTATTATATCTGAGCACTTCCATGTTATACACATGGAATGAATATTTATAAACATCATTAGTAGTTTCAGTCTGAGATTTATCTCACATCCTATCGGGGATTCTTATGAAACCCATGAAGACTATATTCTTGTAAGTGTAGATAAGGGGGATCATCCTATTATAGATGCGTGACATTCTGGCATATCTTAGGATGGATCATGGTTGTAGATGATCGGGATAGAGATTGGTATACTGGATAGAATTTTTTCCCTTCTTTCAACTTTTTATTGTACTAATTCCTATTTCTTATATCCATGTTTTCCTACTTATTAGATAAATGACATGAATTATCATACTTCTGTATATGATTTAGTTTACTACTTTTAGTTATTATTCAGTGTTGGTTATTGGTTTTAGTTTACATTACTTATTCACTATTAAAATACTTTCTCTATTTTATATATTGATCATACCATTGTGCTACTATGGTAATGAGGGCATAGTCTCCCCATAGACACACCCAAGGAACTCAATTCTAGTCAGTATCCTTTGTAATTTTGGGAGAATCACTTGAGGCCATGTGTCCCACCAATCTCAAGGCACCTCTGAGCATCCCCTGGCTCTGGGACGTCAAATGGAATATGGAAGGGATAAAAATGAAAACATGAGTTTGAGAAACAAACATGAAAACCATAAAATAATTTTACTTTAATAAATCATTCCCCTTATATAACAAAACAAAACACAATAATACTAACCTCTCATTCTATCCATGTAAGGGAATACAAAATAAAAATAAATAAAAACCCTAAGAGATATCATTATCAACTTCCCAGTATATGGTAGCCGAAAAAGACCTCCTATGATTTGATTCTATTAAGTGCATATAATCTGCCTATATTTATTGAGAACATCCTCTCCATGATATCTTCATGTTCGTGTCTATATATTTTATTTTGTAATACCTCTCAAAATTTAAGTCGGAATCCAAATCCTCAAATATATTCATGTATAGATAAAATACCTGCGGCATAAAATCCCCATATCACCCTTAAATGATATCTAAAACCATTTGAGGTAGAGTGGCTAGAAAAATTTATTATCTATTTATTATCTATCTTTTATGGTGAGCATAGTGCTTCTTGGAATGAACTGAATCACATTCTCCCTTCCATTTTTCATGGCTATGCACAAATACTGATGCAATAGCCCCAACTCATGGCATGAGATCCTCCATCTATTTTTAAATATTTCATATCACAATTTTTAAAAACAATTAACCTAAAGATCATGAAATGAAGTAAAATATAAAAATATATACTACATCTATTCACATGTTTGTGTACCAAGTAATTCTTAAATCAAGACCAATGCACCTTTTTAAGAGTTATTACCTTTAAGTACAATTGTTCTAGAACCATTCCCATCTGTAGTATCCAAACATGTATTTATTGACAAGAAAAAACACACAAATTCTACCTAACCAAAACTTTAGGATGTTCATATATAATTATCCTTAAAGTATATCATAGGGGTTTCCCCTAATCTATATTTTCCTAAATCTAGTTCCTAATGTTTCTAGTAAACTTTCTCTGATACCAACTATAATGACCCTGACCATAGTAACCTATATCCAATGTCTACCTTACTACATTGACATAAGATACAAGGATCACATCACAAATCCCCAAAACTTTTAGTAGTATTTTTAAACTATATACATGAATTATTCCCATATTACATTTTAATACACAAATTACAACATAATGTTTTTCGATAATATCATTATTCTAGCTACCATATCCTTATATATAACTCATAATACACTTCTTGGAATCTTGGGGAAGGAAAAAAAGTAAAATCTCAAATGATTAGTAAGGATTAAGTGCAATGAAAGTTATTATGAATTAATAATACTAATCAGTATGAAAAGGTAAATAACTAAACACACATTCCATTTAAATAATTTGACTACTATGACTCGATAAATCATAATTAATATGGAAAGGTAAATAACTAAACACACATTCCATTTAATCAATAAACTGAGAATGAAATGAATCTATAGTTAATATCATTATGAAAATATCATGGATAATAATAACTGAATTATTACTAAAGGAAATGCATAATTATTGGAATTCATGATCTCAGGAATCATGATACCTATACTGTCAAGACCTTTCACAAGACAGTTTAAAACTGATTGGTATGTATACATTGGAAACACATTTAACTGATGCTATCCAATTGACTCATCTCATGAGACTACTGATGCATCTAGGGGATATTTATTACTGGGATCCACTCATATCATCATGTACAAATCATTCTTCATATATAGAATAATCTATTTAATAAAAAACAATATGATTTATCAATAAATTTTTTTATCGAGTAAGGAATACATATTAAAAATAATTTCCCCAACCAATCATATAACATTCATAGTAAAATAAAATATATAGGAATGATATTATGTTTAATTAATAAGTATATCCACGATAAATAATTGTGATATTTAAGGGAAATGTAATGTCAAATTATGAAAAGAAAGTGAATATTTCAAGAGAAAGTTAATGATTACAAAAAATCAATCAAGAAATAGAATGTCAATCCTTTTCTTGGTCAAACTCATCATAAAACATCTAGATAAATAATAAGGATGGTATTAATATATCATATATTTAATGGATCATAATTAAAATAAAGGTTTTATGTTGTTAATGAATATAAATACCATAAAAGTTTCATTAAAGATATTTTTGATGAAATTTACCTTATTACTTTAAAAATCACCTTTTAAAAAATTACACAAAACATATGAAAATATTTTATTTGAAATTAACCATTGAAAACATGTAAAATATAGTTTAAAACATTGTTTGGACATGATGTTAGAAAATCCCATTCACGTCGTACACATTAAAAAAATATTCATTTCACATTTTTGGTAAAAGATAAGCAATTATTATTTGGAAAATGACCTGAATATTACATTCAAAAAATATTGTGAAAAAGTAAAAAAAAATGGGGAAAAATGTATTTAAAAAATAATTTTGGGAACATTAAAAAAAATTGAAATCATTTTTAGAAAACATGGTATTGAAAGAAAAAGGATTTTTGACCACAAAGAGAAATGAAGTCAGATTTTCTTAAAAATGTTTTCTCAATAATTTTAAGTACCAATGAGAAGAAAAATTGTACTATTGATTAAAAATATAATTAGTAAATGGTTAAGAAGAAAATGAAATGGGTTTATGAGTCAATGATCAGATAATTTCCTTCAATGGAAATTTAAGTATAAATAATCTTGATTAAAATGAGATTGTGAAATAAACGATTACAAAGATCATAAAATTGAAGCAAGAATTAATAAATGAGTCGATTATGTGTATAAAGTGTGAATACACCTAAAACAAGTGAAAAAACATTATAATATAGTCAATAAGTATTTACACACATAATCTTATAATGTCAAAGTCAATGAAGATTTAATATAAACCAATGAAAAGAAATTTAGCTATGAAATCATTTTCCACTTGGTCATTTTCAGTTAAAAGTACCCTTAGAAGAATAATTCAAATTAAAACTTAAAATATAATAAATTATTAATTATTCAAGATATTACATGAAAAATGGGCAGTATATACACCATAAAAAATAAATTAGGTGTATAAAAATACAATATGCCACAATAAAGATAAATTGAGAAGAAGTCCCTTAACTCACAGTTCTATTTAGTTTAACATTATTTAAACTCATGTATAATGGTTTTAATCATGTTATTAATTTATAACAGTATCATATTAATATTTATAATGTCATATATGATCCTCTTATAATATATTATCACTCATTAATTAATAATCTTTCATTATTTTCATTGTTTCAGCTGTTAATTACCTTGTTTTCTCAGGCATATTTTTTTGTTAATGTTTTAGTTTTTTCACATATTATATAGTTATATAATCTATAGAATTATATTAACATTATAAATATAATTTTTTTATTATATATTTTTTTATAATATTTTTTTAAATTTTAATATGGAGAATGGATCACATCACTTTGTGGAGGAGATAGATTGTATATATGCACGAGTGACATTATAATGTCCTTAATGTGTGAAAGGGTAAGGAATTGGGTGATATATTAATTTTATAGAATCAATATAATTTCATATATATCACATATATTCACTAAATTTATCCTTATTACCTTCTATGTAAAGTATGACCTCTTGGTATTGGGACTTCAGGATATGTAATGGGTCTCCCACTACCCAGTTTGAAAGAGGTATTTTCTTTAAATAATAAATGAGGATTCAGCCCCAACATTAAAAAAACCATCCATGTAAATTGTAAGTGGAAAATGAATCACATTTATTCTCTTGGCGGTAGTCCGCCGTACACATGAGAGACATTATTGTATTTTAAATTGAATTTAAAATAATAAGGTATATGTGATATTAAAATTAAAAAATTAAAATAATATCATAAATATGATATAAATGTGCTTAATCCATCATTATATCTATCTTTGAAAGGTGGTGATGGAAAACTAATTAAATTAGTCTGGGAGGAAATGATTGACGGTTTCATTTACCACTTAATGAAAGATGAGAGGAATATATGTGATTACCTTAACATAATAACATATTATTATATGGAAGATACTAAGGTTATTATATAATCTTGTTTTAAAAATATTTTAATTAGGTGGATGAAGAAACAAAATTAAAATGCTCGTTTAATAACATTACCTATTATTCAGAAAAATTATTTAGGTTTTCACCAAAATCCTTACTAGGTTAGCTTTATGATCAATAAATGGGATATAGAATTTTGTGAGGTGAGTAATGAAGTTATTTGGTCAGGTATTATCTGAAAAAATGGATTTGTAAGTGTGATGAGAGGAAGAGAGGGGGTGTCCTTTTATAAGTGGGGGAGAGGATACACATGAAATTTTCAAAACGAATCAAATACACCCACTTTTTTATCAAAATAAACGCCTAAAAATGTATAATTGTTGACCCTTATTGGTGGAAAAGTTTATATATGGACATAAAATGGGTTTTATGCCAGTTTTTACATCATTTTTACAATTATATTTTTAGTTTAACCCTAAATAAATATTTTTTTACCTTAACAATGATAATTATTTTTTATTACTTTTACAATTCATAATGGTAAAAAATTAAGTTGAACTTATTATATAATATTAATTATTATTATTAAAAATATTGAATCAATTTTTAAAAATTCAATCCACCAAATTGGTAGAATCCAATTTTAAATTATTCCCATAGACACAATGAAAAAGCAGGTTTCCAAAGAGAAACTTCTCATAAGTATAGAATGTTTTAATATAAAAATTCAATATAAAATTGATTATAATGAAACTTAATAGTTAAATTTTAATATAATTGAACTACTTTTACTTTATTAAAAATTTAAAATATAATTTAACCTTTGAAATTATTTAAATGAAAAGGTTGTTTTCAATAAACATCAGTATTTTTAACGATTCATTGACAAATTAAAGATTTCAAAAAATCCCAAAAAATCACCCTAAGATAATTTTGATTTGATTATTTGAAAAAAAAAAATCATTATATAAATCAATTTCTCTAAAATGGGTAAAAATTAATTTTTAATTATATGTGTGTAAAGTGCGATTGAACCATATTTTAGAAAAATACATTTTTCCAGAAAACATTTTTTTTCAAATGATTCTTATTTCATTTTTAATAAATGGAAATGAAAGGAATTTGTTTATACTTTTTTAAAACATATAATTTTAATAATTTAGTTAGTAATTTTCATGCCCTCCAATTTAACAGCTTGTTTATAATGGTATAATTTGTTACAGTTCATTTAGACTTGGGGGGTGCGCGTTCCACCAGCCATTGAAGAGATTAGATTTCCTTAAAAAGAAATCTATCATAACGTATCAGGGTGTTACATTCTCATCTAAGCTCAGTGTTTCATTTCATATAATCTATAGAACCTTTTTTTTAATCTAAGGGTGTTACACTTTCCCCACATTCAATAAATTATTTCCTCACAATTTGATATTCATCTCAGTAATCAGGGGTTCAAAATTTGGAAATATCATTATTGAAAAACCCACATCATAAATGGGTTAATAAAAGTTCCTCTTGATGAGAGTGAAAAGGAAATAATAATTTCATCTGGAATAACACATAACTAGGTTTCCATATAGGAGAAGATAGGTTGTATGAGAATATATGAACATGGATGAAAAAGTATAAATAATTATAGAGTGATGGAGACCATTGATTGTAATTCCATGAAACTCTAAAGTAAGAACACTGTATTCGATAGTGTGCATGACATGAAACACCAAGCGATTAAGGGAATATAATATCCAAAGACTCTATATAATATAATTAATATTTTAAATAAAATTAATACATTATATATCTTTAAATTCATGAAATACTAAGCTTTCTTGTGTTGTACACAACAATAAGTTTCTTTGATGACTTGCATTATGCGCAAGATCGAGTTTTTCTAAACAATAATATGTTATTAAAATATTATTATTTAATATATTAAGACATAACCTAGTAGTTATATTAATAGTTATTAATAGTATTATCTTTCGTATGATAATATATATTTTATATCCAATCAAATATTTTTAATATACATCCAATTGATTTTATAGTCATAAGATGAGAACAAACCCAATTTTAAGCATAAAAACCTATATTTTTATAAAGGAACTTTTACTGCCTTTTAGTAGACAACCTACATTAAATATGAATTTTGAAAATTTTATGATTTTAATCTGAAAAAATAAACTTATTTTTTTAAAGTGAAAAGTCAATATTAGGTTATGGTGAATTTTTGGTAATTTTCTGTGAAGTTTCATTTTTTGATGAATAGTGAAAAATACTGAATTTTATTTGAAAACTGCTTTTTCCTCTAATTTATATATAAGTTTATATTATATTTTTGATTAGTTCAAACCTTAATTTGATAAATTAAATATAAATTAATCCAATTTATTCCATTGAAACTAATTTCTTTATGAAATTGGTTATAAAAACTTAACAAACTTTTGAAAATTTTTACTTTAAAAACCCTCCTTATCACCTTCTCTGTGAGATTAAATTTAATTTAATTTATACCACTTATGTGATTGGAATTAGAAAAAATGGATTCAATATTTATAATCATAATAATTTATAATTTATAATAAGTTAACCTTAGTTTTTGACCAAAAATATTAGAGAAAGTGATTAAAATTAATTACAACGATTAAGAGAAAAATTAGCTTAACAAGGGAGTAAGATTTAATATTAATAGAAAACATGACCTCTAAACTTGTCCAAAATCCATTGGATAATCATATTTTGACCTTATACTCCATTTTATTTTATTTTTCATTATTGGAGCTACATTTCATAGAAAAAACATGCGTGAAATTTCCTTTTCAGAAATTTAAAAGAATATCACTCCCCCTCCACTATAAAAAGGCACTCACCCCTCACACTTCCTCAAACCACTCAAGACACTTTTGATAGAAAAAAATCATTAAATAAAGATCATCAAAATATCTCCCCCCATCCTAGAAACCTCAACTAGGGTAGAATTCAAACTAAGGAATCACTTTTGTGAAAACCAAAAAGAGTCACCCGAATAAGAGGTAACATCCTTCCTACAGCTCTTTTGTTTTATTTTCATTATCCACCCAATAAAATCATATTATTACATGATTATATAATAACATAAGTATCCTAAATATACTGATATATGTTTATATTAAGGTTTCAGCCTAAACTTACACAAATTTCCTTCTAATGGGTAACTGATAAAACACATTTTTATTGAATATTTTATTGATAATAAATGATATAATTTCCTCTAATTATGTTAAATATGTTTATTTATAAAATATTTGGGATTAGATCATTCATTTGAAAATTTTATAGAAATTCCTGTTTTAGCCTTTATAGTGAACTATAGTATTTCAGAGATAAAAATTTTTATATTTATTATTTGAACTTTAAATTATGTAACTGTGTTACTGACTTGATGGGGTATAACTTTTGTTCAGGACATTGGAGCTAAATCGTGCATTTAGTTGGAATAAATTGACCATGAAGTCAAAGGTGGGATGGACCTACATGATTGGACATTAGTTCTATATTTGGGAAATAAATTCTTCATCCATGCTTATATTATGCCCAATGTTTATATAGAGACCGAAAAACCAAATGTTCCCAAATAATTATACTGTAAGAATAACTGGTTCATGCATTTTGGAGGTCAAATGGGTAGTGCAAGTTGTCTTAAAATATTTTTCCGAGATTCCCCATTCACACTTGAAACCACATTGAACCTAGCCTCCCCTCCACTATATAAATTGGTTTTTTTATCATTTTAGGGGTTGGTAAATGAATTAGAATATTGAAGGTATATTAGAATTAGTTTCACTCAAATTATACAACCATTGTAAGAGGGGTATCTCTTGAAGCGAGGATCCCCTCATCGAAGCCTTCTTCTTCTTTTTTATGTTGTAATGTTTGCATTTGTGTAATAAACTTATTTGTTATTATTTTATTTCTTCTATTTTCTTATATTTTGTTTAAATCTATTATTCTCTTAATCTTCCTATTTGGGATGGAAATCAAATAGTAGAAATGAGATTAGGTTATACCCTTTCGAAATCTTTTCAAATGCAATCATTTTCTACAATGACTACGCCACCCATGAAAGAGTAGTTTTCTTAGTAATAGATCTACCTCTTACCTTATTCATTCATTTATTTTGAATCAATGAGATACTGTAATTCAATTAATATGATCTATTAATTGAGTTTTCAATTTAAATTAAACTAAGCAAGTAATTGATCAATTGACACAAAAACACGCGAGGTCGAGATTTGTGTAAATTGTGAGAGTGTGATCTTAATCGGTAATACAAGACCTTGAGGGATATATTTTTAGAGTTCAAATATAATCTCTAAAATAAATTAATCCTTATTTACAGAGTGGATATATTCTCTAATTAACCACTTACCATAAGATAACCTAAGAACATCAATCAAAGCAGGTTGCTGCGATAGCATGTTCTGAAGCTAGCCCATGGTTTAAATAATTTCATCTTTGTGGTTAAGTTAAATCTCGTAGGGTTCAAGGGTTAAAAAATTAGGGGATTATAATTAAGTTAATGTTAATTTGAATGATAATGATAAATAATTGAGTGAATTGGTAAAGTTATATCGATTACTCAATTTAAAATATTTTCTAAAGAACATCTTCTTGTTGTGTCATTTTAATCGAACTTCATTTCAAAAAAATCTTCTTCCAAAAAACTTATTATAGATTTATAGACAATAAAAAAACCCCATCCATTTAATTTTTGATTTTATTTCCTTTTATTTTATTTTCAAAAATGACTTTAATATGTTGTTAAATTTACTTCCTCCTTTGAGAGACTACCTTGGTCAGACACTCTGTTGTACCTAAGTACCCAACAATCACATATCATTTGAAAGTTCCTAAGAGAGAACATTTAAAATTGGCACCGTTTCTGGGGAGGCAAGTAATTATTTCAACCAATTAGAGGTATTTATTTTATTTTACATTTTATTCTATTCTCCTCTTCTTTCTTCCTTCTTTACCCAATCTGATTTTTTTCTTCTTCTGTTATTTTATTCTTCTTCTTTTTTGGACCGTTAACTCAAACATATCATTTTTATTATGGTACACTTTCCCTATTTTTATTTTTATATGATTTATTAAATGAAATAATCCTGAGTATCTCTTAGATCTTGACCCTGATATGGAATATATCATTCGAGCTCGAATCGTACATTCTCAGTCTACGGGATGTTTCAACATTCAACTAGTTGGAGAATTCCTCTACTCCAAGAACATTGAAATTGGAAACAGATCTAAGTACAACTTAAAATAAGAACCAATGGCTGAAAATAATGGAAATTAACTTAATAGAACCATTATGTAATTTGTTGCATCTAATATTAAATATCAACCATGTTGTATTGCATACGCAAATCTTGAATCAGACTTTGAACTGAAATCTAGATTAATTCACCTTCTTCCAAAATTTCACATATTATCTAGTGAGGATCAAAACA
The DNA here is from genome assembly GCA_963277665.1 of Viscum album. Lineage (NCBI taxonomy): Eukaryota > Viridiplantae > Streptophyta > Magnoliopsida > Santalales > Viscaceae > Viscum > Viscum album. Next base: position 1,705,049,335 of record OY728129.1, on the reverse strand, counting down.
AACAATTAAAATAATTTAATTTAATTTTCTCAACCTTAAAACCAAGACATGTTTCTGAAGATCAAATAAATCTAAGAGCATTCCCATTCTCACTTGGGGCTGCAAAAGACTAGATGTATTATTTAAAACCTGAAGATGCAACTTGTTAGAATGACTTGAAATGTCTTTTCTTATAGGGGTTTTTTACAGCACCAAGGACCACTTCCATTTGTAAGGAGATCTTGGGGATCAAGAAAGCACAATGGGAGTTAATGTATGAGTACTGGGAGTGATTCAAGAAGTTGTGCGCAATCTGTCCACATCACCAAATTAGTGAGAAACTCCTCATACAATAATTCTATGAAGGACTCACACGTATGGAGATAAGCATGGTGGATGCCGCAGTAGGAGGATAATTAGTGGAAAAGACACCAGTAGTTGCACGTTCATTGATGTAAATGATGGCCCAAAACTCCTAAAATTTTGGGGATCGAGGTACACCACATATCATGGGAGTACATCAGGTAAGTCCTTCTCTTGAGAGTTATTTGATTGATACCAAGTTTTAAGAATTTAAAAATATGATGAGGGAGATTTCATTGGCTCAAAAAACATCCCAACCCACTCCTATAAGGCCATGTAGCATTTTCACCAAAATAGACCACCCAACTGACTGTTTCCCCTAGTTACAAGAGTCAGAGGATTGTGCAGTGTTATTCCCTGGAAGATCATATCAGCAGCAACAACAACAACCACATCCCCAAAATAAGTATGATCCCTTTTCACCTAAATAAAATCAAGGATATAAGGATCAATCAAACATTAGGTATGGCTCTGGACAACAACAAAGATCCCCCTTTTCAACAAAACTTCTAACAGCCTCTACCTTACCCGCAGGGTTTCCAACAACCCCAAAATAGATTTGAAGCCCAATCATCAACAATCCAACAACAAGGGAAACCCCCAAACAAGGAATATTCTAACATTGATGAACTTTTGAAGAAAATTGTTCTTAATAAACATAATGAGCTGAGGAGTCAAGGTTCGGAGGTGAGGGAGTTGAAGACTCAATTGAGCTAGATTTACACCACCCTCCATGAACTAGTAAGTAAGAATTCTATAAATATACCTTCCAAAACTACTAAAAATCCCAAGGTGAATTTTAGTTCCATCACATTTAGAAGTGGGAAGAAAACAATTGATACATCTGCACGTATATTTCCATTGGGATTCACCTCAACTCCGGAGAAGACCCATTCAAAACCAGCTGAAGAGCAACCCAAGGAGAAAGATAAAGGTTAAAAAATGATTAATGATGTTCCTCCTAAACCCCTTAACTTTCCAAATAGGGTTGTACAAACCAAGAATATGGTTGAAGAGGAGATGAAAAAAGAAGTTTTGGATACATTCAAGCATGTGGAGATCAACATCCCTCTACTTGAAGCCATCAATGAAATCCCAAGGTATGTAAAATTATTAAAATAACTTTGTACCAATCGAAGAGGGCTCAATGGAAATGATAGGATCAATATTTGAAGGAATGTGTTAGAACTCATTACACCAACTCAAGCAATTCCAACGAAAGTACAAGGATCCAAAGACATTCACCATCCGATGAACCATAGTGGAGTTTCACTTTTTTGATGCTCTTTGTGATTTAGGAGCTTCCATAAATGTGATGCCTCACTCTCTATTCTATTCTTTACTGGTTGGTGAGTTGAAACCAATGAGAATAGTGGTACAGTTAGAGAATAGAGCTACAACATATCCAGTGGGAGTCCTTGAGCATGTACTTGTTAGGGTAAGATACATTATCTTCCCAGTATATTTCTATGTGCTTAACATGGAGGATGACCAGGTAAGTTCTCATGATCCCATTATCTTAGGTAGGTCCTTCCTCAAAATTGAAAAACTTATCATAAATTTCAATGAGGGTACACTTTCCATGGAATTTAGAGATGAATTTTGGATATTTAATGTTATGGAATCCATGAATTACCCCTTAGAGGACCATTCTACATTTGTTATCTCCCATTTTGAACCACCAAAAAAATCCATGGAATTTGATTGTCCTATGCTTAGAGAGATTTTGATTATTGGTTCTAGTTTTATGTTTAAGAGTACTTCCAAACTAGGTTCTAATGCACAAACCTCTCTTAGATTTTATTTTGAAATGGATTAATATTCTGATTTTGATCACGGTTATAACTTGGATATTGAGTATGTTGATGTATTTGATGCTTTATTCTCTGATTTTGAGGATGTATATTCTGATACTGATGTTCATTGTGCACATATTTCAGTTCCTTCAATTTCTCTATCCATACATCACCCACCTAAACTGGAACTCAAGACATTTCCATCAAATCTCAAATAATCATAATTGTTAAGTTGTGAGAGATCACCTGTTATAATTTCTAACAATATCCCTTTTGAAAATAAAGAAAAACTTTTGAATATTTTGAGGGAGAACATCAGGGTAATCAGGAAGAAAATGGATGACATATTAGGTATTAGACCTTCCATTTTCATGCATAGGATTCTATTAGAGGATGTGGATAAACCGGTTAGGTAGACACAAAGGAGACTCAATCCAACCCTTCTAAAATTTGTTAAAAAAGAAGTTGAAAAATTTCTCAAGGAAGGTATAATCAATCCCATTTTAGATTCCCAATAGGTAATTCATATTCAGTTTGTGCCTAAGAAAAGTGTTGTTACAATTTTTAAAATTTATTAAGAGGAGTTAGTTCCAATGAGAGTGAAAAATAGTTGGCGTGTGTGTATCAATTATAGGAAACTAAATTGTCCACTCACAAAGACCATTCCCCCCTCCCATTTATTGATCAGATGCTTGAGAGACTAGATGGAAAAACACACTATTGTTTCTTGGATGGATTTTATGGATATTTTCAGGTTCCTATTGCTCTGGAGGATCAGGAGAAGACAATATTCACTTGTCTATTCAGTACGTTTGCCTATCGAAGGATGCTATTTGGAATTTGCAATGCCCCAGGTACCTTCCAGAGATGCATGGTGATTATTTTTTATGATTTTCTTGAGAACATCATGGAGGTATTTATGGATGATTTTATAGTGTATGGGTCTTCATTTTATTATTGTATCTCTAGTTTGGGAAAGGTGTTAAAATTTTATATTGAGAAGAATTTGGTCTTGAACTTTAAAAAGTGTCATTTTATGGTAGAGTACGATATTTTATTAGGGAATGTAGTGTCAAAACATGGGATAAAAGGTTGATAGATCTAAGGTAGATATCATTTCATCCTTACCCTATCCTTTGTGTGTGTGTGTGATGTTATATCTTTCATAGGGAATAAAGTGTTTTATCTATGCTTCATCAAATATTTTAGTAATAGTTCTCTTCCTTTTTCATGATTACTTCAAAAGGATTCTGATTTTGTGTTTGATGATTCATGAAGTGTAGCATTTGATGAGATAAATAAGTGTTTGACTACTCCACCGATCATACAACCCCCATGGTGGGAGCTTCCTTTTGAGATTATGTGTGATGCCTCCAACTTCGCGGTTAGAGAACTCTTAACTCAGCGGGTGGAGGGAAGTTCACATGTGATTGCATATGCATCTAGGACATTGGATTCAACCAAATCAAAATACACAACCACAGAAAAGGAGTTTCTTCCCATTATATTTTCTTTAGATAAATTCCATTCATCTCTATTGAGCTCTAAAGTAGTAGTTTTTTCTAACCATGCAGCTCTGAGGTACCTCTTGAGGAATCCAAATGCAAAGCCCAGTCTAATCCTATAGATGATCCTTCTTTAGGAATTTGATATTGAGATAAAGGACAAGAAGGGGTCATAAATCTTGGTGGCGTACCACATGAGTAGTTTTACTCACACACTAGAGGATGACACCTTGGACTAGGTACCACTCCGGGACACTTTCCCTAATGATCATCTTTATTCCATCTCAGGTACGCATCCTTGGTATGCTAATTTAGTTAACTACCTTATTGACTATGAAATCCCTATAAATTTCATGAAACATCAAGTCCAAAAGTTAAATAGTGAGTCAAGATTTTATGTTTGGGATGATCCATACTTATGACTCATGTGTAGTGACCAAGTTATTAGGAGGTGTGTTCTTGGTCATGAGTTTGAGTCTATTTTACATTTTTGTCATACACTTTCTTGTGGTGGAAACTTTGGACCCCAACAGACAGATAGTAAGGTTTTAGACTCTAGATTTTATTGGCCTAGTTTATTCCACGATGCTCATGTGTTTTTTAAGTCGTTTTCACATTTCCAAAACATTGGTAATATTTCTAGGAGACACGAGATTCCCCAACAACCCGTATTATTATGTGATATTTTTGTTGTGTGGGGAATTGATTTTATGTGTCTTTTCCTAGTTCATTTGGTTTCCTCTATATTTTGGTTGCCATTGATTATGTGAGAAAATGAGTGGAAGCTATGGCCACCAGGACTGATGATTCTCCAACTATTGTTGACTTTGACAAAAAAACAGATTTTTTTTTGCAGGTTTGGAGTACCAAAGGCCATCATCAGTGAGCAAGGGATACACTATTTCAATCAGAATTTGGATTCCCTCCTTCAGAAGTATGAGGTGACACACAAAACATCAACATTATACCACCCCCAAACAAATGACCAGGCTGAGGTTTCAAATAGGGAGTTGAAACAAATTTTGGAGAAAATCGTGCAGCCAAATAGGAAGGAATGGAGCAAGTGCTTGGATAATGCATCGTGGGATTATAGGAAAACATACAAGACCCCCATCAGTATGCCCCCATTTCAGATTGTTTTTGGGAAGGCGTTTCATCTACCCCTAGAGGTTAAGCATCGAGCTTATTTGGATATAAAGAAGTGCAACCTAGATTTGGCCCAAGATGTAATTCAAAGGAAGCTGCAAATTCAAGAGTTTGAGGAGATTCAATTGTGATCATATGATAACCCAAGGCTTTGAAAGGAAATATCAAAGACAACTCATGAAAAAATGATCCAACAAAGGGAGTTTCCTATTTGGGACAAAGTCCTTCTATACAGTTTATGACTGAGGCTGATGCCTGGTAAGTTGCATTCCAGATGGTTGGGTCCTTATATTGTATCTAATGTTTTCATTATGGTGAAGTAGAGATCACATAAGAGGACACTGGAAGGAGCTTCATACTCAATGGGAAACACTTGAAGAAATACATTGAGGGACTTCCAACTGATGTAGTGGATTTCATCACACTGCACGACCCCATCATCACTTGATCATATTAGGTTGTTCTTAACCCTTTCACTTTTATATTCTTTATCCTATTTAAAATTATATGTTTCATGTGCATTTATCATCTCATAGGTTCATACTGAGGAAAATGAAATATTTTAAGTGTAAGGGAGGGGACAACATTTTGGGGTAGATATTTTGGATTTTCATCTATGTGTTTTGTGTGTATTTTTTATTAAGTTTTTTGGTTAATATTTTCAAAAAAAAACAAAAAAATAGATATATATCATGTAAAATTCTCATGTGGAATATATGGAAAATTCATGTTTTAAAAATTCATTGGTAGAATTATAAGCATGAGTAAGATTTCATCATGAAGGGTTTATTTTTATAAAAATTGAAGTCATCGATGATATGAATGGTTGTGTCATTATAAAACCTTTTAGATTTTGACATCATTATTTGTGATATTTGTTCATGATAAATTATGTGATTGATTTCTCCACACAAATTTTCACTCAACCATGACTTTTGAAATTTTTTCTAATCAATTGAAGGTATAGTCAAGTTAGGTAAAAAAATTAATTGGTTGATCCATACAGACATTTCTCTTCCAACCAGTTTCATTACTATACTGAATTGACCTATGCGTGTGTACCTGTTATCTGACTGTTGTATGCCCTAAAAAAATATGGGTTGTGTCTTGGATGGGTCAAAAATAACTCTTTATCAACCTTTGATCTTATTATAACTATTACAAATAGTTTCATGAGAAGATCAAACATGGGTCGAGAGTTTATTGTGAGATTTATTCTAAGTTCAACTTAAGAAAACAATAAATAAATAAATAAATGAAGGGAGAGATGAAATGTACAACATATGGGGATATCTAGGCTGGGAGCTTAAGGTTTGACTTTCGGGAATGATTAAGTGTGTGGGTCTTGAAATTCAATTATAAAGGAAGGTAGAACAAGTTTGGTGAATTAAACTAGGTAAGAAGAATTATTTTAATTGACCTGAATACACTGAATAAAGGGTGCATTTATGAGCTTGGAATGGTTGGAACACACACACGTGGAAAATTAGTGGAATTGTAGACCCATGACTTGTTTCGCTATGATTAGTGTTATGAATCACACTGGATTTTATTTTGAAATAATTTATGAGAAAATGTATTTAAAATTTATTTATATTGACTCTTGAAAGGATTCTTACTTTTCCTATATTTTCACTATGGATTGAGAAATATGAATATGCATATTCTGTCACAATTTTATCGAATACATGATATGAGGTTTTTATGAGGAGTGCAAAATAGTAAGTGTGGGGGAGTTGATAAAACACATTTTTATTGAATATTTTACTGATAATAAATGATATAATTTCCTCACATTGTGTTAAATATGTTTATTTATAAAATATTCGGGATTAGATCATTCATTTGAATTTTTTTTGGAAATTCCAGTTTTAGCCTTTATAGTGCACTGTAGTATTTCAAAGATAAATATTTTTATATTTATTATTTGAACGTGAAATTTTGTAAATGTGTTTCTAACGTAATGGGATACAACCTTTGTTCATGACATTGTAGCTAAATCGTGCATTTGGTTGTCCTAAATGGACTATGAAGTCAAAGTTGGGCTAGACTCGCAAGATTGGACACTGGTTCTATATTTGGGACATAACATCTTTATCTGTACTTGTATTAGGCCCAAATTTTGGGAATATCTCTCTAATGAAATTTTTCAAAAATCATTATTCTATAAGAATAGATGTTTCATGTGTTTTGGAGGTCAAATTGGCGTCGTAAGCTGGATTAAAATATTTGTCTGAGATTCCCCATTCACACTTGAAACAACTTTGAACCTAACCTACCCTCCAGTCTATAAATTGGTGTTTTTATCTTTTTTATGGGTTGGGACTTTAATTAAGATTATTTAAGTCAGAGAATAATTGTTTTAACTCAAATTCTCCAACCATTGTAAGATGGGTAGATCTTGAAGTGAGGATCCCCTCATCGAATCCTTCTTCTTTTTCTTTATGTTGTAATGTTTGCATTTGTGTGATAAACTTATTAGATATTATTTTATTTATTCTATTTTGTTCTGTTTTGTTCAAATTTATTAATCTCTTAATATTCCTCTTTGGGCTGTAAATCAATGAGAAGAAATTATTTTGGATTATACCCTTTCTAAATCTTTTCAAATGCAATCTGTTTCTATGATAACTACGCCACCCATGGAAGAGTAGTTTTCTAAGTAATCGATTTAACTCTTACCTTCTTAATTTATTTTTTTGAATCAATGAGATACTTTAATTCAATTAATATGATATATTAATTTAGTTTTCAATTTAAATAAAACTAAGAAATAAATTGATCAATTGACACAAAAAACATGTGAGGTCGAGATTTTTGTAAATTGTGAGAGTGTGATCTTAATCGGTAATACAAGACCATAAGGAATAAATTTGTAGAGTTCAAATATAATCCCTAAATTCAATTAATCCTTATTTACAAAGTGGATATGTGATATAATTAACCACTTACCATAAGCTAACCTAAGAACATCGATCAAAGTAGGGTGCTGCGATTTCATGTTCCGAAGATAGCCTAGGGTTTAAATAATTTTATCTTTGTTGTTAAGTTAACTCCCGTAGGGTTCGAGCGTTAACAAATTAGGGGATTATAATTAATTTAATGTTAATTTAAATAATAATGATAAATAATTTAGTGATTAGGTAGAGTTATATCGATTATTCCATTTATAATATTTTCAAAAAAAAACATCTTCTTGTTGTGTCATTTTAATCGAACTTCATTTAAAAAATAAAAACAAAACAATATAGTCTTATTATAGGAAAATTATTCTAGATTTATAAACAATAAAAAACCATAATAATTTTAATTAGTGTTCTTATTTCCATTTATTTTATTTTCAAAAGTTCCTTTAATATGTTGTGAAATTTACTTCCTCCTTTGAGAGACCACGACAACGCCTTTTAGTAACGAACCTTCTATTTATGTGTACAACAAAATAACGTATCATGAGGCAATGATTGCTCATTGTTTTCATTTACCACCTTTCATGGTGGTAATTATGATGGAAAATATGTTTATATATGATCTATATGATATTTTTAATTTCTTTATGCTTCTGTAAATTTTATATAACACATACCCTTATGCTTTCCATTTTGTAAAAATCTGATAACATTGTTTGTGGACGTGTGGAATACTGAATGTGTTATCTTAACATGTCAAATTTATTAGGATTTTAAGATTATTTTATAGTATAGGGAAGACCCTATGTCATATCTCAATAAGTGTTGATAGATTAAGAGTGTGTATTTATAATTAGAAGTACTAAAAGAGGGGGTGGTTTTTGAAAACAGTATTAAAAAAATTAACTTAATTTAAAGAGATTAATAGTTAAAAAACAAGTGGATTTTGAAAATATATGAAAATTATGTGATAATTGATAATTTAATTAACCACTTTAAATATTCTTTGTTCATAATTGATTATTAGGTTTTAGGGAAATCCTTTGGTTGAGGGTTAACCAAGATCTTGGGTACCCACATGCCTCTTAAAATGATGCTAATAGTACTAAAACTTGACATAAAAATCATGTAGTAAAGTTACATACCCTTATAATTATTTAAGGTTTGTAAATAAACAATTAAATCTATTTTTTTTGGGAAATAAGAGGATTCTTATGTTGTCCAATTAGAACAGCACAAGTCACATGCTTAAAATTTCACACCATTAGGTTATGAAATAAAAAGTGTTTCAATTAAATCTATCAAAATAATTTAAGATACATATAAAATAAAAATTATAAAACACAATAACACAAAAATAGTATAAAATTATGTTTCAGAATCCCTCTTCAATTGTGTATCTCCCTCACAACGATCACCCACTATTTAGCTCGACATTAGGAAGAGGAAGCTCAGGTTGATCTCATTATTCCTTTCATCTCTACCTATCGGGATAGGGAGCTATAGAACCTATAAGGTGATGATAAAACTCATAAAGAACTAAAAATTTAAAGAACTTCAATGCCTTGGTCGAACTTGAAAATGAGGTTCCCATGATTCCCTTTTATAGCCAAAATGGGAAGTGGTTTTGAGCACCCAGTTTTGGTCATACCACTTGTATCTTGGTTGTGGACTAGTAGAAGGCTATTTAACGACTTGGAAAAAAGAGGAGAGTTTTTGGAAGACGTATTTTCTATCTCCATACCAAATATGGTGGCAATTAGACATATGTATTGAGAGATATATCAAAATTCTGAACCTAACTTTTGAATTTAGGAAGATTCTATCCCCTAGGAATATTGGTTCAGATGGCCACCTTAATGAACGAATTGGGATTTGGTTTATTTAGATGAGTTGTACCCCATGGAGTTTTAGAGCGTCCCAAAACATTTCATCCAATTTGGAGTCACATATTTCATGAAATGTGCAAAATCGTGGATAGGTTTCCTTAGGCTTCCATAAAGTTTGGCCCGTTTTCCTTTTGGATCATATTTGGGGCATCCAAATCACCTCCACCTACAATGAAAATATAAAAACAAGTGGTATTTTCCCCTTTTAATAGTGATAAATATTAAATAATGTAATAAAACATGGTGTTTAATTTAATATTATATTTGGGATTTATAATACAAAATCAGTTTAATATAATGGTGTAAGGGTGAAGTAAAATATTGAATCATGGTGTGATCAAACCCCCACGACTGAACATTTACACTCCAGGAAAAAATTTAATTTACAAAAATTATAAATGTAGATATTCCCAAAATCATGAATACTTAACATTTAATGAAAAATTAATCAATGATAAAAATGTGATTATTGCAAAAATCACACTAAAGATTTATGCTCAATGATCATGAAAAAAGATGTATCATATATTATTCAGAATGAAATTCTAAGATATGAATGATGCTAATATGATCAAGTAATTCAAAATTTTACCATTTCACTAATTCTCCTTGTGTTCATGTGAAGATAATCCCATACAATTCTTTCCACTTTATATCAAGTAAAAATAAATTATTTTTAAAAATTTCAGCTTAAATGATTTAGTCCAATGAACCCGTCCTACATCCTTAGTAATAAAATTTCAAAACCCACTCAATTAGGCATTACTATAATTCGAACCTTAATATCCCAACCTAGATATCCCCTTATTTTTTACATTTCATCACTCCCCTCATTTTTTTTTCAAAAGTTGAACTTGTAATAAATCTCATATTCATCAATGAAACCTTGTTTGATCTCCTCAAAACACTAATTGTAATAGTTATAACAATATAAAAGGTCAAGGAAGAGTGGTTTTTGACATGACCAAGAAAAGTCCCATATTTTTTTGTTTTATTTTTTAGTGTGTAAGGTAGTCAAATAACAGGTACACACACATTGGTCAATCCGGTACAGTAATGAAAATAACCAAATAAGGAATGAATGTATGAAAAAATAATTTATGTAAGATGATAAATGTTAAAATAACTTATATTTATAGTCTATTGAGTAGGAAAAATTCACACTTCATGGTTGGGTGAAAAAATGTGTAGATAAATTAAGTGGCGCAATTTTACCATAAATTACTCACTTAAAAGGGTACCATTCTTCTCCATGGTTTCAAAGGGATAAACCCATTTATATCATTGACAAACAACCAATTGTAAAAAAAATTCACTCCTCAATGTTAAATTCTTTATAGAGCACACATTAATTCATTGAAATAATTATTGTAAATGTTAAAACAACCTAAAATAGGTAAATTACACATGCATTTTAAATAACTTCCATAATTAAGTGGGTATCATTTTCCATGATAAAGTGGGAATAAACAATTAACATTCCAGAACAAAAGTGAGGGGGGGGGGAGTGACAATACCATTTGGCAAGAGAAAATGAGAAAAATAAAGGAAGATAATGAAAATTTCTAACTAACCTAGGAATATACCCATCACCCACACATAATGTGTGTTGTGTCCTCATTATAATAAAAGAAAATGTGGGAAGAAAGGATAAAACCTGATGAGTGTTACTGGTAAGATTCTTCTTAAACCAAGAGTTCCTCCACTGGGGACTCTAGAATGGCTTTGTGAAAGTGATGAAGTCACTACCCATTGAAAATGAAGGTTTTATTCATTTCTTCATTTTGTACCTAAACAAAACCAAATGGATAAACATTAGTAATAGTGTATGGGCCAAACTAGTGGGAATTAAGCTTACATGGATGCATCTTTAGCCTTGAATTGTAATGGAGGGTCTTCTACACAATGTGGAATTTATGATGAAGGATGGGACAGTTGTGGTAACCATTGGTTCGCTCTTATAAATTTGCGAGTTCTCATATGAATATCTATGCATTTCCTCCAACTCTTGAATTTGTAGATTCCTTTGAGAACCTACACCATAAAGATTAGAATCGCATTGTTTAATGGACCAGTAGCCCTAGTTCTATATCTCAATATGGAGGTGAGAGATCTTTCCAAAAACTATCTGATATGGTGACATGCCAATGAGAGTTTGGAACGTAGTACGATAGTCTCATAATTAATTATAGAGTCTAAGACTGTAATATTTTCAATTAGGTTGAACTGTTTTTTAAGAATGTATTTTACCTACCTATTTGACACCTCAACTTGACCATTCGTTTGTGGGTGATAAGTAGTAGACACTCGATGCTTGACCCCATATCGACGCAGAAGTGATTGTATTGTTCAATTGTAGAAATGAGAACCCTAGTCACTGATGATGAGCCTAGGTAATCCAAACCTACAAAAAATTTGGGTTCTCAAAAAACCACAATAATCTTGGAATCATCTATCCTTATGGATCAGGTCTCTACCCATTTTGGAACATAATCAACTACTAGAAGAATGTACAAGTTTCCAAAGGAATTGGGAAATGGTCCCATAAATTCAATTCCCCAAACATTAAAAATTTCATGGGAGAGCAAGGGTTGTTGTGGAATTTAATTTCTTTTTGAGACATTCCCCATTATTTGATAATGTGGAAAAGATTTATAGAAATCACAGGCATCCCAAAATAGTGTTGTCCAAAAGGACCCATAATCGAGGACCTTGTGAGCAATCCATTGAGAACCAAAGTGGCCCCCATAACCAAGAGTGTGACAGAACCATAGGATATACTGAAACTCGCTATCAGGAACATGATGCCTGAGGACTTGATCACTAATATGCACTAATGATAAGGTTTATCACATATGTACCAACATGACTCATTTTTTTTACAGTTATCTTGATATTTTTTTAAATTGTTAGGAATGAAAGATGATACCAAATAATTTATAATTTTAACATACCAAGGAATAACACCTTACACTCGATACAATTGCTCATCAGAAAAAATTTCATTTATGAGAATAAAGGGGGATGATTCAATATCTAAGGATGGATGGATTCTACTGATATGGTCAGTCACCACATTCTATGCTCCTTTTTTATCACTAATTTCTAGATTAAATCCTAAAGTAGGAGAATCCAGTGAATGAGATGTAGTTTGGCTTCCAGTTTCTTAAGGAGATACTAGAGGGCTGCATGGTCTGAGAGCACAATGACTTTGGACCCTAAAAGGTATGACCAAATTTTTTCCAAGGCAAGCACAATGTCAAGAAATTATTTTTTAGTTGAGGTGTAGTTTTATTTTTAAGAGTCCAAAGTACGTGAGTTATAGATAATGAAATGTGAAGCTCGATCGACACTTTGGGATAAGTCTTCCCAAACTACATAGTTAGAGGCGTCACACATGAGCTGAAATGGTAAATCCCACTGATGTGATTGGATTATCATGGGTGATGTGAGATTCCATTTTAGTTTATTAAAAGATTAATCAAATTATTTATTAAAAAAAATTCCTTTTATTTTTGGAGAAATCGAGAGAGGGGGAGTGCAATATTACTAAATACATGAATGAAATTATGGTAAAATCCAACATGACCTAGGAATGATCGCACATCCCATTAATTTTTTGGGGAATTGTAGGGATGAAATGACATCCATTTTTGATTTATCAACTTGGATACCATCCCTAGAAATGAAATTCCCTTATACTATACCTTATCGCACCATGAAATGGAATTTATCATAATTTAATATGAGATTATTTTCAATACAGTGACGTAGGACTGAACCAAGACTACTCAAACATTTATCCAAAGAGGATCTATAAATAGTGAAATAATCCATAAATACATCCCTAAAATTCTATAGGTAATCCGAAAAAATACTAACCATGAATTGCTGGGAAGTAATTGGAGCATTTCACATACCAAATGGAATCCTCCTATAAAAAATGTTCCATAAGGGCAAGTAAAGTATTTATTTTCCTGATCCTTAGGGGCAATATGGAACTAAAAGTATCCAGAATACCCATAAAGGAAATAGTAGCGGGACTTCCACACTAGCCTTTGTAGAATATGATCAATGAATAACAATGGTAAATGGTCCTCCCTAGTGTGTTGGTTTAGTTGGAGATAGTCTATACAGACACACCAACTATTCTGCACATGAGTTGGAACCAATTCATTGTTTTCATTTTTAATTACCATAAGACCAGTTTTTTAGAAACTACTTGAACTGGACTAACCCATTGGCTTTCAAAGATGGGGTAAATGATTCCAGTGGCCAATAATCTTGTTACCTCATTTTTAACAACATCTAGGATTTTTGGATTAAATCGACATTTTTTTCCTCACTGGTTTAGCCTCATCATTTAACAATTTATGATGTGTGGAAATTGATGTGATAATACCAGGAATTTCATCAAGTGTCCATCCAAAATATTTTTTACACTCCCTAAAAATTTCAATCATCCAAAATTCATGCTCAGGAGGGAGTTAACTAGAAATGATTAAAGACAACATGTTTCCATTCTCAAGATTTAAATATTTTAAATCTTCATGAAGTTGTTTTAGTTCCAATTTAGAGGTATTTTGGATTAACAGGAGTGTGTGTGAATGTGATAGGTCACTAAGCTCATATAAATGCTAAATGGTATCATCCTAATATAAGGAATAAGATTTTATAACCATATTAGTATCATCAATGGTCATTGGATCCTTTGTGCTCAAGAAATAATCAATTAACAAACATGCATGATATTTTTCTAGACCACTATAGCATTATACGCATGATTCATTTCCTATAATTTAATCAATGATAAAAACTCAGAATGGGGATCAGGGTAATGAAAATAAGTTTTTTCATTATAAGGGAGTAATTATATAGAGTTAACAGAGAGAGAGGAATGTTCTTCTGAGGGGTGCATCATGGCATCAAGGATGTTGAAGTGGACAATGCACAACCAAACACAATAGATAATATAAAATTGTGTACATTAATTGTGGTTTTGGCCATTTTTGGGAAAGGTCTCCCCAATATTATTGGGGTATGTTTATTCATACTATCATCTTCCATTTTAGGAACATAAAAATAATCTGAAAAAATTAAAATTTTCACCCCCACAAGAACATCCTCTAACAAACCAATGGGGTGTGTGGTACTCCAGTTTTCCAATTGAACATCAATTCTTGTGGGCCTTAATTATCTGACCTCTAATGAATAGTAAATGTAGTGAGGCATCATATTTATAGAATCACCCAAATCAAGAATAAAATTATAAAAATAATACCCACCTATGGTGCACAGAATTGAGAATATTCGAGGATCAATAAATTTGATGGGATGTGATGGATCTATCAATGCTAAGATGTTCTTCCTTAATCTCACCTTTTCATCTCCATGAAGTTTCCATCAGTGTGAACACATCTCCTTGATAAACTTTTCATAACGTGGAATTTTCTTCACAACATCGGTCAAGGGGATATTAACCTACACTTTTTTAAATTTTTACAATATTTTTTTTATCGATTTCAGTTTCTTTTTGTTTTCTTGGTTGGTTTCCCCTTTCTAAAAAGTAAAGTGGAATGGTTGGGCTAGGTGACACATCAACAGACACACTCTTTCCTTTGGAAGGGATTCTCTTAGGACAAGGTTTTTCAATATTTAGACTAATTTCAGCATTTTGGATAGTTTTCCTCACTAGGGGATGAATCTAATGAAGGGGTAATTTCGATTTTAAGTTGAGTTTTCCTCTGAAGGGTGATGGAACAAATATTTCTCTTATCCCTATGGTTGATTGAGGTTGAGAGGGTATTTTACCTGGCCTATGAATTTGGATTCCCCACATCAAGTTGGCTAGTTTTCCTAATTAGGTTTTTAGGTCTTATATGGTATCTTGGGTGGTTTGTTGGAATTTTAGATTGTTGACGGCCATTTGTTTCATCATGTATTCTAGGATAGGATTGGGATTTGGAGGTGATTATTGGTAAGGCATTTGGGGTGGTTGAGGATTTCTTGGTGGTGGTGGTGGATGACTACTCTACCCTGGTTGGTTCCATTGTTGATGAGGTTATTTTGAATACCCCCATTTCCTATAGGCTTTGTTTTCTTTCCACCTGTGGTTATATATATAGTATGGTTCCTTCTTAATGAGTTGGTTATAGGGGTGTCCTGGAATGATGTCTTCACAAATCTCAAAAGTTTCTGTCAATTGAGGGAATGGGTGAGAATAATGGGTGTCGGTAGAACATATACCACAATGGATGGG
The DNA here is from genome assembly GCA_963277665.1 of Viscum album. Classification (NCBI taxonomy): domain Eukaryota; kingdom Viridiplantae; phylum Streptophyta; class Magnoliopsida; order Santalales; family Viscaceae; genus Viscum; species Viscum album. The sequence continues at coordinate 1,705,033,492 of OY728129.1, read as the reverse complement.
AGGATGAGATTGAGATTTTACTTGAGAATGCTCAAGTTTCCTAATAAGGGTACTTACATATTCAAAATTCATGTCCTTATTCTTCTCAAATTCAGTACTTTGTACCTCATTGACACCTCAAATTAGTACACTAGACATTGAACTGAATTCTTGAGTGTTCTACGCCATGATCTCAATGAGGGTCCTTGCAGAAATTGGGGTTTTATCAATTATTGCACCACTTTTAGAAGAATAAATCATGTTTTGATCAAAAGGAATTAAACCTTTATAAAAACACTTAATTAAAAGTTGATCACTTATTTGGTGGTGTGGAAATCTTGAATAAAGACTTTTAAATATTTACCAATATTCCTGAAGTGTTTCCCCTTGAGATTGAATTATACCACATATTTCTTTCATTATTTTTATAGTTTTAGAGGATAGGAAGTATTTTTTAAGAAAGATGTTTCATGTCTTCCCAGCCTCGAATTGGTGAATTAACATAGTAAATCCAATATTTTTTAGTGTATTATAATGAGAAAATAAATTCCCTAAGATTTACTTGTTCATCATCAAAAAAAATTAGGTTTTAATGTTGAATAAATAGTGTGAAATTATTTTAAATTATTATGTTTTTCTTCAGCATCTAGTCCATAAAATCTTGGTAACAAGTGAATTAAACTGGATTTTAGTTCAAAGTTTTGTGCTTCACCTTGAATTTGAATATAAGTGTGTTGGATATCAACATCGAACAAGGTTAATTATTTCTGTGTTTGATTATTTTAATCCATGTTATAATAGTTCAATTTAGTTTTAATGTGGTTTTCAGAAGAATAAGAAGAAAGATCAATAAGATTGTTGATGTTTTGTGTGTCCTCCTTCAAAGGGTTATCTTGTGCGTCTTGTTGTTGCCGACATAGGATCCTCTCTAGTTTGGGTTCAAAGGGTGGTAAGTCTCCTAGAGTAGAATTCATCATGAAAAAACTTATAAAGTAAATAAATAAAAACACAAAAATATAGATAAAGGTATAAGATAAAACAAATAAATATTCAAAAAAATTATAAAAAAATTATAACAGACACGCACTAAAAACCAATGTTCTCCCTGAAAATGATGCCAAAATTTGAATGATTCGTCATGAAACATGAAATTGATTATGATTTAAGGGTGATTTATATTCTATATAAGACTATAGGTTATCTCTCAAGGATCCTTGTTAGGTTAAGAGTGTGTATTTATAATAATAATTACTAAAAGAGGGTGATGGTTTTGAAAACAGTTTTAAAAAAATGACTTAATTTAAAGATTTTTGTAGTTGAAAAAGAAGTGGATGTTTAAAATATATTATAATTATGTGATCATATCTAATTTACAACACCACTTTAAATTTTACTTGATCTTAATTGATTATTAGGTTTTAGTTTAATCCTTTGGTCGAGGGTTAAAAAAGATCTTGGGTACCCATAAGCCACTTAAAACAATGGTAATAGCACTAAACCTTGACATAACAACCGTGTAGTCAAGTTCCATCCCCTTATCATGATTTAAGGTTTGTAAAGGAACACTTAAATATCAACTTTTTGGAAAAAATAGGATTCTTATGTTTTCCAATCGGGACAACACAAGTCACACACTTAAAATCACACACTGGTCAGTTATGAAATAAAAGGTGTTTCAATTACATGCATCAAAACAAGTTAAGATACATACAAAAGAACAATTAAAAACTAAAATATACAACAAAATAGTATATAATTATATTCCAGAACTCCCTCTTCAAGTGTGTATCAACCTCGCAATGATCTCACACTATTTAGCTATATATTGGGAGGAGGAAGCTCGGGTGGATCTCCTTCTTCATTTCAGCTCTTCCTATGAGGATAGAGAGATCTAGAACCTCCATGGTAATGAGAGGAATAATTTGGAACTAAAAATTATAAACACTTAAATCCCTTGGTCCGAATTGAAAATTTGGTTCACATGGAACCCTTTTATATCCAAATTGGGAAGTAGTTTTGAGCACCTAGTTTTAGTTATATCAATTGTATCTCAGTTTTGGACTAGTAAATGGCCATATCATGACTTGGAAAAAATATAGGAGTTATTGTAAGGACTCTTGGATATATATATTTGAATGTTTTTGGATATTATAAATATTTATTGGGAGATATTGTCAAAATATCAAGCCTAACTTTTGAATTCAGGTTGATTTTGTCTCCTGGATAGATTGGTTTGGATGGGCCCCTTAGTGGATGAATTGGGATTGGGTTTCTTGAGATGAGTTGTAGACCATGGATTTTTGGATTGATACAAAAACATTCAACCAATTTGGAGACAATTATTTCTCTAAATTTCCAAAATAGTGTACATGTGTCCTTGGGCTTCCATGCAGTTTGGCCCATTTTCCTTCTGAATAATCTCTGGGGCCTCCAAATCACCTCCACCTACAATGAAAATATAAAAATAAGTAATATTTTCCCATTTTAATAATGATAAATATTAAATAATTAAATAAAACATTAATTTAAATTTGATATTATATGTTTAATTTACAATACAAAACTAGTTTAATAAAATGTTGTAAGGGTGAAATAAAACAGTGAATCACAGTGCGATCAACCATCGCCTCCTGAAAGCGACCTGATTCATTCACACTATGCATGGAACATATAATGGATAGTTTTAATAAAAATATGTGACATATATATTATACTGAAATTATAATATTCATATATATATATATATATTATTTATTATTCATTCTTTTAACACAGAAAACAAATGAAAGTAGCGTTCATGCGTACGTACGACCTATCATCTCCAAGAATGGTGTATTTCATTTATTATCTCGAAATATTATGGATTATTATAAATATGTATATATTTAATATTTATAATAATTAAATCATGGTTTACATTTTTTATATGATGAAATCGTTATTTATTTAATAGGAACAACAAGTAACATGTTTAAACATACTTGAGAAACTAGGCAATTAACACCCAAAATAGTGAAAATAATGAAATATTACTAACAAAAAAGTAATAATATATTATAATAAGATTATATCTGAAATAATAAATATTAATATGGATATTTAATAAGTTAATAAATTTTTTAAAACAATTATATAGGAGTTTAATGGATGTTCACCCAAAAAGGGAACACAAGGTAAGAGATTTTCATCTCACTATTTACATTTGTGAGATAAATCTCACATTCACCACTTATTTATTTTGTGTGGTGTATCCACTGGACATTTTGATATAATATATCCTGAATTATTTTATCATAATGGTGTTTTGATTTTTTATTTTAATTATTTCTTCTATGTGGATTTGAGTTTAAATTTACCAAGTGGGAAAGAATTTCATAACATAATTTCTATTCTTTTATTTATCTCACGTCTTCTTTTTCATTAATATTATAAGATTATGTGTCTAATAACTTTTAAATATTTATTATTTTATTTACTCTTGTTTTATTTGGATTTTTATTTTACAATCAAATTCTATTTATTGATTGATTCTCACATCAACATTATGGTCTTTTTAAGGGTTTACTTCACAATCTCAATTTCTTCAGGATTTTTTTATACTTGAATTTCCATAAGAGGAAATTATTAGATCATTGTTCAATAAACCATTTAATTTTCTTCTCCCATGGGTATTCATGACATTTATCAAGAAATTGTATAATTTTTACACTTTTTGGTACATAAGATGTTTTAGAAAATATTTTCTAGAAAACCCGACATCATTTTACACTTTAGTCAGAGAACCTATTTTCTTCTAAAACCCTATTTTATAAAAAGGTTGTCAATTTTTTTTAACATTTCTAAACTAATTTATTAAGTACATTTTTACCCATTTTTTTATTTTACAAATTTTTTCAAAGGAATATTTTTGTCTCTTTCTGTATAAGGCATTTTTCTAACCTTTTACCATGAAAAAGGAATGTTCTTTTTACCCTATACGACATATACAGATTTACCCACCATTATTTATTTGATGATTCATTTTCAAATTTGAAAGGTTAATTTTTAAAATAAAACGTTTTTAAAATTTATTTTCAAAGATAAGTTTTTTCAAAAGGATTTTTAAAACAAAATGATATTTTCCTTAAGAAAATTATAAAGTTATTCTTTTATTTTATTAATGAAAAAACCCTTTATTTTTCTCCACTTGGGATATTTTGTATTGATACCATAATTATTCTTTATATGGATGGTTTATGATTGAATTGGCCAATGATAATATTTAAAATCACTTCTTTGATTCCTTTTTTAGTACCCTTTGAAATATTTAACTTTTAATGATCATTTAACATTGAACTTTCCCTAATTATCAATATCATTTATCATGGATATGTTTATTTTGTAAACTATATATCATTTTTACAAACGATGTTTATTTTGAAATGTTATTTCATGAATCTCATTATCCTCATGATATTATAAGATTAATTTTATTAATGATGAATTATGATTCAAATGTTTCAAAGTGGTATGGGACACTTTGGAATGTTTAAAGATTTTTTTCTCAAGAATGTTTTAATAATATTTCAATGGTATATCCATTCATCAAAGTCAATAACTCTTATTTTTAGCTATCCTCCACTAAGGAAATGTTGAAAAACCCATATTCTTTATTCAATACAGATACTTGATAAGGCATATTGTTTATTAATTAAATTGATTACTTGATATTAGGAATTATTTAGACATGAAGTAACAGGTGGGGCCCAGAATTTATATAGCCACTCGATGCATCAATAGGTTCTCAAGAGACAAATAAGTTTCACAAATTAAATGGATTTTTTCCTATAGTTTTAAACAGACTTATGAAAGGTCTTGATGGTATAGGTTTTTATATGCCTCATACATGATATCAAACAATTAAGGATTTCTTTCATTAATATTTAGTATTTATTATCAATGTGATTTTTACTATGACAAAGTCCATGGATGAAATCCATTCTCAATTTATTTACTAAATGGAATGTATTTTCAGTTTATTACCTTTCAATATTGATTTTTCCTTTTCAAGTTATTTAAATGGAATGTGTTTCAATTATTTACCTTTACATATTGTTTACATACCTCATTATTAGTTTATTGATTAAATGGAATGTGTCTTTAGTTATTACCTTTCCATATTGAATATTCTCATTGATTTATTATTTATTCCACTGTACTTTACCCTTACTGAGCATTTGAGCTCACTCTTATTTTATTTCCTTTAATTAGGATTCCCAAGAGTGTACTAAGAAATATATTCAAGGACATACTATATGGAATAAATTTATTATCCTCGAAAAGGAAAAACTATGTTGTAATTATTGTATTAATTTATAATACAAGAATCATATATGTATCTAGTTTACCAAGACTACTAAACTCTCCGGTACTTTGGGACTTGATTTACTTCTATCATATTCCCATGTAATGGTAGAAAAACATTAAATCCTAACTTTCTAAGGTCAGGGTGCTACAGTTGGTATCAATGCAAGTTTTGTAGAAACCTTGGGAAGTAGATTTAAGAAAATATATATTAGGGAACATAACACTAAGGTATAATTTAAGAATAATTATATAATAATGTCATGACCCACATTCACCAAGATGAGGGAAGGGACAAAAAACTACCCGAACCTTCCTTTTTCAAGTGTAAGGAGAGATAATGAACCCCAAGTCCTGCCTTCAATAGGCCCCAGAGTGGTGACTAGCACCGATGGTATAGAATCACATGCAATATGGAAGGCATTACCCTCTTTGTAGAAATTATTGAGATATAAGAAGGTAAATCTCAAAAAAAATCCAAAGCCAGATAGTAAAAGTAAAGCCAAAACCCCCTTTTACATATGCATGTTCAAAATAAAGTGAAACAAAGTACAAGAAAAATCCAATGGAAAGTACCAAAATAAAAGAACACAACAACAATAATTGTCCCAATGTCCAAGATAGTATGGTCCCACACAGTCCTCAAAGTCCCCATGGAAACCTGAAAGTAGATTTATATACGTAGGGTGAGTATACAAGTATACTTAGTAGGGAAAACCAAAATCTCTCGTACACAAGTGAGGAGGAATTATAATGCCCTGTGAGAAAGTAGAGGTATCCAAAACACCTAGTAAGGGAAACTACCCACCCAAACACACCAAGGAACACTACCCAAATAATGAAAGTTAGGTAAAGTAATAGTAATAGTAAATTGATATTTGGGTACCCCGCACATCTTTCCCACTTTTCATTGAAGACATCATATGCATCAGACCCCCCCCTACATTTTCAATGCAATCCCACTGCCACCCCAACAACAACCTTATGGGCCACCAAAACCACCCACAGACACATAGGCCACCACAACCATGCATCCCTCCCGTAGAGACCTGGGCCACCACAACCATATGTAACCATGTTAGAAGACACCTAGGCTAGAATAACTATACATAACCATGCTCGCAGACACCTGGGCCAGAACAACCACCGCCACGCCCAAAGACACCTAGGCCCCAACCTGAAGACAACTTGGGAAACAAACCTACCCGCACACACCTTGGACAACCACCACAATGTACCATGCTTGAAGAATCTTAGGCTATAATGGACCTCAGGACATTATAGACTACCCGAAGAGTCTTGGGCTACCCGGGAGAGGGAGAAGAAAATGAGCTAATAACCAGACACTTGTAGGAGTATTGAAAAAAATCACCCTCCCCCGGAAATGGGGGTCTTCTGCATGAAGTGCTCAACGTGGGTGGTGTGCGTATAATAAACAGAAAAACTAAATATTTACATATAGGTAATCAATCACTCACCCAAACCTAAGGGTTCCAAAACCAGCCCCTATACAAACACCCTCATTACTATTCATACATGCACAAAAGCACAACAACCACAATGAGAGCACCACCCATTGAACCCATTATTGTTTTCATGATCAAGTTATTTCGTTAGAATAATTATCCACTACTGGGAAACTAATAGGCCCATACACAAGTCAAAAAAACTCTGAACTAAAGAAGAAAACAACGAAATAACAATTTAACCATTCACACATGGTTTGTGTGTAAAGTTACTACAACGAAAGGGATCTGTGAGACCCCTCAAAGTACTAGAACCAATCCAAGACCCAACATATGAGCGTAGATTATAAAGACAACAAATGAAACAATATGAGATCTAATCCCCATCGACATCACCCCATAAGAACCAATGAGGGTGACCACACATATTAGTAGAACAAAGCAAGGAAGCTTCCAGATTTAACCACAACATTTAACAAGTTCCTTCCTTCCGTTTGGTTAACCAGGGTGATCACCCAAGGATTATTATTCATTGGGAATCCATTTAATAAAATAGTTTTACATGATTGACTAGTTTCCATTTTACATCCATTCAATCACAAGATTATCAAGAAAAAAGAGGTTCATTAGTGTGCATAAAAGGACCACCAATGACCATGATTTTTAGTGGGCATAAGAATATACAATTCACAACATATAAATGAATAAAAAAGATTACATCATCATCATCAAACACACCCACTTAATTATTTAAAATCCATTTATTATCCTTTTTAAGGTTTTGTTTCATCCCTACCGCAATGGAAAATTATCATACCCACCCCACATAATACACAGTAAAGAGAGATGAAGGAAAACCCTACCTGGATGATCAACGATCAAAGTTTTCTTGTTGCGCCAAGAGTTTGGGTTGTGAAACTTGCAGAGGAAGAACTCCAAGGCTGAGTGGGAAGGGATCCAAAACGGTCTATAAGAGGGACTCAAAACACACTAAGGAAAGAAAGGGATCAAGGAAGAAGAAAAACAATCTTCAAGTGATAAGAGGCAAAATCCTGGAGTTACGGGATATGAAATCTCGAACAAATTAAAAGGCGGATCGTGGTTACACCATGCAGTTTAGTGGTTACACACGATGTTATTAATTTTTATTTAATAATTATCCTCGGGGATGGTGGAGATAACATCTGTGTGTTGAGAGATTTCTTTTAAATAGAGAAAACTACGTAATAGGGGTGAAGCTAGAAAACACTGGGAAAGGTGTGACACCGAGAAAGGCCACAATTTTTGGAAACTGAATGGTAACCCAGCTCTTGGGGTTCAAAAAAATAGTTTAATGGCTTTAAAATGGTATTTAAACACTTTTACGTCAAAATATACGTTACATGAGTGGAACTAAAAAACTCGGAAACTGAAAAAAAAACTGTGGGAGACATGGTGCCACCGGTTCGGTGAGACGGTGTAAGTAGTTCCACTATCACAGTTCCACCGTCATGGTGCCACCTTCATGGCGTCATGATCATGGTGCCACCATGATTGGTGCAACCATGACCAGTACCACCATTTCAGTGGAACCATTTGGTGGGACCGAGGTTTTGGAAAACTCCTTAATGGTCCACTGATGGTCCCTAGGATACCCCATACACCATAAATTTGGAAAAGTAATGTACCAGGAGGGTCTAATCCATTACATAAGATACCTCTCAAGATATTATAATCCTTGAGAATCCAATAGTAAACCCAAAGAAAAGACAGGGGTATGAACAACCACCTCATAAGATACCCCTCAAGAAAAAAATCACCCTAGAGTTGCTCGAAAGCCAGAACAAACCTTGAAATCTAGGAGTATCTCTCTCACCCATCTCCTGAACAACTATAGAAACATTAATAAACCACACAAACAAAAAGCTAAAACCATCCAGATACATGGATTAGGGAGTTCCTTCCTCCATGTCAAGATAATATCTTCTTTGGGAAGCACTAACTCGCTCGCACGGGTTTAATCACAGCCCATTTAATGCATCTTGAATAGGGATCAGGTTCTCCCCTACCCACAGTCAGGACTCTTCACACACATCCAGAGAACAAGGGAAACAACCCATCTCATAGTTAACAAGGTAAAGCATTACATCACAGTCAAGTATAAAACAACATAGAACTAAATTCAAAATAGATTTGGGTACTAGGCACACATCTATTCCTCCCATTCCTAGGTAATATCCTCGAGGCCACCATGCCTCCATAACACACGCACCAAGGGAATGGTTCATACATGAAGCACCTTCTCCTCACAATCCTCTATCCCCACTGGTCTCTCCATGAATGTCACATCTTCCTCGACATCCAGTCTCCCCCAGTCGAGGATATGCGAGTCATCGTGTATATACTGATAGAGATGAGACACATGGAAGATGTCGTGCAACCTCAGTAGTGGTGGTGGTAGCTCCAGCTGATAAGTCACTTCTCTGACCCTCCTCACCACCTCAAAGTGTCCAACAAACCGGGAAGAGAGCATACCCCCTACCAAACCTATTTTTCTCGTGCCGATGGGAGAACTTTAAGAACACATGGTCCCCAACCTAAAACTCCAAGGGTATCATCCTATGGTAGGAATATAACTTATTCCAGTCCTAGCACACCTTCATCCTCTCTCATATAAGCTGAACCTTCTCCTTCTTGCTCTTCACCACCTCTAGGCCAAGAAAACCTACTTCCCCAACCTATGTCCAGCATACAGGTGAATGACATGGTCTTCCATACAAGGCTTCAAATGGATCCATGCCAATGGTATAGTGATGGATATTTTTGTAGGAAAACTCTACCAGAGGAATGTTTCATACCCACGATCCCCCATAGTCCAAAACAGATTCTCGTAGCATGTCCAACAATGTCTGGATGGTCCTCTATGACTGTCCATTTGTCTGGTGGTGGAAAGTAGTGTTAAGGCGTAATTGGGTTCCAAAAGCATGTTGCAATCCTTTCCAGACTCATGAGGTAAACCATGTATTCCGATCTGAGAATATGGACCTCTAAACTCCATGCATACTCACCACCTCGTCCACATACCTCTGCGCTAAGGCATCCACTGCACTCGACTCCTCGACTACATGGAAGTGAGCTAATTTCATCAGTTGTTCCACCACTCCCCAGATTGCATCGCAGCCTCCCTTAACCCTAGGTATTCCTGTGACGAAATCCATCGAGATGCCATCCCAATTTCACTAGGGGACATATAAATTCTGAAACAGACCTCTTGGGATGTGGTGTTCAGCCTTCACCTGCTGACATAAGAGGTACTTCACCACAAACTCTGCCACTGCCTGCTTCACCCTGGGCCACCAAAACTGATCCCTCAAGACCCGTTACATCTTGGAAGCTCTCGGGTGTACCTCCAAGGTTGCTTTTTAGAACTCATAGAGAACTCTCTCGCACATTTTCACTGTGAAAAATAGATTTACATGAAACAACATCTGATTATGACCATCCTTTGACCATCCTTCCGGAGCATTTCCCTAGCTAGCACGATCGCGCATCACTTCAGCCTCTAAGTCCCACACTAGGACTCCTCCAACTACTGTTCGAAGTAAGACTGAACCATCATCTAAAATAGAAAACCTCTACCACAATCCACCCCTTCATCCAGGTGTAAGGAATCCAACTCCACCATCGCCTTCCAAGTATCTACTGATTCTATAACCACATCCTTCTATGACTTCATGTTCAAGGCATCGGCCAAGTTCCACTTTCCCAAGGTGTATAAAATATTGAATCCATAGTCTTGAAGAAAATCCATCCAACTACATTGTCACAAGTTCAGGTCTCACTGGGAGAAGACTTAACTCAATCTCTTGTGATCTCTGTAGACCATGAAGTGTTCCCCAATAATGTAATACCACCTCAAAATCAGCGCAAACACAACTACTACAAGATCCAGGTCGTGGGTGGCGTAGTTACGATCATGGGGGAATAACTATCTAGACCCCTAAGATATCACTCTCCACTACTGCATCAGCACACACCCCAAGACTAGGCTTTCAACATCACATAACACTTCAAATGTTACCCCTTCCTCTATAATCCTCGGTACTGGGGCACTAAATAGTTTCCTCTTCAGATAACTGAAGGCTTTCTAGCATTGATCACTCTATAAAAAAGAATCGTCTTTCATGGTCAAGGCTGTCAAAGGTTATACAACTCAAGATAAGTTTGGCACGAACCTCCCATAGTAACCTTCTATACCTAGGAAACTACGAACCTTTTCCATGTTCATGGGTGATTCCCAAGAAACGACCACTTAGACCTTCGAAGAGTAAACTTCTATTCCCTACTAGGACACCATGTGTCCAAGAAAGTCCACCTCTTGTGTCGAGAACATGTACTTGGAAAATTTCCCATAGAGTTGGTGTTGTCAGAGGACCTCTAAAACCATCATCAGATGCTCAGCATGATCTTCCTATGATCTTGAGTAGATCAGGATGTCGTCGATAAACATGACTACGAACTGGTCCAGATATTCCTAGAATACAAAGTTCATGTGCCCTATGAATACTAATGGTGAATTTGTAATGCCGAACTACATGAACACAAACTCAAAGTACCCATATCTGCACCCGAAAGCAGTCTTTGAGATGTCACCCTCCTTTACCCTCAATTGGTGATATCCCGACCGTAGGTTGATCTTAGAGAACCAACCTTCTCCCTTAAACTAGTAAAAAAGGTCATCGATCCTCAGGAGGGGGTAATGATTCTTGAATGTCACCTGATTCATCCTTCTTTAGTCTATACATAGCCTGAGACCACCGTCTACCTTCTTTGTGAACAAGTCTGGAGCACCCCATGGTGACACGCTTTGTAGGATAAAACCCTTCTTCATCAGGTCATCAGCCTAGATCCAAAACTCTCGCAACTCAGAAGGCACCATCCAATAGGGATCCATCGAAATCAGATGGGCACCAGGTTGCAAGTATATCCCGTACTCAACATCACATCGAGGGGGTAGATTCACCACCTCTTCAGGGAAGACGTCCAGGAACTCACTGATGATTACCAAGACTTCCACTATTTTTTTCATATGTTGAATCCACTGACAGTTTAGTAAACAAGGAAAGAAGGTGGTCCACTCACCAGCTGCCCTCCTAGAAACCCCACTCACCGACGAAGGTTACACACTGGACGCTCATATATAAATACACAACCCTTCTCTAGAAGTAGTTGATAATGACATACACAGAGAACAACCGTACGATGCTTAAAATGACATCACATGGCTACATCTATATCCAAATAAGTCCCCCATTGGACTGATGTGGCCCCAACATCAGTCAAAATCCCCAGAAAATATAAGATAATAGGGTCTGACCTCTAACTGGAAAACTCAATACCAGGGGAAATGGAAGTATTTTCGTGTCTAGACCCATAAAAATGGCTAGAATGGGTGAAACAAAGGACTGAGAAGCTCCTAAATAAAACAAGGCACAATCAACAGTGTTAAACAAGATGATCGTACCTCAAATGACGTTTGGCCCTGCTAGAACTGTTGCCTCTGAGGCATGAAACTGCCCACACCTAGCTCCTCTACCCCTCAGATGTCAGTCGCCTCCCTGACCACACCCTGGTCGAGGTCCCTGAGGAGCACCCTGAGGCCGGCCTCCTCCTGCAATATCAGCTCTCGGAGGAGTCAGAGCTCATTGTCCTTACTGCAACTGCTGAAATGGCCGAGCTAAAAACTGCTGCTGCTGAGGTGGATGATGAACCTTCCCACCTCCACTATAATAAAATCGGTTTGAACACTAATTACATACATTCCCATGGCTTCCACAGATGAAGAATTTTGGTCCTGGGGCTGTAGAGAAAATCTGAGGACCGGGAGATCAAAATTGGAACTACTTGGGAATGCTCCCCATCAGCTGAAACCTGGATGGGCCTGAGGCCGGAGGCCTAATGTTGATGGCCTTTTCCTTCGACGAGCTCAATTGGATCCCCTATCATGGAATATATCCCATCATGTGCATCCTATCCACCACTTCAGCCTTATTCTGAACCTATAAGTACGTCAATAGGGTGAATGGAGTATTAACATATTGAAGAGAAGGTTGGAGTGACTCCTCTAAACGTCTCACCTGAGACTCCTCATCTGGAAATAGGTTCTAATCAAAATGAAGGAGATACTTGAACTTGATCCCCAATTTCCTCAATGACATACTCCCCTGCTGAAGGGAGAGTATCTTCTTCTTCTTATCATCCTTCACTGTGGAAGAGTGGAATTCCTCCTAGAACTCCCTCTCAAATTCAGCCCAAAAAACCTTATCCTCCCTCTTCTCCCCAAGATAGAGTTTCCACCACTGACATGCCGCTCCCCACATCTGGATTATACCCAGAGGAACCCAATACTTAGTTTAATCTCAGATAAATCTGAAATCTATCACCCACTCATCGAGCCAACCGTCCGTCTCCATGTCCAAGATGATGCCCTCGTAATTCCTGAGGGTCTACTACTGAAAGGCAAGAAGTGTATTTTTCCACAGTTCATCCTACTAATCTCGATCATCCCTCTACTGATTAGCCAAATTATCCTCCTAGGCCTCAATCACCCGCACCACTTGTGGTCGTCATCCGGGTTCTATAGCTTTAAGGAAAACAAGGAAATGCCTAAGCCCGAGTAGTGTAGAATATCTCCTTTAATTTTTTTTAAAACTTTTTATTCATTTTAAACTCCCCAAACACCCAGAAAACACAATAAAACATGTCATTATGATTCATGCACCTTTCCTAGGTTCTCTACCCTCCAATCAATGTAGCCTCACTTGGTCATTCGGTAGGTCCAATGTTCTTTCATCAGATCACGAGGGGCCCTAAAATCTCATGTCCTAGCTAGTCTTACCAAGCCTATTTCACACACCAAGATTTCTAAACAATATTTCCCTACCATCCCATGAAATCCTCACTGTTCCTAACTCTGAACTCCATCCTATCTCTCCACCATCACCTCTGATACCATTTTGTCATGAACTACCTTCACCAAGATGAGGAAAGGGACAAAAAACTACCAGACCCTTCCTTCTTTAAGTGGAAGGAGAGATAATTTCCCCCGAGTCCCACCTTCAATAGGCCCCATAGTGGCGACTAGCACCAAGGGTATAGAATCTCATGTAATATAGAAGACATTACCCTTTTTTTAGAAAAGATCGAGAGATAAGATGGTAAATCTCAAACAACTCTAAATGCAGAAAGTAAAAGTAAAGACAAAACCCATTTTCCCATATGTATGTTCAAAATAAAGTGCTAAAAAGTACAAGAAAAATCCAAAGGAAAGTACCAAAAGAAAAAAAAAACAACAACAAAAATTGTCTCAATGTCTAAGCTAGTACGGTTCTGCACGGTCCTCGAAGTCCTCATGGAAACATAAAAGCAGTTTTATATACGTCAGGTGAGTATACAGGTATACTCAGCAGGGAAAACCAAAATCTCTTGTGCACAAGTGGAGAGGATTTCTAATTCCCCGTGAGAAAGTAGAGGTAGTAAAAACACATGGAAAGGGAAACTACCCACCCGGAATCACCAAGGCGCACTCACCAAATAACGCAACTCAGGTAAAGTAATAGTAATAGTACATTGATATTTGGGTACCCCACACAGCTTTACCACTAGTTATTGAAGACATCCTACATGTTAGACCACCCCCTCTATTTTCACTGTAGTCCCACTACTACCCCAACAACACCATATGGGCCACCACAACTACCAATAGACACCTGGTCCACCACAACCATGCATCCCACCCACAGACACCTAGGCCACCACAACCATACGTAACCACGCCCGCAGAAACCTGAGACAAAACAACCATACATAACCATGCCCGTAAACACCTAGGCCAGAAAAACTACCACCATGCCTGAAGACACCTAGGCCTCATCCCGAAGACACTTGAGAGAAAAACCTGCCCACACACACCTGGGCGAACCACCACAACATACCTTGATTGAAGAATATTGGCCTATAATGGACCTCATGTCGTTACATCCTGCCCGAAGAGTCTTTGGGTATCCTGGAGAAGGATCAAAAATGGAGCTAATAACCAGCCACTCATAGGAGTGTTGGGAAAAATCTCCCTCCCCCATGAAATGGGGGTGTTCGGCACGAAGTGCTCAACATGGGTGTGGTGCGTATAAGAACCAAGAAAACTAAATATTTACATATAGGTAATCAACCACTCGCCCCAACCTAAGAGTTCCGAAATAACCCCCTATGAAAACACCCTCATTACTATTCATACATTCACAAAAGCACAACAACCACAATAAGAGCACCACCCATTGAACCCATTCATGTTATCATGTTCTAGTGATTTTGTTAGAATAATTATCCACTTAAGGGAAACTAAGAGGCACATATAAATGTAAAAACAACTCTGAAATGAAGGAGAAAATAGTCAAAAAACAATTTAAGCATTCACACCCAGTTCTCCTATAAAGTGATAACAATAGAAGGGATCTGTGAGATCCCTCAAAGTACTGGAACCAAACCAAGCCCCAACATATGAGCAAAGATCTGAAATCCAATAAATGAAACAACAGAAGATCCCACACCCATCCACATCATCCCATAAGCATCAATGAGGGCAGCCACACATATTACCAGAACAAAGAAAGGAAGTTTCCTGATTTTACCACACCATTTAACAAGTTCCTTCTATTTGGTTAACCGGGGTGATCACCCAAGGATTCTTTATTCATTGGGTATTCATTTAATCAACCAGGTTTATGTGATTAACCAGTTTCCATGTTATATCCATTCAATCACAAAATTATCAAGAAAATAGAGTTTCATTAGTTTACAAGAATGGACCATCAATGACCACTATTTTCAGTGGCCATAAGCCCATACAATTCACAACATATAAACGAAGGAAAAATAGTATAGAAATATCATCATCAAACACACCCCCTTCATTATTTTAAATCCATTTATTATATTTGTTAATGTTTGGTTTCATCCACTCCCCAAGTAAACATTATCATACCCACCCCATATAATATATAGTAAAGAGAGACAGAGGAAAACCCTATATGGATAATCACTGATCGAAGTTTTATTATCACACCAAGAGTTTGGGTTGTGCGACTTACAGAGGAAGAACTACAAGGACTCCAAGTCTAAGCAGGAAGGGCTCCATCACAGTCCAAAAGTGGGAATCCATATGCACTAAGGAAACAAATGTATCAAGGAAGAATAAAAACAATCTCTGTGTGATAAGAGTCTTGATCCGAGAGTTATGAGATATGAAATCTCAAACTGCATAAAAGGAGGATCATAGTTCCACCATGTGGTTGTGTGGTTGTAAATGATGTTATTAATTGTTATTTAATATTTATCCTTGGGGATGGTGGAGATAAAGGCTGTGTGTTGATAGATATCTTTTAAACAGAGAAGACTATGTAACAGGGGTGAAGCTGGAAAGCACGGGGAAAGTTGTGACACCGAGAAAATCCACACATTTTGGTAACTGAAGGGTCACCCGACTCTTGGGGGATTAAAAAATCTTTTACTAGCTTTAAAAAGTCTATTAAAACACTTTTACGTCAAGAGATACGTTACAAGAGAGGAATTGGAAAAACTCGAAAACTAAAAAAAATAATGGGTGGGAGACATGGTACCCTTGTAACGGTGCCACAGGTTCAGTGAGACACCATATGCAGTGCCACACACACGGTTCCATAGTGAACGGTTCCACTGTTTCAGTGGAATCATTTGGTGGGACTGAGTTTTTGGAAAACTCCTAAATGAGCCACTAATGGGACCTAGGATACCCCATACACGAGAAATTTGGAAAAGTAATGGACCAGGAGGGTCTAGTCCATTACAAAGAACATCCTAGAATTTTGGTTGGGTAGAGATTATGCTGGTTTTTCTAGAAATAGATCCCTATCTAGAAACGACAAGTGGATTTGGTTCTTTCATAGATGTACCTATGGGTAACAACTTCTAAAAGGAGGCCTAACAAGAGCATAACCTTGTACATGATAATGAGCCTTACAACGCACCCAGTTTAACACTGCCAAATGATATGATTAGGATAATTCACATTCTCTTTACAAACCATTATGATGTATTTGAATATAAAATGAAAATGAATGACCAAGGTTAAACCCGAGGTGTCTTAGATTAAAAATAATGTTTCATGATTTAAAAATTCTAAAAATGATTATATAGTTTTACAATATGATAATTGATGCTCATACTATGGTTTTTGGTTTTAGGAAATTCCCTCTTCTAATGGATAAACTCCAGACTAAGGAAATAACTTTGTGGAAATAAATGGATGAAGTATTTATGTATTGGTCTTGCATTGAAAACCTTAGTTAAAAGGATATATAATGATTAAATTTCAATGATTTCCATCATATTTATTTTTAAAATTATATTAATATGGTTTTTGAAAAGGACAACATGTATGTCGGGTGACAACCTATAAAGTTCAGAAAGTCCACATTACTTAAACCCATGTCTGAAGGATGATAATGGTTTCATACCCACCACTAAACTATATAATATTCTGGTTAATATGTCATTATTTTTGTTAAACAATTTTAAAAATAAACATTAATGATGAACCGGTAGTGTTACTTTTTAGGTTTATAGATTAATGTACTGACCATATTGGCTTTGTAGAATAGTTAGAGACGAATAGTTAGACTTTTCACTATTTTATGGGCCGTAAGATCTATTAAAATTGTATTTTAGTGATTCATACATCAAAGTTTATTTTTGGACATCCAATTATTGAGGTAATATATGAATTGAAAATTGATTAAAGTAAAAACAAAGGATTAAAATAGTGTTTATATAAATAGTTCAAGTAAGTATATTTCCTTATATTCTTAGGCAGTAAAAGATTTACTCAACATTAAGAAAATGATAAAAAAAATATTTTCATATCGCCTTAATTTCTTTTTGAACTGATAGTTTTCTAAATCATCAATGATTTATGGATTTGAAGCCCTCAATATTCCATTAATCATTAAATTTTTTGTGATTGGTGGCCTCAATCACTCCCTATAAATATTTATGCATTTTCCTCTAAGTACATATTTTCTCTCTTTTCTAGAGGTTGTTTTATGAACCCTTCTCACTATGTGGTATTTCAACATATGAAATATCAAAACATTTATTACTAAGGTTGAGTTTAAATTGATAGGACAAAATTTATTTAAGGTGGGAAGAATGTAACTCCCCAAAACACTATAGTAAGAACATTATATTTGATAGGGTATTTGACACTCAACACGAAGCACAGAAGGGAATATAATATCTCGAGACTCTATAATATATTTCATATTATCATTAAAATTAATACATGATATATATTGAAATGAATACAATACTGAGTTATATTTTTATTGAACACAACAATAATTTTCTTTGATGACATTCATTACATTCAAGACTGAGTTTTACCGAACAACAATATGTTATTAAAATATTATTATTTAATATAACAAGACTTAAAATTGCCCTTAAATTAGAAGTTATATATAGTATTATCTAAATTATGATAATATATATAATATATCCAATCAAATATTTCTTATATCAATCCAATTGATTTTATAGTCATAAGATGAGCAGAAACCCAATTTTACGCAAAAAACTTATATTATTATAAACACACTTTTACCATCTTTTAATAGAGAACCTACTTTAAATATGAATTTTGACACTATTATGAATTTAATATGACAAAATAAACTTCATTTTTGAATGATAAACATCATAATTTGGTTGGGGTGATTTTTTGTTAATTTTGTTGTGAAGATTCATTTTTTGGATGAATAGTGAAAAATACTGAATTTTATTTCAAAACTTATTTTTTTTCTAATTTATTGATAAGGAAAGGTTATATTTTTATTAGTTTTAAAACATAATTATATCAATTTTACTTCAATTAATCCAATTTATGTTGTTGGAACAAATTTCACTCTGAAAGTTTATATAAAAACTTAGCAAACTTTTGAACATTTTTACTTTAAAAACCCGCATTATCGTTCTTTCTACAAGATTAATTTTAAATTAATTTCTTCCACTTAAGTGATTTTAATTTGGAAAAATTGATTCAATATTTATAATAACAATAAATTATAATATATAATAATTCCAACTTAGTTTTTTTCCAAAAATATAAGTGAAAGTGTTTAAAATTAATTACAATGATTATGAGAAAAATTAGCTTAACAAGAGACTAAACCATAATATTAAGGGGGAAAATGGCCTATAAAATTGTAAAAAAGATATTTTATGTTCATTTTTAGACACTATTATACATTTTATATTAGTATTTTTATTATTTTAGCCACATTTCATAGAAAAAACGTGGGTAGAATTCCATTTCCAAAAATTTACAAGAATGCCACTCCTCCTCCACTATAAAAAGGAACTGACCCCTACCACTTCCTCACATATATAAAGCCACATTGACATGGAAAAAATCTCAAGAAATAGATCCTAGAAATATATCCCCTCATTCTATAATACTTATCTTGGGTATAAATCAAACAAAGGAATCCCTTTGGTGCAAAACAAAAAGAATTACCCGAATAAGAGGTAACATCTTTCCTCAAGATGTTTTGTTTTATTTTCATTATCCACCCCATAAAATATTAAAAATAAATGATTATATAATAAAATAAGTATCATATACTTAACTGAGATTTTTTATATTAATATTTCTACATAAAATTTCACACACTTCCATCAAATGGGCAACGAACCTACCGTTTATGGGTACAGTGAACAACCACGTCACGAAATGATGGTTGTTCATTTTTCCTTTAACACCTCTCATGGTGGGAATTATCATGGAAATGATCTTTATATATGATATATATTATATTTATAATGTCTATATTCTTCTATAATTTGTATGTAACACATACATCTATGATTTCCATTTTTTGAAAATACAATAACATCATTTGTTGACGTGTAGACCACTCCCTCCACTAAGCAATGTGATTTGTTCACACTATACATGGAATGTAGAGTGGATAGTTTTAATAAAAACATTTGAAATATTTGAAATATATATGATACTATAATTATAATATATATATATAATTCACTTTTCATTCTTTTAATACAGAAAATAAATGAAAGTTGCCTTCATGCATACATACGACCCACCGTCTCCAAAAAAAATGCATTGAATTTCTTATCTCCAAATATTATGGATTATTGTAAATACATATAAACTGAATATATATAATAATTAAATCATGGTTTAAATTTTTTATATGATTAAACCATGATATATGTAATATTAACAACAAGTAACAAGTAGAAACATACTTGAGAAACTAGGTAATTAACACTCAAAATTGTGGAAATAATGAAAGATCACTAACCAAAGAGTAATAAGATATTATAAGAAGATCATATATAATTTCATAAATATAAATATTGTTCTATAATAAGTTATTGTAATGTTTAAAACCATTATAAATGATTTTAAAGGATGTTCACCCAAAAAGCAAACACAATGTAAAGGATTTTCATCTCACTTTTTTACATCTGTGAGATAAATGTCACATTCAACACTTACTTATTTTATAGTGTATATACTGCCCATTTTAATATAAAATATCATGAACTATTCTGTCATCATGGTATTTTATGTTTCAATTTGAATTATGATTTCAATTGGGATTTGAGTTAACTCTTACCAAGTGAAAAAAAAATTATAACACATTTTTCTTTTATTTGGGTTACGTTTCTTCTTTGTTGTTATTAATATTATAATATTATGTTTGTAATAAATTTTTACTATAATTTTTTTTATTTGGATTCACATTTTTCAAACATAGTTTATTTGTTTATTGATTGTCATATCAATATTATGGTCTTTTCATGGTTTACTTCACAATCACATTTTGTTCAGGGTTGTTTATACATGAAATTACATTACAGGAAATTATTGGATAAATTTTCAATAAACCATTTAATTTTATTATATTATGGTTATTCATGACCTTTATCAAGTAATAGTACCATTTTTCACTCTTTGGTACTTAAAATGTTTTAGAATTTGTTTTCGATAAAATTTGACTTCATTTCTCTCTTTAGTCGGAGAACCTATTTTCTTCTAAAAATCCTATTTTCTAAAAATAATTTGAAAAATGTTTTTATCTTTTCCAAAATGATTTATTAAAGAAAATTTTACCCCTATTTTATTTTAAAAATATTTTCAATTGAATCTTCTTTTCACATTCTGAACAAGGAATTTTTCTAACAATTTACCGTGCAAACATAATGTTCTTTTCACCTTGAACGACATGTGCAGATTTACCTGCCGTCATTTATTAGAAGATTCCTTTGAAAATTTATAAGTTTACTTTTTAAAACAAAATTTGTTTAATTATTATTTTCAAACAAATGTTTTTAAAATGTTTTTTCAATATAAAAGGATACTTTCATCGTGAATGTTTTTAAATTTATAATTTTATTTCACCACTAACAACAATCCTTTATTTTACTCTAATTGGGATATTTTTTATTGATACAATCTTTATTATTCCTATGGATGTTTTATAATTGATTTAAATAAGGATAATATTTAAAATAACTCACTTTATTCCTTTGTTATTTCTCTTTAAAATATTCAATTTCCTCTGATCACTTGATATTGAATTTCTCGTAATTATCCATATCATTTATCATGGATATGCTTATTGTCTAATCTGTATCATTATTACATATATTGTTTACTTTGATATTTTATATCATGAATCTACTTATTATAATTGTGTTCTATGTTTCATTTAATTCATTATGAATTATGATTAAAATGTTTGAAAGAGGTATGGGACATTTTGGAATGTTTAATGATTATTTTCCTCAAGAATGTTTTAATGATCTTTCAAAGGTTTCTCCATTCATCAACACAAACAAACATAGTTGTTGGTTATCCTCCACTGAGGAAATATAGATAAATACATAATATTTATTCAATATGGATATTTGATAATTCATAAAATGTATTAATTAAATCAATTACTCGATATGAGGAATGATTTGGACATGAAGTGACATGTGGGACCCAATCTTTATATATCCCCTTGATGCATCGATAAGTTCTCAAGAGACAAACAAGTTTAAAAAATTAAATAGGTTTATCCTTGTAGTTTGAAACCATCTTGTGAAAGTTCTTGATGGTATAGGTTTTCATGTGCCTCAAACATGATGTCCAAAAATTAATCATCTCCTTCATTATTATTCAGTACTCCTTATCCATGGGATTTTCACTATGAAAAAGTCTATGGATGAATTTCATTCTCATTTTATTGACTAAATGAAATATGTTTTCAGTTTATTACCTTTCTATATTGATTTTTCCTTATCCATTTATTTTAATCTATTTTTTTAGTTATTTATCTTTCTATATTATTTATTCATTTCCTTAGTTTATTTTTTACAAGGCATGTGTATTTAGTTATTACCTATCCATATTTAATATTCTCATTGATTAATTATTAATTCCAATGTACTTTAACCTTACTGAGCATTTGATATCACCGTTATTTTGTTTCCTTTCATTAGGATACCCTAAAGTGTACTATGAAAGATATGTAAGGACATGCTAGATGGAATAAAGTTATTATCCATGAAAATAAAATAAAATTATTTTTTAATTAGTGTATTCAATTGTAATAAAAGACTCATGTATGTATCTAGTTTATCAATAATACTAAATTCTTCACACCTTTAGGATGTGATTTACTTGTATCTTATTATAATGTAATGGTAGCATGACATCGGATTTGGGATTTCTAGGGTCTGGGTGCTACATTGATCATAAGAAAGTGAATAATCAATGGAAAGTTAAAGATCTAGTGACCATATATTTTTGATGATTTAAAATACAATTTGATTCATTAGATATTAATGAAATAGTATTTTTTTTCAAGATCCATTTCAAAATTTGAAGAATTATTTTACTATCTATGAATATAAGGAAATATTCTTACTTGATATATTTATATTTCATAAAGATAATTTTATCATTTGTTTGTGCTTTGATCCATTTACACTTAATCTATTACTCTATGAAATGAATATCAAAAAATGAATTTTTTATGCCAGAAGCACTAAAATAAACTATTGACGGATGATAATATCCATAAGATAATGACAAGTATTTTAACCCATTTATTAATATTTTCCAAAACCAATATGATTAACAGAAGTTATTAATTTCTAAATCTCACCAGTAGTACCACTAGTTCAACATTAATATTTATTCACAAAATTATTTAAGTAAAAACAATAACATATTAACTAAAAAATCTTGTATGATAGTGTTAGGTGATAAACCCTTATCTACCTTTGTTCATGGGTTGATGACCCATGAAATTTCCAAATACGATAGGATATCACCTAGTACACGATTTATCAATTTTCTAAATCCATATTAATATAATTCGTATATCATTATCAAATTGTGATGACCCAAAATTACTACCATATCAGAGATAAGATACTCCTTAAAGGTTAATAATACTTTTAATATTAAGTTACAAAAAAAATATAAATTCATTCTTCCTCAAATAACTCTTTTATATACTAAACTAATGGGTTTTATTCCCATGAATGTTTTCCAAAAATATCCTTAATCGTGTTATATTCCCAGAAGATTTTTTTAAAAGGGAGTTTAAGGATTTGAACTTATGATCAAACTTAAAATCATAATACCATGATGTTATCCATAACTATTAAGTTAATGAATACATTTATGATTCTAAAATTTAGCACAATCCTTAGATGTTTGATGATTTTTAATACCAAAAATACCATTGGTAAAAATACTTCTATAATTTAATTATTGAATCCTAATATATAAATACTTAAACCATTTTATTTTGTCATAGGTTCTTCATTGGTCTAGGGTAATCCTTTAGAAGAGGTAATTGACTCATATAATGCAAAATTTCCTAATATTTAAGACAAAAAACTATAAAATTATCCCTAGGATGAAATTTATTTTCTTCCATAATTATCTTCATTTATACTTAATAATTTATTGATTAATGACATTCTTTTCCACACATAAATTTTTTTACCATTCCTTTGAGGCACTTTCCTAGGTGTCGCTTTCCACATTTATAACATGGAAGAAATAAATCCTTATTTCCTCCATGTTCTCCAAAACTCGATAATTTATCGAACTCTATAATACTCTTCTCTTATGAGTCCAAGGGTTGGTTACGATATAGGTTTTTAATCACATTTCATGATAAATGATTGGGAATAATCATGATATCTTTCACTCATACATCATACCATTTGGTTTCTCATAGTCAGCACATTTTCCTTTGTATTCAATGTTAACACGATTTCTATAGGTTCCAACCATTGACTAAAACCAAGAATTATAGTGTGTGAAACAATAATTGTAGTGGGAAAACAATATAATCATTTATAGGATGTCTAAATAAATACACCTTATTTTGAAAATAATAAATAGTAGGTTCAACATAGGACATTCATTGTCATCATCTATTCAAATCCTTCATAATGGTTTGTAAAGAAAATGTTAATTATCCAGAGCATATCCCCCAGGAGTGTCAAACCAGGTACATAGTAATCCCCATTTTTGAGTACCAGGTAATACTCAAGTAGGTTCAACATTACTATTTTAGAGTTGTTACCCATAATTACATCTGTTCTAGAACCACATCCACTTATATTATCTAAATATAGATATATTTCTAGTAAAAACCATATAATATCTACGTTACCAAAACTTTTAGATGTTCTTCAACACTTATCCTTAAAGTCTATCATAGGGTTATGTTCACTAATCTATTTTTTCCTAAACCGAGTTCCCAAGGTTTCTACTAAACTTTCTCTGATACCAACTATGACAACCCATAACCTAGTAACCTAGAGTTGGTGTCCACTTTATTACATTGGCATAAGATTCAAGGAACACATTTCAAAGAACTGAATAGTTTAATAGTCTTGATAAACTTGATACATAAATTATTTTAATATTACATTTGAATACAAAAAATGTAAAATATTTTTTTTTTAATAATATCATTATTCTCTCTATAATATCTTTATATATCATTAATTGTATACTTTTTGGATTCCTGGGAAAGGAAACAAAACAAGGGTGATATCAAATGATTATTAAGGGTTATGTACAATAGAAGCTATCATGATTCAATAAACATAATCAAAATGGAAAGTTAAATAACTAAATGCACATTCCCCTTAAAAATTAGATTGTCTTGATTAGATAAGGAATAATCAATATGTCAAAGTAAATAACTGAACACACATTACATTTAATCAATAAAATTAGAATGTAATTCATCCATCGATAATATCATTGAAAAAATCTCACGGATAATAATAACAAAATTATTACTGAAATAAATTCTTAATTGTTGGACAAAGTGATATCAGGAATCATGATAACTCTACTGTAGATATATTTCACTAGAGAGATTAAAATTGATGGGTATGTATACTCTAGAAACCCCTTTAACTAACGTTATCCAACTGATTTGTCTCATGAGAATACAAATGCATCGAGGGGATAATTATAACCATGACCCACCAATATATTCATTTCCAAATCTTTCCACATATATCTAATAATCAATTTAATTCATGAAAAATATGCGTTATCGACAAATTTATGTACTGAGTAACAAATATGGATTAAAAATAATTTCCCTATTCAATAATATAACTTTTAAAGTAAAATACCATATGTAGAAAGGATATAAAGTTTATGTTTAATTATATCAATGATAAATAATATGGATATTTAGGGGAAATTTAATTTCCAATGATGAAAAGAAAGTGAATATTTCAAGGTAAAGTTAATGATTATAAAACTTAATCATGGAAGACAATGTCAATACTTTCCTTGGTCAAATTGATCATAAAATATCTATAGAAATAAGAAGTATGGTATGAATAAAACATATCTAAAATGGATTATAAGTACAATAAAGGGTTGATGTCATTTATGAATATAAAAACCATGAAATTGTCATTAAAAACATTCTTGAGGAAAATAATATTTTCACTTTAAAAAAAAATTTAAAATAAAAGGTTTGAAAGATATTTGGAAAATAATTTTCTATGAAAATAATCTTTTAAAAACTTGTAAAATATGCTTTAAAACATTGAGTGGTCAATATAGTGGAAAATTTCATTCATGTCATACATATTAAAACAAAGACTCCATTCACATATTCAATAAAATCTAAATGTTAATTATTTGGAAAATCAAAGGAATATTCCTTTCAAAAAGATTTTAAAAAAAGTAAAAATGGTTAAAATTTTATTTAATAAATCATTTGAATAATGTTAATAACATTTTTTTTTGAAAACATGGTTTTGGAAGAAAAAGGGATTTTTGACTGAAGTGAGAAATGAAGTCGGATTTTGTTAAAAATATTTTATCAATAATTTTAAGTACTGAAGAGTAAAAGAATGGAACTATTATATCGAAAAATAATGAATAACCATATTATAATAAAAGTAAAGGTGTTTATTAAAAGGTGATGAAATAATTTCCTTCAATGGAAATTTAAGTATAAATAATCCTGATTAAAATGCGATTGTAAAATAAACCATTACAAAGATCATAAAATAGAAGTGCGAATTAATAAATGAATAAATTATTTGTATCAAATTTAAATACACATAAAAAAAATTAGAAACAAATCATAGTATAGTAAAAATTATTTACACTCATATTTTTATAATTCCAAAGACAATGAATAATTAATATAACCCAATGAAAAGAAACTGAGATATGAAATTGTTTACCACTTGGAAATTCTCAATTCAATGCCCCATTAGATGAAATAATTAAAATTAGAACTTAAAATATCATTAATTATTAATTATTCATCATATTAAATGAAAATAGGTAGTATATACTCCATATAAAATAAATGAGGTGCATAATATTAAAATATGCCTTAATGAAGAGAAATTGAGATGAAGTCCCTTACCTCACACTTCCTTTTATTTTAATACTATTTAACCTCATTTATAATGATTTTAGCCATGTAATTAATTTATAAAAGTACTATATTAATATTTATAATATCATATATAACATATTATCAAATGTGTGTTAATAATCATTCATTATTTTCAATGTTTCTAGTGTTAATTTCCTTGTTTTCTCATGCGTGTTTTTAATGAATGTTCTAGTTCTTTCACATATTATATAGTTAAATTATATCTATAATGATATTAATGTTTCAAATATCATTTTTTTCAATATATAGATTATTATATTTATTTTTTAAATTTAAACATGGAGAATGAATCACATTGTTTCATGGAGACGGTTGGCCATATGCATTCACGAGTGAAATTATAATTTCTTTAATGGGTGAAAGGGAAAGTATATGGGTGAGATATCAATTTTAAAGAATAAAAACAATCATATTTATCACTTATATTCGCTAAATTCACCCATATTACCTTCTATGAAAAGATTAAATGAGAAAAGAACACATCACTTCGTGAGGTGGCAGTCCTTCGTACACACTAGTGACATTGTCATATTTTAAAAGGAATGGAACATAAAAATGTATATGTGTTTTTAAAATTAAATAAGTATGATAATATAAAAAAATAAATATAAATTTTTCAAATTCATAAATATATCCATACTTGAAATTTGGTGATGAAAAACGAATTACATCGATTCACAAAGCGGTAATCAATTATACGCATGATCGATGGTTTCATTTCCCATTCAATGGAAAAGGAGATGAAAATTGGTAATTCCATTTAAAATATAACATATAATTAAATTTAATATAATAATTGTTTTATAAAATCATCGTTTAATAATATTTAAATGAGTTTGATGAAGAAAAAAAAAATAAAAACACTCTTCTAAGAAAGTTACCTCTTCTTTAGACAACTTCTTTAAGTTTACACCAAATTCATTCCTAGGATGGATTCATGATAAAAAAGAAATCTAGGATTTTGGGAGGGTAATAATAATGTGTTTTGGATAGGTCTTGGGTGAACCTAATTTCATTTTAAGTGTGAATAGGGGAGGATATAGGGTGACCTTTTATAAGTGGGGGAGAGGACACACATTGAATTTTTTGAAAAGAATCAATTACACCTATGTTTTACTCATGCTAAAAACCTAAAAAATGAATCATTATTGAACATTATAGATTATAAGGTAACTTTATTTCCATTAAATGGGTTTGGTACAATTTTTAGGTCATTTTAACCCTTATCATTTTAGTTTTACTATCCCATAAATCATTTTTTACCTTAACCTCGATAATTAATTTTTACTGCTTTTACTATTCATAATGGTAAAAAATTAAGTTGAACTTATATTATAATATAGATTATTATGATTCCAAATATGGAACCCATTTTTTCAAATTCAATTAATCAAATTGGTAGAATAAAATTTAAAATTATACTCGTAGATGTAATGAAAAAGCGGGTTCTAAAAGGGAGAATTATCATATGCATAGAATGTTTTAATATCAAAATTAACCATGAAATTGATTAAAATGGTCCAAATTAGTTAAATTTTAACATTATTTAACTAATTTTACTTTAAAATTAATTTAAAATTTAATTTAACCAGTTAAATAATTTAAATGAAAGGATAGTTTTGAATAAAAATCAGTATTTCTCACTATTCATTGAAAAATGAAACATTTAAGAAAAATACATAAAATTTTCCATAGGATAATTTTGATACGATGATTTAAAAAAATAAGTTCATTATTTAAAATAATTTTTTAAAAAATGTAAAAAATAATTTTAAATTATATGTGCAAAGCACGACTGAACCGTCTTTTAGAAAAATACATTGTTTCAGAAAAAATTTCTTTTTCTATCAAATGATTATTATTTTATTTATAATAAATAGATAACCAATGAATTTATTTATACATTTTTATACCATATAATTTTAATATTTAATTTATTATTATTCATACCATCCAATTTAACAGCTAGGTTATAAATTTATACTATATTATCGTTCATTTAGACAGAGGGTTATGGGTTTTTAAAGCTATATAAGAGATCAAATTTATTTAAAAATAAATATATCATAAATTCTCAAGGTGTTACATTATTTTGTAACATTGGTGTTTCATGTCATATATGCTATCATACCTAATTTCCTCCTTTTAAAATATTAGGATGTTACGAACTATTCATTGTAAATTTGAATGATCCATAGTTAAGTTAGACATAGTAGGCTATCTCAAATTAAAATATGTTTTCTTGGCATAAAAACATGACATGGTTAGTTTATGTGGTCCATTTATATAGAAATGTTTCATAGTTGGTTCATTCCTTCATGTAGTTAGTTCATTTGTTCTTACGGTAGACATTTCTATTCATGAAAAAAGTTGTTTCTTCATGTGGTCAGTACAATAATAGACGAATTCAGTATATTACTTAATGAAAATTATACATACATTATCATAGTGACTTGTTTTCTTCATGTGGTAGGTATTTTCCTTTACACAATCATTTCAACAATTTACACAATCAGGCACATGGTAGGTACGTCTCAATTTTATGATGATCAGAAATCTTGAAATTTAAATTTAATTTAATTGAATATAACAAAAGTATATTTTGGAGAGGACTGAATTAACTATTTAGAAAGTTCCTAAAATCATACCATATTTTCAATGAATTCAACTAGTTTTAATTTATCTATAGTAAAAATATTTCTCCCCATTTTTGGATTATAAAAAAGTATGAAGTTAAAAGACAAAATTGAAAAAAGGATTATTACATTAGTATATCAAAAATAGATTAGAAAAATATTACAAAGGGTAAAAAAAGTCCCTATCATTTATCCTAATCTAAATCCAAATATATTAAATCTATCATATCCAAATAAGGATAGGGTCCTTGTAATTTTAATTAGATATAGTGGAAGTGGTGGTCTAAGGATCATATGGGAGGTAGGCTCACCAATGACTAAATATATGGAAACAGGTATGAATTGATAGAATTCTTGAGTGGGAGTCAGGGAAGAAGGATTAATGTTAGAGGTGGTAGTTCTTGGATATAAGGACATTAGAATGGATGAATGAGGTTGAAAATCTATATAATAAGTGCAGATATTAGGTTCCCTAAATAGGGTAAAGTCACTAACTGCTTGAGAACAATGCTCTAGAGCCAGAAGGGAATCTTCTCTATTCTCCACAAAAGCTTCCAAAACCAGATCTATAGCCCCGAGCTTCTCATCTTGGCTATTAAAATACTAAGTTAGAGGTGGAATACTCAAGTCCAAATAAAAAGTTCTAAACATCCATTTTATATCTAACTTTATTATGATCCTACTTAGCTATTAATTAATTTCTGTCTTGTTTATTTCTCTTTCATGACCAGATTTATTTCCATCCTCTGAAACTATAGCCATGGTCCTAGTAGCATGGGTTTATAACCCATTAAAAAAATTATCTAGTCATTCAAAACTCATAAAACATAAACTTGAACTCATCTTGAATAAATTTTTTAATCTTATCTTCATAAAAACTAATTGAAAAAGAGAAGGAGGAGGAGGCATAGGGAAGGTTGAAAAAAACATTAAAAAACTATTGGTATAAATGAATTGTAAGATCGGATTTTTTTAGTAGGCATGGTACCTTAATTTTAGGTTAAACCCTTGTTATTGTTCTATTTTTTTGTATTGGATCCTAAAGTTGAGAATATGGTTAGGTTGGGTGTTTTGGAAAGAAGGAATCATGGGATAAAGGTTTCTTATAGGCCAAGTACATGACATGTATTTGTAATACATGACTCGTATTAAATAAAAAACATGTAATGGAATTTGCAGCCAAATTCATGGTGTGTAAGAAACATTCTCCATAAGATGGATATCACACATTACACGATGTGTAATGAATTTACATGCCATGTAAATTCCCTAGGTTAGTTTTTAAAATAATAGATAAGGCATCATTTTCAATAGTATCCCCACTAAAGTTCCTCTCTCATGTATAGGTGACCCACAAAGGAGCTCCCCATTTGAGCTATAGCTAGGTTCCATACATTCTTCCCCATTTGGACTCAGATTCAAGATTCTATTACCATATTGGATAGCTTCTGGTATATACTTCACTCTTCAGGCTCATTTATTTATTTTCCTTTCAATTGATGACACTATTTTGGTGTGAGATGATATTCCCTATTCTTAGGGTGTTCATCAATTTCTCTATTTTCTTCTGATTTGGGATGAGTTAGGATTCAATACTGGATGAGTGTTCTACTATGGGTATACAGAGGTGGTATATACCTTTTCCCACAAAAATTCATTGTTTTATAGATTGTTGCCTTTATGACACACACTAGACCTTCTAGTATTTCCATTAAAATTAACTAAGTTCCATTATTAAATTATTTGGAACCTATTTAGGTTTCTCACTAGTACCGTTATATGGTTAGTGGTTTTTAGCCTCAATCCAAACCACATGTGAGGTGTGTTTATATATTTTCCAAGCATATGAAACCCATTTGGGTTTGTGTGAGCATGTTCATTTTTGTGGGAGCCTTAATGATAATTGAATGAGTTATAGGATAGGGTTTATGCCTCCTTTTCCATGTGATTACAAGATATGAAATGATTTAAATTGGATAATTGTTTTATATGGAAAATTTGGAATGACTTGGATGAACTCATATATTATTTATCACTATGAAATGGGTTATGAAATGAGTAATGAATTTATTGATGAATTGATTATAGTTATGGATTCCTTGTAAATTTCTAATACTTAGACCTTGATTCCTTAAAATTCCATGGAAATTTGAAGTCTATGGATCTAAAATACTTAGGATTCCAAGGACATGGCTACTCTATGGATCCAACTTGATAGGACTCACCTTGGAAATGATTTGTGGACATAGTCCTTGGGCTCTACGCAAGTCTTTATTGAGTTTACCATGGAGATGCTCCAGGGAATTAATGAGGATGCCTTGGTCATATATACCTTGGATATGGCCTTTTAAGTCATGACACTTGATTACATGGAATGACCATTGTGGATATTTTATCATTCTTTATAGTTGAACCATTCTTATAGTTGATTGATTAGAGGTATCCATGTTTTGCTGGACAATATTTCTTCTTATTATGACATGTTACTTTTATTACCGTTACACCTATTATATATATTGAACACTACTTAGCCTATATACATAGACTAGTCAGGTTATAGACACCATTGGTGGTGACCTACTGAGTGTTATCTCACACCCTGTTTAAGCTGCCATTGGGTACCTGAAACCACTTTATGGGTGACGGTAGGGATTGGGGAAAGGTCCCAATTTATGATGATTAATTTGAATGTTACTTAAGAGTAGGGGAGCACATGACTTGGCTATGCTTGTGATGTTATCTGAAGATAATTTCCTTTTGTCTCTTTTTACTCTTGATACATGTATTTTATGGGATGCCTCTTTCCATGTATTTCCTAACATTTTTTTATGAAAACAAGACATGTTCTTCATAATGTATTTGGAATTGATTTTTTATTTGATTATTATTATTTATGTTTGGATGGTTTATCTTCCATAATTTATTTATATTATTTTTACTCTTGTTTATTTATTTATGATACCAATGTGTTACTATAATTATGAGGGAATAGTATCCTCATTATATTACCTTATACCCTTGCTGCTATTTAGTAGCCTCTAACACATGGGGGGAACACTTGAGGCCATATGACCCACCAGATTGGGGCTCTGTTTAGTGGATCCTTGGATGAGATGATACAAAGTGGTATTAGAGGTTTTTTTCTTTCTTTACTATTTTGAGACAATAGATAGAAGATTAGGAATGTATTGGAGTTTTTTAATGAGCTGTTCTAGGGAGTAGATAACCCATATGTAGGAAAAATCTAAATTACCTAAAATGAGGAATATTTATTATATATTTTTTTTTTCAATAACAGTTGATTGATTCCACTATTGGATTATACACACAATTTTTTATATTAGTATTATGATTGAGGGAATCATTTGATCCTTGGATCAATATGGAAATAATTTTTTAGTTTTATGCATCATCATAGTCACTTGATATGATTCAAATACCATGCCTATGACGTTTCATATAGGATGCATTTCTTGACTACATGACATTTATCATGTGTTCCTCATACTATATAGAATTGTTATTGGATAACATTTCTTAACGGACTAATAAAAAAAATTAATACTTAAAGTTCCTACCTTAACCTAAAATTTTTCCTACATGGGATAAAGTAGACACATTGAGTAGTCATTTATGGAGCTTTGATCCATGAACCACTGGTCGCATGAGATGTAACGTATTATGGTCAGGATTAAATGGATGTCATCTTTCAATTTACAAGGTGTGTGGGACCTTATAAATTTGAAATGATAATCCATATAATTCAAACACTATAAAAGGTATTATGATGTAAATAAATATCAATTTAAATAAATTTAAATTCTAAAATAAAATGGAAAGGTCGCCGTTAAATAGAGTTTACCATTCCAAATTAAAGGGTGTTTCCTCTATAAATTGCAATTGAAAGTCTATATAATGGGATATGTGTTTCGAAACCATGATCATGTCCTAGATCTAACATTAGTATTGGGTAGTAGGTAGTTTTTCTAATGTTATTTATGATTGTTCCTTTTACCCAGTCTGATCATTAGGAGCAGGCAGAGGGGTTTGACCTTTTTATAAGAAGGTTTTTACCTTTCCTATGATTTTATCTACGATTTTGTTGTTAACAAACCTTTTTCTGAAGCCTGTGCTTGGAATTATAGATACATGCCACCATGAAAACCTCCAGTCATGATCTAGGAGGGTGGGGATGACTATGCTCTGGAGGTGGTGGGCCCTATGTTTCTAATGAATCCTTCAGTAGTTCCCCTTATGGAACTAGTGGTTATACCAAATATGGGTGTTGATTCCTAGTTCCATGAGAGTTTCATGTTCTTTATACAGACCATTTAGAGAGCCCTGTAACCTACTTTTCCTATGTTAGAGCTGATCTGTGTGTTCCAATAGTAGAATCCAACAACTTTTTCATGGGATGTCGGTCCACATGCTATTGAGCCATGACTTGAGACTACTTTATAGATATTGGAGCATTTGGATACACCTCCTAATAGAAGAGTGAATCATGTAGTGTATATTTTTTGGGGAGATTCTAAGTGCTTGTGGGATGTTTTGAACTATGCTAAAAGGATTTGACATACAATTTACAGAGATTTCCAATTTAGTTTTTATGATTAATTCTTTCTTGAGACTCTAAGGGATGAACCGACCAATGACTTGATGTATCGGGATCAGGGTGTGATGACCATTGTGGAGTATTCAGAATGATTTATAGGCCATAAATTCTTTGAACCAATATACCTCAATGATAATTTTTTGAGGGATACATTCTTCGAGGAAGGCCTCAAGCATACAATTGAATCATAGGCGAATATGCTCTGGTTTACTACTATTATCGAGATAGTAAACTAAGCACTCATTACTGAACATAACCTAAGGGAAGCTGGGGGCATAGAGTAGGGTAGTTCAGTGTATTGACCAATTTTTTCCATATCATATGGAAAAAAGTGATGTTTTGAGACTTCTCAAGATGGGAATACCAGCTCGAGAATGAGTACTAGTAGTTCTATCTTCTATCATCAGTGTGGGAGATGGGGACATGTGAGTAGATAGTATGATAGAGACCCAATCGAGTGTTGGGCATGCGACTAGATGGTCCATGTATAGTGGTTCTGCTGGACCTTCCCTCTAGTGGATAGTGAGAGGCATTCGAATATGAATTTTGGATCAGGTGAAATATTCATAGATCTGGGTTAGGCTTAGAGCTGGGGTAGTATAGGTTAATCTAGATAAGGAGGTAGTCATGGATGAGGTAGCCAGGCACTAGTTGTATTATGATACTTAGGTTGGCTATCTCAATGTAGTGAGGTTGTTCCATAGGCCACAGTTTAGGCTAGATATATTATTTATATCCTATACTTAAGGAGTAGCTCACTAGGCTATCTATGGTGAGAGGTACTATCTTAGTAACTACTACTCAAATATCTTCCATTTTGATATAGGTGCTTCATATTCATTCATATCTATACCAACTGTGGAGAGCCTTGGGATCAATGTTCATATTTCTAATGGTGTTATGAAACTCAATACTCATTTGGGAATCATATTTGAGAGTATACACTAGTGTATATAATTATCTCTTTATATAGGTGGGATTCTCTTTGTATGAAATCTTTTTTTTCATGAGATGGAAAGGTTTGATGTCATTCTTGAAATGTAATAACTACCTTTTTATCATCCCCATGTTGTATGTTATCAATGGAGGGTGAAATTTTCATCAATAGAGGGTGGGATTTTTGTTCACAAGGGTGAATGGGAGTTTAGACAGGTAGAGTTGGACCAGAGCATCTTGGGTATAGTGGTATGGAAACTAAGATTACTAATTTATACTTGGATGACCAGGGAGTATGATAGACTGATTTCCATTCAGTCATGGATTTTTTGGGGGACGTATTGCTATATTAATTTTTTTTGTTTACCTATTAAGAGAGAGGTTGTCTATAGAGCGAGTTATAGGATCTACATTAGTGTCTATTACTTCTAACAGTATAGAGAATATTGAGTTGTTGGATCTCAAGAGACAACTGGAGGACTTAGAGGCAAAGGGTTTTATATGACCCAATAATTTTCTAATGGGTACACTAGTTCCTTTAAAAAAAGTGGATGTATCTGTTTATTTATATGTGGATTATCAAAAATTTAACTAGTTGACTGTTAAGAAACAACATACTTTACCTCAAATAGATGATTGCTTCGACCAACTCCAAGGAGCTTGGGTTTTCTTGAAAATTGATTTGAGGTTAGAATTTCATAAACTATGTTCCGGGATAATAGAAACACCACATAAAATGTTCTATAGTATGTATAGTCTTTATGAGTATCTGGTTATGATGTTCAATCTCATGAACACACCAGAAGTTTTTAAGGCATTGATGAATTGAGTTTTCCACCTGTATTTGGATTCTTTCATAGTGATTTTCATGGTTGAAATTTTGGTATATTATTAGGATTGACACAGTGATTCTATACACCTTAAAATAATTTTGAATAAACCGAGATATAATCAGTCGTATACCAAGATCACAAAGTTTCATTTCAAGATTGATGAAGTTCACTTCCTGGGTCACATCATCTCAGAGACTGGAGTATCTATGGACCCAGATATGGTGAGTGATATGGTTTATTAGGATAATCCTAATAATGTATTTTATATCTAATGTTTCTTAGGATTAACTAGTTATTAAAGGATCTTAAGTCAATAATTTCCATGTCTAACTAAACCTCTTATGGGATTTACTAAGAAGGGTGTGAAATGTTTATAGTCTAAAGCTTGTGAAAATTCATTTCAAGAGATAAAGGAAAGGTTTACTTGATTACTGATCTAGATTCTTCTAGAGCCTGATAGAAGTTATATGGTTTATAGTGATACATTAGGCATTGGTTTAGGAGATTTACTAATGCAGGGGGATTAAGTTGCAGTGTATGAGTATCATCAACTAAGACCTCATGAGCATAATTAACAGACACACAATATCAATTTAGATTCAGTTGTTCCTTCTTTGCATTTCTGGAGGCACTATTTTCTTAGAGATCATTTTTTGGTGTACATGGACCACATTAGCCTCAAGTACATATTCACATAGTGTGACTTGAAACTTCAGCAGAGAAGGTGGGTCAAGTATTTCTAGTCGTTTGATTTTGAGATAGCCTATATACCTAGTAAATTCAATGCCATTCTAGATTCTCAGAGATGGAATATTTAGAAATAGGTGATTTAGGAGGCCAGTAGTGAGTGGAAACTCGTGAACTTGTTTTCAGAGATTCACTTAGAAGTGTAGAAGAGTTTTGGATAGACTATTCTCTTATAATTATCAGTTAATATCACTCTTTTGGATTGGGTGAGGATGAGGTAGTTTTTAGATTATGAAGGCTTGGTCCTATAGTAGAGCATGGAAAGTGAGGACCTTCCCCTAGGTGGATTGTTCGCGAGGATGAAATTCTATGTATTCATAGTCTTTTTTGGGTTCTAGCAGACATATGCAAGGATATAATGTGAGAGTTTCTTGCCTCATATTGGGAATTGAATCCCATCGTTACTAAGATGTATCGGGATTTACACCATCAGTACTGGTGGATGGGTATGAAATGAGAGGTAGCTAGTTTTGTCATGAGGTGTTCCACCTATCAGTAGGTCAAGGTAGAACATCAGTTACCACCTCAAATTTTACAACATATTCCCATTAACAAGTGGTAGTGGTATGATGTCTCCATAAATTTTGTGATCGTGATACCAAGGGCACATCAAGGTAGTGGTGCCATTTGGATTATCTTGGACAGGCTGACGAAGGTCACCCATTTCCTTATGATCAGGGAGACCTTCTTAGTAGATAAGATTAGAAGAATTTATATCCATGAGATTGTGAACCTTCATGGGGTTACAAATAACATTGTATCAGACATGGACACCTAGTTCATATCTCGAGTTAGGTAAGTTTTACAAAGGGTGTCGGGTACACAGGTGATTTTCAACAGGAAATACCACCTTTAGACTGATGGTCAATCAGAGTGAACTATATTGGTCTTAGAGGACATGATTAGATCATGTTTTCTTAACTTTGGGGGTTCTTGGGAGATTCACATACCCCTATTTGAATTCTTCTACAACAATAGCTATTAGAAGACTATATATATGGAATCTTATGATACTTTTTATAGTAGGCCATGATGATCACCTATGTTTTGGTTAGAGATAGGGGATGTTTAATTTCATGGACCATGTATCGTGTAGGAGAATTAGAAGCTGGAACAGTTGATTCAGACACAGATGGATAATGACAGTCTAGAATAAAATCTTACAATGATCACCGTTGACAAACTCTAGAGTTTGAGGTCAAGGATCATGTATTTTTATATATCTCATTGAGGATAGGGAATTGGCAGATTCAGAGACATGGAAAAATTTCACCATGATATGTAGGGTTGTTCAAGTACCTATAGAGAGTCAGGCCAGTATCCTATTAGTTGTAGTTACCTCATAGGTACCAATCCATGAAATAAATATTTCACGCATCTCATATTTTCCATTATCACTCAGAACCATCTCACACTCTATGTCTAGATGAGGTTGAGCTACTAGTAGATGCATTTTTTTTGGAACATATTATTCATATTTTTGATTGGACTAGAAAGGCTCTATGAGGATAGTATGTTCATCTAGTATGGGTTTTATGGTAGGAAAACCATGTACAAGATGAGAATTGGGTGCAGGAGGCCAACATACATGATCAGTGGCTGAATCTTTTTGTAGATAGTGTTTTACCACCCTCAAAAGGGAAACTCGAGGATGATTTGTCTTAAGAGGGGGATATTGTAAGATCTTAGGTTTTATTGGAGGTAAAAATCCTTAATTTTTAGTAAAACAATTGTTAATTTTCTCTTTTATTTTTGGCTTACATCCCAATGCCATGATTGTGGGTCGGTTGGGGGTTTTGGAAAGAAGGAAGTAGGGTATAAATGCTCCCTACTTGGAAAGTAAATGATGTTTATTTGGAATACATTGAGTCTATTCAATAAATGACGTGTGATGTCCTGTGTAGGCTAATTCAATGAGTGTAAAGAACTTTCCCCATAAGGGAGATCTCTTACAATACATGATGTGTAAATTGTTTTCATACTGTTTAAATGCTAAGGGTTAGTTCTTAAAATAAGAGGTAGGGCCTCATTTTCAATAGAAGCTCCACCACTTTTCTTCTATCACACACAAGGGACATATGAAGGAGCTCCTCATTTGAGTATAATCTTGGTTCCATCTATTCTTATCCATCCTGCATCAGGTTAGAGATCTGATCATCATGTTAGATAGCCACCGGTAAGTGATTCACTCCTTTGTATAGTCTCACCATTCTACTTTCTATTGAAAATTATATTTTAGTGCACGGTAATATTCCTTATTATTATGGAGTTTGCCAATTTCTTCATTTTATTTTTATCTAGGATGATTTAGGAGACAACAGTGGATGAAAGTTCTACTATGGGTATATAGTGGGTTGTCTATACCTTTTTCCACTAATTTTAATTGTTTTATAGATAGTTCTCATTGTGTCGCATGCTCGACATTCCAGGAATTCCCATAAAATTAACTGAATTCCATGATTAAATTATTTGAAACCTGTTTAGGTTTCCCACTAGTACCATTATATGGTTGGAGGTTTTCAAGATCAACCTAGTCCACCCATGTGGTGTGTTTATATATTTTCCCTAGATATACCACCCCGTTGGGTGTATATGATCTCACATGTTTTAGTGGGAGCCTTAATGAGAATTTAATGAGTTATAGGAGAGGGTTTATTCCCACTTTTCCATGTGATTAAATGATATGAAATTATTTAAATTTTTTAATTTATTTATATGGAAAATGTGGAATGAGTTAGATGAACTCATATATTTGTTATGATTATGAAATGAGTTATGAAATGATTAATGACTTGATTATGGTTGTATATTCTTTGAACATTCCGGCTCCTTGGATCATGATTCCATAGGATTCAGTGGAAATTTATACTATATGGATCCATATTCAAGGGATTCCATGGATATTTATACTCCATGGATCTAGAATAATTAATATATAAAGGACATTGCAACTCTATAGATTCATCTTACTTGGACTCACCTAGGACATGCTTCATGGAAATGATCTTTGGGATCGACCTAAATCTTTACCAAGTTTTCCATTGAGATGCTCCAGGGACTCGATGAGGATGCCCTGGTCATTAATACCTTTGATCCAAACCATTCAAGACAAAAACTTGAATACACAGTGTGGCCATTGTGGATATTTTATCATGCTTTACAGATGAACTACACTTATAGTTTCTTGATTACAAGGATCCATGTTTGGATGGACAATATCACTTCTAATTATGGCACGTTACTTTTCTTATTATTACTCCTGTTATATATATTTTACATTTTGTATCCTATATACACCGATTGGTCATGTTATAGACACCATTGGTGGTGGCCTACTAAGTGTTATCTCACACCTTATTCGTGCTTCCATTTCATAGCTGGATAGACTTCATGGATGTAGGTAGTGAATGGAGAAAGCTCCAACTTTATGATTCTTTATTTGATCATTGATTAAGATTAGGGGAGCATAGGATCAAGCTATGCTTGTGATACTATCTGAAGATAGTTTCTTTTTTTACTTTTGATACATTTATTATATGGTATTCCTATTTACATGTATTTATTTCCATTTCTTATAGAGACATGACATATTCATCATACTATATATGAAAATTATTTTGTATTTTATTATTATAATTGATGTTTGGATGATTTATCTTTTTCTGTTAATTTATATTATGATTATCCTTTTTTACTCATGTATGATACTACTTTGGGACTATGATTATGAGGGTATAGTCTCTCCACAATATCACCGTATACCCTTTATACTAGTCTGAAGCATCATGAATATGGGGAGGCATGCTTGAATCCATGTGACCCACTAGCTCAGGGAACCCTTTAGTGGCTACCAAGTCAGGAAAACACATGAAACATCATATAAGATATATCAGTTTAGAGAGAACTAATCTGAGATCTGAAATCTGCAATCTCATTTTTCATCATCTCTATCCGAAATAGAGATCATCAATTAAGGTGATTAATCAGTAATGTAACAACTTAAAAATGTCACAATTTCTCACTTTTTTCAAGGAGTTTTCAAAATTAACAAATTCCTTCTTGAAAATACCCAATGACTCCAACTTGAACACATCCAATTTATCCTTAGTGACATATGAAGTAGTAGGAATAGAGGGTGTCAGATCATAGGGAGATATATCACTAGCATAATTCCTACCATCTAACTTAGTTACATCCTCCATTTATCTATATATTATAATATTATCCTCAACCTTTTTAAAAACCTCAACTCCATCTCTATCATAATCCTCAACTTATCCTCATGAACAACAATCTAAGATTCCTCACCATATTTGGTGGGATTAGGATCAAAGAAGTCTTAAATGGTCTGATCAACATAAGGTCTTAAAGGAGACAACTCAATTCTTTCTTCATTATCGACCTCAACAATAAATGATCATTATAATTTTCTTTGAACAAAGAGAATGGAACGTCCACCCTATCTAGGTGAACTACCTCCATGATCATCATCATCAGAACCATGATATTATAAGACCAAAGTAAAGGACTGGGGGACTTATCCCCCTTAGAAAGTGTACTTGGTACATGTTTCCTAAGAGTACTCCCAATAATACGAGATCCTTATGAGCTATCCACAACATCATCTGATTCAATATACTTATCCCATTATAGATTATCCTCATGACCTATTCTAGATTCATTAAGGTACATGACTTATCTTTCTTCTTATACTTCCTCTTCACAAAGACATACTTCCACTTCCACTTCTTTAGAATGAGAAACATAATCCTCTAAATATTCCACAACTTTATCAGGTTCAAGTCTTGGATCTAGAAGATACATTGGTCTAATATTGTACTTCATTAGATTAAGAATTTGACATAGTTTTTCTGAGTCATCCACCCATTCCTTTTTTTCATGGGTTCTAGTTTACTCTCATTTTCTTAAAAATTTATTGTGTAATACAAAATACATTTGATGAATTTATTCTTTCCTTACCCTAAGGAACAAATCCTTTATACTTCAACTAGGATGAAATGATCTTAGGAAAATATAATGAATTAAACCTCGAATATAGCTTACAAAACTCAACCATATGTCTCATGAAATATATAAAAAGAAAAATTTGAAGTTAATTATTAATAAAAAACAAGAAAAACAGATCCTGATTCCACAATATGATGAAATCCCATTTTCTTATACATATCAAATTCTGAATGAACTTGACCAGTAGCCTACATTCTTCACTAATTTCAACAACAACAGATCTCATGGGGGTTCCATTCTTGGTTAGTTCATCAAAAATAATTTTGAAATTAGGAATTTGTATTATTAATAGGATAATAGATTTGATAATATTCCTATTATCCTTTATAAAGAACACCTAAACATTTTCCCCAACATTTAAAGGAAAATTATAGAACTTCACAATTGACCATTATTCTCACGATATCTCTTTTCCCACCAAGGAAAATCTCTAGATGAACATAAAACTCCTTGAAATGTTTTATATAAAAAGGCTGACCATTTTATCTAAACCAAGTATCCCATACCTGATTTTGAATTGTATTATAGACCACTAATCTACAAGATTGCAACCATTATGCATAGAATTATTTTTTCCTGTTTAAACTAGATGATTGATTAAGTGTGGATTCTTTACATTTACATATTCACTCATGATACCTTTTGATTTTCATGATTTATTAGTAGGATATGACTCAACATGAGGCATGAAATTGGTGGAACATTTCACTTTCATCATTTTCTATTCAGTTTGAGTTTATAAGGCTTGTATACATGAGACAAAACAGAGAGGTTTAATATTTATATAGTGAAAGATTGGAGACTAGAGAAATCAATTCAATCAAAAAATATAGAGAAAATATAAGGTAAAATAAGGGTGTTGATTCAGATTCTAGTTTGATATCTAATTCAAATCATATAGGTACTAAAATAATAATAAACATAAACAAAATACCGCTATGATATTTTAATGTAAAATTCATTGGAAACTAAAATGGTAGGTCGGGTAAATGTGGATATATTATAACATAAGCAGAATAAGAATACTAACAATGAACTCACAATAGGTATTGTAACTATACATATAATATTTTTTTGATAAGTAAGTACTGCACGTGTGAAAAAGTATTCATGGTAAGCATAATGACCATTTGAGTTAATACTCATGGTAAGTATGGTGAACGCATGAAAAAGTTTCCCCGGTAGGAATAATAACCACATGAACAAAAACTCACATTCGACATACTAACCATGTGGAATTCACCTCATAGTTACTTCCAAAAAATAATCAGAATATAGAAGATAAATAGAACTTAAATAACTTAATGATCCAAAATTCAATTAGAAAAAATTGGCATAATTTATTAATCCCAATTCATTTCTAATATAATTTATTCTATAAAAATTCATGGGTTTTGTAAATATATCATCGTGATGATGTTCCTTACCAATGAACTCAAGAGTTTTATCACCCTTTTGAAAATGATCACTCAAAAAGTGATGTCTTATATTAATGTGAATTACTAAATAATGGGATATGGGATTATTAAAAGTATTTATAACACTTATATTATAACAACTTATAGAGACATTCCTGAATTGGTATCCATTGTAATGACCCAAAATTTCATGAATAAAATTCCCTTTCTTTTATTTAATTAAATGTGTTATGGATATACAAAACAAAATCAATTTTTTTATTTTATCCAATTGGATTTAAATGACTATTAAGTATCATTACCTTTGATAAAATAGTTTTTGAACAGTGATCACCTAACTAGTACAAATATAAGGTTTTAACAAATCCTTTTAACATAGACAAAAGAGGTGAGGACCTCATCTAGTAGACTCAGGCCATACGAAGCTCATTTTTCGAAGCTTGGGAAGAAGGTAGCATCACTAGGATTCTCTATAGACCAAGACCAATATGAGTTTCAACACGTTAATATTGAATGGAATCACCTATGGGATAATTTCAAGTTAATAGAGATTCTCAACCATGTAATGTTATCCGAGCCACCACAAGAGTCTGTCACCATCGCACACCTTACCCTTAGATATTATGCGGGTGTTATAAGGGGTAATGTAATAAGGTATTAGTTACTTATTGTGTAATCCCTTTTTATAAATAAAATTATTATTCCATCAATTCCTTTATGATAATAGTCTTTCTTAAAAAGTGATGAATTTGATAAATTGTCTTTTCGGGTAAAAATAGTACGTTTGAGAAATATATAAATTATATTAAACTATTTTTTTTATTAATAATATAATAAAATAAATTCTTATTAATTATTATTATATTTTTTCCTTATATGTAAATGATTAGGTAACCATTTTGATAAGAGTTATATTTTTTATACGATAAAACAGAAAATGTATTTTTAAAGAATTTATTTTATAGAATTAATGAATTTTTGAAATAATTGAAATTTTAATAATATATTACTATCAAATTACTTTTATGAATAATAAATTATCATATAATTGTTACAAAGTAAAATGTAAATTTTAGTAAGGTTTAAAAACTGTTTTTTTTAACCTACAAATTTTCAATAAATGATGGTTTTTATTTTAAAATTAAAAATTCACATATTTATAAAATTATTTATATAAAATGAATATTATTTTTCGAATTGGGACTTCGAAATTATTTAATGGTGAATTTCTCATAATTTTCTGAGACAGTCGAATTTTTGGGTAAAAATTAAATACCATATAAATATATAATGTGTTTTATAAAATCATAATGAACCAATAGTGATGTAATAAAATAATATAAAAAAAATTCGTCCAATATATGTAATAAATTTTAATTATGATGATTTTATATTTTTTTGATTAATTTTATAATGCCATAGTGGACCTTCCAAGACTTATAAAATATTTTAACATTTTAAAATGATTTCCTTGGGAGTGTGACTCACCTCCACATAATAAAGCCTAATATTTTAATATGTTAGAACCTTGTAATTAAAAAATATTTTATACCAATCCCCTCTTGTAGAAACTATGGTCAAAATCTATGGGATTATTTGTGGTTTTTATTAGTTTAATGTGTAGTGTCCAAAACCTAAATAATAAATAATTCTCTCTCATTCCCTATATAAAATCACCCAGCCTCCCATTCCTCTTCACTAAAACCATTTTTATCTCGACCAAACTATGAACCATACTCCCTAGA
This sequence comes from Viscum album, assembly GCA_963277665.1. NCBI lineage: Eukaryota > Viridiplantae > Streptophyta > Magnoliopsida > Santalales > Viscaceae > Viscum > Viscum album. Next base: position 1,704,988,683 of record OY728129.1, on the reverse strand, counting down.
GACCTTAAATGTCTCCCAAAAGCTCCAAAGAAGCCTCTCCCAAGTCTTTGGGATCACACTTCCATGTAAGGGATCGTCACTTTCCTCTCCTCATTTCAAATTAAAGCATCTTATTTGAAAGTAGTAATTGTAATTTAGAATGGTTATAATGTCATTATTTTATAATTATTCTATTAATATCCATTTTATGTTATTTTAATGAGGTATTATTTATCCCCCCTCATTTTCACCCTTACCTAAGCCGTTACTATGCCAAAATTTCGTAAGGGATCTTCCACCCCCTCTTTTACCAAGCATTCTTTTCATGTTATGTATTTTAATTTATTTTATTCATATGATGGAATATGTTATTAAATATAATCCCTACTGAACATTTTATTTGTAAATCATTATATCCCCTTCCACTCTCATTTATCCCTCTTATGAAACCTTATGTACTCTTGTTACCATGCCGATTTTTCATAAGGGATTCCTTCCTATCTCATTTTTGTCCAAGTTTCTTTATTCTCTTATACCCTTTTATATTAAGTTAAAAATATAGCGGTGTGATTTCACACCTCCCCCATACTTACCTCATTATTTTTGAATGATGATATACCCATTTCTCTCTCATTAATCCCTCCCATGTACACCCGTTACCATGCCGAAATTTCGTAAGAGTTATTCCATTTCTCCTCTTTCTTCAATTTTCTTTATTATGTTACACCTTCTATTTACAAATTACATGTGTTAGGATATGTATATATATGTCCAACATACTATAAATTTCATGTAAATATGATGATATACCCCTTTCCCTCTCATCAACCATTTTTATGAATTTTATGTTACGCCGTTTGGCTTTCAAAATTGCACCATAATTTTCCATGCCAAAAACATCATGTAGTGAATACCATGCCCATTTCTCTATCAAGGGTATTAAATTTTATGAACATATACTTATTGATTATATAATTTCATGTATTTATTTCACATTTATTTATCATGGAATAAATTATGATGTTGAATGATTCCATGTGGCACACTTATACATGAAATGAAATGTTTATAAAGGGTGTGCCCTGATAACACTCCAATGCATTGGGTAATGTTTTGTAGCATGATAAGCCATGTTCAATGAGGGTTTACTCTTGATAATTCATGTGCAATGAGGGTTTAATCATGATAATTCATGTGTAATGAGGGTTTACTTATGCTAGTTCATGTGTAATGAGGGTTTACTCTTGCTAATCCATGTGGGATGAGCCTTGGCTCATACTGATATCATGTTGTATGTTATTGTCAAATTTCTATGTTATGATAATCATGATATATCACACCTTTTTGTTCATATTTCTATTGTTCACCATTGATATGCCTATTTCCTAACATTTACTATATTCTTCTTGTTATGCCTTGTTTACTCTCTTACTGGGTTTTATAGATCACCCTTTTCTTATGTATGTCCTCATGTTATCCCAAGCAATGCTAAGTATGAAGAAATGTTGTGGTCATGTAAAATATATTTTCAATAATGATGTTCCATTTTATGTCTTAAGTTGTCATGTAATGTTTCTAATTTCCCAAGACACTAGACATCATGATCCTCAGAGTTTTATTAAGTTCAAGTTTATGTAATAAATCATGTTTAAGCGTGTAATAAAGAGCAGGGTGGTTATAGTTGGTATCAGAGGACAGGTTTAGTTATTTTTGGGATTTAAATTAGAAAACCCTAGTGAAAGCCTTAATTATAAGACTAATTGTAAGAAAAACAACCCTATATTTTTTTGAGTATAGAGTAAGTTAATTATTAAGAAATACATCCATGTTTGGATATGAACAAGTAGAGGTGGATCTGGCATAGATGTATCCAGGGGTAAAACCTGAAAACACCACTTTGAGCTAGACTCGAACGGGAAGTAGAGAACAACAATGGGCCTTACTGCATTCTTGGTTCGACACTCCTAGGGGATATGATTTGGTAAATTCATAAGCATAGTATGAACCATTATTAAGGGAAAAAATTCTAGTAAGAATATATGTAGCAAAGTAGATCATGGATAACATAGATCGAAGACTATAAATTCATAAGTTAAGGAAATAAATGTATTTTAAAAGTTATCCATTTTTTTCATTGGATTCCCCTTTATGTGTTAAAATATTTAATACACCCATCCCTAATTTTCATTTTATTCTAGCCAATGTCTGGTAATATAAGAAATATGAATAAAAACCGATGTGAAGGGCAATGTGATGAATGTCCTAGTGAGATTCTCGATCAAATGGGATCTCAAGTAGGACATATTGTGATTATACCAAGCCAGCTATCAAAAATCATGTTTAACAATTTTAACTTTCTTTAATGTCCATGGAAATCAAGGAAGGGTATGATGGCATCTCATGAAAGTCCATCTTCTAAAGTTGATAAGGAGAAGAAGTCCCAATTTCCTTTGTGCAACAAGTGTGGAAAGAGGCACCAAGGGAAATGTCACAAAGGGGCTAGGATATGTTTTAAGTGCATAAAGAAAGTGCACAAAGTATCCAATTTCCAAGAAAGAATGGATAATGTGATGGATGGAAACAAATTTCAATATAAGGAATATTACAGAGTTTTATGCTATAAATGTGGAGAAGTTGGGAATTACCCAAGATAATGCTCTCTTAAAAGGGCTGAGAAGCATGTTGAGCATCAAAAATCTCCATGATCAAGGGATCACAGGAAGTACTATTCTAATATGGATAATGATTAATGAATTACATGTAACCACTACTTCAAAGTAGTGTATGTTGTAATGTATTTCAATTCATGTACTATTAGTATATATTTTATAAGAACATTGTGTCCCTAGAAGAAATGATATTTAATCATTAGGGAAAAACTTCTATAAGTGTTGTATCACATGTTGAAATTTTTGGGAATGTTCTTCTTGAAAATTTTATAATTATTCCTTTGGTGGAATTTTAGGCAAAAAGACAAAGTCATTGCATACGCCTCAAGGTAGTTGATAATTAATGAGCAAAACTATTTCACACATGATATTGTCACAACCCGACCCTGCCCGGGCTCGAGCCGCAACTACCCCAATCCCACCTCCATAGGCCAGGGGATGGCGACAAGCGTTGAAGGCTAAACAACTCGGGGAGGCCTTTTCCTGAGTACCTGTACACATACACGCAGTCCACTCAATGCAGAAGTGCAGAGTAAAAAGAAAAGAAAAGTACCAACTGTATACATACACCACAAATGTGCATCGACATCTAAACAGTACAAAGCAAAAGCTGAAGGTAGACTGAATAGGAAAATAGGAAAAACACATGGACAACCAAAAAAGCACCATAACCTGACAACAAGTAAACAAAAGAAAAAAGTTGGAAGATTCCCACGCCTAGAACCCAACTACGACCACCACATGCAGTACAAGCTCCCGAACTCTTAATCTCCACTGAAGTCACGACCAACCTATCCGTCGTCTGCAAGGGCACACCAAGTGTGGGCAAAGCCCAAGCAGGGGTGAGTATAAAAATACTCAGTAGGATGCCTCGAAGGCTCGAGGGAGCAATAAAGGAGGTACTGAAGAGGTGAGTAGTAGATCAAACAAGGAAAAGTAAAGGAGTACAACCGAGAGTGCAATAAGGAGTACAGATCAACCCAACAAGAGGTAGGAAGTAGACTCATCCTATCACAAGGAGCTAGAAACGGTGAGAAGACGAACTTATAGTCGAGTCTTTGCTACCTATAGAAGGAGAGTAGACTCGTCCAACCACGAGAAGCTAGACACGGAAAGCACATGGCATACCCCATGTGTCTTCTCCTCTCCTGGTGGGAGAGTAACCAAGCCCAAGAAGTGGGTACTGGAACAAGGTGTACACATATGCTCTGTCAAGAAACCCAAACAAGATCGTAAGGGGATCTCTGTCCTGTATCTCAGCCCAAGAAGTGAGTCGCCATCAGTCTCAGAAGTAACCATCATCGATGCCCAGCATCCCACACGTCTGCCTGGAACTGCAATCCAAGGGGCTCAAATCACCACACCTCGACACTATCCGCTTTGGGCAGCACTGACTCGCCCGCATGATTTTAGGTCGCCTCACAAGGACGCGTCTTGGTGGGGAAAGCGCCCCTCATACTTGAGAGTTCTAGGGGAATGGAAAAACACACCTCATCACTGCCCCGCATTAGAGAGGTCTCCTCAAAGTCAAAGCTATCACACCACTGACCCGTAAAAACGAGGGTCCCGCTCCAGTAGTCACGGAGTAAAGCCACAAACTAGCCTAGTAGAAATGACTGAGTCTGAAATACATACGGGTGAGCCACTACCCAGCCCTGCTAGAGAGTAATTCATATTAATATATTGGGTGATGCACTGCCCAACCCTACTGGAGGGTAAACCCTAATACATCATCAGGAGACCCACTGCCCAACCCTGTTGGAAGGTAAACCCTAATACATCATCAGGTGACCCACTACCCAGCCTTGCTGGAGGGTAAACCCTAATACATTGTCAGGAGACCCACTGCCCAGTCCTGCAGGAGGGTATACCTGGAATAAGTCGACAGGCGACCCACTGCCCAGCCCTACTGGAGGGTAGACCCGGAAAAAGTCGACAGGAAACCCACTGCCCAGCCTTGCTGGAGGGTAGACCTGAATCACGATGACGGGCGACCCACTACCCAGCCCTGCTGGAGGGTAGACCCTCAAGAGTCATCGGGTGACCCACTTCCGAGTCTCTACTAGAGGGTAAACCCTGAGAATTCGATGAGGAACCCACTGCCCAGCCCCGCGGGAGGGTAAACCCGGTATTGCCCTGGCAATCTCTACTGGATGGTACAACACTGGACAACCCTGCTGGAAGCAACCTCCTGGGTAGAGGATCGGTGCCCACGTAATGTGTTGGTCACACCGAATCCACAAGAACTCTATCAGGGAACACGAAGCAACTATTCTGGACAAACCATCGAGAACAGAACCAGGGGAAAACCACTCAACCCTACTGGTCGAAACCATCATGAATAGGACCAGGGGAAAACTCAGCCATGCTGGTCAACTAACGAGAACCGAGTAACCCTCTACTTTGTGAGAGGTCAAAAGTATGTAAAGAAGAACACGACACGAACATTGGACCCACATGATATGTGGCCCCAAGTCAACCCCAACCAAGCACACAAACATTCTCAGGTACAAATCATACGTACCTCCAAGCGCTCCCGTATACTCCCTGAGTATACCTCGTTTTCATCCCAAAGGCTATCGTGTACATGGCACCCAACGTCAACGTAAAGAGCATAAACATAACAACTCTAACTTGCCACCTCAACAGCTAAGGCATGGCTAACCACATCTATTCAAGCATTACTTCACTCACACGGGAGTGCATGCGATCACACGCCAAGGGTCCGCTACAAACACAGTAGAACGAACCACCACCTGAGCACCTTACTTGCTTCCACATTTAATGATAACTCAAAAGAGACTCCACACAACCAAATGGATCATACCGTTGTAATCCTCACGGAAAAACATGTGAGGTAGGCTACTTACTCGTCTAAAATGGTCAACTGGTGAAAAAGGGACTATTCACCATAACAAAACCGTGTGGGTCCCACCCAAAGATCCAGAAACTGAACAAATGGATCACACAACTATGATCCCCTCAAAAAAACACACGGGATTGACTATTCAATCGCCCAAAATGGACACCCGGTGAAAAAGTCGCACTACATTGTTCATAGCTTAAAAGACGGCTTGTGGGGCCCATGCCTCAACTCCGGCTTCAACGCCCGTAACCACCCCGGTCAATTTCACCTCGATGCCAGGGTCACAATGCCACTGACGGCACCTAAAACAGACTCCGGATGTAGAAGCTACAAAATCCCGCGTTACATGCAAACGGGGCCCCGTGGGGCCCACACCTCAAGCCCGAATTTAGGCCGGCGGATTGAGCCATTGTGATCCCCTCAGAAAAACACATTGAATGCAGTACTCGAACACCCCAAGCGGATGTCAGGTGAAAAACGACATTTCATCGTAAAGTGTACGAGCTAGGCCATGTGGGTCCCACACCTTATCTTCAACCCGCACGCTTCGAAAAACATCTCAAAAAGTCTGCACGAGGACTGGGGTCATGCTGCCACTGATGGCGCATCAATCAGACATCCCAAATATGAGTTAGGTCCGACTCAACAATTAATTAATTAATTAATTAATTTTTCACATTTAGTGTTTCGTGCTACCGAGCAACGAAACCAACCCGCAAGGGCTCTGAACTAAACATGGAAGGACCACCTCATCTTTGGGGCCATCGTGCCCTTGACGGCACGTCAAATGAAAGTCCGACTCGCGAGCCACGTCCGTCGCAACTTTAATAATAATTTAATATTATTGAATTAACACATCTCGGGGCACCCAACTTTGGGCGCAGGACCCAAAAACCCCAGAACCCATTTTAAAAAGTCCGTCTCGCTAACGTGGATCTGCAGCCACAAAAGGCGCGTCAAACGGATGCGCCGTTTAGAAATAATGGCCCCCCGAATGCTAGGGGGCCCAACCGGGCCGGTCCGGCCCAATTTGGCTGGACCCAACCGCCTGGGCCGGCCCGTCCCGGCCGACCCGGTCGACAGCCGCGACTCGATGGTGCGGTACCCCACTGGAAGGCGGCGCCTCGGGACCCCGCTGGTCCCCTGCGTCGACCGGGAGACCCGTATGAGGCGGGTCTTGCTCCCCCGAGACCGCCGCCTCCGCCTAGCGCCTGCCGGCCTCCTCCGCTCGAGCCGGCGCTGACCGCTGCTCCGCCATGCTACCGAGACGCCGCCTCCACCTGGACCTCCACACACAGGCGCCTGCGCCGCACGACCCCGGCCGCCGACCGCTGCTCCGCCCTGCTGCCGAGACGCCGCCTCCGCCTGGCTGCTTGAACCCACCGGAAAACATCCCTAAACCCACAAACATCGCCGGACCGCTACGGCCTCATCCGATCTCAGATTTCAATTCCGAAAGATGAAATGGAAAGAACATAATGTATACTACATGTTCGCGGGATTTTTTATAGGATCAAAAAATAATTTGGTGAAAAAATTGGGATTCAAAGATGGGTTTGGGATTTAAAACTCAAACGAACACCGCCTACCTCTTTGGCATAGCCCGATGCTTCGTCGTTGACCATCCGGAGTGCCCGCGCCTCGCCGGAGTCGCCTTGCTGGAGCCGCCTCACTAGAGTTGAGGAGGAGAGGGAGGGGGCTTCCACCTACCGCTGTCCAGGCGAAGAAGAAGAAGAAGAAGAGGGAGGGGTGTGTTTAAGTAGAAAACACTTAAACCCCCCGCCTGGTACGCCCCCGACTCTGCTCCCGATGCAGACAAAAAGGAGGGTGCCCCTGGGGTAAAATCGATGCTATGAGTGCAATGATGGTCTCGAAGTTTTAATATGAGGCCCCGTTCAAAAGTTATAAAATTTAACAACCGAGGCCGCTAAATTACGAAAACGCCCTTGGCGGCGCTTTTCACCGAAGGCCCGCGCCTGCGAAAGTTACACCCCTACCATGGTAAACCGCACGTTCCGGACTCAACAGTGCCATAAGTTTCCCAATCCGAGCCATCGTTTAAGATATAATTGAATTTAACCATTAAACGAATAAATTTATTATTTAATTTATCTGTTCCACACTCCGATAGCGAGCGAGGGGTCCTAACATCCCGCGCCGACATGTTTTATGTTGTTACTATGGTAAACACCCCATTCTGGACCCATCTGTACACTCAGATCTCTGATCTGAAACTCCGTTTAGTAGTTATTCCATTTATTTGGCGTTCCTAGTGTGAACGCACTGAAAACTTGATTTCGGCCACACCGGGGCTCGGAATTGCACGCCGTCTGAAGGCGCTGCTCTGGAATAATATCAAGAATATTCTAAAGTCTTTTACAACAAAAAACTGGGTTCTTAAATCATTCCCTCCTTCAATATTTTCGTCCCCAAAAAGCAAAACCAGGGAACAACTCAGGGTACTAAGCCCGCACCTGGCTCTCCCGTACCCAGAAGAACTCTTGCACAGTTCTGCGCCACCGCACACAGACCAAAAGATTTGATCTGTTCACGCAAGGTATGCCCTCACCGATGACGTGCATAGGAGCACGCACACTTCTTCTCAGGTGATTCACATGGAAGACGTCGTGCACCCACACCAGCCTTTGGGGTTAGGGCAAGGTGATAGGGAACCTCGCCATCCCTTTGCACAGTCTCAAATGGACCAAAGGCACTCAGGGGTAACTCACCTCCCCGACCGAACCCTTACGTCGCACGCCGCGACTGGAATCACCGCCCGCACCTAGAACAAGTCCCGATGATTTCCTCCTTCAGAATATCCATATGGTGGAACACCCAAGGATATCTGGTTGCACAAGGTTTCACAGTCGATGTCTCACAACCAAGACCCTCTTACACGCTCGGAAGCAAAGGAGTCAACACCATCAACTAATGAGAAAGATCATATGCCTTCTAAATTTCCGACATAGGGCCACAATGACGCCCCACGTCACCCTGGTAACACCTCAAGCAAGGAGCAGGGAGGAAAGTATTCCATGCACAGAGTCTAACAATTATACTGCAAGAAGTAGAAGAGCTGTAGAGTGTACCTCTTATCACCTCATGTTCCGAAGAATCGTAGACATCCAAAGCTCGCGGCTATCCGCGGTCCCAACTGTCAGCTCCTAGAGCCCGATGTGGACAGCCTAGTGGTGATAGGAAGACCTCGTAAGGTCGTACCCCACTACCAGCTCCCCCCGCTCCTCTTCTATCACCATCTCTCTGGGCGCTACTTCGATCATGGCGCTGCCTCCGTCGTGGTGGTGAACCTGCTGCCTGCCCGAAGCTCTCCGCATGCCTGGTCGGGCAGTCCCGTGCCAGGTGACCTCACCCATCGCAAGAATAGCACTGACTCTCTTCAGGATGCACTGGTGCCCTCTGGTGCCACTGTGGTGTACTACCACGCCCCTGAGTCCAGTTGTCAGAAAGCCACCTGCATCGAGGTTCTGCTTTCCGACAGCCCCTAGCTGTAGAAAATGTCTCGGCTCCATCATGCCTGTAGCCACCACCAACTCTAGAACGTGACAGGAAGCTCTCTGTCACCAGTGCCTGCTCTAGCACCCTGGCATATGTGGAAATGCCCAAGGGTACTATGACAGCACGAATCTCTCAGCGGAGACCCTGCTCAAACTTCAGTGCTCAGATTTTGTTGTCATGGACCAAGTCCAGGTAAAAGCATGCACGGTCTACGAAACTAGCCGCATACTCGGCCACCATCATCCCTCCCTGCTGAAACTGCAGGAGCTCCTGAATCCGAATGGAGTGCAAGAAGGAGGGGAAGAACTCCTCATGGAACAACAACTGAAGGTTGCCTCACAAAAGCGACGACTCATCAAGAAACTAAGTCACCAGACTCCACCAACGCCAAGCTTCTCTATGAAAAAAAGTTGACTGCCAAAGCCACCATAAGATCTGTCGGCGTCTGAAGATGCCTGAAAAGGAAAACCACTGTTTCTAGCCAAACCTCTACTGCCTAAGGGTCTGGCTCACCACTGAACCTCAGCGGTCTCTATCACTGGAACTCACGGAGTGTGCTCAACTTGTGCTCAATCTCAGCCTGCTCTGCTGAAGCTATCTGCTTCTCAACAAGTGGGGGTGCTGCTACCAGCCCACCCGGAGAAAGGGGCTTGCATGATGGGTCCTGGACTGAGGCATCATATCTTACAGGGTCATATTCATGAACCGAAGATAATATCCTAGCTGTCTGTCTTTGCGGAGACATCCTGAATGTTATCAAGGAGTGCCACGATCAGATGAGCATATATATATATATATACCAATAACAACGATGGGGAGCTGACTCAAGAAGGACAGTCAAAGACTTAATCTTATGTGATGCACAAACCAATTTTCCTTGAAATGAGTGTCTCAGCATGCCGAGTTGACAAGTGGGTTATCAAGGTCCTGGTGAATGGATACGTCGGCCACTGCACCATCACTGGACTCCCTGTCCTGAGAGCCGCTCTCGAGACATGCTAACACTATTTCCCCAGATCCCAACCAATTTCTCTTTTAGGGACGTCCGCACTACTTCCCAAGAAACGAACCACCTCTGATACCACTTTTTCATGACCCGACCCTTCCTGGGCTCGAGCCGCAACTACCCCAAGCCCACCTCCATAGGCCAGGGGCTGGCGACAAGCGCCAAAGGCTAAACAACTCTGGGAGGCCTTTTCCCGAGAACCTGTACACACACACGCAGCCCACTCAATGCAGAAGAGCAGAGTAAAAAAGAAAAGTAAAGTACAAACTATATACATACACCACAAATGTGCATCGACCTCTAAACAGTACAAAGAAAAAGATGAAGGTAGACTGAAAAGAAAAAAGGGAAAAACACGCACCCAACCAGAAAAGCACCACAACCCAGCAACAGCTAAATAAAAGAAAACAGCTGGAATATTCCCACGTCTGGAACCTAACTACGACCACCGCACACGGTCCAAGCTCTCGAACTCCTAAGATCCACTAAAGTCACGACCAACATGTCTGTCGTCTGCAAGGGAACACCAAGTGTGGGAAAAGCCCAAGTAGGGGTGAGTATAAAAATACTCAGTAGGATGCCCCGAAGGCTCGAGGGAGCAACAAAGGAGGTACTGAAGAGGTGATCATTAGATCAAACAGGGAAAAGTATAGGAGTACAACTGAGAGTGCAGTAAGGAGTACAGATCAACCAAACAAGAGGTAGAAAGTAGACTCGTCCTATCACAAGAAGCTAGAAATGGTGAGAATACGAACTCCTCGTCGAGTATTTGCTACCTATAGCAGGAGAGTAGACTCGTCCAGCCATAAGAATCTAGACACGGAAAGCACGTCGCATACACCGCGCATCTTCGCCTCTCCTGGAGGGAGAGTAACAAAGCCCAAGAAGTGGGTACTGGAACAAGGTGTACACATATGCTCTGTCAAGAAACCCGAACAAGATCGTAAGGGGATCTCCGCCCCATAGCTCAGCCCAAGAAGTGAGTCTCCATCAGTCTCAGAAGTAACCATCATCGATGCCCAACATCCCACACGTCTGCCCTGAACTGCAAGCTAAGGGGCTCAAATCACCGCACCTCGACATTATCCGCTTTGGGCGGCACTGACTCGCCCGCACGGTTTTAGGTCGCGTCGCAAGGACGCGTATCGGTGGGGAAAGTGCCCCTCGTACTTGACAGTTCTAGGGGAACGTCAAACCACACCTCATCACTTCCCCGCAGTCGAGAGGTCTCCTCAAAGTCAAAGTTGTCATATCACTGACCCGTAAAAATGAGGGTCCCGCTCTGTTAGTCATGGAGTAAAGCCACAGATTAGCCTAGTAGAAAGGACTCAGTCTGAAATACCTACATGTGACCCACTACCCAGCCCATATAGAGGGTAATTCAAAATAAAATATCAGCTGACTCACTGCCCAGCCCTGCTGGAGGGTAAACCCTAATACAACATCAGGCGACCCACTGCCCATCCCTACTGGAGGGTAAACCCTAATACATCATCAGGTGACCCACTGCCCAACCCTGCTGGAGGGTAAACACTAATACATCATCAGGCGACTCACTGCCCAGTCCTGCTGGAGGGTAGACCTGGAAAAAGTCGACAGGCGACCAACTGCCTATCCCTGCTGGAGGGTAGACCCGGAACAAGTCGACAGGCGACCCACTACCCAGCCCTGCTGGAGGGTAGACCTGAAACAAGATGACGGGCGACCCACTGCCCAGCCCTGCTGGAGGGTAGACCCTCAAGAGTCATCTGGTGACCCACTGCCTAGTCTCTGCTAGAGGGTAAACCCTGAGAAGTCAATGAGCAACCCACTGCCCAGCCCCGCTGGAGGGTAAACCCGGTATTGCCCTGGCCATCTCTACTGGATGGTAAAACACTGGACAACCCTGCTGGAAGCAACCTCCTGGGTAAAGGATCGGTTCCCGCGTAATGTGTTGGTCACACCGAATCCACAAGAAATATACCAGGGAACACAAAGCAACTCTGCCGACCAAACCATCGAGAGCAGAACCAGGGGAAAACCACTCAACCCTACTGGTCGAAACCATCTTGAACAGGACTAGGGGAAAACTCAGCCCTTCTGGTCAACAAATGAGAACTGAGGTACCCTCTACGTCGCGATAGGTCAAAAGTACGTAAAGCAGAACACAAAATGCACATGGGACCCACACGACGTGTGGCCCCAAGTAAACCCCAACCAAGTGCAAAAACATTCTCAGGTACAAACCATACATACCTCCAAGCACTCCCGTATACTCCCAAAGTATACCTTGTTTTCATCCCAAAGGCTATCGTGCACACGACACCTAATGTCAACGCAAAGAGCATAAACATAACAACTCTAACTTGCCACCTCAACGGATGAGGCACGGCCAACCACATCTCTTCAAGAATTACTTCACTCACACGGGAGTGAATGCGATCACACACCAAGGGTCCGCTACAAAAACAGTTGAACGAACCACCACCGGAGCACCTTACTTGCTTTTACATTTAATGAGACCTTGAAAGAGACTTCGCACAACCAAACGGATTGTACCGTTGTAATCCTTGCAGAAACACATGCGAGGAAGGCTACTTACTCACCCGAAACGGTCAACAGGTGAAAAGGGTACTATTCACCATAACCAACCCATGTGGGGCCCACCTCAAGATCCTTAAAATGAACATACAGATCACACCATTGTGATCCCCTCGGAAAAACACACGGGATTGACTATTCAATCGCCCAAAATGGACACCCAGTGAAAAAGTCACACTACACTTTTCACAGCTTAAAAGACGACTGGTGGGGCCCACGACTAAACTCCGGCTTCAACACCTGTAACCACCCCGGTCAATTTCGCCTTGATTCTAGGGTCACAATGACACTGACGGTGCCTAAAACAGACTCCGGATGTAGAAGCTTCAAAATCTTGTGTTACATGCAAACAAGGCCCCGTGGCGCCCACACCTCAAGCCTAAATTTAGGCGGGCAGATTGTGCCATTGCGATCCCCTCAGAAAAACAATCTGAATGCAGTACTCGAACACCCCAAGAGGATTTCGGGTGGAAAAACGATGTTTCATCATAAAGCGTGCGAGATAGGCCCTGTGGGGCCCGCACCTTATCTTCAACCCACATGCTTTGAAAAACATCTCAAAAAGTCCACACGAGGACTGGGGTCATGCTGCTGCTAACGGTGCATCAATCAGACATCCCAAACAAGAGTTAGGTCCGACTCGACAATTAATTAATTAATTAATTTTTTACATTTAGTGTTTCATGCTACCGAGCAATGAAACCAACCCACAAGGGTTCCGAACCAACCATGGAAGGATCGTCTCATCTCCAGGTCCACCGTGCCTCTGACATTAAGTCAAACGAACGTCCGGCTCGCGAGCCACGTTCGTCGCAACTTTAATAATAATTTAATATTATTTAATTAACGTGTCTCGAGACACCCAACTTCGGGCATAGGACCCAAAAACCCCAGAACCCATTTTAAAAAGTCCGTCTCTCTAACGTGGATCTACAACCGCAAACGGCGCGTCAAACGGACGCACTGTCTAGAAATAATGGGCCCCCGAACGCTAGGGGGCCCAACCGGGCCGGTCCGGCCCAATTTGGCTGGACCCAACGGCCTGGGTTGGCCCGCCCCGGCCGACCCGGTCGACAGCTGCGCCTCGTTGGCATGGCACCCCGCTGGCGTGGCACCCCACTGGCAGGCGGCGCCTCGGGACCCCGCTGGTCCCCTGCGTCGACCGGGAGACCCGCATGAGGCAGGTCTTGCTCCCCCGAGACCGCCGCCTCCACCTAGCGCCCGCCGGCCTCCTCTGCTCGAGCCGGTGTCGACCGCTGCTCCACCCTGCTACCGAGACGCCGCCTCTGCCTGGACCTCCGCACGCAGGCGCCTGCACCGCACGAACCCGGCCGCCGACCATTGCTCCGCCCTGCTGCTGAGACGCAGCCTCCACCTGGCTGCTCGAACCCGCCAGAAAACATCCCTAAACCCGTAAACTTCGCCGGACCGCTGCGGCTTCATCCGATCTTGGATTTCAATTCCGAAAGATACGATGGAGAGAACATGATGTATACTACATGACCATGGAATTTTTTTGAGGATAAAACAACAATTTGGTGAAAAAATTGGGATTCAAATAGGGGTTTGAGATTTAAAACTCAAACGAACACCGCCTACCTCTTGGGCGTAGCCTGATGCTTCGTCGTTGACCTGCCGGAGTGGCCGCGCCTCGCCAGAGTCACCTCGATGGAGCTGCCTCGCCGGTGTGAATAAGGAGAGGGAGGGGGCTACCGCCTGCCACTGTCCAGGCGAAGAAGAAGAAGAAGAAGAGGGAGGGGTTGTGTTTAAGTAGAAAACACTTAAACCCCCCGCCCGGTACGCCCCCGACGCCACTCCCGATGCAGACAAAAAGGAGGGTGCCCTGGGGTAAACACGATGCTCCGAGCGCAACGGTGGTCTCAGGATTTTAATATGAGTAACTGTTCAAAAGTTATAAAATTTAACGACTGAGGCCACTAAATTATGAAAACGCCCTTGGCAGCGTTTTTCACAGAAGGCTCGTGCCCGCGAAAGTTACACCCCTCCCAAGGTAAACGGCACGTTCCGGACTCAACGGTGCCCTCAGTTTCCCAATCTGATCCATAGTTTAAGAGATACTTGCATTTAACCATTAAATGAATAAATTTATTATTTAATTTATCTGTTCCACGCTCCGATAGCGAGCGAGGGGTCCAAACGTCCCGCAACGACATGTTTTATGTCATTCCTAGGGTAAACACACCATTCTGGACCCATCTGTACACTCAGATCTCTAATCCGAAACTCCGTTTAGGATTTATCCCATTTATTTGGTGTTCCCAGTGTGAACGTACTAAAAACTTAATTCCAGCTACACTGGGGCTCGGAATCGCACGTCGTCTGAAGGCGCTGCTCTGGAATAACATCGAGAATATTCCACAGTCTTTTACATCCAAAAACTGGGTTCTTACAGATATGGAGTTGGCGGTATTGATCTTTGCGTTAAAATTCAGGCGACATTATCTCTTTAGGGAGAATTAGGAAATATATATGGATCAAAAAAGCCTCTAGCATATATTCACATAGAAAGAGATGAACATGATCCAATGAAAATGGTTAGAGATTATCAAAGACTATGACTTATAAATGCATTACCACCCTGGGAATGTGAACAAGGTGGTGGATACTCTAAGTCGAAAGGACCCATGGATTCAATCATTGATGAGAATTGAAAAGGATCCAATATTATTAGATTTGATTAAGATGAACATGGGAATAATAAATAATGGAAAATAATCAAAACCTTCACAATTGATTTACAAAACATCTCTTTTGGAAATGTTAAAGGATTCTCAAAAGTATTATTGACCCATAGATATTGTTGTCCACTATATCTAACTATAATGGTTTTAATTATCACAAATCTTGTCAAATTTTAATTATCAAAAATCATGTTAGATATTAATTATCAGAAATCATGTTAGATATTAACAGATATCTTAACTCATGTCAGATCCTAAATAATGTCAAAGCATTATATTGAATATCAGATCATTTCAATCATATAACTATTTATGTGTGTTTAAGTATAAATAATATTATAACTGATTTTCTATGTGTAATTATGGGTATTAACACTCTCTAAATTTTCTGAACTGTAAGACAGATAGAACATCTAAAATTATCTATGTATGAGTCACTGACACCGACATACAGATGACTCATCAACAAACATAAGACTCACTGATAGACAGTTCAAACAGGAATGGGCTCTAAGTATTTGAATATGAAAATATTGAAAGGACTCACCATTGGAATGAGTCACCAAAACATCAACTATCTCCCTAATGCAGACAACTTACTATTGCATATGAATCGCCGATGCAGATGACCTACCATCAGTCCAAGTGACCTACCTTTACAAGGTGCTACTGATGCATAGACTCATTGTTAGTTGCAATGAGTCACCGATACATCAACTTTATCACTGAAAGAAGGAAGGAATCACCATTGAAATGAGTGACTAATAGACCAACTGTCTCACCGATAGAAGGAAGGACTCACTGTTGATATGAGTCACTGATAGATCAACTATCTCACCAATTGAAGGAAGTACTCACCATTGAAATAAGTTAACGATATAACAAGTCACCGATGTATGGAAATACTGAAAGAATGAAATGTCGATGGGTTGAGACACCAACAGAAAGAGATGTCGATAGAAGGAGACACTGACAGATGAATCACCAATAGACAGTTTAAATCCTCATTTATAAATACTATTTCTAATAGTCATATTTGTGTCATTTAATGATAGTGACATATTTTATAATCCTTTTTAGGACTTTTATTAGATAGTACGAGGTAAGAGGAACCTTTTCACTTGGAAAGACCATGCTCTTTGTCGGCCCTAAAAAATAAGAATCATTTTTAGAAAGAGAGAATATATATACAGAAGAAAAGAGGGTCTGGTGCATGCTTATGAGAGAGAGATATACTAAAGAACATCTGAAACTCTCATGCAACCACTGAGAACCCAAAAAAAACACTCAATGAAGTCTCAAACGATCTAAAAATCGAAATGAAAAAATACATAATCATATCATAGTAAGAGAAGAATATACCTACAGAACCATACTTGTACCCGGAAGCCATAATACGACACTCTGTTTTTGTGTGAAATTCTAGAATAGGACTCAGAATTCATCTCATATAGATTTGAAGAGTCTATAGCTGTATATCAAGATACACATATCCTTCTAAATCCTTTCTCATGCTTATTTGTTATGTCGTGTGCATTTTCACATAATTTTGAGTAGTGTTGTATCTGTCTATTAAGCACACACTGTCTCCTATATCAAACAGAAGGATACAAGATATCCTTCCAATAATAACTTCTTAAATTTTTTTTTCTCTCACAGAAAAGTGTGGAAGAGGTCCTTGTGTGACCTAGTGGTTTTTACCCATGAAGAAATGTGGTAGAGGTCTTGTGACCTGAATAGCCTGTGTGCTGTTTTAAAACCTGATCTAGGGTGTGGATCAAATTGTTAATTAATTTAAACTACTTGGTGGCAGGCGATCTCCAAGTGGAGAAGATTAAGTCTCTTCTTGAAACTTAACCTCTTATTTTATATTTTCCATGTTTTTACCTTTTAGTTTTACACTGTTTTATCACATATTTCATAAAACGAAATTGAACTCTGATAGTTAGTCTTCACATGTGTTTATAACAATATTGACTGATTAGGTTAGTTTCAAAAGTTGTATTTATTATCAAATTAATACAACTGATAACTAAGCAATCTTTTGAGAAATTAATCAAACAGTCAAGCTCTTATAAATTCACTACTGGATAACTGGGCAATTGAATTTTTAATATCGGGGAACCTTCAAAGTATACTTTTCAACAGAAATTTTTATAGATACTCAATTCACCCCCCTCTTGAGTACTCTACTCCGACCAAAATTTGGTATCAAGTGTTTTAGGAATTTTATATTTTCAAATATTTTTCAAATATTTTCAACTGTAATTTTATTTTTATTTCAAAGATCATAAAATTTCTGTTAACACTAAATTTTTATCTCTTTAAAATCTTGTTCTAAAATTTTTATTATGGATAATGGGCTGGAAGGTTCTGCTACCAATAGACCTCCATTATTTAACGGAACAAATTATGCACAATGGAAAATTAAAATCAAAATTCACTTATAAAGCATGGGTTTTGAAATTTGGTCTTCAATTGTATATGTGTATAAGATTCTTTCTACTAATATAACTACTTGGGATTACCCAACTAAGACTTCTTATAACAATAATTACAAAAGACATGAATGCCTTATTCTGTTCTTTAGGAGATGAGGAATTTAATAGAATTTCTACATGTAAAAAATCCCATGAAATTTTGGATACTCCATCTATTTCACATGAAGGAACTTCTAGTGTTAAGGAAATGAGACTTAACACATATACTATTAAGTATGATAATTTTTAGATGAATCCTGATGAACCTATTTCTGACAAGTATCTTAGGTTTACTGAAATTTTGAACACGATGATCTATCTTGGAAGAGATGTTACTTCCAAAGAACAAATTATGAGGATTCCCAAATTCTTACCTAATAGATGGAGAGGAACTTATATCTCAATTATATAATCAGGTGACATTAGAAAATTACATGTCAAAAAACTCATTGGAAAATTGATGATGGATGAGGAAGAATTGAAAGTCAACAATGAAGAAGAGGATGAACCTAAGAGAAACTCTATATCCTTCAAGACTACTACCTCTAAAAAAATATAAGGTTCTTTCCTCTATTTAAATCTCCAATAATGATGAATTGACATCAAATAGTGATGAAGATATGGCTTAGCAGTCCAGAAGATTCAAAAAATTCTATAGAAGGAAGAAGTTTTTTAGGAATCCCAATTATAAAAGAAGATGTGATAACAAGGGAAACTAAAAAAAGGAGTGGAAAAGAAATTACAAATCATAGGATATTGTCTTCTATGAATGTAATGGGAGAGATATGTCAAATATGAATTTATAAAATTAAAATAGAAAAGAAGTATGAAAACAAAGACAAGAAGTATAAGAAATCAATGAAAGCCACATTGACTGCCTATGAGGATAGCTCTAGTGAATCATCATCATCTCATTCTGAGAAGGATGACATGGAAAATATTTGTTTTATTATAAACACATCTGAGGTAACCTTAGACACTACTACACCCAATTCCAAATATTCTGAAAATGAAATTGATTCTGAAAATATGACAAGTGATGAACTATTTGAATATTGTAACATGATGGAAGACAATTGTAATGAACTAAAAGATAAATATAAATCTTTAAAGAAAAAACAGGCTCTTATTGTAACTATTAAGTCTGAACTCACTAATGAAAAGGAAAATAATGTTCAACTACTCAAGGAAAACAGTGAATTAAGAATTCCTAATGAGTAGTAGAAGAAAGATCTAGAAAAGTTTACCAATGAAAAAATAATCTTACTCAAATGCATGGTAAACAAATATCTCCTAAGTACACTTATGGTATTGGATATCAGACTAGAAAGAGAAACCTATCTAAAAAACATTTTATAACTAAATCTAGAAAATATGTTCTTCTACCTAAAAATTAAAATTCTGATGCTAGTTCCAGTTCTATAAAATCTATTACTACCCATAGTTTTTATGGACTAAATGGAGTTTATTTTTAGAATATGTTACATAATTCTTATAGGAAACCCATAAAGAATATTTGTGTAACTAAATCATTGATTATTAATCTCACTGGACCCAAACAAGTCTATGTACCAAAATATTTTTTTGTTTGATTATTTTGTAAGAAATCTATTTGAAGAGCTCCTGTAAGAGCTTATGGTACTTGGATAGTGGATGTTAAATACCAATTATAGGTGATTATTCAATCTTCAATAACCTAATCAAGATTGATAGGGGATATGTCACCTTTGGTGACTATGCTAAAGGAAAGATAATTTTCCTAGTCCATATTGGTAACTCTAACTTAGTTTTAATTTCTAAAGTTCTTTTTCATGATGTATTGAAATATACTTTTCTTTGAATTTCATAATTATGCAATGATGGGTTTCATGTTAAATTTTAAAATGATGATTTAAATGTTTTCAACTCTAATAATGAATTGGTATTTTTTTATTTCAGAAATGAAAATATATATTCTATTAACATTGATTATTTAGTTTCTCAAAATGTTTCTTGTTTAAGTGTATTTCACAAAGAGTCTTATATTTGGCATAGGATATTTGGACACTTTAATATACACTCTCTTAGAAATATTACCAAAAAATTACTAATCAAGGATCTACCAAAACTTGTGTTTCCAAATGACAAAGTCTATAATACTTGTCTAAAGGGTAAAAACACTAGACATCTTTCAAATTAAAGAAATAAGTTTCAACTTATCAACCTTTAGAGTTGGTTCACATGGACTTGTTTGGACCATCTCAACTTTCTAGTTTAAATGGGAAGCATTATGTCTATTTTCTTGTAGATAACTATTCTATGTATACTTAGTCTTATTTCTTATCTCACAAAAGTGAATCATGTACTTACTTCACCAAGTATGCTAAAATAGTGTAAAATATAAGTGGACTTAGAATAAAATTCATAAAAAGTGATCATGGTTGTGAGTTTGAAAATCAATACTTGGAATCTTTTTTCTCACACAATGGATAGAGTCATAACTTCTTTGCCGCTAGGAAACGTCAAAAAAATGGAGTTGTGGAAAGAAGTAATATAAATTTACAAGAAATTTTACAAATAATGCTTAATAAATATGATCTACCTATTTACTTTTGGGTTGAGTCTGTAAATACTGCTTTCTACATAATTAATAGAGTCTTAATTACACCTATCCTCAAGAAGACTCCTTATGAGCTATGGAAAAATAGAAAACCCAAATTTAGTTTCTTTAATTTTTTTGGTTGAAAAGTTTATATCCTTAATACAAAAGAAAATATTGAAAATTTTGAATCCAAGAGTGATAAAGGAATATTTTTAGGTTACTCAACCTCTAGTAAATCCAATAGGGTCTTTAACAAAAGAACAAAGTATGTGGAAGAATCTGTGCAAATCAAATTTAATGAAACAAATCCACATGAACCAAATATCTCCTTAGAAAACCTTGAATATGATATCTCAAACCTAGACATAAATTCAAAATCATCTAAACCTATTTTTAATAAATATGTTAAATCAAGCAGTTCTAGAAATTCTTTAGAATCTAAAGATGATGAACCCGAACATGTAGATGAACATGAAGTTACTAGCCCCTCCTTTTCTAGACCAACTAGAACTCTCAAGAATCATCCTTTAGATGCTGTTGTTGGAGACTTAGATAAAGGGACACAAACTAAAGCTTCTCTTATAAATCAGGTTGAACATCAAGCCTTCTTGTCACAGATGGAACCTAAAAATATCAATGATGCAATTAAATATGAATTTTGGGTGATGGCTATGAAAGAGAAACTTAACCAATTTGAAAGAAATAAAATTTGGAAACTTGTGGATAGACCCAAAGACACGTTGACCATAGGCACTAAGTGGATGTTTTGGAATAAATTAGAAGAATCTTGTAATATTGTTAGAATCAAAGCTATATTGGTTGCATAAGGTTATATTAAATAAGAAGGCATTAACTATGAATAATTTTTTTCACCTGTCGCTAGACTTTATTCCATTATAATCCTTCTTGCTTATGCTACCCATATTAATTTCAAACTTTATCAAATAGATGTTAAGAGTGCAATCCTAAATGGGTATATAGTTGCAGATGTTTTTTTGAACAACCCCTGGTTTTACAAAACCTCACTTTCAAAATCATGTTTTCAAATTAACAAAATCAATATATGGTTAAAAAAACTCCAAGAGTTTGGTATGATAGATTAAGTAGTTTTCTTATTTCCAAAGGTTTTACAAAAGGAATTTATGATTCTAATCCTTTTATAAAATTAATTTCTAAAAATGTCTTAGTTGTTAAAATCTATGTCGATGATATTATTTTTGGATCTTCAAGAAATTATTTATGGATTGAGTTTTTAAAAATGATGCAAAGTGAATTTGAAATGAGTTTGTTGGGTGAACTCAAATTCTTTCTTGGATTTTAGATTTTTTAAAATAAAGAAGGTATCATATTAAATTAAAGTAAATTCACAAAATATCTTTTAAGAATATTTGGCTTTGAAAACATCAAAATTAGTGACACTCCAATGAGTACTACTTGTAAGTTGGATCTTGATTAAGATGGTAAATTTGTTGATCAAACCACTTACAGAGGAATAATTGAAAGTTTTCTCTACTTGACTACTAGTAGGTCAGATATAATGTTTAGTGTGTGTATGTGTGAACATTTTCAAGATAATTCCAAATAATTTCACTTAAATGTTGTTAAAATAATTTTTAAATACCTCAAACATACTATCAATTTAGGTTTGTTTTATCCTAAATGAAAATAATTTGATATAGTGAGTTATTCGGATGATGGTTTTGGTGGATGAAATTTAGATAGAAAGAGAACCTATGGAACATGTCACTTATTAGGAAAGTCTTTGGTTTCATGGTGTATTAAGAAACAAAATTCTGTTGCATTATCTACTTATGAAGTTGAATACATAGCTTCTGGTAGCTATTGTGCATATATTTTGGGGATGAAATACAATCTACTAGACTATGGATATCAATTTAGACACGTAACTATAAATTGTGAAAATAAAAGTGCTATTAAAATTTCTAAGAACCCAATTTCTCTTTCTAAAACAAAACATATTGATTTAATACATCACTTTTTGAGAGATCATTATCAAAAGGGTGATATCACTTTAGAATTTATTGGCACTGAATATCAGCTTGCTGACATATTAATTAAGCCATTCAACTCTGAAATAATGAATTATAGTATGCATGAGTTAGGAATGATCAATTAGTAAGACCTTGTGTTTCCTTTCCTTTGATCTTTTTTTGTGAAGTTGTCACACTGAAACTATTTTCATGCCGACAACATTGTCACACCAACACCATTGTCATGCCGACACCATTATCATGCCAGCACCATTATCATGCTGACTTCGATGCCTTGTCATGATGAAACCATTAGTGTTATACAAATTATGTCATGCCAACACCCATGACTCACTATTTCTATATTTTTTATGTTTTTATCAAAACAACACAATTTCATTAATTTTGTTGAACCAAATTCATGATTTTTCGATTTTGTAATTTCAAAATCCATAAATGATATAAATTTGAATCGATCCACTATAATTATTTACCTCTACATTCTCTTGTCCTTCGCTCTTTTTCTTTACCCTCGACCTTTCTCCTTCTGACCTCTAGACTGAACTAATTGGAGTGGCGCATGTGAAGCGAGCTCTTGAAGATGGTGAGTCTCGTGCTTCCAAGAAATAGAAATTTGAATCGAGAAAATCTTCATCTCCTGTAAATCCTTGTATGAAAAACTGTGTTGTAACCTCAAATAATTATGTACTGGTAGAATGGATTTTAGAGAGCAAGTTTTTGTTGTTGAAGGTGCTGCATGATCAAGGATGGCTTGGATGGTTCACAAACAATGATAAAGTCATCTACCCAAAATAGGTATATTAATTTTACGTGAATTTATAACTTCTATTAGAAGTAAGTGATGTTTCCTGGGTCAAGTAAATAGTAAAGGGAAAGATAATCTCATTCTCTTCAAGACATTGGGTTGAATGTATTAAGGTTCCTCACAAAAGAATGTTTGATGATTATCAAGGCACTTATCCACCCGAAAGTGAATTCTTTTATTATGAGATAGCTCTGAAGGAGCTAACTAGAAATGAGGATCATAGGAGACCCATTGCATCAGAATTAAATGGTCCGTGTAGAATTTTATTTATGTTTATTCAGAACTTGATTTTGTCTAAGAAAGGGGACTTTGCTTCTATTAGGTATCAGGATGTATACTTGGTCTTTTTTCTATAGAAAGAAGTAAAATAGAATCTACGCAGATATCTAATGGTGCACATAAATGAGATGATAAAACCCAGTTGTAAGTCAAATTCTCTTTTTTACTCCCTAATGATTATAGAAATGCTAAAGGAGAAAGGTTTTGTAAGTGAAGTTGATGACGTTGTAGTTTGTGAATGTAGTGGTTTCTGCTTAAGTTTAGATATCTTTAAGAGAATGAAAATTAATTGGAACCCATGGTGTAAGGAATGGTTTGGTGTTGAAGATAGACTGTATGAAAGGTTCAATCCTATAGATCATCTAGTTAGACTAAGGAATCTAGTGGATCCAAGCCTCGGTCCAGATGCTCAAGTGATTTATTCTTCAGATGAGAAGGAGGAGCTTGCTACTCCTGTCAGAGTTATGGGATCATGAATTGATGATAAAAGTTACCCAGACCCAACTGGACCACCAAAAAGAGTTTCTATTGGACCTCCACGTCCACATTTGGACTAACCTTCTCATGAACCATTTCTCAAATCTACTGGAAATGAAGAAACAGAAGTCGAAGGAGGTGAATAATATATCGGCGAATCCATTGAAGAAGAAGATGAATAAGAGGAAGCTGGTAGTGGTGAAAGTGGTTCAGAATCAAGTAGCTAAGTAGGATATTACAAAGTTAATGATGAAAATGGTGGTGAGCAGGATGAAGATGATGATAGTTAAGAAAGTAGTGAAAGTGGCTGTGAAAGTGAATCTGATCATCCTGATGGGAATCCATATGCTATTAGTATGGAAATTGTTGAAGCTAATGCTGGTGTATCTATTGCGAGTGTTGTTAAAGATGATAATGTTTCTCTAGATGAACCAATTTCTCATGTTTTTTATTCTAGAAAAAAAAAACTCTACATAGGGAGAATCAACCTAGAAAGGAAGAAATAAGTGAGGGGGAGAAATTTTCCAAGAAATCTGACACTAAGGGAGTGCCTCAAGAAAGATTTGCTCAATATGATAAAGAGCATGGAATTGGAAGAGTAAGGGTTGATACTCTTACTCCTATGGATTCATATATTTTGGAAGAATGGGTGAGGAATCTTGGGTATGTGGAACTTGGGTTAGATTATGAATATTTTGATGATGAAGTCTTTTTACTTGTTGCAAGGGAACCATTGGTTGAGTCCCCTTCTACTGACTATGTTGCTAAGAATGATTTTGAACAATTCAATAAAGGAAAATGTGCCTCCATAAGAAACTCAGTACAATATCAAATGAGATATGAGATTGATGAAGCTAAGAGAGAGAACACTTAGCTGACTGACAATTTGAAATATATCCGATCTATGGATGATGGTGTAAGGAAAGAAATAAATTCTAGATCTACTCCTGCCTCAATCAGTGTATCTCAAGATGATGCTGCTTTGGTTTCCAAGATAGTGTAAGGCAAGCTAGAACTTCTAGTTCCACCCATTCTTTTCACTTCTCCTTCTTCCTCTAGCTTGGGTGTTGTTCTTCTATTTTTTGGCATCGTCTAGATCTACACTTCTGCCTCACTGGTGGTGTCAGTGCTTAAATCCATCATCCAATCCTTCCTTTCTCTGGTCTGTCATTTTTCTGCACCCCTCCAAGGTGGATCGGGTGTGGTGGAAATGTAGATACTTTGGGATGTGGGGTGCAGTGACCATCGACATACCTAGCACAACTCTTCATTGAAGGAGTTTTTTGTGTTTTAGGGTTTTATTTTCTTTGTATGAGATTCATTTTAAGTCAGTGGTGTTCATGATGTTGTGTTGAAGGTGATGGAGATGCGACAGTTTCAAGACGAGGTTCCACCGACATTTCATCCGATCTCATTTCGTTTGTTTCTCTACTTTGGTTCCGAGACTCCCCAAATCTCTCCAAGACGGAGCAACATAGTGTTCGTCTTGTTTCTTTTGGTTGTGAGATCAAGCGGATAGTTTTGGGTATCAATGAAGGTGGTATTTCTTGGCGTCATGGTCTTGGACCTCGCTAGTTTCTGGATTTTATGGAGGTTGTTCGAGTTATCTTCTATGATGAGTTGATGATGGTTCTGCTTGATGTGGTTGGTAATTATCTAATGGTGGTTTGATGAAGCAGTGAGTTCTGATTATGGTCTTTCTAGGATGCTTTATTGTTTGATATTTATTCCTCATTATGGTGTTATGGGTGACGATGGCGTGATGATGTTGATGACAATCTTCAGTTGGGGATGCCCAGTGGGTTCACATCAGAGATCTATGATGAATGTGATGAAGATGACAAGAGGCGGGTCGATGTCAGGGGCATGGCTCGAGGAAGCTCGTGGATCAATGATCTATTTCCTAAGTCATCATGGAGTGGTAGTGATATTTTGAATTTTGTATGAAGTTTTATTTCTTCTTTTCTATTTTTTTATTTTAGTGATCTAGTAATCTGTTGTATGGCCCGATTCCCAATCACCCAAAAAGTGGTTTTTGAAAATCAAATAAAAATATATTTTGCATTCAATGGAAAGTGTCATGAACGTACTTGAAAATATTGTTTCTCATTTTAAAGATCTTGACTTTTCCATGTCTGGAAAAGAATTTAAGGAACTATCCTCCTCTGATCTTTCTTCAACCTATCCTCCACTGGTTTACCCTTCACAATCGGTGGATCTTGAAACTATCAATTCACTTTTTAAAGAAGAGTTTCAAGTTTAAATTTCTAGTATGGACAAGTTTGAGGACACTTTGGATAAGGTGCATGACCATGTGAAGTATTAAACAAGGAGTTCTTCACACACTCGGGGAGAGAATACCAAAAATATAAATGAATTTTTCTCCAAACTCATCACAAATCATCAAATGAATGGTTTGTTTAAGTATTTGGCCAACAATATTACTCTTCATCCAGTGAAAAAGGATTTTAATGATTATATTCATAAGTTGAAATAATTAAATCCCTTATTTGAAAAGTTCATTGAAAACAAATATGATTTTGAAAAGGCAATGAAATATGGTGGTGATATCATTGAAGAGTTCATAAATCTGTTAAAACCATATCTCCATATCCAAAGTGAATCCATTGTGGTACCTCCTACTACACCACTTGGCTATGCTATTTCAGTGCCTTCTCAAGCTCAGATTTCATTTTCCCAGGCTTTATCTCAGATCATACCCATTATTACAGAGCCTATTCATCCTCATCTTCTTTCTCAGCACAAACCTAACCTAGCTTCTACCGTACCTAAAGGAGTGCCTATGCCTCCTCTAAAAATCCTTTCAGACCCTCCTACTTCTCAGCCTACTCCTTATGATAAATCATTAATTGATCTATCTGATAAGGGGAAGGAACCCATTGACCCTGACAAGTAGAGTGGATCATTCTCTGATGGGGTTGCTTACTTAATTTATGTTTTTGACTGGTGGATTTTAATACATTCTACTTTCCTCATTATTGTATTTTTTGTATTCTCTCATTTCTTTCTTGTCTATTTTAATCTCTTACTTTATGATATTCTTTTTTTTCTCCCTGTTATGTATTTTTTAATCCCAAAATAAGGATAAATTTATTAATAATTATTAAAAGGGGGAGAAATTTATTAGTTTTTATGCGTTATTATCTCTGATACATTTCACTTCCCATAATGGGAACTCATAATAATATTTTTTCCTTTAATCATTCTCTATAGGTAATTCATAATTCCATGATTTCTGATCATCAAAAAAGGGGAAATTGTTGGTTCATAGATATTGTTGGACACTATCTCTGACTATAATGGTTTTAATTGTCACAAATCATGTAAGATTTTAATTATCACAAATCATTTTAAATATTAATTATCACAAATCATGTCAGATATTAACATATATCTTACCTCTTTTCAGATCCTAAATTTTGTCAAATCATTATCTTGGACATTAGAACATTTAAATCATATAACTATTTATGTGTGTTTATGTCTAAACAAGATTATAACTGATTATCTAGGTGTAATTATGGGTATTAACACTCTATGACTTTGCTAAACTGTAAGAGAGAAAAATCATCTAAAATCATCTAAGTATGAGTCACTGAAACCAATAGACAGATGACTCACAGACATACATAATACTTATTGACAGACAGTTCAAACAGGAATATTCTCCAAGTATGTGAATCTGACACCGTTGAAAGGACTCGCCGTTGGAATGAGTCACCGATACATCAACTGTCTCACCAACACAGATGACTCACTATTGCATATGACTCATCGATGCAGATGACCTACTGTCAGTCCAAGTGACTTACCGTTTCATGGTGATATTGATGCACGTACTCACCCTCAGTTTCAATGAGTCCCTGATACATCAAATTTTTCACCGAAAAAAGGAAGGACTCACCATTGAAATGAGTCACCGATATACCAACTATCTCACCGACTGAAGGAAGGACTCACTGTTGATATGAGTCACTGATAGATCAACTGTCTCACCAACAGAAGGAAGGACTCATCGTTGAAATAAGTCACTAATGTAATGAGTCACCTATGTATGGAAATTACAACAGAATTAAATATTGATGGGTTGAAACACCAATATAAAGAGACACCAATAGAAGGAGACACTAACAGACGAGTCTCCAATTGACAGTTTAAATCTTAATTTACTAATATTATTTCTAATGGTTATATTTGTGTCATTTAATGATATTGACATATTTTATAATCCTTTGTAGGACTTTTATCAGATATTACGAGGTATGATGAAACTATGCACATGGAAAGAACATGCTCTTTGTCGGCCCTTGAAAATAAAAAGCATTTTTAAAAATAGAGAAGACATACATAAGAAAAGAGGGTGTGGTGTATGCATGTGAGAGAGATATATAATAAATAGGATCTACAACTCTCATGTAACCACTACGAACTAAAAAAAATAAGAACACTCAAGGCAATCTCAACCAAACTAATCATTGAATTGAAAAACTACTTTAGAATATCATAGAAGGAGAAGAATATACCTTCAGAACCATACTTTTACCTAGAATCCAGAATACGACACTCGGTTTTTGTGTAAACTTCCAGAAGAGGACTCAGACTTTATCTTAGCTACATCTGAAGAGTCTAGAGCTGCATCTCAAGACACACAGAGCCTTATAAATCCTCTCTCATCCTCATTTGATCTATTGTGTGGATTTTTACATAATTTTGAGTAGTTTTTTTATCTGTCTGTTAAGAACACACTGTATCCTATATCAAACTAAAGGATACAATTATACTTACAATAATAACTTATTACATTTTTTACTTCAACAGATAAGTGTTGAAGAGGTCCTAGAGTGACCTGGTGGTTTGTACCCATGAAGAAATGTGGTAGAGGTCTTTTGACCTGAACAACCTATGTGCTGTTGTGCACCCTGATCTAGGGTGCGAGTCAAATTGTTTATTAATTTAAACTGCTTAGTGGCAGGTGATCACCAAGTGGAGAGAATTAAGTCTCTGCTTGAGTCTGAACCTCTTGTTTTATATCTTCTATATTTTTACCTTTTATTTTTACTCTTTTTTATCTCTTATTTCATAAAACTAAATTAAACTATGATAGTTTTTCATTGTAAGTGTTTATAATAGTATTTACTTATTAGGTTAGTTTCAAAAGTTTTTTAAATTATCAAATTGACATAACAGAGAACTAATCAATATTTTGAGAAATTAATCAAACAATCATGCTCTTATAAATTCACTATAAGCTAACTAAGCAGTTGAATTTTTAATATTGGGGAACCTTCAAAGTATAATTTTCAATATAAATTTTTATAGATACTAAATTCACCCCCCCTCTTAAGTAATCTACTTTAACCAAAAGGATGATGTTGTAATGCAGAAGAAAGTGGAAACTATTAGAAAAGGAACATCCTCAGAGTTCAATGTTAATGAAGAATGAATTGTGAGATTTGGGTCAAGACTATGTGATCCATCAAATTCGGAGTTTAAGAAAGAACTTTTGGATGATGCACATAGTTCGAATTTCGATCTTCACCCAGGAAACAAAAAGATGTATTGAGTTCTCGGAGAGCATTATTGGTGGGATAACATGATGAAATCTGTCACTAAGTATACATCAAAGTGCATGGTATGTCAACAAGTGAAGGATGAGAGGCATATGTCTAAGGGGATGATGCAACCATTACCCATACCAACATGGAAATGGGAGAACATTACCTTGGAAATTGTCACCATAATTCCAAAGACATCCAAAAAAACAAAGTTATCTAGGTTTTTTTTGGATCGTCTTATAAATACTTCACACATCATTGAAATTTAGGAGGATTTATCATTAGATCAACTGGCACAGATATACATCAGAGAAGTGGTAAGGATGAATGGAGTACCACTATCGATTATATCTGATCAATATCTAATATCACCTACAAGTTCTGAAAGAGTATCCAACATGCTCTAAATACTGATCTAAACTTCATTACAACTTATCATCCTCAAACTGATGGCCAATTCAAGTGGACTATCCAAACACTTGAGGACATGTTGAGAGAATTCTCAAGGGACTTCAAAGGAGGATGGGATCAACATCTTCAAATGGTTGAGTTATCTTAAAACAATAGTTTTCACTCAAGAATCCAAATGGATCCTTATGAATCCCTTTATGGGAAGAGGTGTAGAACACTAGCATGTTGGGATGATGTTGGGGAGTAAAAATTCCTAGGTCCATAAATGGTCGAAGAAATGGTGTAGAAGGTTAAGACCATTCAGCAACACATCAAAGCTTCTCAGAGTCGACAAAATAGTTATGCTAACAATCATCGATAAGACCTAGAGTTTGATATTAGAGACATGGTATTCCTACTTATATCACCATGTAAGAGAGTTATGAGATTTTGGAAGAAGGTAAAGCATAGTCCAAGGTACATAGGCCCTTTTGAGATCCTTGATCACATTGGAGAAGTGGCCTAATGACTATCACTCCCACCGAACCTATCTCAAGTACATGATGTATTCCATGTATCACTCTTAAGGAAGTATATACCTGACCCATCACATGTAATCAATCTAGTGGTGGTACCATTGGATAATTAACTCTCTTATGAAAAGAATCCAGTGAAGATCTTAGATCGTAGAGAAAAAGTTCTATGAAATAAGACTATGCCCCTCATCAAAGTATTGTCGTGAAACCAAAATTTTGAAGAAGAAATGTGGGAACTGTAGGAAGTGATGATGTAATGTTACCCACATCTATTATAGAGTGTGAAAAGAAAATTTTGAGGGTGAAATTTCTTAAGGGGGGAAGGTTGTAATGACCTGAACATTCATGAATAAAACTACCTTTCTTTTATTTAATTAATTTTTTTATGGATATAGAAAACACATGCACTTTTTTATCCAATTTTATTTAAATGACCATTAATTATCATTAATATTGATAATATAGTCATTGAATAGTGAGCACATGACTATTAAAAGTATAAGGTTTTAAAAAATCCTTTCGACATAGACAATGGAGGTGATGACCTCATCTAGTAGACTCAGGCCATACAAAGCTAATTTTTTAGAGCTCAGGAAGGAGGTAACATAATTGGGATTCTCTCTTTAACAATCCCAAGTTAAGCTTCAAAACGTTAATATTGAATGAAATCACCTATGGGATAAGTTCAAGTTAAGAGAGATTACCACCCGGACGATGTTATCCGAGAAGCCCCAAGAGTCTTTCACCATTACACGCCGTACCCTTAGGTATTATGTGTGTGTTATTAGGAGTTATTTAATAAGGTATTAGTTACTTATTTTGTAATTTATTTTTATAAATAAAATTCTTATTCAATCAATTCCATTATAAAAATAGTCTTTCTTAAAAAGTGATGAATTCGATAAATTGTCTTTTTGGATAAAAATGAAACTTTTGAGAAATATATAAATTATATTAAACTTTTTTTATTAATAATATCATAAAAATAATTATTATCAATGATTATTATATCAGTTTCTTATCTATAAATGATTAGGAAATCAGTTTGATAAGATTTATATCTTTTATATGATAAAACATAAAATTTATTTTTAAAGAATTTATTTTATGGAAATAATAAAATTTTGAAATAATTAATATTATAATAATATATAATTATCAAATTACTTTTATGAATAATAAATGACCATATAATTTTTATGAAGTGAAATTTAATTTTTATTAAGGTTAAAAAACTGTTTTTTTCAAAACCCGTCAATTTTCAATAAATGAGTGTTCTTATTTTAAAAGTGAAAAATAAAATCTTTATAAAATTATTTAGATAAAATGAATATTATTTTTTTAATTAGGTTGTCGAAATTATCCAATGGTGAATTTTTAATAATTTTCTGAGATAGTCAAATTTTTGGGTAAAAATATAATACCACATAAATATATAATGCATTTTATGAAATCATAATGAACCAATAGTGATTTAATAAAATTATATAAAAGGTATATTCAGAAAATATATTTTTTAAATTTAAAATTTAAAATATTTTTATTTTATATATGTTTTATTAATTTTAAAATTCCTTATTGGACCTTCCAATACTTATAAAATATTTTAAAATTTTAAAATGATTTCCTTGAGACTGTGACTCACCTCCACATAAGCAAGACTAATATTTTAATATGTTCAGCCCTTGTCCATATAATATATTTTATACCACTCCCCTTTTGCAAAAACCATTGGAAAAAACTATGGGATGGTTTGTGTTTTTGATTAGTTTAATATGTAGTGTCTAAAACCAAATTAATAAAGAATTCCCTCTCATTTCCAATATAATCCCACCCAAGCTCTCATTAATCTTCACTAAAACTATTTTGAGCATGAAAAAACTCTTCCCCATAATCCCTATAGTTTTAGAAAGGTACCCTTAAGCTCCCAAGAATCCTCTCCCATGTCTTTGGGATCACACTTCCAAGTAAGGGATCCTCACTTTCCTCTCCACCTTTCAAATTCAACCGTCTTATTCAAAAGTAGTTCTTGTAATTTTGAATGTTTATAATGTAATTATTTTATAATAATTATATTAATATCCATTTTATGTTATTTTAATGAGGGATTATTTATCCTCTCTCATTTTTACCCTTACCTAAGCCGTTACTAAGCCAAATTTTCGTAAGGGATTTTCCACCCTCCTCTTTTACCAAGCATTTCTTTCATGTTATGTCTTTTAATTTCTTTTATTACTATGTTGGTATATGTTATTAAATATTATAAATACTGCCCATTTTATTTATAAATCATTATATTCCCTTTCACTCTCATTTATCCCTCTTATGAACCCTTATATACTCTCATTACCATGCCAAATTTTCATAAGGGATTCCTTCCTTTCTAATTTTGTCCAAGTTTCTTTATGTTGTTATACCCTTTTATTTTCAATTAAAAATGTTGGAGTATGATTTATAACCTTCCCCATACTTCCCTCCTTATGTTTTAATGATGAGAGGACCCTTTATCACTCATTTATCCCTCCCATGTGCACCTGTTACCATGCTGAAATTTCATAAGAGTTATCCCATTTCTCCTCATTCTTCGAGTTTCTTTATTATGTTAGGCCTTCTATTTATAAATTACATGTGTTGAGAGATGTATCTATATGAGCCCCATTACTATCCATTTTATGCACATCTGATGAGAGACCCATTTCTCTCTCATCAACCATTTTTATGAATTTTGTTTCACGTCGTTAGGCTACCGAAATTGCCCCACAATTTTCCATGCCAAAATCATCGTGTAGTGAATACCATTTCCATTTCTATATCAAGGGTATTCACCTTTATACACATATACCTATTATTATAGAATTTATTTTCTATAGTACACATTCCTTTATTGTGGAATAAATGATGATGTTGAATGATTCCATGTTATATGACCCATGTGGCACACTTATGCATGAAATGAAATGTTTATTAAGGGTTCGCCCTGACAGCACTCCAATGCATAGGTAATGTTTTGTATCATGATATTACCTGTGGAATGAGGGTTTACTCATGATAATTAATGTGAAATGATGGTTTAATCATTCTAATTCATGTGAAATAAGGGGTTACTCATGATAATTCATTTGAAATGAGGGTTTACTCATGCTAATCCATGTGCGATTAGCCTTCTCTCATGATAATATCAAGTTTTATGTTGTTTCCACATTTCCATGTTATACTAATCATGTTATATCATGCCTTTATGTTCATTTTTCTCTTGTGCTCCATTGATATGTTTATTTCATAACATGTACTGTATTCTTCATGTTATGCCTTATTTACTCCCTTACTAGGCTTTATAGATCACCCTTTTCTTATGTATGTCCTTCAGTTATCCAATGCAATGCTAAGTATGAAGGAATTTTTTGGTCATGTAAAATAAGTTTTCAACAAATATATTGTATTTTATGTATTAATTTGTCATTTAATGTTACTAATTTCTCAATACACTCGACCTCTTGATCCTTAGAGTTGTATTAAGTGAAAGTTTATGTAATAAATCATGTTTAAGTATGTAATAAAGGGAAGGTTTGTTATATCCATAGTCTAGTAATGTATGTTTATCTATAGAATTTGTGTACAGAAACTATATACAACTATGTAATCAGATTCAATAGTGTATAATGATTGCTTTTTGTTCCTTACTACACCATGAAACTAGAGACTTGTCTAAAAGGAGAAATTTTCCAGAAGTTCTTTTACTATCTAACTTATAACCACCAATATTTGCATATGAATAACTCAATAAATCAAATTATATTCTTAAGGAGAAAAATAATCCTAATATGGTTTTATTTTTGAGGTATTAGAAAAATATTTTCACGGCTAGTAAATGTGACTCTTTTGGGATTTCATGAAAATGATCACACATACATAAACTAAACATTCTATCTATCTGCCTAGCAGTTAATTATAGTAAACTTTAAATAATACCTCTATAAGTGGTTTGATCAACTATTTTCCCAATTTCATCACGATCTAACTTGTATCTAGTACTCATAAGAGTATCACATCCTTTAGTACTATCCATTAAAAAAATTTAAAAGATCTTTAGCATAATTTCGTTGATTTAAAATAAATCGATATTTATATTGAAAAATATTAAAACCAAGAATGAATTTAAGATAACCCATAAAACTCATTTCAAATTTACTTTATATCATTTTTTTAAACTCATTACCCAAATAATTTCTTGAAGAACCAAAAAAAATATCATCAAATTATATATGTAATACTAAAACATCTTTTGTAATTCACTAAATAAAAAAAGTAGGGTTATCTATTCCTTTAGTAAAACCATTTAAAATTAATAATGATCTGATACAATCATACCCATCTATGGGATCTTGTTTTAAACCTTATAAATATTTTGTTAATTTAAAAACATGATTTGTAAAGTGATGGTTTTTGTAATACATGGGTGTTTATTAACAAAAACATCATCAACTATCTAACCATTTAAGAATGCACTCTTGACATCCATTTGATATAATTTAAAATCTAAATGTACAACATAAGAAATCAAAATACTAATGGATTCAATTCTAGATACTAGAGAAAAGTATTCCTCATAGTTAATACCTTATTCTAGACTATATACTTGTGAAACCAGTATAGATTTGTTTCTAACTATTGTACTAGACTAACCAACCTTGTTTCTAAACACCAATTTAGTGACCATAGTTAACTACTCCTTGGGTCTTTTAACTAATTCCCAGAATTTATTTCTTTCAAACTAATATTACTCTTCTTGCATAACCATAACCTATAATTCATAATTAATTTCTTCATTGATGTTATTAGAGTCAAGTTGTGACAAGAATGTTTGATGTTCAACTTGGTTTCTTAGAGAAACTCTAGTTTGAATTCCTTTATCTATGTAACCCACATCTACATCTAAGGGGTGACATCAATGTGTCCTAAAAGCTCTAGGAATTGAAGTGTTTGATAACTCATTTAATTCTACAGGTTTTTGTTTAGGTTTTTAATTATAACTTGGATAATTAGTTACAAGATCTATAGTATAATTGATGTCCAAATTAGAAAGATCAACTTACAGATTCTCTAAATACGTCTTAGGATGATGTGTATCTACTTCATAAAAATTTACATATACAGAATCACCCACAAGCTTAGTCCTTTTACTAAACACCCTTTATGACTTACTGGTTATAGAATATATAAGGAAAATTCCTTCATCACTCTTGGAAGAAAACTTGTCAAAATTATATTTTATGATGATTATAAAGACTTTAAAACCCAAAACTATAAAGTAATTAAACTTTTGTCTTTTACCATTTGATAATTCATATGGGGAATTATTTAAAAGTGGTCTAATTAAAACTATATTAATTATATATAAAGCATTATTTATAGATTTTTCCAAAAAATAGATAGGAAAATTGTACTCATTGAGCATGGTTTGAATAATATCTTTAAGGGTTCTATTTCTTATCTCTACTATTTCATTTTGTTGTGGGGTCCTAGTGTAAAAAACAAGTTCTTCGTTGAGGTACATATCTTCCGTTTTTCATCAATTAATTTTTTTTCTTAAATATGTTCTATTATGAATGTCTATTGGGGTCATGGAGGTCTCTAATCTGGAGCCTGGAACATGTGTTTTGGGTGAAAAGAGGAGGTCACATGGTTAGTGAAAATCATGCGGGTTGGGCCGCATGGCCATACAGAAGCATTACAATTTTAGCAGACTTGGATAGAGGGTTAAGCATGGTTACCACAATATTTTATAAACCATGTAGGTAAACCATGCCACCCAGATATTTTTGGGTAAAATAACCATTTTCCCCTGAATTTTTTTTAACCTTAAGTTTCTTCTCCTCCTCCAATCACACAACATCCCCTCACATTGGGAGCTCTCCTTTAGCACCTACCCAAGGATTTCAGACACCCACTTTTTCCAACCTTTGAATCAAGTGTCGTTCATCTCCTTAGATCTGTAACGGTAAGATCTTGATTCTTTTTTATCCTTTTTATATTATTATGAATACCAATTATACTATTTCAATTTAGGCTCATATTCCCTAATATCATGTTCTTCATCTATTCTTCATATTTCTCCAAAACTGGTGTGAATCATAGCCTGATACTAGACGGGCTATCTAGCACGAGTCTAAGGTAGGTGCTGTTAGGAATTTTGATAAATGTTGAGATGTTTTTATATTTCGGAGTGTTGTATGCCCATTTTTGGTGTGTCGCCTTGATTTATAAATCATACATGGTGTTTCCTATCATTGTTTAGGTAATTAAATAGGTGTTTTAAATCATATAATTGGTTTTTCACCTAGATTAAGGGCCACCCCATGGGTGAGTGTCCAGTTTGACAATTTTATAGTTATTTGACCTAGGATACCTATGATGTATGCCATGAATTTCCCATTATAGGGTTTATAAAATAAATTTGATTAAATAAATTAATTTCCATGTTTTTTTATGGATTTTTAATTGGATAAGGGTGTAACATCCTGGTTCCGGAAGCCACCCCGAGGCGCCCCGTACTCGGTTGGTCACATGGCCTCAAGCGCATTTCACCGAACACCAGAGGCTACCAACTAGCAGTGAGGGACTTGGTGTGATAGTGGGGAAATTATGCCCTCATTGGCAGAGTACACAACGGAAGTAAAAACACATACAACAACGGAAGCAGTAAACATCCAACAATAATAATAACAGAAGACTGATAAGTAAACAACTGGAAGATAAATATATGTAATTGATGCATGATACATATATGTCTAGGAAAACAGACAAACAAGTCACAATGCTGAACACAATACTCAACCAAAGTATAAAAGGAAAACAGATGAGAAACTCCTTAGCATCACAAGCCTCAGCTTTGTCCCATTCTCTCCATCTCCATAGCAATCAAGAACCTTAAGTAGAAGGGTGATTTCCCTTATCTATACTTGCAATAATATAATATATTTGGGCCCAAAAGCATGACCCCAATAAGATGTGAGACAAGGTCCCAGTAGGAAACCACCCAAAGATCTGTGCCTAATTGTCAGTGAATATATGGCAGGTAAAAGTACAGAAAGCAGTAAACAGGGAAGTACAAAACAAAAAACAATCCACAGTTCTAGCATATAAAGTACAAACTAGAAATAATCCACTCAAGCAAGTATAACAAACATGTAACCCTCTGGGTAGTTCTCATATCCTAACCCCTATGGTTTACCCTACAAGTACTAGAAACCCTCTGGGAGGCACACACAGTCACACCCCTCTGGTTCTGCTAAAGAAAGAATAGACTCTCTGGGAAAGCACTCACTGTCAATTCCCCCTATAGTCTCGTATTGTACTAAAGGTGCTCTGGGGAAGCACTCAATGTCTCATTCCCCCTGTGTCCCACGTCGAGGAACTAGATACACTCTGAGGAAGCACTCAACATCAATTCCCCATATGGTCTCACATCGTAAATTAAAGACACTCTGGAGAAGCCCTTACGTCCATTCTCCCTATGCTCTACTAAATTAGGTTCCCACATCCCTATGTAAAGTCATCAAGTATCTCATAGGGTAACGGACAAAGTGTCCACAAGAACTACTTGGCTAGAATTCTATAGCATCTCATCCTGGAAGAACAACAGTCACACCACCCTACAAACTAGGCATGGAACTGGAAATAGCCAAACAAGAAAAACTAGACCAAACAGTCATAACAGAAAAACATGCATGGGAAAACCATCCATAGCACATTAAATTACCCTATTCACAAGCAATGTCCTCTACACAAAAAAATAAGCAAAGAAGGAAAACAACAAGGGTAAAACAGGAAACATGCAATACCCCGTTCAAGGGTAGTGGTGGAATTTTCACAAAATACTCAAAGAATTTCTACAGAAAGGAACAAAACACCTACCTTGACGTTAGGAGATCGATATACTTGAGCCACAGGGATTTAATCTCCTTATAATTTCATAGATCTACAAAAATGCATAAAATGTTCAACCTATGATAACTTGAGAAAGACGAGGAATTTGAAAATGAAGATCTGTGAGAAGGAAGATCTTACCGATGTGGTTCCAACGCAATTGACGATGGTCGATTCGGAGAACGGAAGGAGGCTCGGGGGCTCGATTAAGATCTACGGCTATACAAAAGGCTCTCAGTCGAATAATCTAGAGAAGAAGATGGTTATGGGGTTAAGACGTGACCTCGGTACATTTAATGAAAAAAAAGCACACGGCGTGTAATTTTGGAGTACACAGCATGTACTAGGATTTTACGTACTCCGCTTAAGGCGGCCTTCATATCACCCATACATGGCTGTGTGTGTGGCCTTGACATGGCCAAAACACAACCTCCAGTGGCAACGAAGTACACGACGTGTACTCATAAAGTACACGGTGTGTACTTCAAAAATTTTAAGAATCTCCTCTTTTCCCAAAAACACTAGAAAAAGGAAAAATGTACCTGAAAAGAAGGTCTGGGTTCTTACAAACTTCCCCCCTTAAAGAAATTTGTCCCTGAATTTCCCTAGGGAGGCGTAAAAGAAGAAACCCCGAACAGCTCTGGCCACTACGATCGTACATCAGCCTCCCTCTCCCAAGTCTCATCCTGTACTCGCTCATGCTGCCATAGCACCCATACCAGAGGAATAGACCGACCACATAGAACCTTCATACTGTGATCGAAAATCTAGATAGGATGCTCCTCAAATGATGCATCTGCTTAGAGCTCAACCTCCTCAGGTTAAAAGACATGATATGGGTCTAAAAAGTAACGTCAGAGCTGAGAAATGTGGAAGAAGTTGTGCATAGCCCGGTACCTATGAGGTAACTTCAACCGATAGGAAATCGGCCTCACTCTCTCCAACACCTCAAACAGCCCAATGTACCTCGATGAAAGCTTACCTTGTCTCATAATCCTCTTGGGTCCCAACATAGGTGCGACACATAGGAACACCTGATCCCCGACCTCGAACTCCAGAGGTCATCTCCACTTATCAGCATAATACTTCTGTCGAGACTGTGTCGTAGCCATCCTCTTCTAAATCAACTCTATCTACTCTGAGGTCTCATGAACAAGACATGGTCCAAGGAAAGCTACCTATCCTACCTCCAGCCAACATAAGGGTGATCGACATGGCCTACCGTACAAAGCCTCATAAGGTGACATCTAAATAGTCGCTTGGAAACTATTATTGTAGGCAAACTACACAAGAGGTATATGCTTCTACCAAGAACCTCTAAAGTCTAGAATGCAAGCTCGGAGCATATCCTCAAGAACTTGAATCGTATGCTCAGACTAGCAATCTGTCAGGGGATGGTATGTTGTACTCAAAAGTACCTATGTAAACAAAGCCTTCTAAATCCCCTTCCAGACCCGAGAAGTAAAATGCGCATCTCTTTCAGAAACAATGGAGTTTGGAAATCTATGTAGACGTACAATCTCTTGGATATACAACTGTCCCAACTCATAAACATTGAAGGTCTCCTTGATCGGCATAAAGTGAGAAACCTTCATAATCCTATCGATGACAACCCAAACAACATCATTCCCTTGGGGTGACCTCAGAAAACTAGTCACGAAGTCCATCGTGACATCATTCCGCCTCCACTTCAGAATGGGTAACTTCTGTAAAAGACCCGCTGGTTGTTGGTGTTCCGCCTTCGCCTGCTGACAAGTGGAACACCTCATGGCAAAACCAACAACATCCCTATTCATACCCGGCCACCAATACTGATGGTGTAGATCACGATACATCTTGGTGACACTAGGATGAACTTCCCAAATTGAGGAATGAATGTTCCGCATCATCTCCTTGCATATGTCCGCTGGAACCCATACACGTCCTTGGAAATGCAAGATCTTATCCTCGCCTACTATCCATTTAGGAATATGGTCCTCTCCTGACACGCTTTCCTATAGGACTAGGCCTTCTGAATATGATAGGTGCCTCATTCGTACCCAATCAAGAAGTGTAGAGGTAACAGCTACAGAAGATAGGAAAGTTTTCCCCTGTCTGTCGTGCACCTACAAATGCATCTCAGAGAACAGAGCCATAAGCTGCCACTCACTACTGACCTCCTGAAATGCCTATATCTGAGTCCTCCTGCTCAACGCATCAGCCACTGCGTTGCCCTTTCCCGGCATATAGGAAATCTCAAATTCAAAGGACTGAAGATACTCGACCCACCTGCGCTGTCTCAGATTCAGATTACGCTGAGTGAATATATACCTGAGACTCTTGTGGTCGGTGAAAACCACAAAGTGATCTCCCGGAAGATAATGTCTCCAACAGCGTAATGCATGAACAATATCTTCCAAATACAGATCGTGCATAGGGTAGTTCCTCTCATGTGGCCTCAACTGCCGAGGCCCGTATGCAACGACTCCATCTCCCTGCATAAGCACAGCTCCCAGCCCAGTACCTGACCCATCAGAGTAAATAGTTTAGCTCTTTCCTAGCTCTAGAAATACTAGTATCAGTGCTGAATTCAGCCTACCTTTCATCTCCTGAAAGGATGACTCAAAAAATCAGTCCATAAGAACTTCGCACCCTTCTTGGACAGACCTGTTAGCAGTGCTGCTAAGCATGAAAAGTCTCGTATGAAGCGTCTGTAGTATCCAGCCAGCCCTAGAAAAATCTGCACCTCAAAGACGTTCTTCAGCTTCTCCCAGGAAACTACTGCTCTCACTTTCTCTGGGACTACTGATACTCCTGTTTTTTGATATAATATGACCCAAAAAGTGAATCTTATCCATCCAAAAGTTGAATTTCGAGAGCTTAGCATATAATTGATGCTCCCTTAGTGTACTCAAAACAATCTCAAGATGGGTAGCATGGTCATGTCGAGTGTGAGAGTACACCACGATATTGTCCATAGAGACCACCACAAAAGAGTCCAAGTACGGATGGAACACCCAGTTCATCAGTGCCATGAAAACTGCAGGCGCGTTCATGAGACCGAACGACATAACCATATACTCATATAGACCATACCTTCTCTGGAAATATATAAGAGGTATAACATATGGTCTAACGTGCAAATGATGATAATTTTATCTCAAGTCAATCATTGAGAACACTTGGGCTCCTAGAAGATGATCAAAGAGATCATCGATCCTCGGCAAGGGATATTGGTTCTTGACCGTCAACTGGTTCAGCTTCTGATAATCCACAAAATGCTTAAGGGTGTCATCTGCCTTCTTCGCAAATAGGATAGGCGAACCCCAAGGATAAGTACTGGGTCAGATGAAACCCTTTTCCTACAACTCCTCCAACTACTTCTTGAGCTCCTACAACTTAGGTGTAGCCATCCTATAAGGAGGAATGGACACTGGTGCCGCTCCTGGCACAAGATCAATAGAAAAGTCTACCTCATACTCCAGAGGAAAACTTGAAAAGTCCCTTGTAAATACATCCCTAAAATGATAAACCACTGGAGAAAAGTCTAACTGTGAAGTCCCCTGGTCATCTAGATACAGACTGGAAATCTGAGTTGTAACTCTACCTAGCCCATGATACTCTGGTCCTTATCTACTCGCCTGGACATTCCATCCGCCCTTATGAAGAAAATATTCACCCTCTGGTGGTATGAAACTCACCCTGCGGCAATAATAGTTGATGATTACCTGGAAGGGAATGAGCCAGTCCATTCTGAGAATGAAATCATAGCATGTCATCTCTAGGACATAGAGGTCCCATAGAAAGTGATACCCAGCCACCTCTAGAGGGCACTTCTTGCACTGACGTACAATAGTCGTCTTAGTCCCCAACGGTGTGTCTAGTGTCAACATGTCGGCATAAGAAAAGATACAGAGCCCAAGGCCGTCCACAACGGCAACAGAAATAAAGCTATGCATAGAACCAGAATCAAGAAGAGCAGAAGATAAAACTAAGGCTACTAAGATCATACCTCAAACTGTAGAGGGTCTGGGATCCTGCTTCTGCTGGGTTTGCTCCACTGCAAAAGCCTGACCTGTACCACGACCCTGTGACCCTGCCAGACCACTCTGAGCTGATCCACCCTACTGTCGTTGGAAGACCGGTGACTGACCACCCCGGCCTCGACCCCTGCCTCATCCCGAATGGCCAGAAGAACTCTAGTTCCCAGACTGGTGAGAAACTGGTAGCGCTGCTCTTGAACGAGGAGTCATGGATAAACCTCTATCACCAGCTACTGGTGAGAAAACCTGACAGAAACGCTGAAGGTGACCCATCTTGGCACAAGATCGGCACTCCACTAGGTCCCTCTAGCACTACAGCATCATATTCCTACCTCTTCCATACTGGTATCATACAACCTGGCTACCTGAAGATGTATCTCTCCACCTCGGATCACCATGCGTAGACTCTCTACGGCGCTTCTTGTTGTGAGATATTGAATCACTAACTCTGGAAGCGGAACTGCCCTGGATCTCAACTCTAGAATCTCTCAGATTGCACTCCACAATCAGTGCCTGGTTGACGATGGAAGCAATGGAAGTCAACCTGAAGATGTTCACCTATGAGAGGATCTCCCATCTGAGACCATCCTCAAACTTCCTTGCCAAGAACAACCCATCTGCGCTCTAGAGGGGTGTGGAACGCTGAAGCTCGGTGAAATGAGAGGAATACTCCATGAAATAAAGAGTACCCTGCTCTAGGCTCATGAACTCCCGGTCTCAGTCGGACCTCAGGGCCTTCGGATAGAAGTAGTCATAAAAGACGCACTGAAACTCCTCCCACGCCATAACCTGCTGATGACCCACCTATGAGATCATGTCCCACCACATCCTGGTGGAGTCTCGTAGCATGTAGGTATAGATCTTGACCCACCTTACTGAAGGAATCTCTAGATGCTCAAAGATCGTCATCATGGCTTCTAGCCATGAATCTGTAGCCTAAGGTCCTCCTTCCCCTGAGAAGGTGGGAGGATGCTGCTGCTGTAAAACCTGCGTCAAGACTTCCATAGTTGAGGTAGGAGTCGGAGCTCCCTGAAAGGTCGGAATCATCCTCATAAAGCCTTCCCTAAACTGCACATCAGCGTCTGCAACTGGTATAACTGCTGGTGCCAAGGCTGGCATAGTAGGAGGAACTGCAGGAGGTCCCTGATCAGCCATATC
The DNA here is from genome assembly GCA_963277665.1 of Viscum album. NCBI lineage: Eukaryota > Viridiplantae > Streptophyta > Magnoliopsida > Santalales > Viscaceae > Viscum > Viscum album. The sequence continues at coordinate 1,704,945,123 of OY728129.1, read as the reverse complement.
TGGTATCTGATCACTACCCTGCAACTGACGGACAACTAGAGGACGTCTCGGTGCCATGACTCTACAAGGTCAACCACACAATTTAGATCACATTATCAAGGAAAGAAAACTAGGAGCATGAGAAGGGACAAGAGAAGAAAAAAAATTCAAGTTTAACAAAACATGACTACACGACATGTATAAAGAATACACGGCATGTTCCCTTAATTCATTTACATGGGCGTGAACTTCTGCCAAAACTGGTCATGTAACACCCCAAACACACGACGTGTTCTCACAACACATGGCGTGTACCTAAATCCTCCTTTCCTACCCGATTCCCTCTACACGGTTAAGCTACATGGCTCTCCTAAGACAAAACTACATGGCGTGTTTAAGGTAGACACGACGTGTACTCAAAAATCTTCACCTGACCCGTTTTGTTAGTGACACAGACTGTGTACCCAGGTCACACTGCACGACATGTTACAAAAAGACACGGCGTGTTCTAAGAAGTCCCAATCAAACCGTGTGGTTAACTACATGGCCAGCTATATGGCTGACACTACACAGCGTGTTCCAGGCAGACACGACGTGTATGAGAAAGGATGACATTGACCCGTGCTATTCATGACATGGTCAGGTACCTCAGTCAGACTACACGGCGTGTTTAAGGTGGATGTATAATAAAACACTCCCCTGACCTGTGTTGTTAGCTACATGGCCGGGTTCCTAGGATTACACTACACGACATACACAACTGGTACATGGCGTGTTCCCACAAGATGTTTCACAACCCTGTGTCCCTGCTTACACAGTCAGTGACACGGATATAGACTACACAATGTGTATTCATAAATTACACGTTGTGTATTCTAGGTTTTTCCAGACAGTAGCCTCAGAACTGCACTGGAGCCTAGAAAACACAGAAAAACTAGCGTTAAGGTGACAAATTTCGATCTGTGAGGGCCCATACTCCCCACGAATCAAATCTTGGAATCTTATACAAGTTATAACAAGGAAAACAAGCAATGATCCACCAAATTATGGTCCATGAGGGCCCATAAAACCTCAAGAACCAAAGTTTGGCATCCATCTAAGCAAATCACTATACAAACAAATTCCCTATCAAACAACAGGGACTCTATCAAGGCATCTATCACAACAACATGCATAATCTACACAACGTATATCACAACAACATGCAATCGCTAATTCATCCTAGATTACATGGCAAGAATGCATGGCATGTGATTTATAACAAGTGCCTATATGATGCATGAGATGGAATGCCCTCATCTCATCGGGTTGAGACAGAAATAGAACCGCAATAACAACAATGGTGACAACCCAAAGCATGTGAATCACTCAACGGTGAAATCAAATCAACCGTAAAATTGCAAACCAGTAAAATTAAAATCAACGAGGTAGTATGGATTTTCCATGTACATGGGTTAGCTAATCCTGGGAAAAACTCATTACCAAGTACCTATTCCATCCTATCCCTATCTATAGGCTCCAAAAAGTAAGTCAAGAGAAAATAAACCCTCTGATACAACTTTGTAACGTCCTGGTTTCGGAAGCCACCCAGAGGCGCCCCATACCTGGTTGGTCACATGGCCTCAAGCACATTTTCCCAAACTCTAGAGGCTGACAACTAGAAGCAAGGGCCTTAGTGTGATAGTGGGGAAACTATGTCCTCGTTGGCAGAGTACACATCTGAAGTAACAACAAATACAACATCGGAAGTAGTAAACATCCAACAATAATAAAAGTAGAAGACTGATAAGTAAACAACTAGAACAAAAATATATGTAATCGATTCCTGATACATATATGTCTATGAAAATATCCAAACATGTCACAATGCTGAATAAAGTACTAAACCAAAGTACAAAAGAAAAAAATATGAGCAACTCCTCAGCATCGCAAGCCTCGGCATGGTACCATGCTCTCCAGCTCTAGAGCAATCAAGAACCTGAAGTAGAAGAGAAATTTCCCTTATCTATACCTGCAACAATATAATCTGTTTGGGCCTAAAAGCATGACCCAAATAGGGTGTGAGACAAGGTCCTAGTAGGCAACCACCCAAAGATCTGTGCCTAACAGTTAGTGAATATATGACAGGTAAAAGTACAGAAAGCAGTAAACAGGAAAGTACTAAACAACAAACAATCCACAGTTATAGCATATAAAGTACAAACAATAAAGTATCCACTCAAGCAATTAGATCAAACAGGTAATCCTCTAGGTATTTCTCACAGCCTAACCCCTATGGTTCACTCTACAAGTACTAGAAACCCTATGGGAGGTACACACAGTCACACCCCTCTGGTTCAGCTAAAGAAAGAATAGACTCTCTGGGAAAGAACTCACTGTAAATTCCCCCTATAGTCTCATATCATACTAAAGGTGCTCTGAGGAAGAAATCAACATCTCATTCCCCCTGTGGCCTATGTCGAGGAACTACAGATACTCTAAGAAAGCAATCAACATTAATTCCCCATGTGGTCTCGCATCGTAAATTAAAGACACTCTAGAGAAGCCCTTGCGTCCATTCTCTCTATGGTCTATTACACTAGGTTCCCACAGCCCTGTGTAAAGTCATCAAGTATCGCATCACGTAACAGACAAAGTATCCTCAAGAACTACTTGGATAGCATTCAACAACATCTCAACATGGAAGAACAATAGTCACACCACCCTACAAACTAGGTATGGAACTAGCAATAGCCTAACAGGAAAAACTAGACCAAATGGTCATAACAGGAAAACATGCATGGGAAAAACATCCAAAGCATAGTAAATTACCCTATTCACAAGAAATGTCCTCTGCACAGGAAAATAAGCAAAGCAGGCAAACAACAAGGGTAAAACAGGAAACATGCAATACCCCGTTCAAGGGTATTGGTGGAATTTGCACAAAATACTCAAAGAATTTCTATAGAAAGGCACAAACAACCTACCTCGACATTAGGATATCGATATACTTGAGCCACGGGGCTTGAATATCCTTAAAACTTTGTAGATCTATGAAAATGCATAAAATTTTCAACCTATGATAACTTGAGAAAGAGGAAAAATTGGAAAATGAAGCTCTATGAGAAGAAAGAACTTACCGCTGTGGTTCCAACGCAATCGACGGTGGTCAATTTAGAGAATAGACGGAGGATTGGGGGCTCAAGAAAAATCCACGGTGATACGTAATGCTCTCGGTCGAAGAAGATAGAGAAGAAGACGGTTCTGGGGTTAAGATGCGAGCACGGTCCATTTAATGAAAAAAAAGAAAGTACACAGCATGTACTTTTAGAGTACACGGTGTGTACTGGGATTTTCCGTACTCCGCTTAAGGCAGCCTCCATGTCACCCCTACATGGCTATGTGTGTGGCCATGACACGGCTAGCACACAGCCTTGAGAGGCAACGAAGTACACAGCGTGTACTCATAAAGTACACGGCGTGTACTTCAAAAATTTCCAGAATCTCCCCTTTTCTAAAAAACACCAGAAAAATGAAAAACTTTCCTGAAAAGAAGGTCCAGGTTCTTACAAAGGGTATGGGATATGTGACTTTCCCATTGACTCATGTTATGCCTAAACTTGTTTAAGCATGTTTGGAATGTTCTGCTCCAATTATAAACCTTCCCACATGAGTTAGGTTGTGTTTATGCCTTGTAATAGTTTAGATTACATGATACACTTCCTATGATATTTGTTACAATGTGATTAGTGATTTTCTGAGCCTTAGAGTTTGGTCCTAGCTTGAGACACCCTTAGTGGTGAGATGTATATTAGATGCTTTTGGTGTTGACCCTAGCATGGCCAATGAATTGTTAAATCGAGCCTATTATGGTTAGTTGGTAAATAGAACTGGGTAAATCATGGATTCTATTTAGAATTACAAAAAAGGGATTATATGTCTATTGTACCTTGGTACCTTGAGTGAACCTTAGGTTATTTGGAGTTCTTTGTATGAGCTCAGTGGGTTTATTCATAATTTTAAGTCGTGAGTGATCCATGGATTCCATGGACAGGGTCATAGATGATATATACTAAAATGTCGAGTGAATCATGGATCCTAATAGGATTCCATGGATGGGATCAAGAGGGAGGGACTATATGTCATGAGTGATACTTAGGGATGCCTATAGGACCTCCAAGTATGGGCTCAGGTGACATGGATTATACCACACCTAGAGTGATACTGAGATCTTGTGAGATTCACTAGGATGGGATTATAGGGTGTTAGTGGATTTTCACCTAGAGTGATACTTTAATTACAAATTAGTATTGTCAGGGATGGGCTAGGGTTATATTGAATATTAAAATGTTTTATGATTCATTTTACAAGCTAAAGCACAAGCTTGGATTCAGTCATTACATCTTCTTGTTTAGAATGCCTCCTGAGGCACCTGTTGTCCTTACAATTACACAAGGGATGTTAGGATTGGGAAGGATCTCAAGACTTATAACATTAAATGTAGTTAAATTTTTAATTAAATGGAAACAAAATGTAAATGGAAACCAATGCATGTAGGATTGTTTACTTTTGAGTACCACCTAGCTTACTGCTTTCACTATTTTTACACTTTTTGTTATATATATATATTCACTGATAGATTGACACAGAAATTGGGTGGTTTCCTACTAGGATTTAGTCTCACACCATATTTGGGTCATGATTTGGGCCCAAACAGATTACATGGTTGTAGGATTTGATAAGGGAAAGAACCCTTCTATATGTACTTGATATGCTGTTTAAAAGTAGGAGAGCATGGGACCAAGCTGAGTCTTATGATGCTTCTGGAATAATTGTTGAACTTTTTGTAATTTTGGAACATGTATTGTATCTGATAGTATTGTGACTTGTTTGGATATTTGTAATAGAAACATGTGGCATGCATCATCTATTGTATGATATAACTTCTGGTTATTTGTATTGTCAATCTTCCGTTGTTTACTTCTTTGTTTGGTATTACTGCTTCTGTTATATATATGTTATTTACAATATGTTAAAATCTATAAATGAGGGAATAGTCTCCCAAAAATTATAACCGTGTCCCTCACTACTATTCAACAGCCTCTAGAATATGGTGAGATGCGCTTAAGGCCATGTGGCCAAACGGACTGGAAGCACTATTAGGTGGAATCTGGGTTTGAGATGTTACAAAGTGGTATTAGATCATCTTTTCCAGTTTTCTTTACTATTTAGAGACAATAGAAAAAGATATGAAGGAAATGGTTTTTAGAAATAAGCTGCTTCTTGGGGTAGTTACCCCGCATATAGGGAAAAATTAAATTACCTCAAATTGAATTGTTTGACTATTACATTTGATTCGATTACATCATTGGGTGACACACTTTTATTGTGATGTATTTATTGATATCATTATGGTTATACTTTGTTTCAACCTAATGATATGAGGGTATTCCATCTCATGCATCATATAGGAACTTGTCTTAAATAACATGTCAGGAATTCTTTCAATTCCATTTAGAAGAATTAATGATTGCATGTTATTGTGATAGGTACCATGATAAATATGCATGATGTTGTGATAAGTGTATTAGTATGTGTTATTTTTTGAATTGGAAGGATGCCAAACATTGGTCCTTGAGGTGTATGGGAACTCTTGGATTGGAATTTTTTGGATCGTGTATCAGCCTTAAATTAAAATGTGTTATGATGAGTTATATGTGTATGTCAAGATTTGATTCATAGGGAGTATAGACCCCACTGATAAAAATTTGTCCTACCTTTGGGTTACCCTTATGAAAGGGGATGTGAAAATTTTAAAATGACTATCAATTCAGGATACGAATGTGAGATCATTTTGAAATTTAAATGAATGTCAAAATAAAGTGGTATTGAAATTTATTTTGGTAGGGAACATGACTAGAGCCTACCTTAGTAGTGGGATTTTGGTAGTATCTCTCAATTTTTTTACACCTAGACCTGACCCATGGGGTTGGTAGTGGGGTGAGTGTGTATAGGAAGGTTTTTAACTATCCTATTTTAATTTTCTATTTTGAGCTGCGACTTTGAATCCGAACTTGAACTGAGGTGTGTGCTTAACTTTGTAGATTCATGCCTCTACGATGACCCTAGCTATATGCTAGGAGGGTGGTGATGATCATACCCTGAAGGTTGTATTCCAGGGGATACCGATGGATCCTCTAGTTGTTTTATTTGTGGCACTAGCTATTATACTGGATATAGGTGTTGATGCGTAGTTCTGTGAAAGATTTATGAGGTTCATGCAGGCCTTTTAGGGAGCACCACAACTTTCCATGTCTATGGTAGAGTTGACACGAGTGTTTTAGCAGTATAATCCACCCATGTTTTTGGGGTATTACAAACAACAATCTATAGTGTCCTAGCTAGAGTCCATGTTTTTTATCTTCGATAATTTAGAGGCACCTTTTGAGAGGAGGCTAAAGCTTTCTAAGTACATGCTATGTGATTATTCCAAGAGATGGTGGGATATTATTACTCAGAAGGAGCATCATTGGGATATGGAATGGAGAGATTTTCAAACAATATTCTATGATTATTACTATACTGAGACATTGGGGGATGATAAAAGCCTAGGTGTTTGTAGTCTTAGGTATGACATATGATCATAAGTAAATGTATTCAGGTTGACTACTATATCTACTATAGTGAATCAGGTGCTAGTCATAGAGTGTAACATGAGAGAATATATAGGTACAACCCAGGGAGGTTCGACACCTAGATCTAGTACTATCTTGATGAACAATAGGAAGCATCATATAGAGCTTCCTCACAGGGATGTGAGCAGCTAGAAAGTTTCTTCTCATAGCCAAGTGAGGTGCTACCAGTGCGGTAGGTTGGTTCATATGAGGACATAGTGCCCACAAGATCTTGTTGAGTGCTGATCTTGTGGAAAGATGGGCCATATTTAGCGCCTTTTCAGGATGTTATCACCAGTAGTTAGTGAGAGAGGGTATACACCATCTCCACATTCATGAGTGGGGTATGTGGCTTCTCACCAGTCAAGTACCTGGAATGCATCATGCCATTCCGGCCGAGGTGGTGGTCGTGGCCATGGTAGTCAGACCCTAGGATCATAGCGACAGCAGGGTGGATTAGCTTAGGGTACCCATAAAATGTCACAGGGCCATGGCACATGCCATACTTATGTAGTGCAATAAACCCAGTAGGATCAGGATCTTGTAAGTACTCCTGTTAAAGTTACTAGTCTGGTAGCCTCTATTTTAGTTTCTGAACTTTTTGATATAGGGGATTTATATAGTTTTATATTCATTACCATTGTGGATAGACTTTTGATTTTTGTTTTTAATTTTGATGATGTTATGATGCTAGACACTCTGTTAGGTATTAGAAAAGAAGGTGTGCATCAGTCCAAGATTTCCGCCTTATGGTTGGTGGGGTTCACTTCATATAGGACCTCTATATCGTAGAGATCAAAGGCTTTGGTATCATTCTTGGGTTGGAATGGTTGGTTTCCTTTTAGATATTTTTTGATTCCTATTATTGTAGTGTGAGTTTTACATCACCAATGGGCCGATCATTTCTACAAAAAGGTGAATGGTATGTCCATATGAGTTGAGCTGGACCCAAACATTGTGGGTTGGAAAAAATGAGTCAAAATTGAGATTTTGGATCTGGATTACCAGGGAACATGTCAGATGGATTTCTCTCCAATGTTTGAAAATTTCAAGGATGTTTTCCTGAATGAATTTTCAGGTTTACCTCTAGTGAGAGAGGTGGAGTTATCTATCTAGCTAGTTCCAAGAGATGCACCAGTATCCATTCAACCTTACAAGATGGCTATGGTGGAATTACAAGAGCTCAAGAGGCAGCTAGAGGACTTAGATGATAAGGGTTTCATCTGATCTAGTACTTCTCAATGGGGTTCATCATTCCTTTTTGAGAAAAAATAGTAGATAATACCCTCAAGCTTTTAATAGATCATCGAAAGTTAAACTAGTTGATAGTTAAGAACTGGTATCCTCTACCGTGAATAGATGATCTCTTCAACCTATTCCGTGGAGATCATGTTTTCTCAAAGATCAATATGAGATTCGGTTATCATTAGGTGCATGTGATATCACCATACATACCTCACACAACCTTTCATAATGGGTATGGTCTACATGAGTATCTTTTTATGTCATTTAGTCTCATGAACACACTAGTGGTTTTCATGGAGTTGATGAAACATGTGTTCCATCCATATCTTGACTTATTTTTTATGGTTTTCATGGATGATAACATGGTATATTCTCATAATTGACATGAACATTCCAAACATCTTGAGATCATATTGATTACACTGAGAGAGAATCGGTTATATATTAATCTCATAAAGTTCCACTTATGGATGGATCACATTAACATCCTAGGTCACATCATCTCAGAGAAAAAATTATCGGTAGACCCATAGAATATGAGAGTAGTAGTTTCTTGGGAGCATACCAATAACTTCTTTAAGGTGTATCATTTTATAGGGTTGGCGAGTTACTATAGGTGTTTCATACAAGACTTCTCATGTTTAGAAGCATTGTTGGCAGTCCTGAATAAATAGGGTGTGAAGTATGTATGGATAGATTCTTGTGAGACATCATTTCCGAAGATGAAAGGGATATTGACTTCAGCACCGATAATTATTTTTCCAAATATAGGTGGGATTTACACTATGTACTGTGATGCATTAGGTATCATGTCAGGATAAGTTCTTATGTAGGGGGATCAAGTCATTGCATATGGGTCTCAGCAGTTGAGGACACATGAGAGGAATTACCAAATGAAATATCTTGAGTTGGCCATGGCTATTCCTCCATTGCGCTATTGGAGAAATTACTTACTAGGAGAGCATTTTTTGGTGTACACGGACCAAAAAATCCTCAAGTACATATTTACTCATTGTGATCTGAATATGAGATAGCGAAGGTGTATGGAATACCTTTAGTTTTTCATCTTTGACCATTACAATATTCCTAGTAAAGGAAAATTAGTGGACAATTCTTTGAGTAGGAGGACTCAGGTATAGATAGTGCAACATGCCAGTAGTGAGTGGAAGCTTATGGATTTATTCTCTGAGATGCACTTGGAGGTGCACGGAAGTCAAGGGCATACATTAATTTTTCTTTAGTTTTTACCTCTATAATACTGGATAGAGTGAGGATATGAAATCTATCGGATTTTGATGGCCTAGTTATATAGGAGAGTGTGGAAGGTGAGGATCGTCCTCCTGGTTGGACCATCAAAGAGGATAATGTTCTATGATTACATGGTCATGTAGGGGTTTTGGTAGACACACATGATGAGCTAATGTAGGAATTTCATTCCAATGTATGGGAATTTCATCATGGTTTCACCAAGATGTATCAGGATTTACATCATCTGTATTGGTGGCTAGGTATGATAATATATGTAGCTGTTTGTTTCTTGAGGTGATCCACCTATGAGCAGGTAAAGGCAAAACACCAGTGACTAGATGAGCTTTCACAACAGCTACCCATTTATAAGTGAAAATGAAATGATATTGAGATGGATTTCATGATGGGTTTACTGAGATTTCCTCGAGGTAATGATTCCATTTGGGTTTTCATTGAATGGATCACTAAGGTTTCACATTTCCTTATGATCAAGGAAATATTCAGTGTTGATGAACTTGGGAGGTGGTATATCGATGAGATAGTACCACTTCATGGGGTCCCACATTCTATCACTTATAATAGGGATGACTAGATTACTTCTCATTTCTGGAAAGGGATTTATAGGGTGTTGGGTTCATAGGTGCTTCTAAGAAAAACTTAGCACCATCAGACAAATGGTCTGTTAGAGCACACAATTCAAGTATTTGAGGACATGCTTCAATCAGGCGTCCTGGATTTTGGGGGTTCTTGGGACAGACACATACCCTTAGTGGAGTTCAAATACAATAATAGATTCTAGTATAGTATTAATATAGACCATATGATTCTTTATATGGTATCCCATGCCGGTTACCCCAATGTAGGCTAGAGGTAGGATATGCTGCTATGTTGGGACCTCATCTTGTCCCGAAGACCGCAGAATAAGTGTGGTTGATTTGAAAGTGGAAGTCTACTGTGTAGTCTCATCAGAAAGATTACATCAATTGACATAGATGACCTCTATAGTTTTTGGTTGGGGATTGGGTATTCCTATATGTTTCAAATAGGTTGAGACACAAGAGGATTACAAGATAGGGTAAGATTTCACTGAGACACGTCATGCTGTTTTAGATTCTGGAGAGGGTCAGGCTGGTTGCCTATCAGAAAATTACCTCATAGGTATCGGGAAATGCATGGAATATTCCATTTTTTCAACTATGATTTTAATATTCAGACCCATATCACACTTTTTAGCTCGCGAATGTTGATTTGTAGGTAGATACGACCTTTGAGAAGCATTCTATATGAATTTTGGATCATAGAAAGAAGGTTCCTGTGGTTGGTCCTTTACTTTAGTACGGGTGCTATGGTAGAATGAAAAAGTATAGGATGAGACCTGGGAGAGGTAGGTTGATGTACACTCATGATGGCTATATTTTTTCTCAGATATTTCTTCACCACCCTTAGAAGGGAAATTTAGGGACGAATTGCTTTAAGGGGGAAGTTTGTAAGAACCCAGTTCTTCATTGAGGTATGGATCTTGTGTTTTACACAAATTCATAGTTTTTTGCTTAAATATGTCCTATAATGAATGAAATTTGGTATCATGGAGGTCTCTGGGGTGTTCAAGGGTGGTCTAGAGCATGGGAACTGAGTTTTGGGTGGAAAGAGCAGGCCACGCGGTTAGTAAAACCCATGAGGGTCGGCCGAATGACCATGAAGAACCTCTATAGTTTTAGTAGACTTGGATAGAGGGTTAAGAATGGTTACCACACAATTTTAAAAATATTATTGGGTATCCATGTGAGTGACCCTTTCTCCTATAGAGATCCATGTACGGTTTTCACACAGTTTGACAAACCATGCAGGTAAATCGTGCGACCCAAATATTTTGAAAAAATGACCATTTTACCCCTAAAATGTTTTTAAACTTAAATTTATTCTCCTTCTATTGCACAACATCCACTCATGTTGGGATCTCACCTTTGGTTCATACTCTAGGATTTTATCCAACCCCTCCATCTAACCTCCGAATCGAGTGTCGTTCTTCTCCTTGCATCTGTAACAGTAAGACCTCAATTGCTTTTTAGCCTTCCTCAATTTTTTTAATTATAAATTGTGATATTTGAATTTAGGCTCATATTCCTTAATATCCCATTATTTTTCTATTATTCATATGTATCATAAAGTGGGGATAATCAAAGTCTGATACTGGTCAAACTATCTAGCATGATCCTAAGGTTTTTGGTCTTGTGATTTTCATTAAATGTTGAGTTGCTTATATATGTCGGAGTGTCGCACACCCATTTTTGGGGTGTAAACATGATTTATAAATTATAAATGTTGTTTCCTATCATTATTTTGGTAATTAAATAGGTGTTTTAAATCATTTAATTGGTTGTTTACCTGAATTAAGGGACACCCAGGGTGAGTGCCCAGTTTGACCATTTTATGACCGTTTGGACTAGGATAACTATGACATATGCCTTGAATTTTTCATTCTTGGTTTTTTTAAAATGAATTTTATTAAATAAATCAATTTCCATGTTTGTTTATTTCTTTTTAATTGGATAATTGTATGGGATAGGGGAATTTCCCCTGGACTCGTGTTATGACTAAACTTGTTTAAGCATGATTGGAATGTTCTGCCCCAATTATGAACCTACCCATGTGAGTTAGGTTATGTTTAAGCCTTATAATAGTTTAGATTACATGAGTTACTTACTATGATATATGTTCCCATGTGAGTAGTGATAGTCCAAGCCTTAGAGGTTGGTCCTCACTTGAGAACCCTTAGTGGTGAGATGTATATCATATGCTATTGGTGTTGACCTTAGCATGGATAATGAATGGTTAAATTGAAACTGTTATGGTTAGTTGGTAAATAGAATTGGGTGAATCATGGATTATATTTATAATTCCATGGAAATTATTTTATGTATATTATACCTTGGTCCTTTGAGTGAACCATGGATTCTTTGGAATTCCTTGGACATGCTCAATGAGGTTGTTCATAATGTTAATTCATGAGTGAACCATGGATGCCATGGATGGGATCATAGATGCTATGTACTAAAATGCCGAGTGAATTGTGGATCCCTATACAATTCCTTGGATGGGACCAAGAGGCATGGAATATATGTCATGAGTGATACTTGGAGATCACTATAGGACCACCAAGGATGGGATTAGTTGAAATGTATTATGCCACACCTAGAGTGATATCGGGCTCCTGTGAGGCTCATTGGGTTGTGCTTGTAGGGTCTTTGTGGATTTTCACCAAGAGTGATACTTGAATTATATTTTTGGAATTTCAAGGATTGGCTCAGGTTATATTGTATATTGAAATGGTTTATGATGCGTCTGTCAATCCAAAAAACAAGCTTGGATTTGGTCATTATGTCTTCTTGTTTAGATGGCCTCCGGAGGCACCTATTATGATTACATTTACATGACGGGTGATGGTTTTAGAATGGATATCAATACTTATAACATTCCACACAGTTTAATTTTTAATTAAATGTAAATTGAATGTAAATGGAAACAAGTGCTTGTAGGACTATTTACTTTTGAGTACCTCCTAGACTACTTATTTCACTATTTTTACACTACTTGTTATATATATTCACTGACAGATTGGAATAGACCTTGGGTGGTTGGATACTAATATTTAGTATCATACCTTATTTGGATTATTCTTTGTTCCCAAACAGAGTATATGGTTGTAGGTTCCAATAAGGAAAAGGGCCCTTCTACTGGTACTTGATATACTGTTTAGGAGTTGGAGGACATGAGACCAAGCCGAGTCTTGCAATGCAGTTTGGATACTTGTTGTCCTTTCTGTACATTTGGCACTTGTATTGTATTTGATAGAATTGTGACATGTTTAGATATTTTTAATCGAAAAATTTGACACGAATCATCTGTTTTATGATATGATTTCTGGCTATTGGTATTATCAGTCTACTTCTATTTGCTTTTGTTTTTTGGTGTTACTACTTCCTCTACATGTATGTTATTTACACTATATTAAACTCTTAAAATTAGGGATTAGTCTCCCCACTATCATCACCTTATCCCTTGATGCTATTCAAAATCCTATGGTATTTGGGGAGATGCGCTTGAGGCCAGGTGGCCAACCAGGCTCGGAGCACTATTAGATGGCATCTGGGTTCAGGACGTTACACCTAGGAACAAATTTTTTTTGACTATAGCCATGTTGTGATCATAATGAGTAAAACTCCTGATTTTCAAATTCATGACCATGGTCACTTCTTAAGTTCTTAATTCTACTTCCTCTAAGATTCTATATAGATCTAGAATATTTAGAAAAACAAGATAGATATTCACTTTTATGATCAAGGAAATATACCCATGTATCAACTATAACACATGAATAATGGTTTCATGCTAAACTATAAACTCTAGAGGTTCCAAAAAAATCTATGTAAACTAACTATAAATTTTTAGAATTTGAAACATCCTTCTTGGGTTTGAATGATATTTTATACATCTTTCCCTTTTGACAGGGATTATAGACTTTGTCTATTGGAAATTCTTATTTTGGTAGATCCTTGATTAAACCTTTCCTAGTTTGCTTTATATGTGAGTGAATAATGCAATGGTCTATTCTCTATGCCAAAGAAAATAATATTTGATAAAGGAACTCAAACAAGAAACAATATGAGAAAATACGGAATTAAAATCTATAACATAAATAGTTTCGTTTCTCATAGCAATAAAAACTAAAGCATGTTTGACATAAAAAACATTACAGGAATTATTTTCAAACTTAACATGAAAACCATCATTACACAATTGTGTAATGATAAGTATATTATATTTTAATCCATCTAAAAATAAATGTTTATAAATTAAAACTATACTAGAGTTACTGATTTGGATAAGACCAATTATCTCCACTTTAGCATTTTCACTGAAACTCACATGTCCACCATCCACTTTAATCAAATATTTGAATCTTGAGTAGTTTCCAGTCATATCTCTATAAGATCCACTATCTAGGTTCCATAGTTGATTAATATAACTATTTATGTATGTTTCCTACAAAATGTATTTAAACAAAAAATAACTTTGTCATCTAAATTTTCTTAGGTCCAGAGATGTCAGTAATAAGTGCTTTAGTAATCCATAATTAACTTACTAGTTTTCTATAAGTTGAACTTAGAATATCATAAATAAATAATTTATTAAGTCTAGTAGAATGATAATTGTTAATATAAATAGAATTTGGGAAAAATCTGTTTTTATATACCTTCCTCTGTCTAAGATGGTATCCATTTCCGGTAGTGTATTTAGGAGTAGTCTATTTACCAAGAATCTTGGTAATGGTTTTTCTTCCATTTTAAATATCTTCAAATATATCTTTAACTGTGTATTAGATAATTTAAGCTCATTTTATTCCTTAATAAATTGACAATTCTTGTCCTTTTCTTGAGTAAGATTAGTTTTAGTGTGAGAAGATAAACTATGTTACTTATTTAAACCTTTATATTTATCTTTTAATTCATTAAATGTATTTTCCAGCATGTTACTATATTCAAATAATCCATTACTGAACATATTATCATAATTATTTTCGATGTTAAAATTATTTTAGATATGATCAGGAGAGTCATGAAAAACATTTAATACCTCATATGTGTTTGTTATAAAACATATATTATCTTTTTCATCTATATCTTCTCTGCTTGAGTCTGAATCACTCAAACTATCCTCAGAGGTACTCCAAGTGGCATTAATAGAGTTTTTTATACTTTTATCTATTTTCCTCATATTTATTTATATAATTAATCTTGGGATATTTTGATTTGATGTTTCGTTTTCTCTTATATTCATTGTAAATTACTTCATTGGTAGAATCATACTTTTTACAATTTTTCATCAATTCCCTCTATTATCATATTTACCTTTATAATTTGATTTATTAAAAAACTTATTCTTCCAATAGATTTTTTTAAATGTCTAGAAATATGTCCCATGTATTCCTCACTAGTAGATGGTGATCCTTTATCACTTGATATTTCATCTTTTATCATCTCTTTTTGTTTATAGTCATAAGTCTTAAAGGCTACTAACATCTATTTTGGTTCATCCACTTCCTCTTTTTTCACTTGTAATTATTCTTCATACTTATTAGTTATTTCAATTAGATATTTTAATACTAGTGTACTAATGTATCAAGACTCTATTATGAAAAAATATGTTCCTCTCCATCCTTTTGGAAGAAATTTAATATGTCATATGGCTTGATCCTCGTCAGTAATCTTCTTTCTGAGTACCTGCATCATGTTAACAATATCATTGAACCTGAGATACATGTCAGAGATAGATTAATCATAATTAATCTTAAATGTATCATATTTAATAGTATAATTGTTTAAGTGCATTTCTATAACATTAGAAGTTACTTTATTTGATATAGAAAGTGTGTCTTAGATTTCATAAGCAGTAGAACATTATGATATTATATTAAATTCATATTCACCTAAAACACTATACCAATAACTCGAAGCTTTACAATTGAAGTTATATGCTTCTATAGTAGAATCACTTAAAGAATCTATAGTAGCTTCAGGTTTTCCATATTTATCATTAATTACAGTCTATATATCATATCCCATACTTTCTAAATGAATTTCCATTTTGATTTTCCATTAAACATAATTTGTTATATTAAAATAAGGAGGCCTATTAGTGGGAGTTCATTCTTTTATATTGTTACCCACACATAATTAAATTTATATTAAATATAATTTTAGATATGTAAATATAAATAGATCGCAATAAAAATATATTTTGATTGGATCTGATAAAAAATGTTGGATAGAGTAAAAAACTCAAGAGAGGGGTGAATTGAGTTTCCAAAAAAAAATTCCATTTAAAAATAATTTAAACTCTAAATCTCAAAATTTGATAAAATCACTATGTTAACATAAATAGTAGAAATATATAATTTTATCTTTGGAAAAGGTTCTAAAAAGATCAATCAAAGACCAGTTAAAGAACTTTGGAAAATACTTTAACTTTTAAAACCAATATACTCGTATCAAACACAAAATATAAAACACTAGTTTAAGATAACTATTAGAGTAATTTTTTAGAAGATAATAAAATCAAAATAAGTTTGATTAGAAACAAAGAAAACAAAATAGATATAACACAACATAAATCTAACAAGGCGTTTGGTCTCATGCCAAGACATAATCACCTCTAATTAGAAATCACCTGCTACCAAGTAGTTTATTATTAAAAAAACCAATCCACAACCTAGAAAAGGTTTTACAGACAACATTACATAGAATTATATAGGAATAGATCCTCTAAAATGGTTATAAATGGGCTTAAAACAAAATACCAGGCCACACAGTACCTCTACCATAGTTTTTTTTGGGAATAAAAATGAAAAACTTTGATAGATTAAAAGGTAATATCCAATTTAGCACTCACGACCATGTTTTTACAAATAAAAATAGTAAAACAAAACACATCTTGAATATAATTCATAAATAGAAAGAAAAAGTGATATAATATAAAAAATATGATGTATCTTGATCCAAATAGATTCAGGAATCTATAGTCCTTGAATTTGTCTTTGGAAGAGGCTTGGACAAGTTTCACAGTTGGTTTAGGAAGATAGAGTGTCATAGAGTCTTCTTTATAGTACATGTGATTGATTAAGTTGTTATATTATTCTCCGTATGAACATGTATTCACAACATATATTCTGTATCACTTCTCACATGATCAACTTTTATTCTTAAAAATATTTTCATCCAAATGTATCCATTAGAGATAAATGAATGAAATATTAAATACATTTATGCTTTTTTTAATGATTTTCAAACTAGCCATTGGAGATTTTAATTCTCTACTACTAAGTTAGACATGAAAATTTATCTTCACTAAAACACATTTAGTTAACACAACAACTTGAAATGCTCAGTTGATGTGGTCAGTTGATGCGAAAAGGTTTCACGGTTGGTTCATTCTTTCATTCAGTTAGTTCATTGGATCTTGTGATAGGAATTTCTCTTTATGTGATATATTGTTTCTTCATGTGGTCACAAAAACAATATACATGGTCAATATATTACTTAATTAAAATTATACATAACTTTGCATGATAACTTGTTTTCTTCAGGCAGTAGGTAGTTTCTTTTACATGGTTGATGCACTGATTCACATGGTTAGATACATGATAGGTATATCTCTATCTCATGGTATTTTGATTGTATATCTGGTAAGGTGATTATAAACACATGGTAACCTCAATACTTATCCATTTTTCCAAGTTTTTTCCATAAAATAATTTACTAATGTAAAACATGAAATTCATTAGAAAAATTATAAACAAGGTTTGGGATCATTAAAATAAGGGGGTTTTGATATAAGAAAACATATTTATTGCATGATTCTTTGAGATTTATGCAGATCATTTCTCATATTATTACATGAGTCTTTATAGAGGAATGCTCATGACCTTGCATAGATATTGTGGAAACTTTGGATTCATAGTGGAATCATTAGCATTAATAGTAGAAGTGGTGAGATCCCCCTTGATCTTCTATTTTAGTTTAGAGATTCACCATAGCATATCATTAGGACTTATTTATATCATACTTCCAGTGGGCTTCTAGGTGGTTCAATAGCAGCACAAAGGTGATAGGTGTGGTGCAATATGTCCCCATCATAGATCCAGAACTGGCCTTGGCGCACCATCAAGTCTCATGGCGGGTTCAAAGTGGTCCAAATTCATAATGGATTGAAAAAGACCCAAGATTTATTTCCCCTGTCAAAAAATGGTGGATGATCGGTGGTATGACATGACACAAACTGGTTAGACATGGAATAAATTGTTAGTAAAGAAAATCCATAATTGATATCAGGGAAGAATATGTGAGATAACACAATTTATATAAGTGGTAAAATTACCCACCTCAAGTGGTGTCCCACATTAAAAGTTATGTCAGGTAGTGAATACTTTAAATATGTTGGGGTGGAAAGGATGACCCAAATGATCAAGGCCTGAGCCTCTCCACCTTGGTTTCCTCCTGCCCAGTGCCGAACCACTCTAGGCTGTCCTCTTAACACCTTGATACAATTTCCTAGCACAAACCCATACTAAGCTCACTATGCTTCAATATAATTAATTTTATACTCCTCAACGAGTGTGTGGACACCTTTTTCCACTTGAATGTATATTTTTTTCCTTTGAAAATTTCTACTTCAAAATTAATATGTTTTTTTCTTTTTTCCAAATTCCCACTTTAAATAATTCATAAAATATATTACATTAAAACATGAATAAGTGGAAAATAATACTTAAGTAATTAATAAGACTAATGAATTTAAATTTTAAAATGTATACATAAAATATTGACATCAATAGTGTAGGTCATAACACTTCAACACATCACAACTTTAAGGATCAATTTTTTAGTAACATCATGGTTTTTTTAACTTCCATCCACATTATTTTATAGAAAATTCACTTATAATGGAATAACCTTTTGTTTATAAAATTTAGAGTTCCCTTTTGACTGGAAGCGTTCAATGTTCATGGTTTCCATAATTTTTTTTCTCAAATTGTGGTGTCGAAATGAGTTTGCTTCACACATCCTTGATCAATAAAGTATTGAACACGCAACATTGTTTTGTGAAAAATGAAAATAAATAATTATTCTATTTCACTATCTATATTACGTCTCTATATGCTTATCATTCATAAACATGTTCATACACTGGGTTAAATTAGTGTGTTATAACATCAACTTCATTCAAATTGTGGATGAAAATATGAAAATGGAATATAATCATTAAAAATATTTAATTATTCAAAAAATAATATTGTTTTTTTGTCTACATTAGAATGTTGTCTTAAATTGAGTCCATGAAATTGTCTTTGCTAAAATATAAAACAATTAATTAAAAACAAAAAATAATTTATTATACTCACGCTGCTCCTAAATAAATCTCAATAAAATATTATCATGATGTTGCCTTTCAGAGTGAATATTCATATTGTCTTTTGATTATAAATATATCTAATACTTATATAGTTTTCATGGAATTCAATTTATAAAACAAAAAATATTCCTCAAAGAATAAAATTATAATAAGTTGAAATCTTTCATAAACATTAAGTATTAATAAATAAAAATTCAATACATGGATGTTCAAAAGAAATCATCGTGATGTAGACGATGTTTAAAAAATGATTTTTACTTAAGATTCCATGTAGTATTCATTCTCTTCAACATTATATTATGAAGTCATGCAAAAGGCATGAATTCAGTAGTGTATGATTTAATTGAAATACAAATTAAAAAAATAAACAAACTAAACCATCTTGAAACCCAAAATAGTAGTGTACTTATCAAAACCAGGAGACTTTGAATCTTGTATCCAACAAAGTGTTCTCTAAAATTTTTGGTTTTCTAAACAAGAGACGAGGGATTGGAAATGTTCCAAATAATTCATTACATTTTGACTAAAAATATCCAATAGTTTCATAATGTGAAATTTTTTTTTATATATAAATTTTATTAAAATAATACATTCACAAAATATGTTTTAACCCAATGAGAACAGAACATTTATTTCTAGATAAATGTTCTATTTATCAAATATATATTGTTTTGGATTAATTTTTTATGAATAAAATGTGATATGTGGTAAGGTATTTATAGTTATATTCTATCCTTGTATTCATGTTTTGTGATTGGATAATATTTGAGCAGTTGAAATATGGATTAATGATATATATTCAAGAGAAGTGATTATATACAAAATATGGTATTTGTGACATGAGAATGTGTTATTTCCATGTTTACATATAGGTAATATTCTCCCCTTTTTTTATATCTCGTCACATGTGTTATGTTCCCAATAATATTTTATGTGATTTATTTAAAGAATATTATTATTTCCTAATTAAAGTATTTTATACCTAATTTATTCAACCTGATATGATTTTCATGGATGGTAAATGTTATGTATAATAGGTTCATACAACTAATTGGTTAATTTTATAGATTTTGATGTTATAAGAGTTCCATATAGCATTCATTTTGGATCAATAGAACATTAATTTTTGGTTAAACAAAACAAGCTATATGTGTGATGTGATCTAGTTTACAACTTGATGAATTTTATATACTAACTAAACTGGATACATGTTGTACAAAGAATTAATTTTTAGTTGTTTTATCAATTAATTGTATAAATTTTATTGATTAATTGTAAATTTTTTATAGTTATAGGAAAACATGATTAACGGTGTGCAAATATATTTTAGGGGATTAAAAATATTTCAAGAGAAAAAGACGAGTGAATTTTATCAATACTTTTAGAGATTTTGGGTTCCATAGGAGAATAAAATGAAAATAGGTAAATAATAATAGAGTTATTTTGATGGATAAGAATAAGAAAATTGTGGAGGGTGAAGAAAGGTAGAATAAGTGTAATAGTAAAGACTTTATAAACTATAACTTTGTTGGATTTTTGGTGACAGAAGTATCCAGGGGAAGTTACGAGGGGGGTTGAGGAATAAATAGAGGAGTTTCGGCCATGGTTTTAGTTGAGAGGGGATTCTATGGTGTGGTGAGGAGTTATGTAGCATAGATACCTATATAGGTCTATAGCTTTAATTTTGTGTCTTTTTTGTTTTTTGACCACTTGTAGTGTAGAGGCCGACTATGGCATAGAGGTCTAAGGGGTCAAATTTTTTTCAGCCCTATTTTTTTAGAGTTCCCTTTACATGGAAAAGTGTTTGTGGAATCATTATCTTGGTGTGGTATTTTTGTAGCTTAGTTAATATTTTGTGACATGAAGGCTTAGGTGGATTGTTTGTTCATCTCCTTATTTTTTTTGAGGCTAGATGTGACATGGTGTTGTGCTTATACCATATCCATGTATCCAGGTATATAGGATATGGATATGGTCCTTAGTGTGTTATTTGGGGGCTAGTTTACTAGGGGTGATTATGGCATGGGATCCTGTGATGAAACATGGTATTATTAAAAAATTTATGGGTATAAATTGCAAACCCCCTTCGAACCCTATCTTCCGCTATCCTTTTTATTGATTCTTAGGAATATCCTAAGAAATATTAGGAGGACTTTCACCCACTACTTGTGTAATTTAATTCCTAGCATCTAAATATTTGGAATTTTCAATTCTATATATATTACTCTCTTTTACTTCATAGTTTTCCCCAATTATTCATTATGAAGAAGGTTTTTCTTGGAGAGATGAATGGTTTGGGTGATGTGGTGGCGGGATATTGATAGAGGTTGTTTTGTTCTAGATTTCTGATCTATCCTTTTTGTGAGATTGATCATGAGGGAATTTGCTTCGTTATTCCATCCTTGTGTAGCAATTTAGAAATATTTCTTTGAGGTAGAGGATCCTTGGTCTCTCCCTTTTAAGGGTATGTGTTGGGATTGTATTCTTTTAACATCCAATACATTGATAATAAGGGTTTTATTAATGAAGATAATGAATTGGTTTAATTAAAATTGATGGGAATTCATATTAATTTCATGTGTTTATTGCTTTTGTGATTTTTTATTATTATACTTTCTCATTTACATTATTGAAAAACATTTATTATGAACACTGTTTATGATATGATTTCTATGAATTATGGAACCCTTTTTATGATTTTTTTGATTAATATCACCATGCATGAAAAAGTTTAACCATTTATATATGGTTAATGAACCTATTTACCATGTAAATATGGATTTAAGTGACCATTACCATGCTAAAGAAGATATGATGTTATGGAATCCCATGAATTGAAATTGTGGTAGACGCAGAAGCTAAAATGTTCTACAATGTGTTTGTATTATTTATGTATTATCTTTTTTGATGTGTGGTGATGTTGTGGGGATTTTACAAGTTATAGTGGTGACCGAGTTTGAGGAGGAATGTGGTGTAAGTTAGGCTATGTTTTTTTGGAAAGGGAAGGTGATGAGGTTGGTGTGAAAAATTTTATTTACGAGGTTTCTTGCATGAATTTGTAATAGTGATATGGTTACATTATGCTGATATATTGGAATATGTTATAATTTGGAATTAGTCGATGTGGGGTGGATAAGAAATGGTGTAGTGTGGTTGTGTTAGTTTTTTGGTTATCCATTGAATTAATTTGGTTTGATGAAATTGAAAATATAATGTTAAGGATTTAGATAATCATTGGATGAAATTGATGTGTGGTAATTGGATGAAATGAATTGAATGATAAATGAATCAACTGTGTTAATGTGAAATGGAATGGATTAGTAAATGAGAGTATGTGTAAACTTAATAATTATAAAATCTATGATGGTGGTGAATCAGATTCTCGACTACCCCCTCTTCCCTACCCTTCCCTCAGTAGTAGTGACAATAACACGGTGGTGTTGGAGATTTCTCAGTGATGATAGTTTGATGTTGGATATATCCTAGCGATGATGATTTTGTGATGTGTTGTGGAAGTCATTCATGATAGGATGAGGGTACAAGGTTGATGTGCTTCACGTTCATGATACCCTACTACTTTGGATATGAGATTTAATGATGTGATGAGGCTATGATGTGCAGCAAATAACTAATTCTAGCATAGGATGATAGACCTTGTGAGGGTGGGGTAGGTAGGGATGTATCATGAAACACATCATAGATGGATGATTATGTGACGTGATATGCAGGGAAGGGATGACAACACTAACACTGGGGAGTGAGAGCGGGAAACCCGTGGGGAAGTGACTATGGAGAACCTTTTTTTCTTATTATTTTGACATTATAAAACTATATTGGATGTTTTATTTAGTGATTGTGTCATGGTGAGGCTGATATTGGTTATTTTACCTATTTAGGTTCATGTTGGTCCTACTATTTGTTGACTAGGGTATTAGTATGCACTTTTTTACATGTGAATGAGAGACATTGTTTATGATCCTATTGAGTATACATGTTATTCTCACCCTAAATATATGAAAACTATATTTCAGTTTTCTAAAAGACTCCAGGGACAGAGATTGACATCACTAGCTTGGATATTGTAGCTATTATTGGTTCTCTTCCACATGAATTGTCTTTTTGATATTTACTTAGACACTATTATTATATATTTTTTGACATTATACATATATTGTGGCATAGTTTGGTTTCTTTTATTTTATATTATGTGGTGGTGTTTCTTGGGGGTTATTTTTTCTATCTCCCAATCCTATATTTATTATTTAGGGTAATTTCTTCCATATGAGATATTTTTATACCATCGGTGCAAGTCACTACCCCAAATCCTATTGAAGGAAGGACTCAGGGTCATTATCTCTCTCCCTTCATTACTAGCATACGAGTGTTACCTTTGTTGGAGGGGGGTGTTAACCATGAAAGGAAGGGATACACAACTAGAGATAAACATAGTACACAGAGTGAAAGATATACAAAATCATTGAGGCTTAGTCATATATTTCCTTAACCCATTTTAATTTAGATAACATGTGTACCTGTTTCCATTGGTAATGGACATTATTTAGATAATCGGGATAGATATAGGATACCAAATTTATATTATTTCTCTTCAGTAATTTTCTAAATTTGTTTCTTTAATACAAAACTACTAGTGCATACCCATTAGGGATGTATGGTAAATATATCTAAATATAGTTTTCAAATATTAAGTATTTTTTCATTCACATTTTTTTTATTTAATTATCACATATTTTTTAATATTTTAAGTTGGATAAAATATTGATAAATCAATATCAAGTTGATTCCTCATATAATAATTTTTATGTCCTAATTAAAACTCATGGTATGATTATATCTAGGTTTTCCACATTATGTTTCTTCTTCAACATTCACAATGGGTATTAGAACCTATTTAATTTTCAATATATATTTTACTAATTTGTATATTTATAACTATAATGTGAAGAATGAATTTTAGCTCTAGAGAATCAAAATCAGAGATCTATTATCAATAATGAACATGGATATTCCCTTTGTGGACCTAAGGGAATGATACAAGTTCATGAGGGTAAACCCATTTTTTGTGGATATTCCCTTAGAGATGTTGAAACAATTTCACAGTATGGTAATTATTTCTTTTGGGGATAAATAGTAAGATAAGTAGTGAATGAAACTTATGATAATAAAATTTTATTCAATCTTGTGAAATTGTATATGTCTAAATAAATATTAGATAGATTATATAAAAAATGAAGTTGACCATATTTAAAATGAATTTTGAAACATCTGTAGAGAGTAATTTATATGATTTTAATAAGATAATAATTGATATTAAAAATATTAATGTGATATTAGTTTTAGGATTTGGTCTTTATATTAATCTTGTCTCTTGATTAGTCTTCCATGAGTATTAATGAGGCTATGATTTATGGGAAAGAAACATTGACACTTGAAGAGGTATAATCAGGTTTTCACTTAGGGAACTTTAAATGAAATGGGAAAAAAGACTTAGGATGAAGGGTTTATAACTAGGGTAAAAACTAAACAAATACAAGATAAAATAGAATGGAAGAAAATATAATCAGAATAACATGTTGAGAACTAAAATGATGGTCCTTTAAGTGTCACCTTTCTCATGAAGAAGGAATTATAAAAGTAATCATCCAATAAAAGGAACATTCCATTATGAAAATATTAGGAAGATGATAAATAATCATTAATTATTTAAAATGGATTAATAATACAAAGTTTCTAAATGAAGTAATCAGTAGAATAAAAATATTACAGAAACATGGGGAAATGGTTCCAGAAATGAGAACAAACAAAAGAGAAGAAGAAAAAGAACATACAATAATTTACATGGTTAAGGGAGAAACCTTATATCTATAGAGAGGTAACATAAATTTTACCATTTTAGGGAGCTATAATTATACCTCAAGAACAACACACACAAACCCAAGCTAAAAAATGAGCTCATGGAGAAATGTGGTGTTATTGTCTCCTACGTTTCTATAGTGACCATATCTTTATAGTGGTCCACTATGCTAAAATACCATGTGTCAGTGTGGCACAATTTTCTACAATAATCTATGTCTGTGTATTTATTCCGATCTATAGAATATTCTAGACTGGGGTTTGGTATGGGCCACTAGTAATTGGCCCAAATCTTTCTAGATGATCAAGACAAACTATTCTAAAAATCTCCCACTTAGGGAATAATCCAACAACTGGCCTCCTTTATTTCTCCCAAAGTGTGATTCAATATTCTACCTCTAAACCTTCATTCTATAATAAAGTCCAATGAAGGCACAATAGTGCCACAATTTCATAATAACCTTGGAATTCATTAATATATTTTTCAGTCTGTTGGTTCCTCAAATATTATGTAGTGTTAGAAATCTATCATATATTAAGCCTATGATAAAATGATACTTTAACAGAGTATGATTCATCCTATAATGAAACACTGGGTTATTCACATGATGTATCACACATTTTCTATCATTTTTCAATACATTTTCCTCATTATTTCTATCCATCACCTATGAAATGTTCTTTTTATAAACCAAATCCTTTTTGGATTCCTTTATGACAATATAATTTTCCTCAATGGTTGATCTTTCCATCACCTTGTCAATTAGATATAACTAACTTATACCATTTCCTCCATAATTAAACACATAAATTATAATATTGATCCAACCATCAACATCACCTCTAAGGCCAATAACCATGTATCACTACAATGTAAATTCTTTCCCAAATCAGTAAGATATGTCTTTGATTACCTTTAAATATATCAATATCCACTCTATGGGTTATCAATGTTGTTTTATTATATTATCCATATTCCTACTCAAAACTCCCTCTGCATGAGATATATATGGTCAGGTATAAACATGGTATACATCAATCTTCGTACAATATTTGTATAACGAACCATTGACATGCACTCAACCTATTATTATATTTTTTGTGCTTTCTAATTAGGTAAACTAAAATGACTTCCTAGGAAAATAAAAAATGGATCATTTCCAGCATACTAAACCTATTCAACACTTTAAAAGGTTTTCAACTTATGATAACATCAAGGTCCTGGACATATGATATCTATAGATGTTTTTTTCAAAAACTTTTACTAACTTATTCAAAGTCTTTAATCTCAACTACTCATCCAAATAACATTTTACTTCACCAAAACTATTCTTATATGATACTATAATAATCATTACATATACATATATAAACATTATAATGTATACATTACCAAAATATTTAAAATATAATTTTTTTTCCATGACACGCCATTTTTATGCATGCCTACTCATAAATGCATCAAACTTATTAATATACATCATGTGTTCTGACTTCAATCCATACAAGATTTTCTAATCTCTGTACACCAAGTATTTTTATCCTGACTCAATAAATCTTCTAGTTTATCTATATAAATATACTCCTTTAAATATATAAGAAGGAAATTAGACTTCACATCAAGGTGATCAAGATGAAAATTCTTTGATATAACAATACTAAGAACAACATGAGTAATGGTAAACATCGCTATAAGTGATAAAATTTTATTGAAACCTATACATTCCTTCAATTGAAATCCTTTCACTAATGAAATTTCCTTGTACCACCTATTTCCATAATATCTTTCCATCACTTTGTATAACAATTTTTTCTAAAATGGTCACATTCCCCAAAAAGTGGTTTCAACTACCATATTTGTTTATCATACACAAAAGAAATACCCCATTAAAGTCTAAGGACTAAAACACATGAATTCATTGCTACATCAATGTATTCTAAATCTACACCATCATTAAATAAAAAAAGTTCAAGGTTGATGAATATATTCAAGTAAGTTTCCTCACATTGGTTGATCTCCATGACTCTGATTGAGGAGTAGGAACTACTAGTTTTGATATAACATGGTCAAGAATATATTTAGGATAAAATTTATAATTATACCCTAATTATTTTTTCTGACTACTAGTTACAACTACACGATGGTCCTTTTACATGAAGCTTTTGTAAATTATCCTATTTTGACTTTTGATGATCGTATTATTCTTATTATCCAAAAAGTTATATCCAAACTCCTCATCACAATATCCAATAAATAATTATTCTTAAGACATAACATTTAGTTTTTATTTTTTTTCATAATGTATATGTACATAAATCAAAAAACCAAAGACTTATAAATGAGAGAGTTTCACCTCCATTAAGGAAAATATACATATAAGTAAGGGTTTTATCATTGGAAGATGTGGACTTATATTAATAATATATGATTCCTTATTTATTTTCTTTTCCTAAAAAGTCTTTGGTAAACCCAAGTGTAGGTACACACTCCTAAAACATTCGTTAAGTGTCATATTCATCACCTCATCAATACTATTTTATTGTGGTATACCTACCAAAGTCTCCAACCATTAAACTATATTCATAGAATAAAATTACTTAATTTTTATTCAATCATATTTCATTTATTTTTAGACCTCAAGCAATTTATTTTTTCCAATGACTCATTATATACCAGAGGATCCTATTGGAGTTGGTTCCCTATAACCAACAAACTTTGTACTTTCAATTACCATTATATTAATAAATATATTATGACATGATGTTTTTATTCTATCTAAAATATATTTGATAATATATTTAAATTATTTTTCCCATTGAAAGGTTGTAATAGCTCCCCACTATAATGATATCCTACAAATTCCAAGACAATGTTCTTAAACATATATCTTATAGTGTAGACAACATATGTATGATGGGACACATATGATGTTGTGAATATCATGTGATGGATGATCATAATTCATCAAGGATTCTTCTCATGAAGTTCACATTTGGTAATCTATAATAAGTTAAGTTATGAGGACATACTTTCCAATATTAATTTCACTTTTTATATATATTATTTGATATTATTATTTGTAGACATGTGTATTGGTCCATAGACTAGAGATTATTATTAATGTATTTCATGAATTGTGTCCTTTGATGTGGGAAAATACCATGATGAAAAATGATCTTAGAAAGGTATAATACATTGTCTACATCATAAGTGATATGAATTTAATTGATCAAGTCAATATAGGATTTGTCCCTTATGAGTTAATAGAAGAATATATCACTATCCCTTTGATTGGTATGAGATTGTTTGATTAAATCCATGTCCATGGTAGTTGATCAATGAGTTTATTTAAGAGAGTCAAAGAAAGATAAATCAATCATATATGAAAATAAAATAAGTTTTTATCATTCTTGATGATATATCATGGAAAAGGGATTATATTACAAAGTAGAATTTATAAGAAGGGTTTTTTGTGGCTAAATTAATTTCTTTCACTATGGGTCCTTTTACGTGTTTCTCGATGTTGATAAAAGACATTAAAAAAGTCCACTTAATTCCACTGAGAAAGAGATCTAGAGGTCCACACACTAAGTGAATATATAATATCATTAAATTCAATTGAATTTAATATTAAGAATAAATATTATTATCTGTTGGAGGAATGATAATTATTCAAGTTAGGTTGATGACATAAATTTAATGACTAGATATTGGAGTTTGGAATATGTTTCTTGAATTATATCTTATTTATCATTCACAATATAATAAATAAATATTTATTTATTCACTAGTTTAGTGAATATATTATTATAATTATTTATTTAGTTATTGGAATATTAAAATAAATACATATTCATGAGTTTAGTTAATACAATATTTATTGAAATAATATTCATTCATGAGTTTTGAAAATATAGTATTTATTTATTTATTGTAGAGACCTGACCCCAGAAATTCTGTAACCGGTGTCTACTACTATTAAATTGGCATAAGATACAAGTAAATCACATCCCAAAGTACTTAAGAGTTTAATAGTCTTGGTAAACAAGATATATACATGAGTCTTGTATTATGATTGAATTCACACATTACAACATAATTTTTTTTAGGATAATTTTATTCCATCTAGAGTATCCTTGCATTTCATTCTTAGTAAACTTATTGGATTTTTGGGGAAAAGAATGAAAATAATGGTGAGCTCAAATTCTTATTAAGGGTTGAGTATAGTGAAATAAATAATGAATCGTTGATAATAGTCAATATGGTAAGGTAAATAACCGAACATACATTTCGTGCAATCAATAAGCTAAATGGATAAACAATATGGCAATTTAATAACTAAAAACACATTCCATTTAAATTCATAGAGAAGGCATAATAAATATAGAAAGGAAAATAACAAAAACACATTCCATTTAATCAATGAACTGAGAATGAAATGAATCTATAGATAATTTCAAAGGAAAAATCTCATGGATAATACTAAAAAAATCTAAATAATGGAAATTCTTAATTATTGGATTCCAATTTTCTAGTTACATGGTACCTTTACCATCAAGAACTGTCACAAGATAATTTATAACATACTGGGTGGAAAACCCATTAGCTTAGGGTGTCCAATTATATCATACCATGAGACTACCAATGCATCATGGGGATATCTATAACTGGGCCACACTCATGTCATACCTATCCAAATAATTACTCATATATAGAATAACCTATTTAATTCAGGAACAATGTGCCTTATCAAATATCTGAATTGAGTAAAATACATGCATTTATCAATATTTCCCCAATAAATCAAATAATTGTCAAGTACACACCATATTTAAAAATGATATATGTTTTAGGAAATAATCATATCTATGATAAATGATATGGATATTTATGGAAAATGAAATATTTAATGATCATAGAAAATTAAATATTGAAAGGGGAATAATAAAGTAATCAAGGAAGTTAATATCAATACTATCCTTGGACAAATCAATCATAAACCATTAAGAGGAATAATAAGGAAGGTATCAATAAAAAATATCCTAATTGGAGTAAGGGTAAAGGTTTGTTATTGATGATGAATAGAAATACTATAAAATATCTTTTGAAATAATTCTTGACTAAAAATATCCCTTTCATTTTGAAAATACTATTCTTTGAAAATAATTTTCTTTGAGTTTTTTTTGAAAAGTGTCCTTTTAAGCATGAAAAGGATTCTTTGAAGAAATTATAATGGGTAAATTTATATAGGTCGTAGAAGGTAAAAATATAATTCCTTTTACATAGTAAAAATATTAGAAAAGTGCCTTGTCTAAAAAGTGACAAGAATGTTCGTTTTAAAATGATTATAAAAGGAAAAATTGTAAAAATTTATTTAATAAATAATTTTTTAAATTTAAAAAATGTTTTTGAAAATGTTTTTAGGAAATAGGATTTTTATAATAAAATAGGTACTCCGACTAAAGAGATAAATAAAGTTCAGTTTTCTAAAAAACATTTTCTAAAACATTTTAAGTACCAAAGAGTGGGAAAATGGTTCTATTACTTGTAAAAGGTCACTAATAACCATATTATAATAATATTTAAGGGTTTATTAAATAATTATCAAATAACTTCCTATAACAAAAATTTAGGTGTAAATAATCCCGAACAAAATGAGATTGTTAAGTGAACCCTTGAAAAGGCCATAACATTGGTGTGAGAATCAATAAATGAATAGATTAAGTGTGTAAAATATAAAACCACATAAAAATTATAGATAAAAAATAGAGAGTAAAAAGATATTACACACAAAATCTTAGAATATTAACGAAAACAAGGAAGTAATTTAACCCAATGATAATGAATCATGTTATGAAATTCTTTACCACTTGGTAAATTTTAAATCAAATACCATTAGAAGAAATAATTAAAATTAAAACTCAAGACACCATTAGTAATTAATGAATCATGAAATTAAAATTCAAAGTGTAAATATGTACACTATATATAAGAAATTAGGTTCACAATAAAAAAGTATGCCTCAAATAATGGAATTTGAGAAGAATTTCTTTACAACTGTGGTAAAATTTGAATCAAAAACACTAAAAATAATAGTTATAAAATGAAATATTTAAATTATATGAAGATAAAATAATTCATCATATAATATTTCAAAAAATTTAGTAGACACAACACATAAAATAAGTAAGTGGTGAATATGACATTTATCCCCCAGATGTAAAAGGTGAGATGAAAATCCCTTACCTTATCCTTCATTTTTGTTGTGTTGTCTTTAACATCACTTATAGTGGTTTCAAAATGTTACTAACTTATACTATAACCAAAATAATATTTATTATATAATATATTATCTTAAAATAATATATTATTACCTTTTTGTTAGTAATATTTATTTATTTTTACTATTTCAGGTGTTAATTGTCTAGTGTTTTCGAGTATGTTTTGACTGCTTACTTGTTGTTCTTGTTTATTATATTATTATTTCATCATCTAAAGAGTGTAAAAAATGATTTAATTATCATATGTATTCATTATATATGTATTTATAATAATCTATAATTTTTGATATAGAAAATGAAATGAACTGATCATGGAGACGGTACGTCGTACGTACGAATGAACGCTACTTCCATTTCCTTATCATATCTAAAAGAATAAAAAGTAAATGATATATATGTATATTGTAATTAAATTATAATATATATATAATATATTTCACATATATTTATTTAATCCATTTTTTATAAATTCTGTATATAGTGTAAACAAATCACATCTCTTTAAGGAGGCGGTAGTCCACACTTTCACAAACGATGTTACCAAATTCCCAAAAAATGGAACACATGAACGTATGTGATATATATGAGTTACATAATTATAAATACATTATAAATATCATATATAAAATAATAAAATATCATTTACTTCATAATTCTCACCATTAAATGTGGTAAATGAAGAACGAACAATCATCGTTTCCCAAGGCGGTAGTCGGCCCTATACACGAACAGTAAGTACGTTACCCATTAGATGTAATTTTTTGTAAGTTTATATCTAAAACATATAATAAAAACATATAATTATATTTAGGACAATAATCTTATTATATAATCATTGAATAAGAATATTCTATGTGAGGAGAAGAAAATAAATTGAAAGTGATCATTGAAGAATGTTACCTCGTTTTCGGGTAACTTCTTTTGGTTTATACTAAAAGACTTCCTCGGTTGGATTTATTCCCAAAGGAATGAATATATTATGAGGGGAGGAATTTTATGAGATTATTTGTGTATATTTTGGGTGAGAAAAATTGATTTATAGGTGTGAATAAGTGGGAGAGGTGATTTTCTTTTTATAGAGGATGAGTATTGAAATTCTTGTAAATTTTTGAAAAGGTAATTCCACCCATGTTTTTCCATTTAAGGTGTCTCAAATAATGATCAAAACTAAAGAAACGGGTGTATAGGGTATAAAACGTAATATAAAATGGATTTTTTACAAGATTTTAGGACATTTTAGGCTCTTACATTTAAGGTTTAGTCCCTCGTGAATCTTATTCTCCTCTTAATCACTGTATTTAATTTTAATTATTTTCACTAATATTTTTGGTCAAAAATATGTTGAACATATTAGAAATAAGAAATTGTTCTGATTCCAAAGATAGAATCCATTTTTCTAAATTAATATAACATAATAGGTAGAAATTAATTTAAATATAATCCTGTAGATGAGACGACAAAACAAGTTTTTTAAGTAAAAATGATCAAAATATTTGGATATGTTTATATAAAATTTCAATGAAACATTTATCCCAATGACCTAAATTTTATTTATAGATATAAAATTAATCTAAATAAACATTATAACTAATAAAAAATATAATTTAACCTTATAAATAAATTAGAATAGAAAGTAGTTTTGAATTAAAATTTAGTATCTTCACTATTCATCCAAAACTGAAATATTTCAGAAAAATACCAAAAATTCACCCTAAACTAATTTTGAAATTTTAATTTAAAAAATTACGTTTATTTATACATATAAAATTTATATATATTCTAAAATTTATATTTAAAATAGGTTCTCCATAAAAAGGTGGTAAAATTGCATTTAGAAAAATATAGGTTTTAGGCATAATATTGAGTTTGTTGTTATCTTATAACAATAAAATATATTGGATGAATTTCAAAACATTTGATTTTAAATATAATATATTTTCTCATAATTTAGTTAATAAAATTTATATATTCTACTTTAACTATTATTTTAACTCTTAATAAGTCATATAATAATATTTTAATAATATATTGTTGTTTGGTGAAACTCAGTCTTGCATGTAATGTAAGCCATTGAAGAAGGTAATTATTGTGTGAGATGAAAGATAAATCAGTATTACATGAATTTGAATCTATATAAAATATTTATTTTATTTAAAATATTCAATATATTTTAAAGTCTTGGGATATTATATTCCCTTACAAGCTTGGTGTTGCGTGTCATTGACCCTATCGAATACAATTTTCTTATTTTAGAATTTCAGGGAATTATATTTATTGAATTAATAATATTTATTTATTTAAATAAATTATTTATTATTAATGGTTTTATAAATTCTAGGGAGGATTAATGAGCCCATTAAATAGTTCAACAGAGCGGGCTTCGACAGATGGGTCGAATTCAGAAAAATATTGGTCAAACTATAAAGTGTTTTCCCAAATAAGGTCCGAGCAAGGAGAAACCACCAACAATGCTCTCGGATTTGGATGAATCAGAGGGTATGTATTTTCCATCCATATTGGGCCGATGCAGTCATGCATTGGGATTTGCTTACTGAGCGGCTTTGTAGGTCAGTTTTTGTGGACACAAAAATTGAATTGGATGGGTGGGGATTTCTTTTGGGTGTTCAGTTCTTGGGCATGAAATGGCCATGTATTAAAGATTAGTGTCTCTAGGCGTACAAACTATGTAAAGGTTACCCCTCAACCTTTAAAATTAGATTATTATAATTAATAAAAAATATAAAATCATTCATCCGCTCAGTCCAATTAATTATTAATTAAATGTGAATGATCTATTCATAGATAATTTTATGGTATTCAACATCATTTTTTTAGATATTATTTATTGAAACTGATGAAAACAATAATTGGGTACCACCCAAATGCTTCTTTATGTCATGAAATCCTTATGTGGTAATAAGTGGTCACATTATAATTTATAATTATTTACTATTTGTTTGATTAATTTCATGCATTTATTTATTAGTTTTCATTTATAGTTTTTCATTATTAATTCAAAAGTCAATATAAAGTGTTTTTTGAATTCATATGATCATGAACATGATAATAATAGGTGAATAATACCTGACTATCCCATTTAGAGGTTCCAAGGTTGCTGGAAGAATGATATAGATACATTTCATATAATTGTAAACTACAAACCATATATCCTCAGTCTACCATAGAAGGCGTGTGTCACATGAATCACGACACACAATGTGGATTTTTACATGTTTTCATTATATGTAATGTATTGGCCATCATATGAGTGAATTAATTTATTTATAGTGCATGATATGTAGCTAGAATACACATCATGTTTCCCCACATGGTATTGGTACTACATAAATAATGGAAGGTTATGTGGCCATAGTATACTGTGTCATTACACACCATGTAATGTGTACTAACTAAGTGACATGACTAAAAGTTATTAAACACTATGTACCTAGATGTACATGTCGTGTATCATGTGATAATACACATAGAATACACACTGAGTTTTTAAGTTTGTTATACCAGAGGATAGTAATGAAATACACGACAAGTAGCTGACTATAAATACAATGTAATAGATTCTATGTTAAGAAAGTTATATGTAGATTAATGTGTTTTATGTGAGTCAACACATGAGATAATTTAAGGGAGATTCAAAATAAATGGTGTGTAGATGACTGTATATGTCATGTGACATGTTTCATTTCACACTGGGTACATATCGGGTGATTTTCAATCTATCATGTCAAATTAAATTCCTAATAATTATTATCCAAATTATTATGTAAATACATGTGTATTGTTTTCATAATCGTCATAAAATTAAGAATAATGGATAGAAGTACATGACATGCTTGTTTATAGCATGTTGTGTGGTCATTCAATTCATAAAGAGTACACAAATTAACTAATAGAACAACACACCATGCATATCATGACACGCCGGGTGGGAATATATACCATGTAATTGAAATGTATATGATAAATACTATAAAAATGAATGTTACATATCGTGTTGGGTTATAGAAAATGTCATATAACTATTTAATTCCATATATGAGTTTAATAATATTCATAGGGAAACAAACTATTTTTCCTATAGTATATTCCATGTATATATGAAATTATAAAATTGAATTGAAGCACACCAGAAGGGTACAAGCCTTGTGACCCCGTTAGTACATGGTGTACACATAATTAATTTTAATTAAAATTAAAATTTATTAATTTTTTTAGAATTATATAGGATAAGAATATTGAAACATATGAATAACTTTTTGAATGTATTATTAAGGTAAATAATGAATTAATTAATTAGTGGGTTGATTTATTAATACGATAAAAATCTATATTAATAATGAGAATTAATTGAAATGAATGATATCAAGTTTAGATGCATAGTCATTGAATGTTGCGATTGATCATTATATTGATTGACCTATGTTTGTGTTGAGTTTTATTTAATTTCATTATTTATTAAAAGGGTTTTAAGATATGTTTTTGTTAAATTAACTATTATGATATGTGTATCATCTCTTCCTTCTTCATTATGTATGGGTTTGTGTGTCCAATGTTATTTTATGTCACCCTAAACCCCTAGCATCCCTCACATGTGAGTGAGTAATAATTTGTTAAGTATGGATATCCTAGTTAGATGTGATATTTCAGGACCTAATCTAAGGTGGAAAAAACAAATTATATTCAAAAGTTAATAGAGAAGTGATGCAACTCGATCCGGACATCAACTCAATGAGTTATTTACCCTAGGTTTAAGGAAGGTTTATCTTTGTTCAATAAAATAACTGGAATATTAAAATATCATGATCATATCACATGTTTAATTTATGATTCAAGTGAATGGTTATTAATTTATATATGTGATTCATGTCTTATATGATGGTTAAATGAGATCATATAAAATAAATAAAATAACAAGCAAGCTAAGATGAAATAAAATAAAATAATTATGCATAAAGTGTTTTGTCAGACATGTTTAATTAATTATATAAAAACATACACATAATATTAAAATATCACATAAATAATAAAAAAGGATATTTATGCATAAGTTTAAAAAAATATCCTTAATAAAATATTAATTTAGTAAAATCCTTGCATTACTTGAGTTAGAATGCAACTATAGTTTGAAGTACTTGTATATACCTCATCACAGTGATTTAAAATATTGGGGAATTCTAGTTATAGTTTTGGTTTGACTTAACCTAGTTAGGATCAAGAGTTTATTGCTTGAACAATACTAGGTGTAACATGGATGCATGTGTTAATGAAATATCAATATATGATTTTAGGATTGGTGAGACTACTCAACAGATCGAGGAACTATTAGTGAATGGATTCGGGAAATAAATCCTACCTAAATACCTAAAAATAATTTGATCAATCCCTAATATTGGTTATGATAAGGGGAATATGGATCATGGTTACAAAAATATCCATGTTACAAGATATTACAAATCTAATGGTGATGGTTGTTGGGATTTTATAAAATAACGGGGGACTAATAAAATTAATGTATTACTTCATAAATTAAAATCAAGATAGATTACTAAAATATGCTTTCATTTATTATAGAAAATGGTATGTAAAACCATGGGAACACTATGTTCATTCCTATAGGAAGATAATTTCCTCTCTAAAACACATTTTCAAGAGTATTAAAATCTATTGTAAACTACACTTCTATAAGAAAATTTATATAATGTATTGGAATACCCTATTCTAGACTATCCACCCAAGTGAGTATGTAATGGTGAAAAGTATTCCTAAAATATATATTGAAGATATATCAAAGGCCCTTTTCATTATGTTATTAGCTATTACATGAGATATGAACATCCAACAAAAGAACATGGAGGTATACACCATGACAACTCAAGTCCTAAAACTCTAAAAGGAGAAAGAGATGCTAAGATAAATGAGATAGTTACTACACTGTACATGTGTAAACTAGAAGATGATACCTAGCTAGTGATCTTGCATTCAAGATTTTAAAATAAATTGGCCAGTTAAGGAAGTTGGGATTCCATATCTATAAAAAATTCTTCATAATATCATATTATTACCCTTTTAATAAATATTCCCTATATTCATTAAGAATTACAGAATGAACAATATGGAGAAGTCACTTGTTAATCTTTTGACTATGCTTCATTAAGAAGATAAACATTAATGGGAATATGAATCCTCATCCATTATGGTGAACAATGTGAAATACATGGTTAAAAATACCATTACAAGTTCAAAATCAATGGAACAAATATGGTATCCTTCAATGAAACAAAATATTCAAAGGTAGAGTAATGAATGGGATGTTATTTGCCTCACATGTGACAAGAAAGCTCACTAGAATAGGAACTACAATGAATTGAATAAGAAGAAATAATAATCTTATTCTTTAGGTATATTCTTCATTATATGCAATATTTTTCTTAATTTTTAGGTATTAAATACAAGATGTATCTAATATATTTGTATCTAAATATTGAAACCAATACAGTTCATAAACATTACAAGAAATAAGCTGAATTATCTAAGTAGTTTAAAGAGGGTGATTCTGAAGTTAGAAAAGAGAAGGATACAACTTCAGAGTTCCAAATGGATTTATTCTTGTAAAAATATTATTTTTTATTGAGTATTACCAAAAAAATTATCTTAGTGTCCTGTTCTAGACATAATGAAACATTATTTTTTATTTGAAATGAATTTTTTAATGGAATTTCATACCTAATTAATATTTTAGTAATACTTTAATCATATATGTATAATATCATAAAAAATGATAAATATAAAAATATAAGCATTTAATAATATCATTTTGTGGATAGATAATTATTAGTCAATTAAAAATAAAAAAAATTATCATAGATATGCCCAGAAGTGCATTTATACTCTTTGAAGGTACAACACTTAGGTATTTTACCTACTTATTAATTTCTTAGAAAAATTAACATTTAGGACTCAAAGTAATAAATTTATAAAGATTATAGAATTAGTTTATAATGATACATGACAAATTTTCTAAGGAGAAGCTATAGGTAATTTATATACTTTATGAGATTCCTTTAATTTTTTAGGAATGTAAAGTGGGCGTAATGAATAAACATGATAAAAGATATGAGATACTATAGGTAGTATATTTTGATAATATCTTAACCAACCATTCACCAATCATTCAAATGTTGATTTGAGATACTCCTAAACTCATAATACCTTTAAGCATCAAAGTTATGCTGGTAGTAAAAGGTGGATTGGTGATGGGTCTTATTTGTATTTAATGTCTTCCACAATGCCTTTCAAGAAATATTTCAAAAATATATTTATAACCCTAAAAAATATTCAAACTAGATTTACTAATGGATATCATATATGTTATGATATTATGGGATTATATTATGCCTTAGCTTCATTTTTTTGATGAGAACCATTTGATGAAGCTAATTTTAGTAACAAAATTACATCAAGAAAACAATAACTGAAAATCAGTTAATTATCTTTAAAGATACTTAGGATATTAATATCCATATGATAGAAAGTTATTAGTCTTGTGATTATCCATATTTCTATGAGTGGGAATCACTTCTATTTTGATATAGTAAGAGGAAGAAATAATTCAATGAAATCAAAGCTCTAGATTCACATTAGTTGGAATAATAACACTAAAATTCACAAGATTTAGTGTGACGAGTTGTTAAATAGACACACAATTAATATAAAAGTTATAACCATATATGTGGTTTTATACTCACTATGTTTAGGTGATATATTATTACATGATAATAATGTTTTTTTTGTAAAGCAGTAAATGGAAAAATGTTATGATTAGCAAGTTAATATGAATAAAGAAATTGATTCTATATACTAAAATCTATTTTTTCATTTTTATTAATTCTTTGGATGATTTAAATCCAATATTGGAGTATTTGAGAAGAAAAAACACATGGATGCTACATGTTTTTGCTAACAAGAATTTATTTTTCACCACAGGTTTTAATAAATGTCTAGTTATAGTGTTTGATGAAACCTTTTTACAAGTCATCATACTAAATTAAATTAAAATTTTACTTGTCATGGCTACCTTTGATGATCATGAAATTAGGAAAATGAATTTAAATACTATGTTACTTAATTTAAACCTTATAAAATACGTCTATATGATATATTTAGAAAGTATGGTTACATCATAGAATCATAATATTATATTTAAGTTACAAAGATCCATTTATGGATTGAAGAAAGTATTATGATCATAGAATATTCATTTATTTGAATCCATGAGAGAGTTTGGTTTTATTAATAATTAAATGAATGCATGTATCTATAATAGGTTAGTGGGAGAACTATGTTTTTCCAAGTCAAATATGTTGATAACATATAGAAAAAAAATAATTCTACAAGAATAACATAAAGTAGAAACCCAAGTTATGGGGTATAATAACTAAAAAAATATATGTATGGAGTTTCTTAGATCTATACATAACGCATATGTTGACAAGGTATTGAAAATTACAAGATGAAATAATTCAAGAATGAGCTTTTTCCTATGTCACATGGCATAACATCTCTCAAAGATATCATTTTAAGGTATAAGAGGAGTTTATTTTAATGAGTATTATTCAATATGATTCAATGTTTGAATATATCACATATGTTACAATATGAATTGAATTCGGTGTTCTTAAGTGTTTTGAATGTATCACATATTCCATGATATTTATAGGGGTTTTATATTACTTATGCGTAAATCATAGTGGGAAAATGTCAAATGGAACTAGGATAAGTGCTCAAGGAAGTTTTCAAAACTATCTAACTATACTAGAAAAAGTGTAAAATATATGTTTCCATTAATCTGAGAAGTGGGAATTATTGATATCAATAGGATACATAACATGTTTCCCTACAAATCAATTTTCTATTATATATCACATAAAGTCCAAGTAAATAAGAAAGATAAGCTTATTTAACCCAGCAGTTACAATATCTACATAAACCGAGCACATTGCAGCTTCTGATGCATCTTAATTATCATTTTAATAATGATTTGTTCCATATTTTAGAATTTTACCAAGATAGTAAAGTATTATTAAAATATATATTATGATAAACTTAAGACTATAACATTATCCATGATGTAAAGTGTATGAAAAAGAAGAAAAGTTAAATACTTGGTGACATCACATATTGAGGTATATTCTCAATGGAGTGAACTTGTAGTGAGAAGAGTTGCTGTAAAAGAATGTGGCGGACCCAATAACTACAGTCTTACCTCAATAGAAGAATGTTTATAATGTGAGAGACAATAATTTGTGATTTAACAATTGATACTATTTCAAGTTAGAGTCTATTAGAGATGGTTCCCTAGAAGAAACTAACTCTATATGTTTGATTACAAGAATATTAATTAATATATTATCACATAATGATTGTTCTTATGCAAAACATGTTTGTGATAATGTTCTTAGAGTATTTGTCTCATCGAAATGTTATAGAAATTACCCACTATAATGGGAACCTAGAAATTATATGACTATATTCTTAAATATAGTTCTTATGGTCAAGATAACATCCATATAAAGGGAAATAGATGATTTTGTGATTATCAGGTTTTATAGGCTCATAAGACATTGAGACTTCTTCTCAATAAGTTCATACTTGGTAATCTCTAAGAATGGAGTTCATGATGATAAAATCGCCAATAGGATTTCTACATTTTATATATATCATTTAATATTTCTATCTAGGGACATGTATATTGGTCCTTAGATTTGAGATTTTTATTAATGTAAATTATGAATCATGTTCTTTGATGTATAGATGAAAATAGTGACAACATATACTCATGGAATGGTAGAATTTGTTTGGTACATCATAAGAGATATTAAATTAATTAAATAAGTTAAGAATAGATTTATCCCTATGAGTTAATTAAAGAACATATCTATGAAACATTTATTGAAATAAAACAATATCATTAAATCCATGACTGTGGAAGATTATCACTGAGTTTATTTCAGAGATTTAAAAAAATATAAATAAAAAGTATACATTTTTCATGATTAAACATCACAACAAAGGGATTATATTACATATCAGTGTTTATAGGACGATTTTTGCAATTACGATAATAACTTCTTTCAATATGGGTGCCTTGACATGTTTCTAGAAATTGATCTTGGACTTTAAGAATGTTCATCCAATTCCATTAAGATGTAGGACTAGAGGGTCACACACTTTGTGCATCTAGAATATTCTATTGAATTTAATATGAATAATAAATATTATTTTCAGAATATGGGATAATAATTATTCAAGTTAGGTTGATCATATAAATTAAATCACTATATATTCAAGTTTAGAATATGTGAGTTGAATTTTATCTCTTGTTTATTATTTACAATTTAATAAATAAATAACTATTTATTCACCAGTTTAGTGAATGTATTAATATGAATTTTTTATTTAGTTACATGGATATTAAAATAAACATTTATTTGTGAATTTAGTTAATATTATATCTTTTTATTTATCGAATGAATAATATTTTATTTCCTTAAATAAATATTTTATCACTCATTATTTAATAAATTCCAATGAGGATGGACAGGATGGGTTAATGTTTTAAAAGAGATTATATATTTATCCCTGAATTTAACACATGTCATGGGAAATAATAAAAATAATTTTATTATTATTATTTGACATAGGTATTTATTAGAATAAAAAATTAGATAAAGTGACCTTGTGAAATTATTAGTTGTTTAACCCTAGGGATATTATCCTTATTATATCATTTGAGAGAGAGAGAGAGTTATTTTTAACAACTATGAGACTCATGAATTCTCTAAATAACATAGAGAGAAATACCCTCCCTCCTTCTATTAAACATAGATAGAATAAAAGAACCATTTATTCTAATTAATTAAAAATGAAACTAAGGAATCTTCTCTACCATGATATAACTTTGTGATTCAATAAAATTCTATAGATATTCATTGATCATGTGTTGATACAATTATAGGTAGACTCACTTAGATTTTAAATTGCAATGAAAATATAAAAAGAGTGAAAAATTAATTGATCAAAAAAGAATAATTATTTTGTTTGAGGTAATTATTATTTAAAATTAATTATAAACTAAATGTGAAAGACTTTACTTTAAAAGATTTTGTGGATTCCTTTGTTAAGTACTTCGGATACTATCTATTGAAACCAATGAAAATCTATTGTTGGGAACCGCCTCGAAACTTCTATTTCACCCTAGAACCTTTACCCCCACCATTAAATTATAATAAACACAATATATTTATGACTTAGAATGTATACCCTTAAATTCATCATTGAGTTATTGATAAATGTTA
The DNA here is from genome assembly GCA_963277665.1 of Viscum album. Taxonomy (NCBI): domain Eukaryota; kingdom Viridiplantae; phylum Streptophyta; class Magnoliopsida; order Santalales; family Viscaceae; genus Viscum; species Viscum album. The sequence goes on along the minus strand of OY728129.1, from coordinate 1,704,902,504 downwards.
TATAATACAATGACCTACAAAGGGAATGTACTAGTGAATGTCACTAAACATCAATGTACACTATGTCTAGCTTTCCAGCCTTCATTAATCTGCCACATTTCAAAAAAGATACTATCTTTTTTATTTAAATTATCTAATCCTCACATAAACCAACATCCATTGACATCATATTTGTTAATATTACTTTTTTCCAATACCTTCACCCCCTTCACACTCACACAACCTAAACTACAATTAGTTAGACCAAACAGAAAATACAGGTATTTCGCATTATTTTACATGATTATACATAATCCTTCTTGTCTAAAATACACTCCCAAAACATAAAGGTTTGGTGTTTTTAGAGTGTAGATACATACCCATATTATTATGAAATAAAACATATATTTATTGTATAAAAATTCTTATATTTTTCTCAATTCTAGTCATATCATAAAATATTTTCTTCTCTGTTACCCGGGGAAATGGGAAACATAAGAAAAAGGTTGGATTAGATGCTAAAAAATGAAAAAACATAAATGAGGGATAAAAAGGTGATAATGAATAGTATAATGAAGGACAGAGTATAAAACTATTATTTAGATTTGAGAACATAATCAAGTTATATAATAACAACATAAGGAAATCGAACCTTCTTTAATATAAAACATGGAAACATAAACTTTAATTATAACATAATTTTGTGTCATAAGCACAACAATAGGAGATCATAAGTCAAGTCTATTAAAAAAAACCACCATTGGGGATTTATTTTACTTTCAATATCTTATAAAAATAATGTATTGGGTTCACTCCTCACAACCCATAAACATTTTCGATTACGATCACTCCACACATAACATAAACATAGTGGATTGGTTTCTCCCTCCATATCCAATAATTATATTATATTGGGTTTATTCCACATATAACATAAACACAATGAATTGTTTTACTCCCCACATCCCATAAACATAGTGAATTGATATAGTTAATATGAAATTAAAATCGATAGTTATATTTATAATATTTTACTATATAGAATAAATAGATATACACTAAATTTTTCATATTTCCTTAGTAATTAAAATTATAATCCTATATAAGAAAATATACTTAAATAAAAATGATGAATTATATAATATTCAAAATGTCTACCAGATATTAATCAATATTGTTATATAGGAACCATACAAAAGTCTCATCGACATAATAATAAAATGTATCACCATAAAAGAGAATAGAATGACCATGACCCATCAGAGCCCTAGTGGAGGATACAAAATATGTGTGATATTCCTATTCAAATCCATGGAGGCAGAGTAACCAACCACTTAACCAAACATACCCTTTCAAATGAAAGATCATCAATGTCCCTCTATAAAGAGACACAATGATTGAGATAAAAATGATTTTTCTTATAGATGGTATATATGAAAAGGAATTTTTATTAAATTTACCTTAATATAAAATAATTGATAAGGAAATAAAAAATATATAATAGACTGATCCTATTTTAGGGATTTTATTTCCACAACACTATGGAAACAAAGGAGTTTGGATAACAGATAATGAATCAAGGGATTATTTGGGCATAATAACGACTTGGGGAAAGTGTATAATGATTGGGGATAGATAATATATTATCAATAATATCTAAAAAAAAGTTAATGATACAATGTATGTAAAAGAATAATTCTATATTAGATGGGTTTTAAAAGTAATTCTAAATAATAATACCAAATAATAAATAAAAATAATGTAATAAGAATCCATTCTTTGGCATAATAATTACTTATTAAAAGGCAATAATTTTAGAGAATGAGAAATCTATCATTGATAATGGATAAACAAGACGAAAAAATAGAGATAAAATCATGGAAAAAACATACATTGAGGTCTAAAATAGGTTTTAACAAAAGAATTATAAATATTAAATGATGAGGTGGAATATGATACCCTTACTTCTGTATAATAACATCTTTTAAAAATTGTATGATGAGAAAAAATGGGTAATTTATCATCAATAATGACTCAAATGGATGGTAATAAAATGTAAATATAATCATGGAAGTAAATTAAAAGTATTTTTATAATATATTATAACAAAATAATGAAAAGTATTAAATAAAGTGGATAAATTAGGAAACCTTACATTTCTTTCTCCTTGAAATTAATACCAACCCTTTGATGCTTTTAAATTTTCATAATTTAGAGAGGGAACTCAAGGATATTGATATTGAAAGATGTAACAAAGTTAGTCATTGATTTTTATATAGATAATTAGTTATAGGGGTGTCCTTTTATATATGAAATTTAGGGATATCTCTTTGAAAATAAGTGATAGATGATTGGAAATCATGAAATCACATAAGAGTTAGGTTGATGAGGTATGACAAGTTAGTTAGGTGAAGAAATGTTGGTTGGAATTATATAATTTAGTTACAAGCATAAAAATTACTTATAGAATATATATAAATATAAATTTTCTAATTTAAAAGTCATGTCATTTTAGATTTACCCATTTTATATTAAGTTACTTTAGTTAATTTTTTATCATGATAATTATTTATTTTAAAAAACACAGTATATATACTCTATTAACTAATTTTGGTATTCTGATTCCAAATATTAAATACATTTTACAAAATAAAAAATAAAAAAAATGATATATTTAAATTTTAAATAAAAACATAAAATATATATATAATCAATATATTTAAAATAAAAACTATTTTTTTATATAAGTGATGGTATTTTTATTTGTCACTATTCCTTAATTAGTTTTTGAATGAGACTTTTGAAAAGATATGATTTAAAATATATAAACTTTAATTTTATATCATTATTAATTATGAAAATATAAGTAATAAAAAATTATTTTATATTAACTATGTTAATAAAATCACCTTTGATTGTTTATTTCGGCACCATATCACTCAATTTTCTTAATGGATATACATACATATATACATACATATATATATATATATCCAATAACCTAATAATAAGTATTCTCATAAAACCTATATATATCATGATTTACATTAATTTTCACTTCATATAGGTTTGTTGTTCATCCCATGAGTTAAAATATTTCATTCATTTTTCATTTTCACTTCAAAAAGGTATGGATAAACATTACCTTATGAAATAAAGAATTATAAATTTCTATTTTTATTATATGTGAGACTTATGATTTTATGGTGATAAAATAGAAAAAGTCATACTAAAGTATAGGGTGATACATTTTCCCCCTTAAAAAATTTTCACCCTTGAAATTTCACTACTCAGATGGGAACAAATGAGGGTAGTTTAGTCTATTTACATATTTGAGTTCCCATGACTCTTTATCAAAATTATGTTTCCACTATAATAATTTGAGAACTCTAGTGGTCTTATTTTATAGTAATTTATCTCTATAATCTAATATATTTACCAATTATACCTCATAAGAGAGATTATACACTACTTGTACAAACTCTAAGTTCAGTACACATGATAGATCTAATGTTTACTTAATCACATGATATATATAGAACATGTTTTGTACTTATGAAGGGTTTTATTTAAGTTCTATTTGATAAATTACAACATCTACATGATCAAGAATATTGAAGGGACTTAGGTATCTATGGATTAACTTCTCTTTCTTCTTGATTATCATAACCTGCTTCCATAGTGATATTCGAAGGAATACTTTATCCTCAATATCAAACTATAGATCTCATAAATAATTATCATTATAAAAATTATGTCAAATTTATGTTTCTTTAATTAGTTCTTGGATGGTTATGATCTTTTTCTCATTTTCTGATAAAGTTCTAGTCCCAACAACTTTTATTCTCCAATTTCACCCCAATTAGTTGGAGTTATTCACTTCTTTCTATGAAAAGTTGATAGATATATTTCCTAAATCCTAATATGTATATGATACATATTATTATATATCATAATTTATACAATATTTATGGTGTATTTGACCATATCCAAAGGCATGTTCCATACATCAGTATATCATTTATTATGATATAATAACATCTTAATGCATTTCGTTGACATATCATATGCATTGAAGTTCATATCATAATTAATTTTATAGTGAAAAAGTGACACTACCATAAAATCTATCATTAATTCATGTAATAATGAGATGTTTAACATTTAATTTATATGGTAAATGAAAGTATTCATTTGGTTGATGTGTTACAAGATTTTGTGCCCCAGTGATATCTATTCATGCATTATATAATGCATGAGTAGATTAATGGGGACAGAGGGGTGTCCCCAAGGCCTATATAAACAATAAAAAGGCCTTGAAAATGGTGTTTTATGAAAACTTTTATATCTACCTAAAATATCCACATTCTAATATCTTAATATCATGAGATACTAGAATATCATGATAGATAGAATATAGTGACCGATGATTTTCATACATGGAGATTACATATTTTCAGATAAATACTCAATACATTAAACAAAAAACACATGAGGACCATAATAATTTAGTGTATTTGGAGACTAGGTACACAATATTACAATTCATGAATGATCTTCAATGTCTCCCATAATGATCTTCCCCTTTAGTACTCCTACTTAAAACATTTTTTAGTAACCTGTGGGAAAGGAAACATAAGAAATAGTGGGATAAAATACTCAGTAAGGGTAAAAAATGGAGATACATAAGTATATCATGGGAATAAGGATTTCATAACATGAGAAAAACATTTGAAAACCATACCCATCAAATAAAATATCATAATCTTGATTCATGGGAAAAATATTGGGAGTTTATAAGACATGAATCATAAGGAAATCAAAGAACAAGTACCATGAGAGCATAAAATTGGTATAAGACATGGAATTATGGAATACACATAAGCATGTAAAATATTATTTCAAGGATACCTAATAAGGAGTTCATAACATGTTAGGATTTTTTGAACCACCCGTGTAATTGTTTTGGTCTTGGGATTAAATTTTGTGTACCCTCTTTCTATCTTGAGATAACCTCTAATGTACCCTTTAATCTCATATAACATTAATCATTACCAAATTCATTAGAGGGAGATATAGATCCCACCCATTACATAGTTAAAATCATATACATGTGTTCCACAAGATCATAAAACATTCATTATATCATATCCCATGAAATGAAATGGGTTTCATAAACATTTCACCGTATCTTAACCCTTGGAAAAGAGATAGGTTTCATAATCAGTTCATAATTTCATAATAGCATAACACATGGAAAAATAAGAAAGTTTCATAAGTATTTTATCATGGTATAAACTGTGGAAGAGAAATGAGTTCATAAACATCATTCCATCATAAATATAAACCATTCATAGAAATAATAAGAATGGTATCCTTGGATTGTATACCTAGCAAAGAGTAAGTTACATCATAAGATATCATCTTAGATAAATATGGATTTTGAAATATCAATTTGAAAATTTCTTAAGGAAATTAACCTTTCATTGAAAATCAATTCTTAAAACATAAAACATTTAAAAAAAATATTTGAAACTACCATTTAAAACTTCTAAAGGAAGAATTAAAAATCATTTTAAACACCAATTAAGTAAAATATCCTTTATTATTTGAATTTTTTTATAAAACATAAAAAATTTGTAAAATACTTTTCCCTGAAAATAAACATGAAAACTTATAAGGGAAGATTCAAAAAAAATATTTTTCAGGATGATGGGAAATTCCATTTATACCATACACGTTAAAATAAATATTCCTTGGATATATTTGGTAAAATATAAATAGAAAATGTTTTTGAAAATGATACAAAGATTACTTTTATAATTTTTTTTATAATAAGTAAAACATGGTTAATAACATATTTAATATATTATTTTATATAAATTTTAAAAAAATTGAAAACATTTTTAGAAAAATGGTTTTGGACGAAAAAAGGGTTTCGATTGAAACGAAATTTTTCATAAAAACATTTTTTTGAAATATTGAGTACATAAAGAGAATAACATGAAGGGAAGAAATGTATTCTCATGACATAAACATATTAGAATAAACTTCATGAGTTTCTTTAGATATATCATAATCATAAACAATCTTGATAAATGATGATATTTTAACATAAAGCTCTTACCAATTTGGTAACATTGAAACATAATACCCATGAAGGAATAATATGAAATGAAACTTAAAATATAATGAGGATAAATAAATTCATGACATTACATGTCAAAGGGGATTTATGTACACCTCATAGAATAATATTAGTAACATAACATGCATCTCAAAGAAGAAAAAATGGGACAAAAATCCCTTACAGCATTAGTAACTTTTTAACCGTAAAACCCAAGGAATAGAGGCCCTAAAATTGATATGTAAATCTATATGATTTTAAAGATAAAAATCATAAAATAAATCTATGTGAAAAATTTAGACCACATAAAATAAATTGTTTACGAATATGGAATGTGTCTCACAGAAATAAAAAGTGAGATGTCAATCCCTTTCCTTAAGTCTTTACTTCCTTCACACACATTCAAAAATCAAGTATGAAATATATATTTTTATTATAAAGGTATTAAAGAAACTTAATATATATATATATATAATACCATATATTATTTACTTATGAACTTTTATTACCCATTCATTAACAATTCCATGTTAAAGTCATGTTTTGGGCAATAACTGCCTTGTTTCTCGTGTAATTTTTGATTTTTTATTTTCAGTACTATTAATTTGATCATGGTTCCATTATATACATAATAATAATGACATAATTTTCATATTTATACATTAATTATAATTTTAAGATCAATAATTAAATATGGCTCTGATAAATGAAGTATGCTACGATCATGGAGATGGTAGGTCGCACGTATACATGAGTAACATTTCTATTTTTCAATGATCATTATGGAAAAGAGGTGAGAGATATTTTATATTTAAATAATTATAGTAATATATTAAATAAAATATTATTTATTTAAGTATACTTATACATATGACCCATATAGTGTGGTGATGGAAATAGAGTCACATCACTTCGTAAATGCGGTAGTCTACACATACACGAACGACGTTATCATCTTTCAACGAGTGAAAAGGTAAGAAATAATATTATATTTTCCAATTGTTAAATATTTAATTAATATATTAATTTTTTAAGTTATTTCATATATATTCATTAACTTTATCTATATTATATTCCATTTAAGGCGTTAGTGAAAATGAATCATACCACTTTGCAAGGCGAAAGTCCACCTTACACACAAGTGACGTTATCGTATCCCCAATGAAATGGAAAGTAAAAAAGGTGTATATGATAAAATAAATTAAAATTTATAATTATTTTATAATTATCATATATATACTTTATATCCATCATCATACCTAACCATGATGTGTGGTAATGAAAAAACAAATGAAATCGGTTCGTGAGGCGGTGGTCCGCCGTACACACGAATGATGATTTCATGACCCATTTAATAGAAGTGGAGATGGTTGTAGGTAATGAAATAAAAATTAAAAAAAACTCAATATATGAGACATATTTAAGATATTATATCTTCATGGTTTAACAATAATTGAATTAGTTTGAGGAAGAAATACAATAAAAACGCTTGTTGAAGAACGTTACCACTTCTTCGGGTGAGCTCCTTAGGTTTTCACCAAAAGCCTTCTTAGGTTGGGTTTTTGTCCAACATAAGGATTATAGAATGATATTATGGAAGTGGGAATGTTATTTTTTTAGTTCTTGGACAAACCAAAAGTTTTTTATGGTGTAAATAATGGAGGAGAGTGGGTGTCTTTTTATAAGTGAGGTGAATGATACACTAGTAATTATTTTAAAATAAATAGTGTGCCCATGTTTTTCACATGAAAATAGGGTCCAAAATATTTAAAAATAAAACCTCATACATAATAAGGTCAAACATTGTCCATAAAATAAATTTCATACAATTTTATAGGTTATTCTAACCCTTATCCTTTTAGTTTAAATCCTGGTAAACCAATTTTTACCTTAACCGTGTTAAATATTTTTTAATATGTTTACTGTTAATTTTGGTAAAAACTTGTGTTGACCATAGTAGATTATATATATTATTCTCATTAAAAATATCGAACCAATTTTTACAAATTTCAGTTATATTTTTGGAAAAAGTTAATTTAAAATTAATCCCATAGAAGTGACGAGAAAGTAAGTTTTTAAAGAGAAAAATGTTCAAAAGTTTACAAAGTTTTTATATCAAAATTCAATATTAAATTAATTAAAATTACCTAAATTGGAATAATGTATGTATTATTACCCTAATTTTACTTTAAAAATAATTTTAAAACTAATTTATATTTATAGATAAATTAAAATAAATGGATGTTTCTAATTAAAATTCAGTATTTTTCACTATTAAAAAAAATGACACCTTTCAGAAAAATATAAAAAATTCACCCTAAGAAAATATTTAAAAAAATTAATTTGAGGAGTTAATTTTTTTATATTAAATTAATTTTCTAAAAGTTTCAAAAAATTAATTTTATTATTGTGCACAAAAATAAATAAAAATAATTTTTTTACAAAAAATAGCATTTTCAAAACATATAAATAATTTTCTAAAAAACAAGCACCTTTTTATAATTTACTTTCTTTAAATAAAACCCTTATAATTAATATTTAAAAATTAGTTATTAATATACATATCTCTATGTTTAACGGATTTTTTATAACAATACTATTTAAATAACTATATTAATAATATATCATGGTTTTGTTAAAACTCAGTATTGAGTGTAACACAAGATAAACTCTGTGTTGCATGTAACACAAGCTTAGTGTAGTGTTGTGAATAATGAAAGATTAAATCAGTGTATCAGGTAACATAATCTAATCATATTTTTGTGTGTAACAAAATATTATCTTAGTGTTACATGTAAGACAAGTTTAACATGGAGTTGAAAGTAATGTAAGCTAATCACAGTGTTGTGTATAATGAAAAATATTGAAAAGATTAAATTTATTTGAAAAAAATATTTCAAAAAATATCAGGGTGTTATAGCGAAGGGTTTTTCCCATTTAATTATTTTCTCGAGCAAGCCCATAGATACACCACATATGAGGGATGTATTTTGGTTGACTCTTACGATCTTCATCAAGCTCATATGATGATGATGGTTATTGTATCCTTATAGTGTGATGACCACAAACAAGTTTCTTTATTATTTATTTTACATGATTTTGGGTATCTCACATGATGGTACTATATTTACGATTTATTAATTTATTCTTCTCTCTTTAATGATTAATGTTAGTGTTGGATATACACTAAAATATTCACAACCATGTCATGGTGGTGCATAAAAAGTAGTTAACTAAAATGGGAACCCCCATGACATGGTGTTGAATGTGAAACCATGGTTTAAATAAAAAACTACATACAATGAAAGGAATTGTATTTTATGAATTGAGAGACCATTATCTTTCATATAACTATCATTTATGGAAGTTTTTCATAAGATTAAATTATTTGGTAGAACATTCCTACATATGTTGCAGGAACTGGACAATGAATTTTCTCAAGTTTTGTAATGCTTGATTAAATACAAGATATAGCTGAGAGAATCCTCATAGATATATAATGGAAATTTTTGTGATTGAATGATTTCATTGATTCTTAGATAATACTCCATATACCCAAATCACTTTTTTCTTCCTCTTTAGCATAATGAGGTGCTTACACTCTATGGAGTGAAGAAGGATTATTTTTGTACGATGAGTGATTTAGTCGTCTCATGGATACCTTTGGAGTTTGGAGGAATTTGTATTCCACATTTTATTATCACTATCAAATGCATCAGAAAAATATTAATAATTTTGAATAGGATTCTTTAGTTAACGGTATACAGGTTTTTCATTTATAGTTTTATATGTCCTTTCATATTTCTTCCATGGAGATCATGTTTGGAGGGTTCTTTATCTTTTAATTCTTGGATTTAGTGTTAATAAACCCCAAAGAAACCCATTAGTGGTATAAAAGAGATCTATATCCTTAGTTTATGAAATATCATTTGAGAAATGAAGAATACCAAAGGACATAGTACTATGTCTGATGATGAAATGGCTTGTTCAGTCTATTACTATGTCATAGGGCCAACCATTGTTTTACATTTTTTAAGGATTAACACCTAAAAAAGGACCATCAATTTATCACTAGGTTATAGTGAGGAAACAATTTTGGTTCTTTTATTATGTGTTAACACATGTGAAATAGAAAACTATGTTTTGGATCATATACTACTTTATACAGGTGAACCATTTCTTCAAAAGAACTTCTGAAAAGACTACATAGTGTAGGGAAACCTATTGTTCCTTCAAAATGGCATTAGAATGAAGACCATGATGTAGTGTATGCTAGTTATAGTATTTCATTCAGATCACCAATATTTCCTAGCGCATGTCGTTGTACTGATAAAAAATTATTTTTCAATTTTTTTAATTTTTTAATTGATAAAATAATTTATAAATGGTTTATAAATTATTATAAAATGTATTTTAAGGGAATTATTAATTAATAAAGTGTTAATTAATTTATTAATTATAAAAGGTTTATAGTTAATTTATAAATTTTTATGAATCATTTATAATTAATTACTCCTTGAATGATAAAAGTTAATATTAAAATACCTTTTTAAGTTTACGTGTAATTTTTTATGGAATATAAATTAATGGGTTTTTTCTTATAATAAAAATTGCTAATTTGTAAAGTGTTTATAATTTGCATAAATAAAGAAAAAATAAATATATTTTAATAGTTTTAATTATGAGTTATTCATAATTATTTTGAATGTTCCAAATTTTTTAAGGCCTTATTTTGAAATTCTATGTATATGACATTTAAATCGTATAATTTATATAATAGAAACTGAATTATAACATTTTATATAATTCATGATAATATCATATATTTAATAAAATACCATAGAATTTTTAATATGAAATTATCATGTTTAAATGAACATGAATTGTTATATTCATAGTTATAGAATATCTATAATGTATAAAGAAGAAATTATAAAAGGGTTCATAATTATATTTAATTTATAAATTGTTCATAAATGGTCATCTCATGTTTAAGTATTTAAAATGTTCATTTATTTTAATTTTATTCCCTAATTTTTTCATAATTATAAGATGTTTATATTTTGAATATTTAGATTCCATAATTTATATGATAATTTTATTCTAGGATAGATCCTTAAATCCTCATGCTTGGATAGATTAGATAATGAATTAAATTTTTATTTACCCTAACCTCAGTTTATAATTGAAGTTATGAAACTAAATTCATATATTGAATATATGTTATTCATATTAGGTTTTAGATTTATGATGAATTTAATTATCTATTGATTAAATTCTCCTCGGGTAGAGGGACTTGAGGTCAGACCACCCACTGACCCTAAGGCTTATGCTTTATCTAGAAAGGTGAATGGGGTTGGTTATCCGTCTCTTAGGGATTACACATGTGGAAATTTTTGACCCCATATAAATTTATTCCTTTACATGTGTGGGAAAATATGAATGAGGAATCACTGTGTGTATGTGTGTGTGGGGAGGGGGGTGAATCAATGATTCAAATCTTTTATATTTTCATTTAAAAAAATAACTTTACTACCTGGTTATAGTGAACTTTGATGTTAATCCAAACATTAGAACACACATGGAGAGAATAAGAGATTTACAAGTTTCACTACTAAATGTGAGTAGATAGTCCTTAGAATGATCCAGTAAAACTTGTGATCACATGATCCTCTAAAATATTTTTGAACTGCTATAGCATCCCACCATTTTATAACATAACTTTTCATTACATTTTACAAACAGTGGATCTTTAAAGTCTATTGTCTCTGAAATCAGGAACATAATACATGAAAAAAAACATAAAAAATCCTTAGAATACACTTTCAAGGATTCATCATAGGTTAATACTATGTACAATTACAACATCTCATAACCTGGAGACATACATCAAAGGAAAGGTTGAGCAGAAGGTGCAGTATGGAAAACAAGTGAAACAGTTGACATGTGATCTTGAGCAATATTAATAAGAACATGATATAAATCATAAAGGCATGAGAAACAAAAGAATAAGAATATCATAATAAAAATACCATGAATCATAACTTGAATATTTGGCTACAAAATTTCATTTAGACATTCATGAACATATCACCAATGTCCATCCCCAAGGTTTCATAAAAATTACCGAGGTCATTCACCAAGGTATCGTGAAACTTGTCATCTCTATAGATTAATTCTTTACCCAATGCATTAGAGTTCTATCAGGGTGCACCCTTAATATATCGTAACTTTCATGTGATCCACATATATCATAATCAAAAATTTCATAAATAACCCATAGATAATAAAAGAAATGGGTTCATTTCAAAATCGTGACATTTTAAGAGTTCTTAAAAATAGATCGTTATGTCATTTATAACCCATGGAAAGAGAGTGAGGGTTACATGTATGTCAATTTCAGAATCAGATATATCATTTTTTATAACTATTAAAACCCATAGAAACGAAATAGGTATGGTTATTCTCATATATAAAACAAGATAATTTATTGAGAGAAAGAGAGAGAAATTTTGAGGCGAAATTTCTGCAGCATAACGGCTATATAAGTTGGTTTTAGAAAAAAATAAAAGTAGAGGGTACAAGAGTAACCCACTCATAAATAACTTGTAATACAGTATAAATATATAATAAAATGGAGATAATAATATTGTATGGGAATTTTAATGACATACCACATGAAAAGGAAACATGAAAGAAAAGAGAAGATGTGATTCCTTTTACGAAAAATTCGGTAGCTTAACGACGTCACATAAAAATTCAGAAAATCAATTGATGAGAGTGGAAAGTGTCTCTCATAATTTGGACATGAAATGGACAGTAGTAAGGATATATAAGAATAATTCCCCACATAATAAGATGGAACTATAATACATAACATAAAGGAATTCATGACTTAAAAGAGGAGGGTGAAAGGTTCCCTTACCAATTTGGTAATTTTCGAAACGTACACCCCATGAATGAACGAACATATAATGAATATGTACATACCCATAAATTAAATTATATTACACAAATATTACAATCATGGTTAGTAAATACACCACAAAAAAGGAAATAGTGGTAAATATACCATTAATCTCATAGGAATAATAAGTGAGATGAAAATCCCTTACCACTTTGTATTCAATCGAATTGTATGACCAAAAATTACTAACCACCAAAAGAATCATATAATACCATGAATATGAAGATAATACTTATAATATATATCCAATGGCAGTACACAATACACCACATTCTATAAATAAGTGGTGAACAATGGAAATCCCACAGAATTAAAAGTGAGTTAAGAATCCCTTACCTCGTTGTCCGACTTGACTCGCTCGTATGTTCCTTGTTCTTCATGAATAATAAAATTAAGTTAATTTATACTTTCTTAAGAATATTTTTCAAGTTTATTATTCCTTTAATAATACTTTTTACCTTGCTATAACAATTATTTAATTATTTGAGCTCATATCAGTCATTTTGTCAATGTTCAGAACATGAGTCAAAAATGAACTTATTATAATTATAAATTGTCCACGTGGTAAAAATTACATTATCTCCATAATTATATTCAATAATTAGATGTCATATATATCATATATATCCAGTATATATGTATTTATAATAGTATATAACATTTGGATATAAGAAATGAAATTCACAGTTCATGGAGATGGTAAGTCGTACGTACGCATGAACGCTACTTTTATTTCTATTTCATATTTTAATGAAATGAAAAAATAGTGATTAATAGGTTTATTATAATTTCAGTATAATATTTATGTCATATATGTTACATATGTTCATAAATTCTATTCTTTATACATTCCACTAATGGCATGAACGAGTCATATCACTTTGAGGGGGCGGTAGTCTGCACTTCCTCTAATGAAATTATCACGTTTACCCATTACGGGAACCATAAAGGTAAGCTATAAAAAGGAAAATACAGAAGATTAAAGAATAAATAAATATAAAATATATCATATATATATATACAGTACCATCATAATGGCCGCCATGAGAGGCGGTAGGAGATAATTGAACAATCATCGTTTCGTGAGGAAGTAGTTTTCCGTCCACTAAAACAGTATGTTCTTTACCTATTAAATGGTGGTGTGTGTAAGTGTAGCTCGAATAAATCTCAGAAAAAATCATTGTATATTGAGAATACTAGTGTTGTTATAAAATAATGTAATAAATATTGTTTATGGGGTTGGAGAATTAAAATAAAACAAAATAACTTAAGAGAATACGTTACCTTTAAATCGGGTAACTCCCTTTGGTTTGACCCAAAAGGGTTTTTTGAAGTGCTTTCTATCTAAGGTAAGGATTATAGGATGAAGAGAGGGATCTTGGGAGATTATTGGAGTAGAGGTTGGATGATACCAGGGCTTGAGAAGTGTGAGAAATGGGTAGGAAGTGAGGGATTTTTATAAGGGAAAGGAGGGGCTCTTTTAGAATGTTTGAAAATATTATTTTATTATATAATGATTTTTGGTTTCTAAAGGTCCAAAAATAATTAAATTATAATATAAGGTGGACCATGTTCTAAATAAAATCATACAATAATAATTGGAAAAGTTTTGGATATTTTTTTAATTTCTATCTTCTTATTTATTTAAATCATCCATTAATGACGTAAAAACTGCATCATCATTGTGTCATAAATAATTTTATTTATTTGATGTCTAAAAATTACAAAAAAAAATACCATGATGTAGGAAATAATTTTAAATTTCAATGAATATTTATAGTATAAAAGATAACTTATATACCTCCATGTAAATGCTTTTTAGTAAAACAATACATGTTTATGACATTTTTATTTTTACTTTAAATAAAAAGTTATAAATGTCATTATCTTACCCAAATGGCTCCATGGGGCCCCCAAATTGACCCATGTATTGTATTGGTCTTCCATTACATATCCAATAAGTGTAGGAAAAATTTAAAGGTAATTTTGTATTATTATAACATAATTTTTACCTTAAATTACCCTAATTACCTTTAATTGTGATTAATAAAAGTCAAAAGTTACTATTCACCCAAAATTATTTTCATCCCATAGAACCAAATTTTACATACTAATGACAACCATGTGTGTCTGATTTTTGAAATTTAATTCATAGAAGAGGTAAAATTTCATTTAAATGAAAAAGTCGGTTTTTATCTACTACTTAGTGGTTTCACTATTCATCAAAAATTGAAGGTTTTAAGAAAAATTTGAAAAATTAAATCTAATATAAATTTGATATTCCAAATTAAAAAATAATTTCTTTTTACCAAATTAAAAACATATAAGTTTCATTAATTAATTTTATAATTAATTCTCTTCGTCAAAACAAAAAACGTGTATTTAAGAAATAATAACCATCAAAAGATTGATACTTGTTAATGTCCAATTTCAAATTGAAATTACTTCCAATGGAAAAAATTGGGTTAAATGGTAAAAATATAATATATTTACACTATAAAACCAATTAAAAATATAATCTAACCACATAAATAAATTATATTAAAAGGTGGTTTTGAATTAAAATACACCATTTTTTCACTATTCATTAAAAATGATCATTATAAGAAAAATATCAAAATTTCATCCAAAGTAAATTTTGATGTCCCGATTCTAAATATGAAAATTATTTTGTCAAATATAATATGTAAAAGTGACAAAGACTAGATTTAAAACAGGTTTGAAATCAAAAGGCGGTAAATCACCCTTTAAAATTAAATTATTCATAAAGTTAGATTCATTTACATTTTAGGCCTCTAACATTTATTGGATGAATGTAAAAACATTTAACAAACATATATTATCATATTTAAGTTATTTATATTAATTCTTATCAATATAATGACTAGGTGTTAACTACCATTTAAAATAATAATATTATATTATTAGTGTGCAACGTAAGATTTCAAAGAAACCTGTTGTTGTGTGTCATGTACGTAATTAAATATTGAATCCCCTTTAAAATAAAATTAATATTTAATTATAAAATATTAATAAATATGAAAATGTCATATTCTTTATTTTCCTGGGATGTTAAATCCTTCCCCCTTTTGGAAAATGCATCCTCGCAATTTTAAAATTGGGCTTGGAAACATCATTGAAAGTCCCACATCGGAAAAAGAGTCAATAAAACTATCAATTTAAAAGAAATAAATAGAAGTACAAAGGTCACCCAAGTTAACCCATACTAGGATTCCATGTAGGAAAACATGGATATGGAAGAGAAAACAAATAGTCAAGTTCTGATGGAGAGTGACAGAAAACATGATTTGGAGAAAGTTAACCACCAGAAAATCACAAACTTATGATTTGTTAAATGGTATTTGATTACCCAGTAAGAAACTTAAACCAAAAAAATTTTTGTTTTACATTCCTTTTCATAATTATGAGTAATTAATTTACTCAATAGAATAAAAACATAATGAAATATACTTACTTCAAGTAGAGTTTCATCCTTTAATAAGTTTCTACCAAAAACTAAACTTTTCTCCAAATAATGAGCATTCAAAAAAACATGGTCACATCAAAAGCACAAGAATCATCTTCTAGAGAATCAAATAATCCAGAAAAGAATAATTATATATTTCCCTTATCTTTATAAATATACTAAAACCAAAATGGTTAGTAAGAGATCATATAATTTCCCAAAAGGATAATCCTTTATAAAAAGAAATACTATTATTAATCTCCAAAATTCAACAAAAAATACCCAAAGTTCCTGAAAGACCATTCAATATAGAATCTTCAATAAAATTATTCAAAATAATCCAAACTAATATTGAAACCCAAAACTCAAAATGATTTAATAACATATTCTTCCATAATAAATCATAACATTTATCTCCAAATAACATCGACTACTCTTAAAGTATCATACTAAAGTGTAATTAACCTAATCACATAATCTCTATGATAGGTTAATCATTTTCTAGAAATAACCCAAATCACCATATGTCCACAATAAATACATAGATTCTTATAAAATAAAAATTTCAACCATTCCTCTACAAATTAAATCCTTTAGTATTTTATTTTCTTTAAGCATATAGTATTCCAAAAGAGAAAACATCTTCCAAAATAACCTTTATCATTTAATCACCAAATAATTTTACTATATTAAGGATATCCATTTGAGAAAATATAAGTTCCCAAAATAACCTTATTCTTGATCTATAAAATCATTTAACTAAAAATAATAAGTTATACTAACCAGGGACTTCATGTAGGGCAGTGGTATGCGATAAAACCCAATTGCACTTTGGTTGTGGGTTCGATTCCCACAGATTTGTCCGACGGGATGGGTTGTCACCCTATATGCGTGTTGTCCTTTTTATAAAACTCAAAAATAACCCTAACATGTTTTAACAATAATGGTTTTCTTATACCTTTCATTTTCATCCCAACACATTAAGATAGTTCTGCTCGTATCTAGACAGGGATGCATTTTCTTGATAAACCACTTACTCCAAACTCACCAAAATACCAAGAAGTTTTACTATATTTAAATTTTCTATAGGTTTATTCCTAAAGTTTTCATAGACTAATTTCCATAAATAACTAAACTATCCTTTTATACCAACTATAGCATCCCGCCATTTTATAACATAAAGTTTCATTTTATTTTACAAACAAAGGATCTTTAAAGTCTAGTGTCTTGGAAACCAGTAACATAATACAAGAAAACAACATAAAACATCCTTATAATACACTTGTAAGGCTTCATCATAGGTTAATACTTTGTACAGTTACTGCATATCATAACCTGGAGACATACATCAAAGATAAGGGTGAGAAGAAGGCCTAGTAAGGAAAACAAGTGAAACAGTTGACATATGATCTTGAGAAATATTAATAAGAACATGATATAAATCATAAAGGCATGAGCAATGGAAGAATAGGAATATCATAATAAAGATTACATTAATCATAACTTGAATATGTGGCTACAACATCTCATTTAGACATTCATGAACATATCACTAAGGTCCATCCCCAAGGTGTCATAAAAATTACCAAGGTTATTCACCAATGTATCGTGAAACTTGTCATCTTTAGAGATTAATTCTTTACCCAATGCATTAGAGAGATATTAGGGTGCACCCTTAATATGTATTTACTTTCATGTTAGCCACATATATCATAATCAAACATTTCATAAATAACCCATAGATAATAAAATAAATGAGTTCATTTCAAAATCGTGACTTTTTAAAAGTTATTAAATATAAGATCGTTATGTAATTTATAACCCATGGAAAGGGAGTGAAGGTTACATGTATTTCAATAACATAATCAAATATATCATTTTTTTATAACTATGAACACCCATAGAAACTAAATAGGTATGGGTATTCACATATATAAAACAAGAGAATTTCTTGAGAGAAAGAGAGAGAAATTTTTAGACGAAACTTCTGCAGCATAATGGCTACATAACATGGTTTTAGAAAATAATAAAAATAGAGGGTTCAAGAGTAACACACTCATAAATAACTTATAATACAATATAAATACAGAATAACATGGATATAAGAACATGGTATGGGAATTTGAATGACATACTACATGAAAAGGAAACATGAAAGAAAAGAAAAGATGCGAGGAGCAGGAAGAATGGATTGACAAGCAAGATTGAATAATTGCTCTGGGTTTCAATCAAGGAAAAATATCTCTTGAATAATTCATTCAGACAATGTACAGGATGATCTCTCGTCTTGAAGAACTTCTTAGGGAGGATCCAAAAACACAGGTTAGCACTTTGCACTGGGAATTATATAGAGTAGTTGATTCAAATAACCTTAGTCTGGTGTTTAATAACTTCGTGAGCTCCTTTAGCACGTAGTGGGTTTTGTTTTTGAACGTTGGTTTCCCAATTGTCCTCAAAGTGTCCTTTTAATAAAAATTTATATTTGGTGGTGGTGATTCCTTTTACGAAAAATTTGGCAGCCTAATGACGTCACATAAAAATTCATAAAATCAATTGATGAGAGAGGAAAGGGTCTCCCAAAATTTGGAAATGAAATTTAAAGTGGTAACTATATATAAGAACAATCCCCCACATAATAAAATGGAACTATAATTCATAACATAATGGAAGTCATGACTTAAAAGAGGAGGGTGAAAGGTTCCTTTACCAATTTGGTAACTTTCGAAACGTACACCCCATGAAAGAAGGACCATATAATGAATATATAAATACCCATAAATTAATGTATATTAAACAAAGATTACAATCATGGGCAGTACATACACCACAAAAAAGTAAATATTGGCAAATATACCATGAATCTCACAGGAATAAGAAGTGAGATGAAAATACCTTACCACGTTGTATTCAATCAAATCGTATGACAAAAAATTAATAACCAACAAAAGAATCCTAGAATACCATGAATATAAAGAGAATCCTGATAATATATTTCCAATTTCAGTAAAAAATTCACCACATGCTATAAATAAGTGGCGAACAAAGGAAATCCCACGGAATTAAAAGTGAGATAAGAATCCCTTACCTCGTTGTCCGACTTGACTCGCTCATATGTTCCTTTTTCTTCTTCAATAATAAACTTAAGTTACTTTATACTTGCTTAAGAATATTTTTCAAGTTTATTATTCCTTTTATATTACTTATTACCTTTCTATAACAATTAGTTAATTATTTGAGCTCATATCAGACATTTTATCAATGTTCAGAATTTGAGTCAAAAATGAACTTGTTATAATTATAAATTGTCCATGTGGTCAAAATTCTATTATATACAGAATTATATTCTTCATTTATATGTCATATATATCATATATATCTAGTATATATATGTATTTATAATAGTACATAACATTTGTAGAAATGAAATGAAATGCACCGTTCATGGAGACGGTAAGTCGTATGTACGCATGAACGCTACTTTCATTTCTATTTCATATTTTAATGAAATGAAAACATAGTGATTTATAGGTATATTATAATTTCAGTATAATATGTATGTCATATATATTACATAATTTCATAAATTATATCCTTTATACGTTCCACATATGGCATGAACGGGTCATATTACTTTGAGGGGGCGATAGTCCGCACTTCCTCTAATGAAATTATCGCGTTTACCCATTATGGGAACCATAAAGGTATGATATAAAAAGGAAAATACAGAAGTATAAAGAAAACATAAATATAATATATATCATATATAGATATAGTTCCATCATAATGGCCACCATGAGAGGCGGTATTAGATAATTGAACAATCATCGTTTTGTGAGGCAGTAGTCCACCGTCCACTGAAACAATATGTTCTTTACCCATTAGATGGAGGTGTGTGTAAGTTTAGCTAGAATAATTCTCATAAAAACATACTTGTATATTTATATTAAAGTTTTTGTTATAAAATAAAGTAATAAAAAGAGTTCAGGGGTTGGAGAAGTAAAATAAAACAAAAGAACTTAAGAGAAGACGTTACCTTTAAATCGGGTAAATACCTTTGGTTTGAGCCAAAAGGGTTTTTGGAAGTGATTTCTGCCTAAGGTAAGTATTCTAGGATGAATAGAGGGATCTTGGGAGCTTATTGGAGTAGTTGTTGGACGGGTCAAGGGCTTTAGAAGTGTGAGAAATGGGTAGGAAGTGAGGGCTTTTATAAGGGAGAGGACGGGCTCTTTTGGAAAGTTTGAAAATATTATTTTATTATATAATGGTTTTTGGTTTCTAAAGGTCCAAAAATAATTAAAGTCAAAGATAAGGTGTCCCATGTTCTAAATTAAATCATCCAATAATAATTGGACAAGTTTTGGATATTGTTTTAATTTTTATCTTCTTATTTATTTAAATCATCCATTAATGACGTTAACACTACACCATCATTGTGTCATAAATAATTTTATTTATTTGATGTCTAAAAATTATAAAAAAATACCATGATGTAGTAAATATTTTTATCTTTCCAATGAATATTTATAGTCAAAAAAATAACTTATATATCCCCATGTAAAAGTTTTTTAGTAAAACGATACATGTTTATGACATTTTTATTTTTACATTAAATAAAAAGTTATAAATGTCATTATCTTACCAAAGTGGATCCATGGGGCCCCAAAATTGACTCATGGATTGTATGGGTTGTCCTGTAATCATCAAATAATTTTAGGACAAGTTTCAAGGAAATTGTTTATTATTATAACATTATTTTTACCTTAAATTGCCCTAATTACCTTTAATCTTGGTTAATAAAAGTCAAAAGTTACTATTCACCAAAAAATATTTTCATTCCATTGAACCAAATTTTACTTAATAATTATAACCATGTATGTCAGATTTTTTAAATTCAATTCACAGAAGCGGTAAAATTTTATTTAAATGAAAAAGTCAGTTTTTTAACTACTACTTAGTGGTTTCACTATTCATCAAAAATTGAAGGTTTTTAGAAAAATTCCAAAAATTCACTCTAAGCTAAATTTGATATTCGAAATTCCAAAATGATGTCTATTTTACCAAATTCAAAACATAGAAGTTTCATTAATTAATTTTATAATTAATTCTCATCATCGAAACAAAATGCGTGTTTTTAAGAAATAATAACCATCAAAAGATTGATACTTGTTAATGACCAATTTCAAATTGAAATTAATTCAAATGTCCAACATTGGGTTAAATGGTAAAAATATAATCTATTTACACTTTAAAAACAATTAAAAATATAATCTATCCATATAAATAAATTAGATTAAAAGGTGGTTTTGAATTAAAATACAACATTTTTTCACTATTCATTAAAAATGAACATTATCAGAAAAATATCAAAATATCATCCAAAGTAAATTTTGATGTCCCGATTCTAAAGATGAAAATTATTTTGTCAAATATAATATATAATAGTGACAAAAATTATATTTAAAAAGGGTTCTCCATCAAAAGGTGGTAAATTTCCCTTTTAAATTAAATTATTCTTAAAATTATATTCATTTACATTTTAAGCCTCTGACATTTATTGGATAAATGTAAAAACATTGAACAAATATATATTATCATATTTAAGTTATTTATATTAATTCCTACCAATACAATGGCTAGGTGTTAACTACCATTTAAAATTATAATATTATATTATTAGTGTGCAGCGTAAGATTTCAAAGAAACTCGTTGTTGCGTGTCAGGTATGCCATTGAATATTGAATCCCCTTTAAAATAAAATTAATATTTAATTATAATATATTAATAAATATGAAAATGTAATATTCTTTATCTTCCTGGGATGTTACACCCTTCCCCCTTTTGGAAATTGTGTCCTCACAATTTTAAAATTGGGCTTGGAAACATCATTGAAAGTCCCGCATCAAAAAAAGTGTCAGTAAAACTATCACTTTAAAAGAAAGAAAGAGAAGTAAAAAGGTCACCCAAGTTAACCCATACTAGGATTCCATGTAAGAAAAAATGGATATGGAAGAGAAAACAAATAGTCAAGTTCTGATGGAGAGTGACAGAAAACATGATTAGGAGAAAGTTAACCACCAGAAAATCACAAACTTATGATGTGTTAAATGGTCTTTGATTACCCAGTAAGAAACGTAAACCAAAAAAGTTTTTGTTTTACATTCCTTTTAATAATTTTTAGGAATTAATTTACCACATAGAATAAAAACATAAGGAAATATACTTACCTTCAAGTAGAGTTTCATCCTTTAATAAGTTTCTACCAAAAACTAATCTTTTCTCCAAGCAATGAGCATTCAAAAAAACTTGGTCACATCAAAAGAACAAGAATCATATTCTAGAGAATCATATAATCCAAAAAAGAATAATTATATACTCCCCTTGTATTTAGACATCAAATAAAACCAAAATGTTTAGTACAAGATCATATAATCCCCAAAAAGGATAATCCATTATAAAAAGAAATACTACTATTAATCTCCAAAATTCAACAAAAAGTACCCAAAGTTCCAGAAAGACCATTCAATACACAATCGTCCTTAAAATTCTTCAATATAATCCAAACTAAGATAGAAACCCAAAACTCATAAGTTTTTAATCACAGTCTTCCGCAATAAATCTTAACATTTATCTCCAAATAACATCGACTACTCTTAAAGTCTCATACTAAAGTGCAATTAACCTAATCACATATTCTCTATTCTATGTTAATCATTTTCCAGAAATAACCCAAATCACCATATGTCCACAATAAATACATAGATTATTTCAAAATAAAAATTTCAACCATTCCACCACAAGTGAAATCCTCTAGTATTTCATTTTCCTTAGGCATATAGTATTCCAAAAGAGAAAACATCTTCCAAAATAACCTTTATAATTTAATCACCCAATCATTTTCCTATACTAATGATATCCATTTGATAAAACATAAGTTCCTAAAATAAACTTATTCTTGATCCATAAAATCATTTAACTAAAAAGAATAAGTCATACTAACCAGGGACTTCATGTAAGCCATTGGTAGGTGATAAAACCCAATCGCACTTTGGTTGTGGGTTCGATTCCCACAGCTTTTTCCGACGCGACGGGTTGTCAACCGGTCAGAATGTTGTCCTTTTTATAAAACTCAAAAATAACCCTAACATGTTTTAATCTTAAAGGTTTTCTTATACCTTTCATTTTCATCCCAGTACATTAAGATAGTTCTGCTCGTATCCAGACATGGATGGATTTTCTTAATAAACCACTTACTCCATACTCACCAAAATACCAGGAAGTTTTCCTATATTTAAAATTTTATAAAGGGTTCTTCCTAAAGTTTTCATATCCTAATTTAAATAAATTACTAAACTATCCTTTGATACCAACTATATAATCCCTCCATTTTATAACATAAATTTTCATTATATTTTACAAACAGAGGATCTTTAATGTCCAGTGTCTTGGAAATCAGGAGCATAATACATGAAAAAAAACATAAAACATTCTTCTAATAAAATTTTAAGGATTCATCATAGGTTCATACTATTTACAATTACTGCATCTCATAACCTGGAGACATACATCAAAGGAAAGGGTGAGCATAAGGCTCAGTAAGGAAAACAAGTGAAACAATTGACATGTGATCTTGAGCAATATTAATAATAACATGATATAAATAATAAAGGCATAAGAAATGGAAGAATAAGAATATCATAATAAAAATAACATGAATAATAACATTAATATGTGGCTAAAAAATTTCATTTATACATTCATGAACATATCACCAAGGTCCATCCCTAAGGTGTCATAAAAATTACCAAGGTTATTCACCAAGGTATTATGAAACTTTTCATCTCTAGAGATTAATTCTTTACCCAATGCATTATAGAGATATCAGGGCTCACACTAAATATGTCTTTACTTTCATTTGATCCACATATATCATAATCCAAAATTTCATAAATAACCCATAGATAATAAAATAAATGGGTTCATTTCAAAATCATGACGTTTTAAAACTTCTTAAAAATAAGATCGTTAAGTTATTTATAACCCATGGAAAGTGAGTGAGGGTTACATGTATGTCAATTCCAGAATCAAATGTATCATTTTTTATAACAATGAACACCCCTAGAAACTAAATAGTCATGGGTATTCACATATATATAACAAGACAATTTCTTGAGAGAAAGAGAGAGAAATTTGAGACGAAGTTTTTGCAGCATAACGACTATATAACTTGGTTTTAGAAAATAATAAAAAGATATAGTACAAGAGTAACCCACTCATAAGTAACTTATAATATAGTATAAATACAGAATAACATGGAGATAAGAACATTATATGGTAATTTGAATGACATACCACATGAAAAGAAAACATGAAAGAAAAGAGAAGATGTGATTCCATTTACGAAAAATTCGGCAACCTAACGGCATCACATAAGAATTCAGAAAATCAATTGATGAGAGTGGAAAGGGTCTATCATAATTTTGACATGAAATGGAAAGTAGTAAGGATATATAAGAACAATAACCCACATAATAAAATGGAACTATAAGACATAACATAAAGGAAGTCATGACTTAAAAGAGGAGGGTGAAAGGATCCCTTACCGATTTGGTAACTTTCGAAACATACACCCCATGAAAGAAGGATTATATAATGAATATGTAAATACCCATAAATTAAATTATATTACACAAATAGTATAATCATGTTCAGTACATACACCACACAAAAGGAAGTAGTGGCAAATATATCGTGAATCTCACAGGAATAAGAAGTGAGATGAAAATCCCTTACCACATTGTATTCAATCGAATCATATAACCAAAAATTACTAACCACAAAAATAATCACAGAATACCATGAATATAAAAATAATACTGATAATATATATCCAATGGCAGTACAAAATACACCATATTCTATAAATAAGTGGCGAACAATGGAAATCCCACGGAATTAAAAGTGAGATAAGAATCCCTTACTTCGTTGTCCGACTTGACTCGCTCGTATCTTCCTTGTTCTTCCTGAATAATAAACTTAAGTTACTTTATACTCACTTAAGAATATTTTTCAATTTTATTATTCCTTTTATATTACTTATTACCTTGCTATAAAAATTAGTTAATTTTTTGAGATCATATCGGATATTTTGTCAATGTTCGGAACTTGAGTCAAAAATGAACTTGTTATAATTACAAATTGTCTTTGTGGTCAAAAGACCATTATCACAGAATTATATTCATAATTTTTATGTCATATATATAATATATATCTAGTATATATATTTATTTATAATAGTACATAACATTTTGTGATAAGAAATGAAATGCACCGTTCATGGAGGCGGTAAGCCGTATGTACGCTTGAACGCTACTTTCATTTCTATTTCATATTTTTATGAAATGAAAACATAGTGATTCGTAGGAATGTTATAATTTCAGTATAATATTTATGTCATATATGTTACATAATTTCATAAATTCTATCCTTTATACATTCCACGCATGACATGAATGAGTCATATCACTTTGAGGGGGCGGTAGTCCGCACTTCCTCTAATGAAATTATCACATTTACCCATTATGGGGAACCATAAAGGTATTATATAAAAAGGAAAATACAGAAGAATAAAGAAAACATAAATATAATATATATCATATATAGATACAGTACCATCATAATGGCCACCATGAGAGTTGGTAGGAGATAATTGAACAATCATCGTTTTGTGAGGCAGTAGTTCACCGTCCACTGAAACAGTATGTTCTTTACCCATTAGATGGAGGTGTGTGTAAGTGTAGCTCAAATACTTCTCATAAAAACATAATTTTATATTGATAATACTGGTTTTTTATTAAATAATGAAATAAAAAGATTTTATGGGGTTGGAGAAGTAAAATAAAACAAAAGAGATTAAGAGAAGATGTTACCTTCAAATCGGGTAACTCCTTTGGTTTGAACCAAAAGGGTTTTTTGAAGTACTTTCTGCCTAAGGTAAGGATTATAGGATGAATATAGGGATCTTGGGAGATTATTGGATCAGATTTTGGACGAGCCAAGGGCTTGAGAAGTTTGATAAATGTGTAGGAAGTGAGGGATTTTTATTAGGGAGAGGAGGGGTTCTTTTGGAATGTTTGAAAATATTATTTTATTATATAATGATTTTCAGTTTATAAGGGTCAAAAAATAAATAAAGTTTAATATAAGGTGTACCATGTTATAAATAAAATTATCCAATAATAATTGTACAAGTTTTGGATATTTTTTTAATTTTTATCTTCTTATTTATTTAAATAATCCATTAATGACGTAAACACTGCATCATCATTGTGTCATAAATAATTTTATTTATTTGATGTCTAAAAATTATAAAAAAAAATATGATGTCGTAGAAAATCCTTTTATATTTCCAATGAATATTTATAGTTGAAAATATAACTTATATATCCCCATGTAAAAATTGTTTTAATAAAACAATACATGTTTATGACATTTTTATTTTTACTTTAAATAAAAAATTATAAATGTAATTTTCTTCCCCATGTGGCTACATGGGGCTCCAAAATTGACCCATGGATTTTATTGGTCATCCATTACTCATAAAATAAGGTTAGTACAAGTTTCATGGTAAATGTTTATTATTATAACATTATTTTTACCTTAAATTACCCTAATTACCTTTAATTGAGGTTAATAAAAGTCAAAAGTTTCTATTCAAAAAAAATTATTTTCATCCCATTGAACCAAAATTTAGTTAGTAATGACAACCATATATGTCAGATTTTTGAAATTAAATTCACAAAAGCTGTAAAATTTCATTTAAATGAAAAAGTCATTTTTTTAAAAACTACTTAGTGGTTTCACTATTCATCAAAAATCGAAGGTTTTCAGAAAAATTTCATTCCCTCTAAGATAAATTTGATATTCACAATTCAAAAATGATGTCTATTTTACCAAATTAAAAACATATAAGTTTCATTAATTTATTTTATAATTAATTGTCATCATCAAAACAAAAAGCGTGTTTTTAAGAAATAATAACCATCAAAATATGGAGACTTGTTAATGTCCAATTTCAAATTGAAATTACTTAAAATGGAAAAAATTGGGATAAATGGTAAATATATAATCTATTTAAACTTTAAAACCAATTAAAAAGATAATCTAACCATATAAATAAATTATATTAAAAGGCGGGTTTGAATTAAAATACAACCTTATTTTCACAATTCATTAAAAATGAACATTATTAGAAAAATATCAAAATTTCATCCAAAGTAAATTTTTATATCCCGATTCTAAAGATGAAAATTATTTTGTCAAATATAATATTTAAAAGTAAAAAAAAACTAGATTTAAAAAGGGTTCACCATCAAAAGGTGGTAAATCGCTCATTTAAAGTAAATTATGCTTAAAATTAGATTCATTTACATTTTAAGCCTCTGACTTTTATTGGATGAATGTAAAAACATTTAAAAAACATATATTATCATATTTAAGTTAGTTCTATTAATTATTTCTAATACAATGTATAGGTGTTAACTACCATTTAAAATAATAATATTATATTATTAGTGTGAAACGTAAGATTTCAATGAAACTCATTGTTGCGTGTCAGGTACGCCATTGAATATAGAATCCCCTTTAAAATAAAATTAATATTTAATTCAAAAATATTAATAAATATGAAAATTTCATATTCTTTATTTTCTTGGGATGTTACAACTGCTTCTTGTAGAAAAAATCCATAAAACTCCCTTACAAGTCTCCTATCTATTTTGTGCATACCGTGTATCAATTTCATCCCACGCTATCATAAAAGTCAAATGATAAATAGAAAAGAGATATGTATTCCTCCAATGTAAAATAATTTTGTTGTTTGGTGTGATGAGATTTTACTCTCCTTAATCTCTTTTTCCACATAAAATACTTCACTTCGATTAACATGCACAACACTGTATGAAACCACATCCACATAAAAAGAAATTCTATTTATCATCACCCTCATATATACATCAACTTATTCAAAATTTTCATAACACTATAATATATAAAAATATGAAAATAATAGCAATAATTATGTGTTTTCCTTCACATTATATTCTCCTTTCTCTTTATTTTTGATTCAAATATTTATGATACCATATAAATATATTTTAATTCAAACAACTAGAAACATCAGATCTGGTCATCGTAGAAACATCCATATGAAATGTATTTCATTACTTTTTGTAATAAAATCAATTCATTAATAAAGAACAAAACCTCTTATTTTTATTTAAATATACATTTCTTTAACACTAAAACCATACATATTTATTGATTCATCCTAGATATAGAGACGTTCCATCACCAACATTAATCTTGGTAATCTTCCACTAAAAATCAAGCCACCTTCTATCTAGGCTACTTCACAGTGCTTGTGTAGTAGAATTACCCTATGTGAATAATTTGTCTATGTTACACAATTTTTATACGTTTTTGAAAAAAGGTACATGATCCAATCAGTTGCCTCAATAAAAAAGGATTCATGACCTAATTTCGTACATGAATCAATTGGATATGTGACTGAAATGACTATGTGGTTTCAGTTTTTGGACATTTAGATATTTTGTTTTCCTATGTGATCATTCGACTATGTGGTTTACCTACATGACCATTCGACTATGTTCTTAGCCTATGTGGCCATTCGGCTATGTGGTTCGTGCACGTGACTATTCGACTGCTTGGTTTCCCAACATAACTAAATGTATAATGTTACCAATCCTAATTTATTTAAAAAATAAACCAAATTACCTAACATAATATTCCTCATATATATTCTTTTTTACTTCTTTTGAACTTTATTTAATTAAACTTAGCAGTAATCTTGATAACCTTTATCATGATATGTAAACATTGAAAGATCACTTCACTTTTCATCAACTAATTTACAGACAATATTATTCCTCTATTTACTAAGGGAGTTCCATAGTCACTACACCCACCATGAATGTCTATACTCTTTCATATAGTCACTTCATCACAAACACTTGATTTTATGATCACTTGACCTACCGTGTGGTCACTTCTTCTTCACATGGTCACTTTAGCTATTGTGTGGTCACTTCTTCACACATTATAATTTGAACTAACTTGTGGTCACTTGAATCTTAAAAAGTTGTTAACCATAATATCCAACAACATAAACATAACGATTTCCTTCAAACTAGTTTCTTTACCTCAATAAACAATACACAAACCCCTGGTCTCAATAATCAACCCCTTTGGACTTTGTTTTCCACCAAGGAACATAAATAAATAAATCTATGAATACTCAAGTAAGTATAAATTTCCAAAACTTCTAATCCTATGTGAGTGTAATTGATGTAGGAAACTATAATTATTGGGAAATAATTCCATTATTTCCATAAAACAGTGATATATAACCATACATTATGTAACACACCTTCACAAAAGAAACTAAAACCTGTATTGAATAGTTCCTGCATAAAAACTATTAAAATAGTTCACACATGATAAATTCATAGCTTACCCCTTTTAACCCCCTTAATATATACTATCCCTAAAAGTTAAAATACATATCAATGGATATATTATGATGTTATTTTTTACCCCCTATAACAAAAACATCCAAAGATAACATGACAGATGTGATAGTATCAATATACCTTAGCCTTGTACATGAGGAGTTTTAACGCCCAAATTCATCCTCATATTTTAAGATGAATCATTAGATAATGGTTTAGTGAACATATCATCGATCTGCTTCATTGTTGGAATAAATTCCAACTTCAATTTATTTCTCTCTACAAGTTCCTCTATGAAGTTATATTTTATGGAAATTTTCTTTCTCTAGGAATGTTGAACCAGATTCTTTGATAAATTGATCATGTTATCCATTTATAACACCAACCTAAATCTAATTCTCCAACACTACCTCAAAATATTTAGGTACAACTTGGGAAAACAAGGAAGTATGAGATGTTATTCTTATAGTTCTT
Source organism: Viscum album (assembly GCA_963277665.1). Classification (NCBI taxonomy): domain Eukaryota; kingdom Viridiplantae; phylum Streptophyta; class Magnoliopsida; order Santalales; family Viscaceae; genus Viscum; species Viscum album. The sequence continues at coordinate 1,704,871,965 of OY728129.1, read as the reverse complement.
CTAGTTTTCAATTGTTGTTCTTGATTCCTAATGATATTTTTGAATCTGAACCAATATTTTCAACCTAGGATGAGTTGAATATGATTGTTACTAATCACATGAGATGCTCGAATTGTCTCCTTTAGTTTGATTATCTACAACACTTTCATACTTTTTTTCTATTTCTTTAATATGTTCAAACAAATTAACAAAAATATCACCTCCAGAGCCAGGTTCATTATATATAATTCCTATATTTTAAAATTCAATGATATTGACATGATACGTATCAAACATTCTACCTGTATCCTTTTTATAGTAGTGAAATCCTCTTTTTTGGATAACCAAGAAATATTCCATAAAATCCTCATGGATCAAACTTACAAAAAATTTCACCTTTAATATTCTTATTACAATGGATCCTAAACATTATGAGACATTTCAGACATGGAGTATTCTTGTAATACATATCATTTGGATTTATATACCAATTTGGTCTATAGTAGCAGTGATTTTGAACTTGTACTACAACACGAATAGATTGACTTAAAAAATTCCTAGAATTATAATATTCTATCAACATTTTTCTAGCCATCTCTTCTAAGATTTTATTATTCCATTCATCTATACAATATTTTTTGTGATGTGTTTGGTGTATTGATTTCATGCTTAATTCCATGTTTTCTAGGATATTCTTTAAACATATTACTAATATACTCAACACTATTTTCTATCCAGAATATCTTCAAATAATACCCACACTCCTTATAAACACTTGTTTTTAAACTTTTGAACATAAATAAAAACTATAATTTATGCTTCATAAACATAATACAGGTAATACGAGTAAATTTATCAATAAAGGAAATAAAATACTTATCTCCATGTGTGGAATACTTTCTCATTGGACCAAATGTGTCTAAATGGATTAATTCCAAAGGATGTGATGTCTAAATATAAAACATTTTTGTGAGTTATTATGGATCTTTCCCTTTTGACATGTGAAAAAAAATCATTTAATGTCTCTCTTTAACATAGGCAATCCATGAACATTTCACTTTGATAAATCATGCTCATATTCCTTTGGCCATTATTATGAATCCTTCCATGATAGAATTCATTTTATGCTTTCATGATAAAATAAAATTAATCCCAAGTGTCTAAATTTTGAAATAAATTTTCCTTTATTCACTTCCTTTTTGTAACAACCTTTCCATATATGATCCTTTTTATATAAAAACCATATATTCTTAATATTTCCTCATTTCCATCATCACATAGTTTTGAAACACTTAACAAGTTGTGTTTCAACCCATCAACATTTATGTTTTTCTAGTATTTAAATATTTATTTCCCAATATAAATAGAACCAACCCCTTAAATCTTATGTGATCCATCATTTACATTAGTCACAATGCCTAATTCTTTTAACATCATTCTTCAAAAACATCATGTTCCCTATCAGGTGTGAAGAGAACCCAATTTCCAATATCCATGGAAATTAATCCTTAGAGGATTTAGGAAAAAAATTTATAACACATGTATTTCCATTCCCTTTTTATTGAGGCTTATTTTCTAATTGGGATGGAATAATTATGAGGCATTATTTTTCAAGATTTCTTAGAATATCACATATTTGACATACTTCTTCTAAAACCTAGAATCTATTTTCCATCTTCAAAATGGATTTTGCAGGTTTCTTCTAAATCTGTCTTAATTGAGTGGGATGTCGGCCCCTAAAAATCTATCTTCCATGTCTTATAGAATCATCATGATTATGGTAATTAAGCCATTACAATCTAGATGTATTAATAAAGCCTCCACAGTATCAGTAATATCCTTAAAAAATTATATTTCCCTTTGAAAACATTATTCCAACCATAACTATATCCCAAATGTTCCCATTTATTTTGGTCATAAATCTTGGTTTCCTTTTTTGAACCAAATTTTTGGTAAAATTATAAACTCATTATCTTCCCAATAGACATATTTTAAATTTTTTAGAGTAATTAGAAGTATCATTATTTATATCAAAGTTTACAATCCCAAATTTTCTAATGTTTGGGACTCGAACAATTTAGTTACAGACTTAGTTCTTCTTATAAATCCTTTTATCATCCTTTTTAGTATCAATACCATAATTTGAAGATGGGTTTATTCCCTTCTCACACTTATATATTATTTTAACATTATTCAACTTCTTTAATATAATTATGGAATTAAATTCTCGATAAGTTCAATTCTTCCTCCAATTTTAAAACATTCAATTAAATTATATCATACAATTTATCTAATTTGTGATATCATTTTTCATATTGATACCCAAGGTCTTCTTAGTATCAAGGAGTATTATAAAATTATCAATATACTTCAAAAATTATTATTTTTCTTCTTCATGGGATGTCCCTATATAGTTAGTAAAGTGATCATTTTTATTCAACTTCTTGTTTTTTTTCAAGATTTAATATATTTGAGATACACTATCTCTATTAAATATTTAGAAAAAAAATCCATTTGAGTTTCTTCACTTTTACCTCCATATTTACTACTTTCATCACCAGTAAAGTCTTCTTTTTTTACTTTAGTAATAAGAATTGTTTCACCAACATTGAAATCAGTATCATCCTCTTCAATTTACTCATTACTGATTCCACTTTTTTAATACTTAGATAAACAATTCGTCCTTCTATTTGTAGATAAATTCTTATCTTTTATTTTAGAATATAATTTTAATCCACACGAACTCTTAATTAAGGGTATTTTTATGATTTCATCATCTTCTTAACTAACTTCATTATCTTTCAGTTCAGCTCAATTTGCTGCAAAATTTCCATCATCCCTTTAATTAAAAAATATAAGTGGTAGATTAAATTTAAACTTTTTTTATAATATCATATTTCTTGATATGACGTACATCATTTTAGATAATTTCACATCTATATCGTATTATAATTTTAATTATCTACCTTCATCATCCCCCCAAGAAACCTTATTTCCTTTCCTAGATTTGGAGGCTTTAAAAATAATTTATTTTTAGGACATTAAATTCTTATTAACAGGATATGATTCAGTCATTTCATATGAAATCATAATACTATGTATATCATTTAAGGGAATATCACCTGGATATTTTTATTCCAAAGATGAGACTTTAGAGTAAAATTTATCATAAAATATGCATAAAATATTTTCCAAAATAACACAACCTTCCAAATTCTCACCATAACCTCTCATGTAATTCAAAAATTCATTGAACCTTATAAAGAAAATATAAATAGTATCATCATCAGATATTTTAAGATATTTATATTTGAGTCTCCAAAACTGCAACTTATTCTACTTCAACTTTTCATTACTTCATAGATATTTTGGAGTTTATACCAAATATATTTTATAGATTTGAGTCCATTAACATTCATAAATTCACCTTTCCAAAGATAATATAAAATAGAAATCTTAGTATGAACATCATTCTCAAAATTATTATTACATTATTCAAAAATTGCAGCATCTTTAACACATAGAAAAATCAACCAGTTGTCACTTCCAAAACATAATAACTAATTAACATGAGATAAGGAAGCGTTTCATCCTTCCATATATTAAAATCATTATTATAAAACATGGGAACCCCCTTGATATTCACTATACAAAAATTATCCCTTAAGGACATTGGTGAATTATTTATATCTTCAATAGAAAAAAAATGGTGGTAACCTCCCTTTGATACCACTTGAGAGTACACAGGATCAAGGAATCACAGAGGGGGGGGGAGGGTGAATCATTGATTCAAAAAAATTATATTTTTATTTTCAAAAACAACCTTCGTCACTGGTTATAGTGAACTTTGATTCTAATTAAAACACAAGAACACATAGATAGAGCAGAAGTTATTTTCAAGGTTTTCTACTCTATGTGAGTAGCTAGTCATATGCATGATCTAGTAATACCCATGATCATACAACCAACTAAAATCATTGTGAACAATTGTGAGAAGGTAAAATCCTTAGAACTCAATTATAAGTCTCCTGAATATTTTGTTCATACCTTACATAAAATGTAAACCAGAATAATACAAATTTCAAATAATCAATAGAAAATAGATATGTCTTCCTCTTATGGATAATAATCTAGTTTTCCAGTGTGATGATATATTATTCCCCTTCTTATCTTATTGTACAGGAAATACTTCACTATGATTTACATTCATAATACTTCACGTAACCACTTATCCTTATAAAATGAATTCTATTGAGAATCACCCTCATATATGTATCAACTCATTTGAAATTTTCAACACATTGTAATATATTAAAATATGATAATAATTATTACAACAAAAAAAATTTCTTTAAACTATCTTCTCCATTATATTTTTTCTTGATTCAAATATTTATGATACTGTATAAATATATTTGAATTAAAACTCCTAGAAACATTATATCTAGTAATTATAAATAATTCCATATGAAACTAATTACATAACTTCTTGTAACTGTATCGGGTAATGTAGAAATAACACAACCTCTTAATTATTCATTAAACTTGAATTTCTTCAACATTAAAACAATGTATATGTATTGATTCCTGCTAGATACATATATGCCCATTCACCAGAATTAATTTGGAAATTCTTCCTCTAAAAATCAAACCAAATACAATATTTTCTACGTCACATTTCCTATGAAGTAGAAATCCCCTATTTAAAGATTTTTACTACATGAATCAATCAGCTACGTCACTAAAAATAGCTATGTGACTCAATCAACTATGTTGCTAAAGACAGCTATGTGACCCAATCAACTATGTGACCCAATCAATTACATGACCCAATTGGCTATTTGGTTCACATATTTGAACATTTTCCTATATGTTTTTCCTAAATGACCATTCCACTATGTAGTTTTCCTATCTAACCATTAAACTATGTGGTGCACCCACATGACCATTCGACTATGTGGTTCACCTACATGACCATTCAACTATGTTGTTTGCCTACATCGCTGAATTGACTATGTGAACAAGTAAACTTAGTATGAATCATGATAACCATTATCATGATATATCAAAACTAAAATATCACTTAACTTCACATTAATTTATTTATAGTTAATATTCTTCTTCTATCTTTGAGGGAGTTCCATAAACACTACACCTACCATGAATGTCTATACCCCTTCATGTGGTCACAACATCACAATAACTTTATCTCATAGTCACATGACCTAAATTGAATTCAATTATTCTTCTTCACACAGTCACATTACCTCTCGTGAGGTCACTTATTCATATGTGGTCACTTGACCTACTATATGGTAACTTGAATCTTCAAAAGATATTGAAAAAAAAATCCAACAACATAACCATAACTATTTCCTTCAAATGAGTTCCTTCTCCTAAACCAAAAATAAATGGTCTATTGGTATCAAAAACAATAATTGTTCATGTACCTTATGAATATGGTGCATTTGGATATGTATAAAAATGTTTGATTTCTAAATCTTGGATGGGTAACACAAACTTGTGGGTCATGTAAAGAGTTACACATTAATATGGGTTGAACATGTTGATTTTGTGGAGGGAATAATATTCCAAATAAATTACTAGAATCATTCATATAAAAGATAATAATATGAGATAATATAGTGATATTAAACCCCATTAAAAATAATAATGGTTATATTCCTTCTAAAGAAATTATTTTTAAGACCGCGATCATCTAACTGGGTATTTTTAAGCTTAGCATGAGTACCCCTTCATTATCTGGTGTAAGGAAACAAAGATATAAGTATAACAACCCAACTCTTTATTTCACACTTAAACATAACTTATTACATAAAATATTCACTAGTTACAACATAAAAGATAGAGAGGTCTCGTATATTTGCAGATTAGGAACATTACATAACAACTTAAAACATTAAATACACATATTTATTGAAAACATCTTTTATATGATCAAATACATTCCTTCGTACTTAGCATTGCATGGGATAACCTGAGGACATGCATAAGAAAAGGATGTGCTATAAAGCACATTAAGGGAGTAAACAAGGTATAACATAAAGAATATAGTACATTTTAGGCAATAGAAATATTAGTGAATCATAAAAGAAACATGAACATAAATGCATGATATAGCATGATTATCATAATATGAAAAGGTGGCAACAAAATTTAACATGGTATTAGCATGAGCCAAGGCTCATTGCACAATGAGCATGAGTAAACACTCATTGTACTTGAATTAGAATGACAAAACCCTCATTTCAATTGAATTAGAATGAGTAAACCCTCCTTTCACCTGGCTTATCATGATACTATTCTTTACCCAATGCATTGGAGCGCTATTAGGGAACACCCTTTATAAACATTTCATTTCATGCATAAGTGTGTCACATGGATCATACAACATGGATTAATTTTACATCATAATTTATTCCATGTATAAGATATGTGGAATATATAAATTTATATTCTCAATCAAAAAGTAAATATTCATAAAGGTGAATACCCTTGATAGATAAATGGGTATGGTATTCACTTACACGATGATTTTGGCCTGGAAAATTTTGGTTTAATTTCAGCATCATAACGACGTCAAATAGACATCGTAAAAGGGGTTTATGAGAGATAAGGGGGTATCTCATCATTTATAAATGAAATGGATAGTAATTGGGTCATGGAAAATAATATAAAAACCTGTTTAATGGAATTTAGATGCATAATATAAAATAATTTCTATAATGTAAATGAGAAAAGAGAAATTCCTTACGGAATTTCGGCATGATAACAGGTGTACATGGGAGGCATTAATGAGAGATAATAGGTCTATCATCATTAAAACATAATTATGACGGTATGGGGGAGGTGATAAATCATACCCTAACATTTTTAATTGAAAATAAAAGGTAATAACAACATAAAGAAACTTGGGAAAAATGAGAAAGGAAGAAATCCCTTATATATAAGTGTGATCCCAAAGGCTTGGGAGGGCTTAAGATGGGATTATTGGGAGATTGGGGTGACTTGGGAGGATTTTATAAATAGGAGGTCAGGGTAGGGACATGATCCAAGGGGTTTTAGTAAATATAATTGGGATCTTTGGGGTTTATTTAAGAAAAGAGAGGAAATTATTTATTATTTAGGTTCTGGACACTAGACATTAAGCTTATCAAAACCAAAAACCAACCCATGGATTTTTTCCCATGGTTTTTGAAAAATGGTAGTGTAAAACATTATTTTATAATTTCAATGGCCTAATTTATTAAAACATTTGTCTTGCTTATGTGGAGGTGAGTTACACTCTCAAGGAAATCATTTTAAAAGTTAAAATTGTTTATAAGTCTTGGATGGTCCACTAAGGCATCATATTATTAATCAAACAAATCTAAAATCACATTATTTTAAAGGTAAAACATATATTGGTAGAAAATCCATTTTTTAGTATTTTATTAAATCACATTTGGGTCATTATGATGTCATAAAACACATTATATATTTAAATGGTATTTAACTTTTACCAAAAAATTCACCTATTTTAGAAAATTATGAAAAATTCACCATTGGACAATTTCGACATCCCGATTCCAAATATAATATTTATTTTATCTTAAAAATTTCAATATATGTTCATTTTTACTTTTAAAATAAAAAATTTCATTTATGGAAAATTCATGGGTTTTGACAAAAACAATTTTCAAACCTTAATAAAAATTACAATTGTATTCATAAAAATTATACGATCATTTATATTTAATAAAAAGTAATTTAGTAATAATAATATTTTATTAAAATATTTTTTAATTCCAAAAATCCATTAATTCAACAAAATTTATTTCTTAATTGAATATTAAGTAAAAATACTATTTTTTTTCTTTTAAAAACCATTTACAAAGTAACAATAATAAAATGAGTGTATATTATTTATGAAAAAATAATATATATAATCATAGTTCTAGAATATTGTTACATAACCCATTATAACACCTATATAAGACTAAGTGTAAGGTGTGCGATGGTGATAGACTCTTGGGGTGACTCAGATAACATCGCTCAGGTGGTAATATCTATTAACTTAAACTTCTCTAGTAGGTGGTTCCATTCAAGCTTAATGTGTTGAAGCTCAGCTTGAGCTTGGTCAGGAGAAAAGCCCAGTGATGCCACCTCCTTTACGGGATCCGAAAATGTGCTTCGTATGGAGCAATTATATTGGATGAGGCCATCGCTTCCTTTGTCTGGGTAAGTTGGATTTGTTAAAACATTATATTTATACTAATCATGTGATCACTGTTCAACATCTATATTAGCAACAATAATAATTCATAATGGTATTTTGAAATACTAAATCATAAAAATAAAGAATTGCATCTGTTATATAACCATTTTATATAATAATACATTTAATTAGATCAAGAGGAATTTTTATTAATAAAAGTTTGGGTCATTTAAATCCTCTTGCCTTATGAAATATCTCCCTCAAAATTTACTTTTCCAACACTAAAACAGATTAGGGTAACTCTGCTTCATCACTTCCTCTAATTTCCATGTTGCTTCTTCAAAATTTTGGTTTCTCCACAACACCTTGACGAGGGGCATTGTCTTTTTTCATAGAATTTTTTCTCTACGATCTTAGATACTCACTAGCTTCTCTTTATATGAGAGGTAATTCTCTAATGGTTTGACCTATGGATTGAGTAAATGTGATGGGTCAGGTATGTACTTCCACAAGAGTGATACATGGAATACATCATGTACTTGAGATAGGTTTGGTGGGATTGTTAGTCGATAGGCCACTACTCCAATGTGATCAAGGATTTCAAAAGGGACAATATACCTTGGAATAAGATTTCCATTCTTACCAAAACTCATAACTCTCTTCCATGGTGATATGCAGAGGAATACCATGTCTCTGACATCAAAATCTATGTCCCGTCGATGATTATCAGCATAGCTCTTTTGTTGACTCTGAGCAGCTTTAATGTGATGTTGGATGGTCTTAAACCTCTCTATAATTTATTCCACCATTTTTGGACCTAGGAGTTTTCTCCCCCCATCTTCATCGCAACATGCTGATGTTCTTCACCTCTTCCCATAAAGGGCGTCATAAGGAGTCATTTGGATGCTTGATTGGAAACTATTATTGTAAGAGAACTCAACCAGAGGAAAATGTTGATTCCATCCTTCTTTTGAAGTTCATTGAGCATGCTCTCAACATGTCCTCAAGTGTTTGGATAGGTCACTCAGATTAGCCATCAGGGTGAGGATGATAAGTTATACTGAAGTTCAGCTCAGTATTCATAGCATGCTGAAGACTCTTCCAAAACTTATAGGTGAATCTTGGACATCGATTGGATACAATAGATAATGTTAATACACAAATCCTTACCACTTATCTGATATATATCTATGCCACTTGATCCAATAAGAAATATCATTGAATTGAAATGAAGTGTGCGGTCTTTGTAAGATGATCCACAAAAAATCAGATAGCATTGTTTCCTTTGGATGTCTTCGGATGTCCAGTGACAAAGTCCATGGTGATGTTCTCCCATTTCTATACTGGTATGGGTAATGGTTGCATCATCCCTTTAGACTTCTTCCTCTCAGACTTCACTTGCTAACATACCAATCACATTGATTTATACTCAGTAATCTCCTTCTTCATGTTATCCCACTAATAATTCTCTTGGAGATCTCGATACATATTTTTGTTTCCTGGGTGAATGGAGAAATTTGAACTATGTACATCATGCAAAAGTTCATTCTTTAACTCCAGATTTTATGAAACACATCATCTTGTCCCAAATCTCATAATTCCTTCTTCATTAACATTGAACTCTGAGGATTTCCCTTTTCTGATAGTTTCCACTTTCTTCTGAATTCACACATCATCCTTTTAAGCATCATTTAACCTTTCCAAAATAGATGGTTGAGAAATCATTTATTAAAGGACCGATTATTTTCCATTATTTATGATTTCCATGTCCATATTCATCAAATATAAGAATATTGGATCCTTTTCAATTCTCATCAATGATATAATTTTTTGGGCTTTTATACTTAGAGCATCTTTCACCTTGTTCGTTTTCCCAGGGTGGTAATGGATTCAGAAATCATATTCTTTGATCATCTCTAACCATATTCGTTGGTGCATGTTCAACTCTCTCTATGTGAATATATACTTGAGGATTTTGTGATCTTTATATATTTAACACTTCTCCCCAAAGAGATAATGACGCCAAAATTTTAAAGTGAAGATTACTATAGCCAAATCCAAATCTTGTGTTGCATAGTTTTTCTCATGAACATTAAATTTTCTTGAAGCATAGGAAATTACTTTTTCATTTTGTATCAACAAAAAACCCATTCCCTTCTTCAAATCATCATTGAATACCACAAAAAGTTATCAACTTGTGGGTAATGTGATCACGAGTGCAGTGATAAGCCTCATTTTCAACTCCTTGAAACTCTCTTCGCATTCATCACTCCATGAAAACGTGACTACCTTTTGAGTTATCTTGGTAAGAGTGTTTGATAATTGTGAGAAATTTCTCACAAATTGGTGATAATATCCAGATAACCCCAAGAAGCTACGGATATCCATCACAGATGTTGTCCTTGGTCATCCCTCAATTGCAGCTATCTTGGAGGGATCCATAAATATCCCATTTCTTGTGATGATATGACCCAATAATTACTATTCCTTCAACCCTAACTCACACTTGTTTTCTTTGCATTGAACTTCTCTTCTATCAAGGTCTCTAGTACAATTCTTTGATGCTCCTCATGTTCCTCCTTGGTTTTGGAGTATATTATAATATCATCTATAATGACTACCACAAATATTTTGAGGTAATATCTGAAGACTATATTGATAAAGTCAATGGATATTGATGGATCATTAGTGAGTCTGAAAGAAATTAATATGAATTCATAGTGCTCATACCTTGTATGAAAAGTAGTCTTGGGGATATCCTCCTTCTTAACCCTTACTTGGTAATACCCCGACCACAAATCAACCTTGGAGAAGTATTGTGCTCCATGTAGCTGATAGAACAAGTCATCAATTTTGGGAAGAGGATACTTGTTCTTTATTGTGATTTTTTTGAGCTCACAATAATCAATGAAAAGGCACATTGACCCATCCTACTTCTTGACGAAGAGGACTAGTGCACCCCATGGTGAAACACATGGGCGTATAAACCCTTTATCTAGATTCTCCTGTAGTTATTTATTTAGCTCCTCAAGCTCCATAATATCCATTCTATATGGAGTCTTGGATATTGGAAATTCCCCAGGTATAAGATCAATCAATAATTCAACATATCATCTAGGAGTAAGACCAGATAATTCCTTAGGAAACACTTCAGTGAATTCCCTCACAATGGGCATGTATTTAAGGATGGTTGTTTCCTTAGACTCAGTCATCTGAGAAAGATACACATTCTCATAGGGAAGTAATACCCATGCTTGAGAAGATGTTGCTAAAGAATATTCATCCTCATCCTTGCACTTGTACAGAATCAGGGGTTGATTTTCCATATAAAGAGTGATTCCCCTCTCACGGAAATTTATGTTTGCTCTATATAAGGAAAGCCAATCAATGCCAATAATTGCATCAAATTCCACCAAAGGGAGTATGAAGAGGTTTTCCGGGAAGTTAGAACCACAAATTGTAACAGTGGAGGAGTTATATTCATGGGTTTCAATGATTTCCCCATTTCCGTTCTCACCGAAATCTTTACTTCCAGGATTTTTGGTGGTGTTGGGATTGTTTTACTAAATTTTTGGGATATAAAAGAATGAAAAGAACCAAAATAAAAAAGTATTCTCTCTATTATTGAATAAATAACTAGCGTACCCATCACCACTTCATTTTCAGGGTTCAATTCGGTAGTAGTGATTGAAAAATGTCTCCCTTGATTCCTTGGAGGTTGTTGGTTGGCTCCTAAAACCCTTGGATTAGGGCACTGATTTGCAATGTACCCTGTTTCTTGGTAGTTGAAGCAATGAAAAACGTGTTGAGGTTCGAATGGAGTGTTCCTCTCCACTATCTCAGCTGCGGGTTTTTCTTGTCGGTAGTTAATGGCTAGGTTCCCTTCTCTTCCACACCTAAATCATTTCCTTTTCCCCTTCATGTAATTTCTGGGGCGCTTCTTTCTACACCTTTAGTAAGTGGGGTGTTGTATTTTCTTAGCATCATTGGATTTATCCATCAGACCACCATAATTAAAGTCCACATTATACTTCTTATCCCCATGATACCAGGGAGATTTTTTGATCTCCATTTTGACTTTTAGGGAACATCGAACAATTTCCTCATAGCTCTCGAAGTCACGGATCGCTAGGACCTTCTGTAGGCTAGGTTTTAGCCCACCAAAGAAGTGGTCCACCTTGCATTTGGGGGTAACCACAAAGCCAGAGGTGTATCGTGCAAGCCTTTTGAAGTTTTCCTTGTATTCTCTGATGGATTAATCATCTTTTTACTTGAGGGAAAGAAAGTACCATTCCATATTAAGTCGGTGGGTGCGTGAAAAATATTTATCGATTTTTTTCCAGAAATTCTTCCATTAAAACGATTTGATCTCTTCCCCATGATTCATATTTTTTATCAATATCCACCATTGATCAGCTTTATCCTCTATATGATAAGCATCTATAAGAACCTTCTCTTTTTCGGAACATTGAGGGATGGAGAAGATCTTTTCAATGGAGTTGATCCATTTTTCAACAATCAACGGATCAGATGATCCATTAAAAGTAAGAGGCCTTTTTCTCATGAAGCTCTCGATTGCAACTTGTTCTTTCTTAGGGGGGTGTTGATCATTCCTCTTTATCCATGTTTCCATTCCATACTTGAGTTAACTGTGAATGTATTGTGACAAAGTTTGTGATTCTCACTCCCATCGAATTGTGCATCTCATTAGAACAGTCGTCACATTGATCTTTGTATCAGTTGTTAGCCTGAGTCCTCTTAATACTCGACATTGGCTGGAATAAGAGAAAATTTAGGGGTAACACATAAAGAGGAATCTAAATACAAAAAGGGATAACTTATAAGTTACTTTTAATTCCTTAACTTATGAATTTATAAGCTTCAATCTATGTTATCACCAATGTACTTCCCAAAATATATTCTCAGGTGTATTTTTTTATTCCCTTAATAATGGTTTGTACTAATTTTATGAATTTACCAAATCATATAATCTATGAGTTTCATAACCAAGAGTGAATCAAGGACCATTGTTTTGTACCAGTTCCTATTCGAGTCTAGCTCAAAGCGTTGTTTTTGGGTTTTACCCCTAGATACATCTGTTCCAGAGCCGCCTCTACTTTCTTGTATCCAGACAGGGATGTGTTTTCTTGAAAAAACACTTAATCAATACTCAATAAAATTTAGGTATGTTTTTATTATTCTTAGTATTATCCCTAAGGCTTTCACTAGGGTTTTTTAATCCTAATCTGAAAAATTACTAAACCTATCCTCTGATACCAACTATAAAAACTCTGCTCTTTATTTCACACTTAAACATAACTTATTACATAAAATATACACTTGTTACAACATAGAATATTGATAGGTCTAGTGTATTTTGGGCTTAGTAACATTACATAACAACTTAAAACATGAAATACACATCTTTATTGAAAACTTCTTTTACACGACCACATACATTCTTTCATACTTAGCATTGCATGGGATACCCTAAGGACATGCATAAGAAAAGGGTGAGATATAAATCCCAATAAGGGAGTAAAAAATTAATAACATGAAGAATAAAATACATGTTAGGAAATATTAATATCAATGGATCATAAGAGGAACATGAACATAAATGCGTGATATAGCATGATTATCATAACATGGAAATGTGGCAACAACATTTAACATGATATTAGCCTGAGACAAGGCTCATTGCACATGAAGCATGAGTAAAACCTCGTTTCACTTGAATTAGCATGATTAAACCCTCATTCTACATGGAGTATCATGATACTATTCTTTACCCAATTCATTGGAGCGCTTTCAGGACACACCCTTTATAAACATTTCATTTCATGCATAAGTGTGCCACATGGATCATACAACATAGATTCATTTTACATCATAATTTATTCCAAGAATAAGAGATTTGTAATACATAAATGTAAGTCAAAAATCAACACGAATATCTGCATAAATGTGAATACCTTTGACAGATAAATGGGTATGGTATTCACTTACACGATGATTTTGGCATGGAAAATTTTGGTGTAATTTCGGCAACATAACGATGTCAAATAGAAATCATAGAAGGGGTTGATGAGAGAGAAAGGGGTATATCATAATTTATAAATGAAATAGACAGTAAGGGGGTCATGGAACATAATATCCCAACCTATGTAATGTAATTTAGATGCATAATATAAAAGAATTTCTTGAATGTAAATGAGAAGAGAGAAATTCCTTACGAAATTTTGGCATGGTAATAGGTGTACATGAGAGGAATTAATTGGAGATAAAGAGGTATATAATCATTTAAAAATAAGTATTAAAGTATGGCGGAGGTGAGAAATCATACCCAATCATTTTTAATTTAAAATAAAATAGAATAAAAACACAAAGAAACTTGGACAAAAATGATAAAGGAAGAAATCCCTTACATGGAAGTGTGATCACAATGGCTTGGGAGAGGCTTGATAGAGGCTTATTGGGAGTTTGAGTTGCCTTGGGAGGATTTTATAGAGATAAGGGAAGGGTAGAGACGTTATAGAAGGTTTTTTAGTGAAGATAAGTGGGGTCTCGGGTGGTTTTATATAGGAAAAGAGAAGGAATTCTTTATTATTTAGGTTTTGGACACTACACATTAAACTAATAAAAACCACAAACCAACCCATGGTTTTTGCCCATGGTTTTTTCCAAAGGGGAGTGTAAAAATTTATTTTATAATGTCAATGGACAAACGTTTTAAAATATTTGGATTTCTTATGTGGAGGTGAGTCACACTCTCAAGGAAATCATTTTTAAAGATAAAATGGTTTGTAAGTCTTGGAGGGTCCACTAAGGCACCATAAAATTAATAAAAAAATATAAAATCACATTATTTTAAAGGTAAAACATATATTGGAATAAAATAAATTTTATATTATTTTATTAAAGCACTATTGTGTCATTATTATGTCATAATACACAATATATATTTAAACGGTATTGAATTTTTACCAAAATATTCAATTGTCTCAGAAAATTATGACAAATTCACCATTGGAAAATTTAGAAGTCCTGATTCCAAAAATAATATTCATTTTATATAAATAATTTTCTAAATATTTTAATTTCAACGTTTAAAATAAAAACTGAAATTTATTAAAAATTCACGGGTTTGGACAAAAGCAGTTTTCAGACCTTAATAGAAATTACAGTTGTATTCATAAAAATTATACGATCATTTAAATTTAATAATAATTAATTTAGTAATAATATATTTTATTAAAATATTATTTAATTCCAAAAATCCATTAATTCATCAAAATATATTTTTTAATTGAATATTAACTAAAAATACTATTTGTGCTTTAAAAACCATTTACAAAGTCACAACAATAAAACGAATGTATATTATTTATAAAAAAATAATGTAAATAATCATAATTCTAGGGTCTTTTACATAAACCCTTATAACACCTGTATAAGACCTAAGGGTAAGGTGTGGGATGGTGACTGACTCTCAGGGTGGCTCGGATAACATCGCTCAGGTGGTAATCTCTATCAACTTCTACTTATCCTGTAGGCGGTTCTGTTAAAGCTTAACGTGTTAAAGCTCAGCTCGGGCTTGGTCAAGAGAGAAGCCCATTGACACCATCTCCTTTATGACCTCTGAAAAATGGGCTTCGTAAGGATAAATTCTACTGGATGTGGTCATCGCTTCCTTTGTCTGAGTAAATTGGATTTTTTAAAGCCCTATATTTATACTAATCAGGTGATCACTATTCAATGACTATATTAGAAATGGTAACAATTCTTAATGGTATTTTGAAATCCAAAATCATAAAAACAAATAATTGCATATGTTATAAAACTATTTTAAATAATAATACACTTCATTAAATCAAGTGTAATGTTCATTGATAAAAGTTTGGCTTGTTAAAATAATTGACTCTAATTTACCTTTTTGAGTATCGTCGAGATCAAAATGAGTATCCCTCAATTTCAATTTGTTATATTATTCATGGAATTTGTTTTGGGTTACACTATCTAGGAAACCAAAATAGTTAGGATACCGGAGGAATGGAATTGAGTTAATCTATATGATGGATTTATTAAGAGTTATCCACTAAACTATCCAACATTCACAACTGTTGTGATTGGGATGATTCCCTACCTAAATAATCATGTCATATTTATGTGACCATACAAGTGTATGTTTTAGAGAAATATATATCTTTTCCAACTAATAGATCTAATTTTTTTAAAAGGGATCATCATTTTAGTGGGAACCCATTTAATAAAATTCTTTAATATTGGGATAAAAAATGATACTCACATAAAAAATATTATTTTATATATAAATTTAATCTTCATCAAACTTTACTTTGAGATCAATCCTTGAAAAGGAAAAGCTAAATGTTGGAAATTTTCTCAACTGATATCAAAATTTAAGAATTGTTCTCAAATAAGAAGGAATGTTCTATGTATTAGAATAACCTATTCTTATGAAACTAATTGGTGAAGTTGTTCAATAAAATGTTTTAGATGAATTTTATAAAAATTTAACATACACACAAGAAGTATCCATACTCATTCATGTTACCATGGAGTCAATGTTTCATAAATAACAAGAGATTTTATATTCCTATCAAATGATAGACAACATTGAAGGGATATATTAGAAGAATGTTATAAACGAATTATATGAACTATCTAAAGCTATTTTTGGAGGAACGATGATAAAAGTAACTTCAATACCTACTCATATACTCAATATTATTGGTCACATAAATGACTTGGAGGGACTGGGGTCACTTATTAAGCTGGAATAAGACACTTATATCATTCTATAATCACTACAAGAAAGGTTAGGACAATTTTTTTGAAGTGAAATATGAATGAATTTAGTAAACCATAACCAGATCTTCTCAACATGATGATGGTGGATAAAAATAACATGGGCAGTCTAGGATCATTTACCATATTGATGGTATAAAAATAGAGGGGCATTGGTTTTTTCCATAATGGAAAAATAGAGGTCATGGAGAGTCCACATGGATAAATAAACAAAGAATAATAAGGGTGTTGGTTCCAAAATGGGAGAAAATGATGAAGAAATGGAAAGCCTCAAGGGGCTACGTCGCGAAGACCATTCGCAGAGCCCAAATCGCACCACGCCCGCTGCGGAGTAATGAGACGGGATGCTCCATGAATGGATTTGATGTTCACGAGCTTTTAGTGGAGCAAGGAGGCAGGATTCTCCATGAATAGATTTGACGTTCATGAGCCCGTCGCGGAGCAAGGAGGCAGTAACGCTCCGCGAGCACCTTTGATGTTCGTGAGGCCGCCGTGGAGCAAGAAGGCGGGATGCTCCATGACCGCATTTGAAATTCACGAGCCCGCCGCGGACCAAACAAATCACTCTTCGTGCCGAGTGATCACTGCTTCGCGGTGCCTCTCTCCTATAAATACCGGCCTCCCCACAAATCCAGGGGGTAGACAATCTGACCTTTCAACTTCCTAGCTCCCGAATCGCAAAGCACCCTTCTGCTCTACGAACCATGAGTTATACGAGGTACTTCTGCTCTACGAAGTGCCTCCCCTTTGCATTGTTTTGATCCCCTCTTTCGAGAGGGATTCCTTTCATAGAGACTAAGGGACTCCATGAAGGAAGGGGATCCCCAAGGGGACCCGGGTCTTCGCGTAGCATTTATGATTCTTGAAACACCCTTTATGTACACATGATCCACATGTTAAGGCGGGGTCAATGTACTTCATGAAGCACATTGCTTCATGATACCCTGCTTCATGAGGCACCTTTTCTCTTCAAGGCAGTGCTCCGCAAATGCCTTTCCACATCGCGAAGCACCTTCTATATGCATCTCTTCCCTATGCTTAGGCTGGTACATACTACTTTGTGAAGCACACCCCTTCACAAGTACCCTCCACCAAGCGGGGCACCAGAGCTTCACAAGACCCCTTCCTATGAACCCCTCTACTTAGAAATTCCTATTCCTGTTCATCCCTCTAGGTTTTCATGATGTGATTTCAAAGTCCCTTGGATGATACTTCCCATTGCGTTGCTTCACCTCATGCATCTTCTCATAGGCATGCTAATGGCTACTGCTTCTTCACATAGCCACGCTAACGTGGACCCCCCAATGGTTCGCTCCATAAAACCCCCTAACCACGGTGTTTCATGTCCCTTCTCTTCGTAAAGGAGAAAATGGTACCAATTATGTAAGTCCTAGGGGTGCGGAGTTAACCCGCCTCATCCGATCTACAGGGCGTTAAACTACTAAGCACCACCATCCTCAGCAAATGACGTTAAACTGTGAGCTCGCCCCATGCCACGCATGCGGGGTGCCCCCACCTTGGACATTCTCCACGCCCACTGGTCTCTATGAGGATGAGATCATCCCTCATAAGAGATGATATCCTCCTTATTGGAGTGGCGTTTATCCTCGGGGAAAGGGAAACCACACTGGTGTATGCCCCTAATCTTTCTAGTAGGAGGCAGTATCCCTGATCCTCCTTTCTTCTTTGGTCACAAGGACTAGGTGGAATGGACAACGGAACCCTCCTTTCTTCGGTGCCAAAACCCTCTCCTGCTGGGCTTTTTCACCACCGGGCCTCCATTCTGGAGTCAGTCCCAACCTCTTTGGGCTACTAACCACGCATAATCCGTTGTTTCCTCTTTGGGCCTCTCCACACGCAAGCCCCCACTCCACTTCCCACGGACACACATTTCGTGACGTGATCGTCAGGCCTTTGTTGCCTCTTGTTTCTCACACCGAGCATGACTCACGTGGGATTAGAGTAAGCATCGACCATGACATCATATCTGCACAACACAATCTGAACTACGTGGACTTTGATCCTTGCTAAGGCAAGGTACGTAGGAAGCCTCCATGAGGTTCAATCCCACCACCCATCTCTGAACTAGATGGTATTTGATCTTTGCCAAGGAAAGGTACGTAGGAACCCTCCATGAGGTTCAAGCCCACCACCCATTGGTCGTTCTGACCCCATTCACATCGGTTCACCTAAACCTTGGGACGCCTTAGAGCACAAGCCCCAAATGCCCCCATAAACTACGAGGTATTTAATACTTTCCAAGGCAAGGTATGTAGGAAGAATACCTAAGGTAAGTCATTGTTTCCCCAATCAATGGTAATCCATTGCACAAAATCCCCATCTGAACTACGAGTAATTTGATCTTTGCCAAGGCAAGGTACATAGGAAGCCTCCCTGAGGTTCAAGCCCACCATCCACCTGGACCCCAGGTCCTTATTCACATTGGTTCACCGACTCCTTCCTCACCTGAACTATATGGACATTGATCCTTTCCAAGGAAGGGTATATAGGAAGACTCCCTGAGTTTACATCCCAACAACCAATGGTCCTATCCGTTTCATGTCGGTCCACCCCCGTACTTCTTAACATTAAACTGTATTCCACTTTTGGTTATCCAATCAGCGGTAAGCCATTGTCACTCTTTCAGCGGCAAGCCGTTGTCACTCCATTCAGCGGCAAGCCGTTGTCAGCCTCATTCAGTGGTAAGCCATTGAAACTCCATCCAGTGGTAAGCCATTGTCAAGGTGAACTACGTTCACTGAACTACGTGGACTTTGATTCCCTATCATGGGAATACGTAGGAAATCTCTTCGAGGCTCAAGCCCAAATTCACCGTTGCCCCCTGCGATGGTACTATCTCACTCCCCCTCCACTTCATTCATCTACCCATCATCCATCATGATTCTTACCCAGGCCGCCACATCCCGGTGGGATCAAGACACCTCATCCCCCATTCCCCTCAACAATAACTGGGAATCCCACCACACGTTGGACCCAATATCGGTGTTCCCTCCAGGGGTTTCACCCATCTGATACACTCCGGTCAGTGTTCTGATCAATCTGATCCGTCTCTGATGGACATTAAACTTGTGGAATACCCTATGTTAAATATGGGAAGTTGAGGAAAACCTCAGATACATGCCCATGACATATTATTCCCCATGTCTGATGTGGGATTCCTCAGGCTTCTGCGCCCTCGAGAAGCCCTATAATAAGGGACAGAAGACAAACACGCTTGTGTACCAGTGCCCAGACATGCCAGTGATGTCCAACATGACTACTCCCCTAACTGAAGGTTGTTTCCCTGACCAGACCCCTTGGAATGTCCCAATAGAAACAGTGTAATTAACTGGTGTCCATGAAGATGTGGTGCTAGGAAGAGTTTCATGAACAACGTATTAAATCTATAAGATAGACCATGACTAGGTGACGAGTTCCGAGGAGGAATACAAGGAAGGAAGAACCAACTTCACATCATCCAATTTTGATCAAGGAGAAAACATCCCTGAGCAAAGAACAAATGTTGGCCGCCTTTGGAAAGAAGGAATGCGGGGAAACAGCTGTGTATCCTCCATAGACGGATGTGCACGCCCCAGTGAAATCATCAGAAACAGAAATGGTGAACCTGCTATGAATTTATTCTCCTCAATATGGAGATTAGTAGCACTCGGGGCATCAGGGGATTGACGTTTCCACAGATCTAGTTATCTATCACCGGGTCCCTCTATGAAAATAGTGGGCCTGGAGTGAAACTCACCAGAAGTTGGGGCAGTAGAACGTTGGACATCACATTCTGCGACGTTGTCAGCATGGATCCCTCTTACCAATCATGGAAGAAAGGATGGTGTTGGGGCATTTTTCATTGATTCCTTTTTCTTTCATAACTGATTAGTTCATCTCCCTGCTTTCAGGAATCAAGTTGCTGCTCTAGGGACGCGATCACCACCTGCCCATCGACGCAGGGGCAGGGGAAGCGCCAACACAGCCATTCCATGTGGATTAAACTCTCCCACGATGGCCTCTAAATCTATGACCATGGGGAGCCCACGCCCCCTCCCGCATCCAAGGTCATTCAACAGAGGGTAATCAATGACCTCATGCACCATTATGAGGAGGAGGGCATAATCCCGACCTGGGATATGGCCCACCTGGATCTAGAGGCATCTGTGCCTCATCTCCAACGCTGCCCCTGAGGGTCGAACAAGGAGCCTCTTCTCCCCATGCCAACATAAAACCGTTTTAGGAGCCTCTCCTCGGAATGCCTTGATGACTCCCTACCTTAGGTAGATGAGGTAGGTGACGTCCAGGCCAGCCCGCTCAGAGTCCCATTTCAGGGGCTCCCAGCGAGGGCTCCCACCCGGCCGCGTCATCACCGCCGCCCATTCTTTCTAGATGAGGAGTAGGTAAGCTACATACCTGCACCACCAGTGCCGATTCGTCTGACCCGACACCAGCATCGGGTGCAGGTTGAGGAGGACGCCTGCCAAGGGGTGTCGATGTCGAAGACTACTGTGGCCCGAGCCACCGCCGACGCATATCATCAGTTCCCTGCATACACTGAGCAGGGTAAATTAAACGCCCGACCGGGATCGAGGCCCCAAACACCCCATGGGAAGGCTGGGTCAACTCTCTTGGTCGCCGACAAAAGCAGTAGTCGCTGCGAACTAGCCCACAGTGATGGCGTCCAGTTTGGTGGTCCTCCCCGTACCACTACCGCAGAGAGCACTGGCCTTCCACACTTCAAGGCTTGGCATGGAGGTCTGCCCCATTCCACCCTCAATCCTAATGAGGGCCTTCCACACTAAGGTGACACTCGGTACGAAAGCCTCTCTCATGCCCATTACCCTGGGTATGGAGTCATTCCTCCTAACCCCGACTGCCAGTGCAGAGGAATTGGACATATGGTATCTCTTTAACGTGGGGACCCTCTCCATGTCCATTAAGTATCCAGTGAAGGTCCTCCTTGCCTCAGAAACCAGGGGGTGAGGGCCAGCCTCACTCCACCCACACCCAGCATGGAGGTCCTGCCCGTGTTCAGCTAGACCGGTACAAGAAGCCTCCTCGTACTGATTTCTCCCTAGAAAACAAGCATGGAGGTCCTCCCCATGCCTCTACCAATTCAATATAAGGTCTTACCCACTCTAGCACTACCCATGGAGGTTCCCCCCATGTCCCCTTCGACAATTGTACTGGTGCTCCTTGCACCACGGCTTTCTCGGGCAGAAACCCTCTCCGCCCCAGCACCAGTGGAGCTGAAGGACTCTGTGTCAAAAATCAACCCTGTCCCGAGGATCCACCCAGGGGCAGGAAGGTGGGTCATCACTTCCATAAGAAGGATTCTGGGAAGGTACGTACAAAGATCAAACTGGTTCGCTTCTTAGACTCTGAAGCGGAGTACGACTCAGCATGGGAACCCTCCCCTCGCTCATCCGAGTCAAGGGTCAAGGCAGGAACAAGTCAAATCATCCTAGTACTCCTGAAATGCAATTTAAATATGATTCATGCCTCCCTCCGAAGGTATATCTAGGAGGATGAAAATCTGGTGACCCCGTAGGTTACAGTCGTGCAATCACCACCATCGTCACCGGAAGCGCTCTCTACCTCGACAAGAGATCACAGAGAACTATTCTAGGGACCAATGGTAGGCAAGAAGCATTCGACCTATCACCAATAGCCCTAGACCCTGAGCTAGGAATGGCAGCCATCATCCTATCTTATCACGACGTGGAGGCCAGGTCACTACACTCTTCAAGGGATAGTCTGAGATTCGGTGTCTAGTCAGCCCGCTCGCTGTACTCTCCACCGGCCAACCTGACATCCCAGCGGTCTACCTCAGTACCACTGTCAGTTCCTCAACCACCCCCAGTTAAAAAATAGGAAAATCAAGGTTCAGACCCTGAATCTAAGCCGAGGAGTTTGTGGAACATCCTCGCAGCAGACCACTTCCCCTAGAAGTTTTGGCCTGTGGCAGTGCAGAATTTTCACGCACCGGAATACCTCACCCAAGAAAACGTTGAATGTTTATGCAAAACCCTCTGGGCAATGCACTTTCGTCTTCATCATCGATGAGTTGTTTATCCCAGGATCCAAGCTCACCTTGAATACATTGGTGAACAATGTTGTCTGGTTGATCTGGCTGCGCTCCCTGTGGCCCAGCGCCTCGAGTTGCTAGGTCGGCGCAAGGCCCTCCAAGAGAAATGCGTTCAGAGTTTCAAGATACTCCGCAGGATAATCAAGGAGGCTCCCCCCCCCCCATGCGCAATTCCATGGCTGGGGGTAGTATGCCGCCCTTCCCTTCATTCCTATCCGGTGGAAGACTGACTTGATAGGCAACATCGAAGACATGCCCCTGGGAAGGGTCACAGTCAACATGGTCGACATAGTGGATGAGTAGGATGAGTTGGAGCTTATTTATGGGGACTTACCCCCTGAGGTAATTCCACCACTACTAGACCCATCAGGGATGGTTACGTGCCAGTAGAGGAACCTATTTGGTCTCCCTGTGCCCACCAAGGCATTAGTACTCAGCCGGAATACCGGTAAGGGGAAAGATCAAGTCAAAGCTGCCAAACACTCAAACCCGTCCGACTCAGTGCAGAATACGGAGGAGGACCCTGAGAAGTCCACATTGCACCAATAACTTGCTGAGCAGAAGAATCTGGTTGATAACCTCTTGGCCGAATGCACTGTAGAGCGATGGACCAATTACGACAATCCTAGGCCAATACAGCAGGGGCAGGAACAACTCCCCCTCGGCGAAATGCCTCCAGGAAACCCTGATCATGTTGCCCCCACAGACATGGTTGAGGCCAGAGCTCATGTAAAGAGAGTGTGGTATGTCTTGTCAAACCCTTCAGAACGGCGCGACAATCCAAGGGATCCAGCTCGGTATCCCCCAGCCACCCCGAGGGTCGTGCCGCCAGCTGCTCAACGATCCGCTGAGCCTGTCTACCGTGTTGAAGAACCCACCAATGTGCTCGTAGTTATGGATCCCCATCAATATAGGGACCCCCACCCAGATGATCCCATGGTGGCGCTCATAGCCCTCATTGAGGCATTTGAAACATGATAGGTGTCAATCCCACCGGATGGCAAGCCATACTCTGCATGGGTGGATGATATGACGGCACCTCCGGGTTTCGGGAATCCCACCTTCTCTCCCTTCAATAGGACAGGGGACCTGCCACAGTACCTAGGCCACTTCAACTCAAGGTGTGGGACCAAGTTAGGGACTCCAGCGCAACAGGAGACTGCCAAGATCCGCTGTTTTGTCCAGACATTAGAAGGGCCAGCATTCGTCTGGTACAGCCAGCTGCCCGTTGGATCTGTAACCACCTGGGAGGACTTTCGCAGGCAATTACTATACCAGTTCATCTCCACCACATGGAAAACAACCATCACAAACCTCTTCAAGTGTAAACAAAGGCCTGATGAGTGAGTCACGGACTTTATCGCTCGGTGGAAGGGGCTCACATACTCCCTTGACATGCCACTAACTCAGGAGAAATTACTGATGATGTGTGTAGGAAATGTCAGGACGGAACTGGTTCCCTCTCTGATAACCCCGAACTACCCCAGGGGATTTTGAGACTTCTTCGATAAGGCCCATATCCTAGAAGTATACCTACAACAGGTCGATCTAGCATGACCATTGCCTCCTACAATTCCTATGAGAAGAGCTGTCAGAGCTGAGACCACCGCGGTGGCCCAGATAGAGGGCCCCAGACAGCCAGAATTATTACCAATGGAGCCACCTCTACAACCTCACAGAGGCTCGCGACCACAAGAACAGCCTCCAACCCAGCAGCGTCCGCCTCAGAATTGGCAGGTGCCCCAGCGTAATGCACTGCCACCACCTAGGCAGGACAACCAGGGTCTACCTCCTTGATAGGATCTTCCAGCACCTCATTAGGGCTAGGATCCAAGGCCCCCCTTTCTGAATAGAAGAAACCGGGCCTACTCATTAAATGAGAATTAGGTTCCCAGCTATTTCAGAAGTTCCTTGGAACAAGGGATCGTGCGATTGCCTGAGTGCAGAAGGCCAGAAGAGGCGAACCTCACTGATCGCCACTACTATTACCCCTACTATCAGATCCTGGGGTACACCCTCAAGCATTGATATGTGTTCAAAGAATTTCTTCAAGACCAGGTCGATAAAACATATCCAGGCTGAGCCCAACCCCGGCACAAGTGGAAGGTGTCTTCGTATGGCCAGATAGTAGCAGTGACATCATGGGTGAGTGGCAGTAGGTTTCTAATCACGAGTCCCAGAAGTATGATGACTGGATGGATTGAAAAACGTTTGTTCATGCCCTTGGAATCATTCAGGAACACGTGAATCAGTCAGATCCTTCAGAAGCCGCAATCGCTACTTCTGAATCATCATCTCAGTCGACCTCTACCCAAAAGAGCAAGCGTCAGCAGTGCAAGGGGAAGCAATGATCCCCGCCAATGCAATCTTCGTCCCACACTCTTGGTTACTTAATGCCCCCTGATATGTGGATTCCTCCCAGAATCTTCCCAGTAGTGTATGACTCTTCAAGTGATAGTCAAGGGTACGCTTCGGTAAAAATGTGGAGTTGGTAAACCACTACATGATTCCCGACAATGGGGAGCGCCCGATGAACCTCCCCAACGTCCCCAGTCGACGCCAACGTCGGAAGAGTCACGACCATATGGCTTGTTAGGGCACATTAGTTGGCACCTCCAGCTAGTTCGTGCATGCCACTGAGACTAGAAAGCAGTCCCATCATAGATCTTAGTACGCATAGCCTCTTCATCTGGTGTCTTCAGGCCCGCCTCCACCACCGTTTGTGCTACTGGATCAAGCAAAGCTACCTCAACCATGCCACGACCAGCCTCGCCCTGCTACATGCTGATCTTAGTCATTTGGTCCTCATCCGACATCCACTCTGCGGGCTTCAACTTGTGAGCAGCAGGACATGCCCAGCAACAGCCAGTCGTCGGTCCAACCAGCAGGGCTCGCCATGCCTTCTATCACAGAGCGACCTCCTACAAGCAGAAGTTTGTGCCTATCATGGAAGTATGATGTCCTCAAGAACATTTCCAGCATCACAGCGAGGCTTTCCATTCTTGAAGCCCTTCTCCTGTCATCAGATATGTGTGAGGACCTCGCTAAGGCTTTAAGAAGCCCCCTCCAGTTTGAGACGGAGGTAGTAGCTGCAGAAGCCTTTCATGCTAAAGCGGTCGAGAACGCTGAATGTTAGTCCATAATTTTGTTCTCTAGAGAATAAAAAGGCTCTCCCATATTGGGGCACATCCGCCCATTGTACATCATTGGACAATTCAACGGCATGGAAGTTCACCGCTGTCTTGTTGACATCAGCTCCGGGATTAACCTGATCCCGACGCGGACACTACGGAAGATAGGGTTATCCAAAGATGACCTGACTCCCTTCAATTTAAGAATCTAGGGATATGACAAGACATATCATACCCTGGTCAGCACGATCCATTTTAAGACCCAGTTCAGTGGCCTAGTTTCCAGCACTAAGTTTATGGATGTCTCCTAGGACACCGCGTACAATGCATTGATGGGCAGACCATGGATCCACCTGTATGTGGTGGTCCCATCATCATATCACACGTGCCTCAAGTACTCCATTAATGGTCGAGTAGGAATACTCCAAGGTGATGAATCTCTTTTTTCCTCTTTTGAAACCCTCTATCTGGACGCTGACTATTACAAGAGCAAGGAAAAACATATTTAGGAAAGTGAGGTTGAGCCCGCCACGGTCACAATAGACCCATGGGCAGGTCTGGATGATGCCAACGTCTTCGCGATCCATCGATTGGAGGCCACCACCTCCTACATGGGGTAGTGTTTTATTGTCTCTGGTACAATAGGAAAGAATACTCCCAAGTCCAAGTGATGGGTGAAAATCACCTCGTACTCATACACAAATCAGGATTAGGTGATCCCAGAGCCTCCTACCCCCATAAGGTATCGGGATGTCCACCCTATAGTGATGAAAATACATCATACTTGCCTATTTTGCTGGGCTGGAATGAACCGGCTCAAGCTAACGCGTCACTATTTCTTGGACTTCATCAATCGTAGCCCCTTGGGCCGAAGACCAGATGGGATCGAGTCAATAGCCTTCA
Source organism: Viscum album (assembly GCA_963277665.1). NCBI lineage: Eukaryota > Viridiplantae > Streptophyta > Magnoliopsida > Santalales > Viscaceae > Viscum > Viscum album. Next base: position 1,704,844,814 of record OY728129.1, on the reverse strand, counting down.
TTGTTATGGTTTCGGCAGTACGAGAATCTCCCAATATGTTGTCCACTACTTCCCAGGCTGGTACCAGCCTCCCGTCAGGATCTACTAACCTAGAGGAAGCTTCTCTCACTGGGGTTCCCTCCTCCACAAGTGAAGAATAGGATCTAGTGGACACTCCACTGCCTTTGAAGAGGGTGTCTCGGCTACGGTTGATGAACTGGTACAGGTGAACCTTGGTAGCGATGCAGATCTTAGAACCACATTGATCAATGCCTCCATGTCCATTGAGGATCAGCAGCAGTACGTAGACTTCTTGAAACAATACCATGATGTATTCTCCTGGAGCTACGATGAGATTATAGGACTAGATCCTCAGGTAGCCATCCACCACCTTGGTATCTTGAAAAATCATCACGGGTTCAAGAAACCTCCCAAAAAGATTCACCCTTCTCATGGTGCCATGGTTGAGGCCGAAGTTGACAAGCTCATCAGAGTGAACTTCGTCAAGAAGGTCCAGTATCCCAAGTGGCTAGCCAGCATTGTGCCACTCAGGAAGAATAACGGATAGATCAGAGTCTGTATCCACTTCCAGGATCTCAACTGTCACTGTCTGAAGGATGATTTTCCCCTTTCTGTAACGGAATTGCTGATTGATGCTACACCTAGGTTCCAAGCCCTCTACTTCATGGATGTTTACTTCGGATATAATTAGATCTGGATGGCCCCCGAGGATGAAGATTCCACAGCTTTCAGGGCGCTAAAAGGTACATTTTGTTACCAGGTCATGCCCTTCGTCCTAACGAATGCAGGTGCCACTTATCAGCGGGCCATGCATCGAATATTCAAGCCAATCCTTGGGGCATTGGTGGAATGCTATGTGGATGACTTGGTTGTCAAATCCCTCCAACTTCAGGACCCTCTCAGGGATCTCGAGAAAGTGTTCGGCTTCCTCCGTTCTCACCACCTGAAGATGAACCCATTGAAATGTGCCTTCGGGTTCACCTTTGGGAAGTTCTTTGGCTTTGTTTTTAGGTACTGGGGCATTGAAATTGACCTAGAGAATATAAAGGCCATCATCTAGATGCCTCCCTCAAGAAATATCTAGGACCTTCGGGGTTTCCAAGGCCACATAGCCTACATACACTGATTCATTGTGAATATAGCCAGTAAGTATAATCCCTTTTCCTGGCTCATGAAGAAAGTATCTTCATACGAATGGGATGAAGAGTGCCAGACCGTGTTCACGGAAATCAAGCAGTATCTGCTCCATCCTCCAGTCTTGATGCCACATGTCTCCGAAAAACCACTGATCCCATACATGACTACCCTAGAACAATCTCTTGGTGCCCTTATCACCCAGAAGAACAATAAGGGGACGTAAAAAAGCCTCTACTACCTCAGCCGCATGCTCCTCTATACAGAGACCAGATACTCCTCCATCGAAAAGAGCTTCCTTGCACTCGTATTTTCCCTGAAGAAGTTACGACACTACTTGCAGCACCACGAGGTACAAATGGTGTCCCGGTTAGACCCGATGAAGTATATTATGAACCACCCCATATTGACCAGCTGACTAGCGTGGTGGGCGGTAATCCTTCAGCAGCTCAACATCAGGTTCTTCCCTCAGAAATCTATCAAGGGACAAGCATTGGCATATTTTCTTGCTGCCCATCCAACCCCCAAGGACCAGTCCCTGGACCTGGATTTTCCCAACAAGTCAATCCTCTTGGTAGATCATGCCATCCCATGCCGGAAGATGCACTTTGAAGGTGCTTCCCAGATCCCCACTAGCAGAAGGCTCAATGATCCCAGGATCAACAGGTTAGGCCAAGGTATTGTCTTTATTACCCCGTCTCAAGCCATCCTGCCATACTCATTCCTGTTTTTAGAAGGTTTCACCGACAATGAAGCAGAGTATTAGGATCTCATTACTGGCCTCGAGCTGGAACTCGATATTGATGTGCCCCACTTTCATGTAAAAGGGGATTCCGATCTAGTCATCAAGCAAATCAACGGTGACTATGTCATCAAAAAGCCAGAGCTCGTACCATTGTTGGAGTGTGTCCTCCAACTAAGGTCCCAGTTTCCATCTCGTCCAGAAGTTACTCATGTCCCTCGATCTCAGAACGGTCGAGCCTATGCCCTAGCCGGCCTGGCTATATCACTTGCAGAACCCGAGCAGGATGATCTGATTATACATGTGGCACATCGGAGAGTCATTGATCCTGTCACCCTAGATGATGATGAAGACATACGAGTAACCCACCTTACCGCCAAAGCCTCCACGTCAGGACCCCCAGGTTCCATAGATGCAGTTGTTGAAGCGACCCCCTACTAGAGAGCCACCTTTGTCGAGTATCTCTAAAATGGTTACCTTCCGGCTGATCGGGCTGAGCGCGAGCGAATCCGACACTGCATGCTGCAGTTTACCCTCCAAAGTGTTCCTAATCTTGAGAAAATTCTCTACATGCATGGGTTTAATGGTGTTATCCTCTGTTGCATCCAAGGAGTCGAGAATTCTCAGGTCATGCAGGAGGTTCATGCAGGTTCCTATGGGGCTCACCAGACTGAGTCGAAGCTATCCCATCATATCCAGAGACTGGGGTACTTCTGGCCCTCCATGATCCATGATTGCATCGGGTTCGCTAAGAGATGTCACATATGCCAAATAAATGCTAACTTCATGCATCAGCCGCCAGAACCTCTCCACTCGAAAAAGTAATCTTGGTCATTTGTGGTATGGGGACTCGATGTCATGGGACCATATCCATCGGCGACAGCTTGCCAGTGCTTAGTTATCCTGACCGCCATGGATTTCTTTTCCAAGTGTGCAGAGGTAGTTCTGCTCAAGGAGGTCATGGACCATTCTATTGTTAACTTCATGAGCTCCAACATCATATACCAATTTGGATTCCCTCACGCTTTCCTCACTGATAACAGCACCAACTTCCGAGCATTTGAGCTGAAGAAATTGTACACCAAGTACAAAATCCATTCGAATTGTACCTCCCGCTTTCACATGCAGGAAAATGGGTATATCGAGGAATTCAACAAGACCCTCTCTAACATTTTTCAAAAAAAAATTTGTCAAAATAAGAAGAGTTGGCCGTACAATATCCCCAATGCCTTCTAGTTTTACCGAATGATGACTCGTAATTCCACCCAGGTGACTCCATACTCCCTAGTGTATAGATCAGAGGTCGTCTTTCCCATCGATATCCAGCTGCCTTCGTTACGCACAACGGTCTATGACCAGTAGGTGCCAGATAAGGTAGCTAAAATTCTTATGTCTGAATTGGAAGCACTTGATGAGAATAGGCTTCATGCCCTGCACAATCTGAAAAGGCATCAGAATAAGATAGCTAGAGCCTTCAACAAGAAGGTTAACCTCTGCTCTTTCCTTCAAGGTGACATGGTGTTGGCCCTCCACACACCAATGATCCCAGGCAAAAAACAACCCAATTTGGAGCCCAAATAGGAAGGACCGTACATTATTCATAGGGTTTCCCTAATGGAGCATACTCCCTGGTGACCATGGATGGTGAGCGCATCACTCCTCCCACCAATGCCAAGTTTCTCAATAAATACTTTTCTTGAGCCTGTCCGGTCCTACACGACCTTAAACTGTTTGGTCCCACATGACCTTAAACTGCATGCTGGTCCTACATGACCCTAAACTATCAGATCCTGCATGACCCTAAACTGCCAGGTCCGACACGACCCTAAACTGTTTGGTCCTACATGACCCTAAACTGCTTCGTCCCGCATGACGTTAAATGATATTTCATCCTACAAGACATTAAACTGCACCCTTATAATTGTGTGTGGCATGATTCCCATCCGAATGAGATACGTAGGAATGCTCAGATGCCTCGTCTTCATCCCAGCCCCCAAACTCTTCCCTTTGACTATCCCCCCGGGGTATAGTTCTCTCGAAGGGTCCTTGCATGATATGGTGTAGGATTCCTTAACCCCACTCATGTCATGATTATAACAGTCACACCATTTTACCGCTCCCCGTTATTTTATCCTCCCACATCCTTACCATAAGACGTTAAACTGCATGGCCTTCAAGAACTACATATGGCTTGATTCCCATCCTTATGGGATACATAGGAACGCCCAAACATTTCGTCTGCTGGCCCAACCCAAATGCCAGAATCTCCCCTCGGGTCAAGATATATGGTGTGGTGCAGGTTTTTGCCTCAATTCATGTCGATCTCATCTCAATTCCACCATACATCCCACTCCCTAGAGGTGTCTGCCTCTTTCACCACCCTTCTTGACTTTAAGATGTATGGGTATAGTTATGCTTCACCCACTCCGTTGATTGGGACTCCATCATCCTTCCCATCTAGAAGGGCCCCCGAATGCCATGGATGTTAGGCCTAAGGGCTCTCCTACTACTTCGGGCCAACACCCTCGAGGATGTTGAGAAACAAATTGATACAAATCCCGCATCATGAATATGGTCAGCGGTCGATGCTCATTTTTTGTTCCCATTCGAGGTCACTGTAAGGATCATGTGTCTCGAACATGGTCAACAGTTATCCTTTGCCATCAAGGACACCAAAAGATGTCCCAAACATTGAGTGCAGTGGTTCATTCTGCCCCATTGTATATCCAAGAGACAAACTCCCCTCAGGCGATGCCAGCTACTAGATCCTTATATGGCAGGGAGATCCGAATCCGGCTCCTTGTTTCCCACACCAAGCACTACTCACGTGGGATTAGAAGATATGATGAGGTAGGAAACACACAAGAGGTCATATGGCTACCATTGGCCAGGACGCCTGGCCTTTTCATGCCCCTTGTCCTCTTCGTGCCCCCGGCCCAAGTTCTCACTCAGGATTGTATGGTGTGTCATGGGATTATGTCCTCATTCACTTCGGGTTACTCGTCGTGTCATACATATCCCTGGATGATATGCCTTATCCATACTCGTCCACACTACAAGATGTTAAACTGCAAACTGGTCGGGCCTTTCTGTCTGAGGCCCAGCCTCAGACCCCTTGGCCTTTTAAGGCCCCTCGGCCTTTTTGGGGCCCAGGCCCAGGTTCTCTCTTTTGCGGGGTTGTATGGTGTGGCATGGGATTATGTCTTCATCCATGTCGGGTTACTCACTATGCTATACACCTACCTTGTTTCGGGTATCTTACCCCTTTCTTCATCCTCACTACAAGATGTTAAACTGTGAATTGACCGAATCATACCATCTGAGGCCCAGTATCAGGCCCCTTGGCCTTTTTGGGCCCCAATGCAAGTTCCTATTTAGGGTTGTACGGTGTGGTATGAGATTATGTCCTCATTTACGTCCGGTTATTCTCTGTGTCATACACCACCCCTATTTGGGGTATCTTACCACCAGGTGCATCATTTCCAGAACTATGTGTGGCTTGATTCCCATCCTCATGGGATACATAGGACCACCCGAGCATCTCATCTTCAAGTCCAGCCTCATCTTGGCCCCTTGGCCTACATTCCCCCAGGGAGAGGACCATATGGTGTGGTATGGAATTATGTTCTCACTCAGGTCGGGTTTTGTAACAACCATGTCATTTACCTCCCCCTAATAATTTTCCATCTCCTTTGTGCTATCCTTGCTCTCTCAAAACGCCCGCTCTCAAGTTGAGCTGCCTGGTCCTCTTCAGTTATTCACCAATGTGTCTGAGAGTACTCTGGTTCAGCACCTAGAGTGTCGAATTCTACCCGGACATGCTTTCATCCATTTCTCAGGCTTCGTGTTCCCCTCATCAGGGTTTCCATCACCTTTCGCATCCCAAAGGGACCCCCAAATGGCATAAATGCTAGGATTAAGGGCTCTCCTACCATTATGGGCCAACATCCTTGATGGTTTCATGCAACAAATCAATGCAAGTCCCACGTTACGAATACGGTCAGCAGTTGACACTCCTTTGTTTGTCCCCATTTTAGGCAAATGTGATATGGATGTTGTGTTTCGAACATGGTCAATTGTTATCCTCCATCCTCACGTCAACCCCATTAAGCCTAAAATTTCGGTTACATGATTCACACACTTGTCCACTCCATCATGTCCAGGTAGAATTTTGAAACTCTTGGTACTATTCCTCAGTGCGCATCCACACGTTACGAAGAGAAATCCATCATAAGGAAATCATTCGGGGCTCCAAGCCAATGTCCCCTTTCCTTGTATTCAACATATTACAAATACCTTACCTACCCTTGTTTCCTACACCGAGTTTGACTCACGTAGTCTTAGAGATCGAGGTAACGTATGCAATTACTTGGAATAGTCCCACTTCTCCATGATCCAAGTTCTAAGACCTTAAACTTAGATCTTTTCATATTGCCTCTTTGTGAGAACTATGTATAGCTTGATTCCCATCCTTATGGGATACGTAGGAATTCTTGGACATTGCGTATTTGGGTCCAACTTAACTGAGAGCCAGAATCTCCTACTTCCTACCCTCTTACCTCTTTTTGGTCCCTTGGCCCGAGGATTCTTTCTCAGAATTGCACACGGTGTGGTATGGAACTATGTCCATATTCACGCCAGGTATGCTTTATTACACCGCACACTATCCCCCTTTATCCTCATTTCTACTACGTTCATGTCGCATGATGTTAAAATGCATGGTTGGTCCCATCACGTGACCCTAAACTGTGACATTATCATCCTGGCCATACAACCAAAAATGGCACTACATCGTGATGTCCTCACTCAAGGGTACACCATGTTTGGTATCAGTCACATGCCATACCATTTTTCAATTCCTGCATACGTATTGATTCTTGTGGAGATGCCAAGACTTGCTATCCCGGGCCTTTCACTTTATAAAAAAACCATTCACCTTAAAGGAAAAACAAGATACAACAAATACCTCTTTTTTGGTGTGAGGGACAGACCCGCACACCCCTTTTATCCCTGGAACGGGTACCTTACCGTGCCACCCATTATAACTATGTACATATTGATTCTCATTCTTATGAGATACGTAGGAACACCCAAGCACTCCCCCAAGGGCCCAGCCTAACCTTCGTGTTTGGTCCCTTAACATAATCACTTCCCTAAGGAACACATGGTAATCTGGACTTCGGGTCCTCATTTATGTCGGGTTTCATAATCACTTTACCATGTTTCCCCTGCATTCGTTACCAATCCTTGGTCCGAGATCTAAGACCATAAACTAAAACCACTCCTAGAACTATGTTCGGCTTGATACCAATCCTTATGGGATACGTAGAGATACCCGGGAATTTCGCCTCGAGTCCATCCCCATGAATAATCAATCGTGTTCCTCCTCATCTCTGGCCCCCTGGCCTGACCCCTTGTGAGAAACCTTGTAACTACAGTTGTGCCCTGAACAAGTTCGGGATGCCCACGACGACATTGGGTAGTGACAAATCCCTCGCCAGAGAGGTCCTGTCTAGAAGAAGGAATGATCCATGATCAGACTGATGCGCCCCTCTAATGTGCTTTCACCATGGTAGTGTAATTTCAAGAGTGTTAGACCCCATTCAAACAACCCATCACTTCACCATACACGCTTTTCATGCCCCTTATTCAGACCCTCGTCCCTTTTCACATCTGAAAGAACCCCCTAACAGTATGGATGCTCGGCCTATGGCTCGCCTACTATCCTGGGATAACGTTCTATAAGGATAATGGATGACATTTCAAGTCAGTCCTTGTGTTTCGAACATGGTCAGTGGTCGGCCCTCATTTGCTATCCCCATTTCCAGGCTAACATAATAAGGATGATGTGTTTCAATTGTTTTCAATAGTTATCCTTCATTGTCAGGACACCCCCACAGTGTTCTGAATCCTGGGTATCATGATTCACACCTTCCATTCCCATCAGTTTGGATTGATTCCAATGCCCCTGGTGATACCCCATTCGTGAACAAGTGCACCCTGGGAAAACAGCAATTCGGTTGTTCTGGGAGCTTCATTATCTAGCCAGGTCTCTCCCATTTCCTCCCAGAAGTCTGAACCGGTTGTTCAAACCCTAGCTACCCGAAGCTTGGTTTTCACTCCTGTATTTTGATGAGGTTATAAGGTGGTCATCCATTGTTTCTCACATTGGGCCCGACCCATGTGAGCTTAAGGAATGATCACTGGACGCTCCATGAATATCACGAAAATGAAATAAACCAATATAAATAACAAAACTCATGCATGCTATGGCATCAAACAATCAAAGGATGAAAGTACATTTGAGGGTTTGTAATCTTTATAGTACCCGAGGGTCTATTCCCCCCATGGACGGGTTAACCTCGTCAAAAGAGAGTAGAAACTCTGCCACCCTCTGGCTAGTAGCGTCTAGGAGTTGTTGCCGCCTGTTCAGATCCCGCCCCTCCTCAGTAGCGAGGGGGCGCAATTCATCGGCCACAATCTGGGCCCGCTCTATGCCAGTCTGAATGATGACCATCTCCTCAGAGGGTCACTTCATGCCCTCTTCGGCCTCCGCCAGCTGGGATTTCATCCACGATACGAGCTTTGATTGCGCGTCAAGGGAAGCGGAATGCTCATCTACCTGGGCCTGTAGCCTTTGAACCTCGTATTTAGCCTCCTAGAGCTTCTTGATGTTTACCACCTTCTTCCACTGCCAGCCCACACCGAGGCCACAATCATACTCCCGAATCTTTTCTTCCATAAGATCTCAGATGAGCATGTGAGGACGCTGGGCATCCACTCCCCCACACACAGTTCATGCAGTTGTTAGCGAAGTCTGGCCATCTCATCCAGCCATAGTTATTGGGGGTGTTATTAAAGAATTGCATGATCAGCTTCCATGATCGGCGATGGACTATTTTTTTGTCCTCTTCATCATAGGCCGTTTCTTCCTAGTCATCACGGTTGGTAGGCTCATATGTAGGAAATTCCTTCAGGAACTCATCAGCAGGATCTGTATCAGGCGTTTGATCCGGCATGGCGGGACATGGGCTGTCCGACATGTCCTCATCATCAGACCCCACCTCTATAATCTCAGGATCAGCCTCCCTGATGGTCACACTAGTGATTGGGAGCACCGCAGTTAGGTCGGTTTGGACCTCCACCTCCATGACCACTGACATTCCCCTAGGAAGGACGCTGCCAGAAGCCCCGACCAACCTCTCCGAGGTGGCCCATTCCATTTGAAGAACTGTACACCCAATAAAAAAAGGGGGACACGAATGTTAGTTGGAATGGTCAGGGGATGGTAGTCATGAAATTGGAATAAGGGACTTACATAGATCGAATTCTTGATTTTGATCTTGGGTTGATGTAATCAAGATCCCGAAGCGTGGCCCCTTGTATATGTTTGAGAGGTCTGAAAGCTCCAAGGGATCCATCTCAGGTGTCCTGGCCCTGCTAGATGAATAAATAGATGCGATAGAAGGCGCAGATCCCGAAGGTCCCGCATCTCCATCCGCTGAGGGATGAGAACGGGTTTTATATATAAGACTCTCTTGCACTGTTCATGTGTTAGCAAGGAGTCTAGAATGACCTCAAATAAAGTCTCGGAGAAGGGTTTTTCAGATTTTTACCTCAAGGGCCTCTACGAACTCTTCAAGATCTGAGTCTTGATCTCCAACTTCACCCTCCTCCAACGGGCTCCCTCTCCCAGCCTCGTCCTCCCAGGAGGACTCTTCTAATTCTTACAGAAGAGGGAAGCGATCTCTTAAATTAGCGGCCAACAAATGCGGGGGAGTAGTGCGGTCCAGAAACACCTTGACATGGTCAATAATTGGACGAGGGGAACCCCGGGAATTCAGAAAGTTTTCTAGCTCTTCCAGGTACTGCTCCGCCTCCACCTGGGGCACCGCAAAGCCGGCGGGGATAGGGCCTATCCCCGATAAATCCATCTTGAGACGGTTCAGGTGTTTCCACAACTTAGCGAGGTAAAGTAATTTCCTGTTGACATCCCAGATGTCCTAGGCCTCCAGGAAGATAGCATTCTCCGGCATGTCGATATGGTGAAACCGCTTCCCCGAAGCCTAGGTGGGTATCCTGCAGAATCCTCTTAGCAGCCTCCCCTCTGGATGGCTCTATTCTTCTAGAACCGCCGGGTCCGCTACAACTACTGGATCTATGGCTTCCAACTCACCCTCAACGGGTGCGGGCCTCACTAACACAACATCCCCACCACCGCGGGATTCCCTTGCTGACTTCCAACCTCGACCCTGAGTTCGGGGAGGTTTCCCATCACCGACATGAACGGTTGGTTTCTTCAGCATCTCCCATGGATAAGCTACCTCCCAGCTTATGGCATACTCCTTCACTAGCCCGAAGGAGGTGGTAGGCGGAGGCAGTTCATTCTGCATCTTCCCATCTTCCCATGTGAACATAATCCACATCTGCCTCATCACACATGGGTGTTCCTCATGGAACACCTCCAAATAGACTCACGGGGTAAGTTGCTTCATGCACCATAATTTCCTTGCAAGCCAGTGTGGGGTTTACGGCTTGCAGAGGGGCTCACGATCCACCCTTCCCACTAAGACTCCACCTCGAAAGGCCAAGAGATATGCCCGATGATCTTCTGTTCCCTGGCCATCATCATTGAATTCCCCCGTCGGCAGCAGAAATGGGTTAAAATTGAACTCTTCCTCCCTCCACACTTGGTTCAATATAAACGGTGTGGTCAACTTGGACAGAAAGCTCCCCATAGTGTTCAGGATTGATGGGCGGCAGTTCGATACCAGAGGTGAGATGGGGTTTGGGTACTCGTAACCCCCCATGATATGTGTTGTTATCCACTCGTACAGGAGGTGGAATGGCCCACATACCCTCTGCACCCTCTTCCCCTCCCTGATATGCCACATCATCTTATAGAGTATGGAAAGAATCGAGATTCCTAGGTTGACTAGCCCTCCTATTTCCAACATGTACACCATGATTAATGTGCTTGGGTGTACTCCCATGTTGGTATCCCTCACTGGTAGGATCCAACCACAGATAAGAGTCGTGATAAATGCCGACATCCTAACTATTGGATGTTGCTCTGTGCTGATGCTAAACACCCAGGTCTTCCACTGGATATCCTCCAAGAGACGCTAGTACGAGTGCTCCTTGCCCCATTGAGCCCCCTTCGGGCATGTCTGAGGCATCACTGGAAACTGTCAGTATATCGGGAAATTCAAGAACTGGTTGAACCAACGCTTAAAGTGGACATCTCTCTCTGCTTCTTTGTCCTCTCCCGGTACCAGCTCCATCAATTCCATTTCCAGCTGCAGAATCTTCTCCAGATCCTCCCACACACTCATGAAATGGAGGAATTCATCGTACATATCCCCCAATATCAGGACCCCCAAAATCTGGTGGACATCCCACAATCTAATACCAACCTCCCCGTGGGGTAAATGGAAGGTATTGGTCCTCAACAACCACCTTCTCAACATCTCCAGCATTATCTATTTTGATTGATAGATGTGGAATTGGGAGGCCCAAGCCACCTCGTACAAACCCACTCTCCTTAGCTCGGCCCCAAACTCCTCACACGAGGTTCCCACCCAATAGTTCCAGGCCCAATCGTCTGTGAAGTTGCTGCCTTGGCACAGGTACCATTCCTCGGACCACACCTTCCTCGGGTTCCTCAAAGCTCCCTTAAAAATCGTGTGGTACAGAGGAGGAGATGTCTCCAACTTCAATTCCTTCCCGTCGACGTTATTCAGGTGGTTGTATAGGCAGTCAACAACGACAGGTGTGAATTCTTCCCAGGCATGACCATTAGCCGCCATGAACCATTGGCACTGGCATGGAATACTCCTGAACCAGTAATCCGGTTCGTCTCTACATGGTTCAGGTATAAAGACATCATCCCTCATCTCAAATCCTACAAAGGAAACCTCTTACATAGTAGGTAGTTCTTCTGGATCTCTGACAGCAGCGCCACCAACGAATCATGGTCAGAGTGGCTCCGGACTAACTCTCCTAGACCCAGACTGTTCGCCATCTCATCCCTCTGTGCGACACCTGCAAGAACCCCCTGGGAAGCTTCTTAATGAGCCATTCAGTTTTAAAACTTGGATGATTTTCAGGATGGTTCGCGAAGCTCTTTCACAGAGATGGTTCAAGAAACCTGTTCGCGGAGTCCTGCCTATGCCTTTAGGTACAAGATCACGAAGCACTGTTGCAGATTCAAAAACACATTGTGTGTCTTGAAGCGAAGACCCGATTCATGGAGAGAAATCTCGGATTACGTGGAGCTTCAAGAATCGAGAGTGAAAAAAGAAAAATTAGTGGAGAGGGGAAAGGGTAAAAGTGGGGTCAACTCCCCTTTTTATAGGCGACGACCTTCAGAGCATCGTGGCACATCCATTTCGTGCCGAGCTTCGCGACACGCTCGGTCTACATGTCACCTATCCACCTGGAGATCCCTCTTTGTGATACAACTTCATGAACGGCCGACTATTTTGGCGATTGAAACTCATACTTTGACCCTTTATTTCTCTGCCTCTATAATTTTAAGGTAGGGCATTTGTTGGTTTCCAAAATGGGATAAAAAGAAGAAGAAAAAGAAAGCCTCAAGGGGATTCCTCATGAAGACCATTCCCGGAGCCCAAATCGCACCACGCCCGCCATGGAGCAAGGAGGCGGGATGCTCTGCAAACAGATTTTATATTAGCGAGCCCTCTGTGGAGTAAGGTGGTGGTAACGCTGTGCGAACAATGTTGACGTTCGCAAGGCCGCCACGGAGCAAGGAGACGGGATGCTCCACGACCGCATTTGAAGTTCGCGAGCCCGCCACATACAAAAAAAACCCTATTCGTACTGAGCGATGGATGTTTCGTCACGCCTCTCCCCTATAAATACTGACCTCCCCACAATTCCAGGGGGTGGACAATCCGACCATTAAACTTCCTAACTCCCGAATCGTGAAGCACCCTTCTGCTCTACGTACCATGAGCTGTGTGAGGTACTTCTTCTCTGTGAAGTGCCTCCCCTATGCCTTGTTTTTGATCCCCTATTTTGAGAGGGATGCCTTTCACAGAGCCTAAGGGCCTCCGCAAAGAAAGGGGATCCCCAAGGGGACCCGGTTCGTCACGGAGCGTTTATGCTTCGTGAAACACCCTTCATGTACACACAATCCACATGCTAAGGCGGGGTCACTATACTTCATGAAGAACATTTCCTGATGGTACCCTACTTCATGAGGCACATATGCTCCGCAAGGCAGTCCTCCACAGATTCCTTTCTACTTCGCAAATCACCTTCTATATGCATCTCTGCCCTATGCTTAGGCTGGGACGTACTACTTCGCGAAGCACACCCCTTCGCAAGTACCCTCCACTAAGCGGAGAACCAGAGCTTCACAAGGCACCTACCTATAAACCCCTATGCTTTGTAATTCCTTTCCCCGTGCATCCCTCCAGGTTTTCATGATGTGATTTCAAAGTACCTTGGACGATACTGCCCGTTGCGTTTCTTCGCCTCATGCTTCTTTGCATAGGCACGCTAATGGCTATTGTTTCTTCTCATAGCCACACTAACATGGACCCCCGAATGGTTCGCTCCATAACACCACCTAACCAAAACGTTTCATGTCCCTTCTCTTCACCAAGGAGTAGAGGGTACAGGTTATGTAAGTCCTAGGGGTGAAGAGTGAACCTGCCTCGTCTGAGCTGCAAGACGTTAAACTACCAAGCACCATCATCCTCAGAACATGCCGTTAAACTGTGAGCTCTCCCCATGCCTCGTAAGCAGGGTTCCCCCACCTTGGACATTCTCCAAACCCACTGGTCTCCATGAGGATGAGATCATCCCTCACAGGGGATGATATCCTCTTTATTGGAGTGACGTTTGTCTGCGGGGAAAGAAAAACCACCCTGGTGTAAGCCCCTAAGCTTTATAGTAGGAGGAAGTATCCCTTCTCCTCCTTTATTTTTCAGTCCCAAGGACCAGGGGGGAATGGACACCAAACCCCTCCTTTCTTTGGTGCCAAAACCCTATCCCATTGGGCTTTGTCACCATCGGGCCTCCGTTCTAGAGTAATTCCCAACCTCTTTGGGCTACTAACCACACATAAGCCCCTATTTCCTCTTTGGGTCGCTCCATGCGCAATCCCCCACTCCACTTCCCATGGATAGGCCTTTCACGATGTGATCGCCAGGCCTATGCTACCTCTTGTTTATCACACCAAGCATGACTCACGTGGGCTTAGAGTAAGCATCGATCATGACATCCTATCTACACCACATAATCTGAACTACGTGGACTTTGATCCTTGCCATGGAAAAGTACGTAGGAAGCCTCCATGAGGTTCAATCCCACCACCCATCTCTAAACTATGGTGTATTTGATCATTGACAAGGAAAGGTACATATCAAGCCTCCACGAGGTTCAGGCTCACCACCCATTGGTCGTTCCGACCCCATTCACGTTGGTTCACCAACACCTTGGGCCGCCTCAGAGTGTAAGCCCCAAATGCCCCCATGAACTATGAGGTCTTTGATCCTTGCCAAGGAAAGGTACATAGGAAGCCTTCCTGAGGTTCAAGCCCAACATTCAGTCATCTCGACCATCTTCATGTTGGTCTGCCCCCGTCTCGCATGAAGTTAAACTGTAGACCCCAATCAGCAGTAAGTCGTTGTTTCCCTAGTCCGCGGTAAGCTGTTGCACACAAGCCCCATCTGAACTATGAGGACTTTGATCTTTGACAAGGCAAGGTACATAGAAAGCCTCCTTGAGGTTCAAGCCCACAATCCACATGGACTCCTGGTCCTTATTCACATCGGTTCACTAACTCCGGCCCCACCTGAACTATGTGGACATTGATCCTTGACAAGGCATGGTATATAGGAAGCCTCCTTGAGGTTCAAGCCCAACAACCAATGGTCCTGGATGCTTCATGTCAGTCCACCCCAGTCCTACTTGACGTTAAACTGTATTCCGCTTTTTGTTCTCCAATCAGCGGTAAGTTGTTGTCACTCTTTCAGTGTCAAGCCATTGTCACTCCATTCAGCGGCAAGCCATTATCAGCCTCATTCAGCGGTAATCCGTTGAAACTTCAACCAGGGGTAAGCCGTTGTCAAGGTGAACTACGTTCACCGAACTACACTGACATTGATTCCCTACCACAGGGATATGTAGAAAGTCTCTTCGAGGCTCAAGAACAACTTCATCGTCGCCTCCTGTGATGGTCCTATCTCATTCCCCCTCCACTTCATTCATCTACCCATCACCCATCCCGATTCTTACCTGGGCCGCCACATTTTGGTGGGATCATGCCACCTCATCCCCCATTCCCCTCAACAGTAACCGGGAATCCCACCACATGTTGTCCCCAATATCAGTGTTCCCTCTAGGGGTTGTACCCATCTGATCCACTCCAGTCAGTGTTCTGATCAATCTGATCCGTCTCCGCTGGACGTTAAACTTGTGGAATACCCTGTGTTAAACATGGGAAGCTAAGGAAAATCTCATATACATGCCCATGGCATATGATTCCCTGCGTCCAAGGTGGGATGCCTCGGGCTTCTGCGCCCTCAAGAAGCCCTATAATAAGGGGAAAATGATAGACATGCCAATGTATCAGCACCCATACATGCCAGTGATGCCCAACATGACTACTCCCCTGACTGATGGTTGCTGCCCTGATTGGACCCCTTGGAATATCCCGACAGAAGCAGTGTAATTAACTAGTGTCCATGATGATATTGCGCTAGTAAGAGTTTCATGAACAATGTATTAAATCTATAAGAGAGACCCAGACTAGGTGATGAGTTCTGATGAGGAATCCACAGATGGAAGAACCAACATCCCATCATCCCATTCTGATCAAGGAGCAAACGTCCGTGATTAAGGAACGAATGATGCTTGCCTTTGGAAAGCGGGAATGCAGGGAAATAGCTGCACATCATCCATAGACGGATGTGAGTTCCCTGGAGAAAGCGTCAAAAACAAAGTGAGTATAATGTTTTCATTGTGAAAGAGATATCAATTAGAGAATAAATTATTTGAATTAAATGAAATAATAAAAGAAGACTAGTGGAGTGTCCGCATGGTGTATAAATGTTAAAGATTTCAATTCTATCATTCTAACAAATATATTATATTTTATTATTATTTACAAGTGTTATAAATATATAGGAGGACATATGATTATAAATAATTCAAGTTTCAAGCTTGAAGATTAATTTCAAGTTACATAGAAAATGAGGTGTTGGGTTGATAACTTGGATGCATCCTTATTTTAAGGAATTATCATAAGTTGTGTATTGTCTAATTTTTCTCTTGAGAAGAGAATATAAACAATAGTTGTTTAAATGAAATGAGATGGATTTTTATGATACATAGTGTTATGATTCTATGAAATTATTTAAGGGAGACTAAATCAATGACTTACCATAGTATGTTATTTCATCATATTTTCATTTACAGAAATGATTTGATAATATGATAAAATTAAATGAAAGCTTACATGATATTCTTAAAATGGTTATAATAAGATAATTGTTCATATTATTCCAAGGTAATTTTTTTTATAGTCAAAGTGGGTAAAATATCAAACAAAAAGAAGAAATTTCAGTTGAAAAGTCCAACAAATTTCCTTCAAGAAGACCGTTAAGGTCATTAAAATCAAGGGTTTCAGGGAGGAGGAATATTAATTACTTATTTTTGATATTCAAGGACACCAAACTGAGTTTTAGGAACTATATTAAATGTCCATGCCAGGTATAGGTGTTATAGAAATATTTATTTAATTTTTATTGGTATATGCAACTGAATGTATATTATAAAATTGTCACAGACATATATGAGTTTAAAGTCAAAGAATAATTGATTGATCTTGTAGTTTACATTCATGTTATTAAACAAAGAGTTTCTATAATGACCCATACTTTACATACATGGTTATTACTTCAGAATTGAAGCATACTTATTACAACATATAACAAAACCATGGTAGGACCGTATAGGTATAGTGTGTTTAGAAACTGGGAAACATAAACAACTCGTTCATAAATCATCTACATTATCTCCCATTTATTTCATCATATCTAGAGTCCCTTTTGGAATATCCTACTTAATACCCTTCTTCCTGACCTGGGGAAAAGAAAACATACAAAAGGGTGATCTCAAATTCTTAGTAAGGGTAAACAAAAGAAATATCAATCATATCATATTCATAAGAACATAACATTTTGAAAATCTTAACCTGTAAAAGAGATCATAATATCATAACATGGGATAAATCATAGTAGTGAAATGTAATCCCAATAATCATAACTTAAACATGAAACTTTGTGAAATACACACATAATAATAGAAAATCATTTCAAATTAGTCAAGGCTCATTGCCAAGACCATCATAGTGGAAAAAATCCATTACTGAACCGAGTTCACTCCTCGTTCCAGTCCTGTATCACTGAACTGGATTAACTTTCCGTTCCAGCCATGTCTATCTCATGAGATATAAACCTTTACCCAATTCATTGGATGGAGATATAGGTCCCACCCATCTCATAATAAAACCATTCTTTTGTGTGCCACAAAATCATATATCATATATCATAGCATAACCCATGTAATAAAAATGGGATTCTTAAACATCGTGACATCATAAAACAATTCATATAAGATAAAAGACCTCATAAAAATAATTTCATCATAACATAATAAAATTAATGTAATAATAGGGATAGAAACAGAACCCTATATTATCTTAAATGGAAAATTATTTTGATAAAACACTTGAACTCCATTCTTGAGGAAAATATACTTTCTACTTCAAAAACATTTTTCCTTTCTTAACATGTCATAAAATTTTAAACTAAAAGAAGTTAATTAAAAATAAACTTCAAAACTTGTAAAGTAAGCTTCATAGAAATAATGTTCTATGTACTCATAAAAATCCATTCATGCTTTATAAGTTAAAAAAACATTATTCTCGTACTTTGGCTGGAAAAGTCAAAAAGTATCTTGTACTGAAAACGACAAAAGATTCCTTTCATATATTTTACTAAAAATTCACCAATAGTTAAAATTGTATTTAAACAATTGTAGGAGGATATAAATAATGTTACATATTGAGGAAACATGTATGTGTATGATAAATATGCCCCAGTAAAATCTGAAGTATAAACAATCTCGGATAAAAATGAGATTGTGAGATTTTCCCTTACCTTAGGTCTGATATGCTTTGTACGTATCCAAAACTCCTGTATAATGATTTAAATAATTTTATTGACTTATTATAGAATCATATTCATTGTTATGATATCATATATGGTCATATTCTTATATTCTTATTAGCAATATTTCATTGCAACTTATTATTTGGGTGTTCATTGCTTTATGTTCTTATGCATGTTTTGTCGAATAACATTTATTCTTCTTTTTAGGTTATAGATAACTCATTTAAAGAATGGTATTAATGTAATATATATCATATTTATTCATTCAATTCATTTATATAATCATTATTCAATGAAGATCATGTATAATGAGTCGCATCACATCGTGGAGACGGTAGGCCGTACGTACGCACGAGCTATGATATCATTCCCATGATCGTAGAATTTTATTAAAGTGTATGTATACTATTTCAGAATCAATATAACTTTAAAATAATCATATATAGTTATTCTTTACACCATTATACCCATCCAAGTAAGGTGGTGGTGGAAAACAGATTAAACCACGGCGTGGAGACGGTATTCCGTACGTACGCACGCGCGGTGATTTCGTTTTCCATAGGATGGATCGAAGGTGAAATATGGTTGTTTCATATTTATAATAAAATATCAGTTATGAGTGATACTGATGTTATTACTTTATTATGAAACAACAAAATAAGATGAAGTAGAAGAAGAAATGAATTTGAAAGAATCGGTAAAGGATATTACCTCTTCTTCGACACGCCTCTTTGAAACTTCCTCTTAGGATACTAAAATTGGTCTTTGAAGAAGAACATGACCTCTACTATGTTTCTAGGGACGTTGATAAGGGAAATGGGTAGGGGTTGGCCGAGCTTGAATGCTCAAATTTGTGTAAAGAGGAGTGGGAGTAGGTGCCCTTTTATAAGGGAGGAGAGGGGAACATTAGAAAAAACTTAAAATATTATTTTATAATAAAGTCATATTCGGTTTATAATAGCTCCAAATTGATTTATTTCTAAGCTAAAGTGGGGATGGGTCAAAATCCTCTCAACCAATAGGTTTTAGACGAGTTTAGGTTACTATTTTAACCATATCATTTAGATTTAACTCTAAGTTAAATAATTTAACTTTTATAGTGTCTTCTTGTTTTCTTACACTATATGGTTAATAAACTTACTATAATAAGTCAAACTAACCCCAAGTGGTTAATTATTAATATATATAACCTTATCTATGTCATTTGGCCGAACCTTATATTTTTAGGAATATAATAACAATTAATAATATAATATTTGTTTTAAACAGTATTTTATGTCAATTTTGAAACTATTTGGTAATTGATTTTTGTGAAAATCATTGTAGACTCCGAAAATGTCCATAATTCCTAAGGGAAGTTTTATAATGACGAAGCGAATTCATATTCGGACTCAGAGGCCTGGTCCTGAGGTCCCGGAAGTATTGCGCGAAATTAAGGATGGTTTGCGCGAAAAAATGTTGCTCGCGTGAAAGGAGTCCGGGATTCGCGAAAGGATTCCAGCATCGGCGCGCAATTTTGCACGCCCGTACCCCCACGGTTCCATTTTAGATGCCGCCATCTCTGGGGTGCAATATTTCACGCGCCACTTGGATTCAGCGATTCCAGGATCCTATAAATAGAAGGATACCCCTTCCATTTCTGGGTTTCAGAATTTCGACCGGATCTCGTGCGCGAAATAGGACTCCCGCGCGCGCAAGATGACATTTAGGTATTGAATATTTTCACACAACCTTGCCCAAGGTTTTGCCTTTGCGCATAATCCCAATGGCTTAGATAAAATCCCAAACCCCTCAGGGTTACTTTGTTGCATGCAATCTCTCCCATTGCATGAAAAACGTTCCAATTGCACACAATCCCTTCGCACAGTGCGACCTTTGCTTTGGATTCGGCTATTGCCACTTGCGCGAAATTCACCTCCTTTGCACGCGATCCTTCTAGCCGCGCACAATCCACCTGCCCCAATTATGCACCATCTCGGTGTTTTACGCGCAAACCTTCTCTCTGAGTGCAATCCCCAGGACCCCTCACCTTGACGCCTCCAGGCGCCTCCCTGTGTAGACGCCCGATGTCCTCCATACCAGGCACGCATGTCTTGCGTTGTTTTCCCGTGCGGCCTTATAGGCTCGTACGAAGTAACCTTAAGGTCCCTTGGGCGGTGTTTCCCATTCCGTTGCTTTTCCTTATGATCATTCGCATAGGCACGCTAACAACTATTGCTTCTTCGCATAGCCACGCTAACGTGGACCCCTCGATGGTTCTCCCTGTGATCCCCCTTCACTACGGCCTTGCCGAAGATTTCCCTCCCACAAGGGGTAGAGGGTGCCGGGCATGTAAGCCCTAGGGGTGTGGTGTGAACCCACATCTTCCGAGCTGTAGGACGTTAAACTTCCAAGCACCTTGTCCTCAACACATGATGTTAAACTGTGATCCGACCCCGTGCCTCGCACGCAGGGTCCCCCCGTCTCGGACATTATTTACGCCGCTCGTCTCCACGATAATGGAATATTCCTCACATGGAATGATATCCTCCCTTTCGGAGTGGCATTTGTCCACAGGGGAAGGGCTTCCTCAGAGCGTAAGCCCCTAGCCTCTTTTGCGGAAGGTAACACCCATGCACCTCCGTACTTCCCCACTGCCAAGGTTGGGGGAGGGCGTGATAGGGAACGAAGCATCTTCTTTGTTCGGTCCCAAATCCCTCTCCCTCTGCACGTTGTCACACTTCGGCCCTACATCCTGGAGTAAGTCCCGACACTAAGGGATGCTCAATGCGTAATCCCCTCTCCGCTTCTCACGAACGCACCCTTCGCGACGTGATCATCTGGTCCCTGCTGCCTCTTGTTTCTCACACCGAGCATGACTCATGTGGGCTTAGAGTGATCATTGACCATGACATCCTCACATGGGACACCTCATAGTGTAATCCCCATCCCACCGAAATATGAGGACTTTGATCTATGCTAAGGCACGGTACGTAGGAAGCCTCCACAAGGTTCAATCCCACCACCCAGTTGTTCTGTACCCCCTCGCATCGGTTCACCAACTCCTTGGGCCGCCTTAGAGTGTGAGCCCAAAATGTCATCCCACATGACGTTAAACTGTATGTCATACTGAATGACGTTAAATTGCATGTCTTACCACATGATGTTAAACTCTATGTCATCCTGTATGACGTTAAACTGTATGCCCCCGTCCCGCATGACGTTAAATTGTATGTCGTCCAGACCGACGTTAAACTGTCTGCCTCATCCCGCATGACATTAAACTGTATCACCCGAACTATGTGGACTTTGATCCGTGATAAGGCTCATAAAGTAGGAAGCCTCCATGAGGTTCAATCCCACCACTCAGTCGTTCCAACCCCTTCACGTTGGTTCGCCAACATGGGTCGCCTCAGAGCGTAAGCCCCATATCCACCATTATGGGCCGCCTCAGAGCGTAAGCCCCATCCCAGCAAACTACGAGGACTTTGATCCATGCTAAGGCATGGTACGTAGGAAGCCTCCATGAGGTTCAATTCCCCCTTCATTTCATCACCCATCTTGATTCTTACCCGGGACACCACATCCTGGTGAGATCATGCCACCTCATTCCACTCCACAGTATCCAGGAATCTGCCCACGTGCTGGCCCCAACATCGGAGTTCCCTTCTGGGGGTCCTTTTATCTGATCCACTCTCTGTGTTCCGATCAGTCCGATCCGTCCCCGCTAGACGTTAAACTCGCGGCATACCACATGTTAAACATGGGAAGCTGAGGAAAACCTTAGATACATGCCTATGGAATGACAATTCCCCACGTTCGATGTGGGATTCCTCAGGCTACCGCGCCCTCGAGAATCCCTGTAATAAGGGACAGAAGATAGACATGCCAATCCCCCAACATCAAGACACGCCAACAATTCCCCAGAGTGACCATTCTCTTCACCGAAGGTTATTGCCCCGACCAGACCTCTTGGAGCATCTTGATGGAATCAGCGTAATTAACTGGTGTCCATGAAGATATGGCACCGAGAATGAGATTCATGAATACATATTAAATCTATTATGGAGACCCGTACTTGGTGACAAGCTCTGAGGAGGAATCCACGGAAGGAAGAACAGACATCCCATCATCCCAGTTTCGATCAAGGAGCAAACGTCCCTGAACAAGGAACGGATCCGAACGACTTTATAAATCGAGAATGTGGGTCCACAAGCCATTATTCCTCCCCTGCGTGATGGATGTGCGCGCGCACCCTGGAGAAAGTGTCAAAAACAAAAAATGGTGAACCCGATGTGAAGCTCTTCTCCTCAATATGGAGACCGGGAGCGTTTGGGGTGTCGGAAGATTAGCATGTCACCAGGTCTGGGCACCCAGCACCAGGACATGAAACCCGCCAGGGGTTGGGGCACTCAGGATGTTGAACACTCCGTTCTACGACGTCATCATCATCGATCCCTCTTACCGACCATAGAGGGCGGAATGGTGCTAGACTATTGGTTGTCGATCTCTTTTCCTATTGGAGTTAATGGGTTCATCTCCTTGCTTTCAGGAATCAGATCGCTGCATCCGGATCTCGATCGCCACCTACCCACTGGTGCAGGGGCAGGGGCAGTACTGACGCGGCCACCCCGCATAGTCCCACCTTTTCCATAGCTGATCCGACCGCCGCGACTGTCGGGCACTCACGTCCCCTCTCCCCATCAGAGATTATCCAATAGAGGGTGATCAACAACCTTGTGCATAGGTACGAGGATGAAGGGGTCATCCTTACCAGGGACATGGCCCATTTGTACCTCGATACAATTGCGCCTCACTACCATCGCTACCCCCGATGGCCTCATAGGGAGCCACCGCTCTCTACCCCGACCTTCAACCGTTTCAGGAGTTTATCCCTGGAATGCCTCGACACCTCCCTTCCCTACACCGATGGGGCAGGGGATGTCCAGGTTCGCCCGACCAGAGACTCACTTAAAGGGTTCACAGCAAGGGCCCCCACCAGGCTGCGTCGACGCCGCCGCCCGACTCCCCGGGCCGAGGAGTAGGCAATCCATGTGCCCGCACCGCCGACTCCAACCCATCTGACCCGACGCCAGCTTCAGGAACGAGCGGAAGAGGATGCCCACCCTGGGGCATCAACGTTAGCAACCATTATGGCCCGATCCACTACTGACTCCTATCATCAAACCCTCGTGCACGTTGAGAAGGGGAAGTTACATGCCTGACCCAGATCGAGGCCCCGACCGCCCCATAGGAAAGTTGGGTCGACTCTCCCAGTCGCCGGCACAGGCAATGGCCGTCGTGGACCAATTCGCAGTAGTGCCATCCAGCGTGAAGGCCTACTCCGTGCCATTGTTCTGTAAATTAAAAGGCTTCCCCGTGACAGCTATGCTCCGGGTGGGGCTCTTTCCAGCGCTCACTACACTGGGTACGGGGTCACTTCCCCTACCACCGTCTGCGAGTATGGAACCATTGCATATATGGTCACTCACCCACATAGCGGTCCTCCCCATGTCCCTTTCGACATCTGCCCCAATGCTCCTCATACCCCGGCCTTCGATCCTCTCCGCCCCAGCACCATTGCGACCAGAGGACTCCATGACAGAAATTGGCCCTGCCCCGAGGAGCTACCCAGGGGCAAGAAGGTAGGACATCGTCGCCGCAAGAGAAATGCCAGGGAAGGTCGGACTGGAATCAGACCAGTCTGTTTATCAGACTCTTATGCGGAGTACATCTTGGCGATGGAGCCCTCCCCCCAGTCCTATGAGTCAAGGGCAGGGATAGGGACGCGGCGCGTCAGCCTCGTACTCCCTGAATGCGAGATCCGTATGATCCCCGCATCCCTCCGAAGGTATATCCAGGAGGACGAGGACTTGGCGTACCCCCAGGGATCAAACTTGCAGTTACCATTGGCCTCTCTATAAGAACCTTCCACCTCAGTCAGAGAGGGTGGAGAACTTTTTTGGGGACCGACGGAAGAGTCACGACATGGAACACCCACGGCAAGCACCGACACTGTGACAGGAGTCCCATTCGCTGGCCCATCCTATAGTGACTTGGCAGCCAAGACACTGCAACCCTTAGAGGGAGACTTAGGATTTGGCGGCCAATCGGCATGCTCGCCGTATTCTCCACCGGCCAGCCCAGCGGCCTGCCTCGACACCGCTGTCAGTTCCCCAGCAATTCCCAGGTGATGAGCGGGTCCAGCAAGGGCCAGATCTCGAACCTGAGTCATGGAGCTTCTGGACCGTCCTCACAGCAGGCCACTTCCCCGAGAAGTTTTGGCCAGTCGCAGGATCAGATTTTGATATACCAGAATCGCTCACCCCCGGAGAGTTTGAATGTTTCCACCAAACTCTCCGTGTGACTCACTCCTGTCTTCACCATCAGCAAGCACCTTATCCTGGGAGTCAAGCACATCTCGAGGACATCGGTGAGAAATGTCATCGGGTCGACCTGAACACACTCCCCACGATTCGGCATCCTGAATCACTTAGCCACCACAGGACCCTTCAACAACAATGCATTCAGAGTTTTCAAATACACCGCAAAGTTATTGAGGCGGCCACCCCCTACACGCACGTCCATGGATGGGGGAAGTACGCTGCCCTTCTCCTCAGTATGATTCACCGGTAGCCTGGCTCACTAAGTGGTTTTGAGGGCATTCCCCTGAGGGAAGCAGCGGTCAACATGGCCGACATGTCGGGAGAGGGGAACAATTTCGAACTTCTCGATGGGGACTCACCCCCTGAGGACAGGCTGCTACTGGACCCATCTGGGAGGATTACTCGCCAGCCGAGGAACCTCCTAGGTCTCCCCGCACCCACTGAGGCATTAACATTGAGCTGGAATATCGGCAAGGGTAAGTAACACATTGGGGTTGTCAAGCTCTCCGACCCCTCTGCCTCAGTGCAGAAGGCAGAGGAAGATCCTGAGAAGGCCACGCTGTGCCAAAAGCTTGCTGAGCAAAAGAGGCTGGTCGATGAGCTTCTGGTTGAATGCATTGCAGAGCGGCGACCCGATTACGGTGAACCTAGGCCAGGGCAGCAGGGGCAGGAGCAACTACCCCTCGACGAGATTCTCCCGAGAAACCGCGATCATGTCGTGTTTGCCGACAGAGGAGGGGCTGGAGCTCATGGAAAGAGGGCGCGATATGTTTTTCCAAACCCTCATGAGCGGTGTGATCATCCAAGAGACCTCACTTGGGTTCCTCCCGCTGCCCCAAGAGTCGCTCCACCAGCCGCCCCACGAGCGGCTGAGCTTGACTATCGGATTGAAGAGCCCGACAATGCGCTTGTGTTTAGGGATCCCCATCAGTACAGGAACCCGCGTCCAGACGATCTGATGGCAGCACTCATCGCCCGCTTAGAGGCTCTGGAAACTCGATAGGTGGCGATCCCACCGGACGGCAGGCCATACTCAGCATGGGTGGATGATATTTCGGCACCTCCGGGATTCGAGAACCCCACTTTAACCCCATTTAACGGGACAGGAGACCCGCCACAGCATCTGGCCCACTTCAACTCGAGGTGTGGGCCTATGTTAAGAAATTCAGCGCAGCAGGAGGCCGCCAAACTCCGTTGCTTCGTTCAGACACTAGAAGGGCCAGCATTCGTCTGGTATAGCTAGCTCCCTATTGGATCTGTGACTAGCTGGGAGGAACATCGCAGTAAATTCATCTACTAGTTTAGTTCCACAACTAGGAAGAAGAAAATCGCAGACCTCTTCAGGTGCAAGAAAAGTCCCGATGAGCAAGTTGCGGACTTCATCGCCCGGTGGAAGGGGCTTACATATTCCCTTGACATGCCACTAAATCAGGAGAAATTACTGACAATGTGTGTAGGGAACATCAAGGCAGAGCTGTTTCCTTCTATGATCACTCAAAATTACCCCGGAGGGTTCCGGGACTTCTCAGGCAAGGCCCAGCGCCTCGAAGAATCCCTGCAACAGGCCAGTCAGGCACGCCCACTGCCTCATGTAATCCCTGCAAGGAGAGCGTCCAGAGCTGAGCCCGCTGTTGTGGCCTAGATAGAGGCCCCCAGGCATCTAGAGTTGCTACCAGTGGGGCCATCTCCGAAACCCCATAGGGGTCCGCCTCCATGGGCACAGCTTCTATCCCAGCAGTGACCACCTCAAAATTGGTAAGCGCCTCCGCGCAATGCACCGCCACCACCTAGGCGAGATAATCAGGTTCTGCCTCCTCGACATGCTCCTCTGGCTCCTCATCAGGGCCAGCCTCCAAGATCCCCCTTTCCAGACAGAAGGAATCGGACCTACTCGTTTGACGAGGCCCAGGTCCCCGGTTACTTCCATAGTGCCTTGGAGCAGATAATCATGCGGCTGCCCGAGTGTTGGAAGCCAGAAGAGGCACATCTCACTGATCACTCCAAATACTGACCTTATCACCAGACCCTGGGGCACACCATCCAGCGATGATATGTGTTCAAGGATTGGCTCCAAGACTAGATTGACAACAATATAGTCAGTTTGGGCCCAGCCCTGACATAAGTGGAAGGTGTCTTTGTGAGATCGGATGGTAGTAGTGGCAACGAGAAGGGATGGCAGCAGGTTTTCGACTGTGGGTTCCAGAAGTATAGAGATTAGATGGCCCTAAAGATGGTCCCCCATGCCCATGACATCATCCGTGCACACCTGAATCAGCCAGAGCCCTCATAATCTATGGTTTCTACCTCGGCATTGTCATCCCAGCCTGCCTTTTCCCAGAAGAGCAAGCGGCGGCATCTCAAGAAGAAAGAACGTGCCCTGCCAATGCCTTCGTCATCACGCACTCTTGGAGACTTCATGCCCCCAGAAATGGGGATCCCTCCGAGACTCTTCCCAGTAGTGGATGACTACTCAAGTGACAGTCAGGGGTATTCTTTGGTTAACACCGTAGAGTTGGTAAATCCCTTTTTGACTCCTGAAGATGGGGAATGCCAGGTGGACCTTCCCAATGTCCCCAGTTGTCGCCAACTTCGGCAAAGCCGTGGCTACAAGAATCGCCGGTACATGACAATTGGTATTCCCAGCTAGGCTGTGCACACCACTAAGACTAGACGGCATGCCCAGTGCAGATCTCAACACACGTGGCCCCTTAATCCGGTGTCGACAGGTTCGCCTCTACCACCGTTTGTGTTGCTGGATCTGGAGGAACCACCTCGGTCATGCCGCGACTAGCCCTGCCCTGCCACCAGCCGACCCCAGCCTTCCGGTCCTAATCCGATAGCCACTCTCCGGGCTTCGACTAGTGAACAGCGAGACGTGCCTAGTACCAGTCAGCCACCGGTCCCACCCACAGGGCCCGTCATGCCTCCAATCGCAGAGCGACCTCCTGTATGCAGAGGATCGCGTTTGGCCCGAAAGTATGATGTTTTGAAGCACCTGGACAGCATTCTAGCAAAGATTTCTATCCTTGAGGCTCTTCATCTGTCATCTGAAATGCGTGAGGTGCTCATCGAGGCCCTAAGGAGCCCCCTCTAGTTTGAGACGGAGGTAGCAGCTGCAAAAGCCTTCCACGCTGAGGCATTTGAGAATGTCGAATGCCAGGCAGTTATCTCATTCTCCGGTGAAGATGAAGACCCTTTTATACAGGGGCACATTCTCCCAATGTACATCACTGGCCAGTTCAATGGTGTGGAAGTCTGCCGCTGTCTTGTTGACACGGGTTCTAGGATTAATCTAATCCCAACTCGGACACTGCAGAATCTGGGTCTGTCTGAGGATGATTTAACTCCCTCTGACCTTAGGATTTAGGGGTATGATAGGACCGAGCAAACTCCAGTCGGAAAGATTCTCTTGAAGACCCAGTTCGGTGGCCTAATTTTTAGCACTGAATTCATGGTTGTCTCTCAGGACACCGCCTAAAACACATTGATGGGCAGGCCGTGGATCCACCTTCACTCGGTGGTCCCCTCATCGTATCACCAATGCCTCAAATACTCTCTTAATGGTCGAGTAGGCATGATCCAAGGAGATGTGTCTCCTTTTGCCTCTTGTGAAGCTCGTTACCTGGACATCGACTACTACAAGAGCAAGGATAAGAAGGTTCTGGCAGGTGATGTTGAGCCCGCCGCTGTCAGAAGTGATCCCTGGGCAGGTTTGGATGACACCTACACCTTCCCAATCCATTGGTTGGAGGCCATGACCCCCGATATGGGTCAGTGCTTTGTGGTTTCATGTACAAGAGGAATTCATGTTCCCAGGTCCAAGCGACGGTGGACAATCACCTCGTACTCCTACACCAACCAGGCTCAGGTGATTCCCAAACCTCCTACCCATGTATGGTATCCGGACATCAGGCTCATGGTAATGGTGGTACATCATACATGTCTCTTCCACCGGGATGGAATTAACCGTCTCAAGCCGGCATGCCACTACTGCTTTGATGTCATCAAGTGTGGCCCCTTGGGCAAAAGACCAGATGAGATTGGATCGACTGCCTTCATCACTATGGTCTCAGTGGTGCATGAGTCTCCTGATATGATGACCACTTCCGCCCAAGCCGGCACCAGCTTCCCATAAGGTTTTGGTATCCCCGAAGCAGCTCCCCCCATGGATGATCCCTCCACAAGTGGAGAGGACATGGAAGATGCGCCCCCCGCCTTTGAGGAGGGCGTCTCCACCACGGTCGATGAGTTAGTGCAGGTGAACCTCTATAGAGAGGCGGACCCAAGACCCACATTGGTCAGTGCCGCTATGCCCCCCAAGGAGTAGCAACAATACATAGACTTTCTTAAACAGCACCGTGACGTGTTTTCCTGGAGTTATGATGAGATGCCAGGATTAGATCCTCAGGTAGCCATCCACCGCCTTGGCCTTCCAGCAAACCATAACGGGTTCAAGCAGCCTCCCAAAAAGATGCACCCTTCTCACAGTGCAATGGTTGAGGCTGAAGTTGAAAATCTTATCAAGGAAAACTTCATCAAGGAAGTTCAGTACCCCAGGTGGCTATCCAACATTGTGCCAGTCAGGAAGAAGAACGGGCAGATCAAGGTCTGCATCGACTTCCTTGATCTCAATCACCACTGTCCGAAGGATGATTTTCCCCTTCTAGTGACAGAATTTTTGATTGATGCCACGGATGGGTTCCAAGCCCTCTCTTTCATGAATGGGTACTTCAGGTACAACCAGATCTAGATGGCCCCTGAGGATGAATAGTTCACTGCCTTCAGGGCCCCCTAAGGTACTTTTTGTTACCAAGTTATGCCCTTCTGCCTGAAGAATGCAAGTGCCACCTATTTGTGGGCCATGCATCTCATATTCAAGTCGATTCTTAGGACACTAGTGGAATTCTACGTGGATGATATGGTGGTCAAATCTCGCCAGCGCCAGGACCATCTCAAGGACCTTGAGAAAGTGTTCGGCTTCCTCCGTTCCCACCACCTGAAGATGAACCTGCTGAAGTGTGCCTTCGGGGTCACCTCCGGGAAGTTTCTTGGCTTTGTTGTCAGATACTGAGGCATCGAGATCGACCCGGAGAAGATCAAGGCCATCAACCAGATGCCTCCCCCGAGCAATATTCGGGAGCTTCGGGGTCTCCAAGGCCACTTAGCCTACATACACCGATTCATTGTGAATCTGGCCGAAAAGTGTAAGCCCTTTTCTCGGATCATGAAGAAAGGTGCCACCTATGAATGGGATGAAGAGTGTTAGACTTCCTTTGAGAAAATCAAGCAGTATCTGCTCCAACATCTGGTCTTGATTCCACCCATCTCCGGGAAGCCACTGGTCCTTTACGTGACCGCCCTGGAATGGTCCCTCGGTGCACTTATCACCCAGAAGAACAAGTAGGGAACATAGAACAACCTCTACTACCTCAGTCGCATGCTCCTCAATACAGAAATTAGATATTCTCCCATCGAGAAGACCTGCCTGGTGCTCATATTTTCCGTACCGAAATTGCGGCACTACTTGCAGCACCACGAGGTACAGCTGGTCTCTTAGGTAGACCCGTTGAAGTACATCCTAAACCGACCTATGTTGAATGACCGACTAGCACGGTGGGCGGTGATCCTCCAGCAGTTCGACATTAGGTTCATGCCTCATAAGGCTATCAAAGGATAGGCATTGGCAGACTTTCTAGCGGCTCACCCAACCTCCGTAGATCAGCCAATGGATCTAGGTTTTCCTGATGATGTAATCCTCTCTGTTGATCATGTCATCCCGTGATGGCAGATGCACTTTGACGGTGCCTCTCGGAGCCCCACTGGTAGGAGAATCAACGAACCTAGGCTCAACAGAGCGGGCCTGGGTATCATCTTCATCACCCCAGAGCAAGACGTCCTGCCATATTCGTTCCTATTGTCATAGGGCTGCACCAAAAATGAGGCAGAGTATCATGCCCTCATCACTAGACTTGAGTAGGCACTTGAGATCGATGTGCCCCATCTGCATGTGAAAGGGGACTCCGAGCTGGTCATCAAGCAGGTCAATGGTGACTATGTTTTCAGAAAGCCAGAACTCGTGCCATTGTTAGAGTGTACGCTCCATCTAATGTCTCAATTCCCTTCTTGTTCATAGGTCATTAATATTCCACGGTCATAGAACGGTCAAGCAGATGCTTTGGCTAGCCTGGCTGCGTCACTTGTGGAGCCCGAACAGGACGACCTGATTATCCACATGGCGCAATGGAGAGTCGTTGCTCCCGTTACCCTGGAAGATGATCGTGGCCCATGGGTGAACCATCTGACCACTGGTTCCCCTACGTCAGGAGCCCCGGGTACTTTATATGCGGTGATCGAAATAGTTCATGATTGGAGGAAACCCTTGGTTGAATACCTTCAACATGGTAATCTTATGTTAGACCAGGTTGAGAGTGAGTGAATCTGATGTCGCGCACTGCAGTTTACCCTTTAGAGCAGTCCCATCCTTGAGAAGATCTTCTATAGAAGCGTATTTGATGGTTTTCTCTTACATTGCCTTCAAGGATTCGATATCCCATAGGTCATACAAGAGGTTCATGCTGGTTCCTGTGGCGCCCATTAGGCCAGGTCAAAGTTGTCTCACCAAATTTGGAGGTTGGGGTACTTCTGGCCCTCCATGATCTATGACTGCATCGAGTTTTCCAAGAGGTTCCATGTGTTCCAAGTTCATGCTAACTTTGTGCATCAGCCACCAGAGCCTCTCCACACTACCAAGTATTCTTGTCCCTTTGTAGTCTGGGGGTTGGATGTCGTAGGACCTTACCCACCTGCGACGACACGCCAATGTTGGTTCATTCTAACCGCTACGGATTTCTTTTCCAAGTGGGCAGAGGAAATTCCGCTCAAGGAATTCAAATCCCGTTCTATTTCTGACTTCATGATTTCCAATATCATCTATCGATTTAGAGTACCTCATGCTATCCTCACAGATAATGGAACCAAATTCCGAGCGGTCGAGTTGAAGAAATTGTACGCCAAGTAAAATATTCGCTCTAAACATACCTCCCGCTATCATGCGCAGGTGAATGGATAGATCGAGGTGTTTAAAAAACCCTCTCTAACATTATACAAAAAATGGTTGGTCAGAAGAAGAAAAGTTGGCCGGACAATCTTCCCAATGCCCTATGAGCTTATCAGATGACGACTCATAATTCCACCCAGGTGACCCCGTATTCCCTGGTGTATGGATCTGAGGCCATCCTGCCCATCGAAATTCAGTTTCCCTTATTGTGCATGGAGGTCTACGACCAGCAAGCTCCGGATAGAGTTTCTAAAATCCTACTAGCTGAATTGGAAGCACTGGACCAGAATAGGCTTCGCACTTTGCACAACCTGGAAAGGCATCAGAGCAGAATGGCTTGAGCTTTCAATAAGAAGGTTCGCCTCCGCTCTTTCCTGTAAGGTGACCTGGTATTGGCCCTTAGGGCGCCAATGATTCCCGGCAGGAAACCACCCAAGTTGGAGCCCAAATGGGAGGGGCCTTTTATCGTCCATAAGGTATATCCCAATGGTGTGTACTCTTTGGTGACCATGGATGGCGAGCGTTTCACTCCTCCCACCAATGCCAAGTTCCTCAAGAAGTATGTTTCCTAACCCTACGGGGTCCCCCATGACCTTAAACTAGATAATGGTCCTGCATGACCCTAAACTGCACCCGGTCCTACATGACCCTAAACTGCATTTGGTCCAGCACGACCTTAAACTGCATTTGGCCCTACATCTAGGCCCCTTTGGTATGAGTTTTAATACCTTAAACTAAGATCCTTGTGGTCCAGCATGACCTTAAACTGCATGCTCATCCTCACTTCAAGATGTTAAACTGCAAGATGGTCAGGCTTTCCTAACCGAGGCCCATCCTTAGGCCCCTTGGCCTTCTCGGGACCCTTAGCCCCAGTCCTTACCCAGAGTGTGCAGTGTGGTGTAGGATTATGTCCTCATTCACGATGGGTTACCCGCCGCGCTGTACACATTCCTGGGTGAAATGCCTCTCATCGTCCTACATGATGTTAAACTGTGATTCTAGAACTACGTGCGGCTTGATTCCCATCCTTATGGGATACGTAGGACCGCATCAATGTCTAGGTTTCAGGTCCAGCCCCATCTCTTAGAAGATCCCACGATCTCCCGTTCACCTCGGTCTCTTGGCATGTCCCTCCCCATGAGGGGATATATAGGTGTGGTACAGGGTTTTTGGCACCATGCCCCCTTCTCTCGGGAATCTTCCATCTTTTGGCCGCTCTCAAACTGAGCCCTTAAACCCATTCCAGTGGTCCACTAATGTGCTCAGAGTACTCTATTCTAGGACCTGGAGTGTCAAATTTGACTGAGGCTATTTTTTGTCCACTTTTCAAGCTTCATGCTCCCTTTCATTCGAGCCCCCGTTATCTTTCACACCCAGAGGGACCCCTAAGAACTGCTTGGATACAATGCCTAAGGGCTCTCCTACCATCACAGGCCGACGCCCCCAAGGGTTTCATACAACAAATCGATACAAATACCGCATTGTGAACATGATCAGTGGTTGATTCTCATTTGTTTTTCCCCATTTTAGGCTAACATGACAGGATGTTGTGTTGCGAACATGGTCAGCAGTAATCCTCAGTCGCCACACTGGCTCCTTCAGGCCCTGAATATTGGTTACATGATTCACATCATGTTCCACCCCATCGTGTCAAGGTTTAATCTTGACACTCCTTGCAATAACCCTCAGTGAACCTCCACACGTCAGGCGGACAAAGCTGCGTGACGATGTCTCTCGGGGCTCCCGCGATCTGAGCGCTAAGATTATATGCTTGGTTTTTCTCTAAGGACCATGCGCAGCTTGACCCTCATCCCCATGGGAAATGAGGATTCACCCATACATTGCGTTTTGGGACCATATCAACTGGAATCTAGTGTCTCCTGCCCCATGATTGTTGGACCCTCGTCAGCTCCTTGGCACGAGGCTCCTCTCCTGGAATCACGCGTGGTGATGGTATGAGGTTATGTCCTCATCTACATCGGGTATGCGTTATCACATCATGTGTATTCCCCCAGGTCCAAGCCATATGACCTTAAACTGTGTTGGTTTGTCCTACCACACGACCATAAACTGTGATGATATTGTCCCTGCCGCACGACAAAAAACTGCACTACATTGTGGTGACCTCTCCATAGGGGACATCACGTTGGGTATTGGTCAATTACCATACCATTTGTCAACGCCTGTATATGTCTTGATTATTGTGGTGATTCCAAGAATTTCTACCCTTGGCCAGTCTCTCCACAAAAGAAAAACCATTCACCTTTAAGGACAAACCAGATATATCAAATGCTGCTTCTTTTGGTGCGAGGGCTAGACCCGCACACCTATTTCATCCTTTGAGCAGGTACCATGCTGCGTCGTGCCACACTTCAAGAACTACGTATGGATTGATTCTCATCCTTATGAGATACGTAGGAGCACCTAGTCACTTCCCCACAGGCCCAACCTAACTTTCATTTTCGGTCCCTTGGCCTAAACACTTATCTAAGGAGCACATGGTAAGAAGGACCTTCTCCTCATTCACATCGAGTTTCGCAACCACTTTACAGTGTGTCTCCCACTTCCCTTGCACTTTGGTCCGAGCTGTAAGACCTTAAACTAAGATCCTTTCCAGAACTATGTGTGGCTTGATTCTCATCCTTATAAGGTATGTAGGAACGCCCAGACATTTCGTCATGGGTCTAGCCCTAGGGGTTACCAAATCCCGTCCCTCCTCACTGTCGACCCCTTGGCCTGGCTTCTTGGGGAGTGGTGTAATTGTGACATCTACCCCGAATAAGTTTTAGATGCCTCATAGTAATGTTGTGAAGTGACATTTCTCTCTCCAAAGAGATCCATTCTGAAAATTGGGATGATACGTGACCAGATTAATACATCTTCCTAATGCGCCTCCACCACGGTGGTGCAATTTTGGGAGTGTTGGATTCTATTCGAACAAACCACCACTCCACTTTCCATGTTTTACATACCCCTTTATTGGGATCTTCACCCCCTTTCATGTTTGATGGGACCCCCTAACAGTATGGATGCTCGACCTGTGGTCCGCCTACTGTAACAATATGGATGATAGACCTTTGGTCCGCCTATTGTAATAGTATGGATGATTGACCTATGGTCCACCTTCTGTCCTGGGCCAATGTTCCAAAAGACTAGTCATGCTTGACGGGACCCCCTAACAGTATGGATGCTTGTCCTGTGGTCCTCCTTCTGTAACAATATGGATGATAGACCTTTGGTCCGCCTGTTGTAACAGTATGGATGATTTACCTATGGTCCACATGCTGTCCTAGGCCAATGTCCCAGAAGACTAATCGACGATATTTGAGTTAGGCCCCGTGTTGTGAACATGGTCAGTGGTCATCCCTCATTTGTTTTCCTTATTACAGGCCAATGCGATATGGAGCTGCATTTCCGCCACGGTTAACAGTTATCCTCCATCATTGCACCCCCAATAGTGTTCCGAATTTGGGTAATGTGATTCACCTTTTTCATCTCCCTATGTTCAGATGGATTTCAATGCCCCCGGCATTGCCCCACTCATGTGTTAGAGCACATTGAGGAGAAAATACATCGATCGGTCTGAGGTCCCCTCCATTCGGCCGAACATCCCTCTTCTCCTCAGGAGTCCAAGCCCGATTTCGGATGCCTGAAGCTTGGTTGATGCCCCACAGTCAGACGAAATGATAACATGGGCATCCTTTATTTCTCACATTGGGTGCGACCCACATGAGATTAGGGGTGAGTTTTTATTCATTTCAGGATTATGGTTGACAATATAAACCAAAGGTACATATAAATAGATTGGTCTATAAATTGGATAAAAATATTGAGCAGTGAAAGAAAAAAAGTTCATGAGATGGCCAAAACAGAGCCCTTAAGGATCAGCAAGCTAGATTGACCTTTCCAACAATGCTACCCTTTGGTTGGTAGCCTCCAGGACTGCTTCTCACTCCCTGAAGACTCTATCTTCATCAGAAACCGTGGAGCGCAGTTTTCCAATCCTAGCTTGTGTCTGTGCCCGTTCGGTTTGAAGTACGGTCATCTGGTGACTCGACTCCATCAATTGTTCTTGGGTGTCAGCCAGCTGGGCCGTCAGTTGCTCCACGAGCTCAGAGAACGTAGCAATGAAGAACTCCTTCTCTGTCGCCTGCCCTTCGAGGTGCCGGAATTCCTGCCCCGCCCTCAGAAACGCTTGGGTGCTCACCAATCATTCCCAACACTGGGCAACATCGGTGCACCGACCGCTCTCACGTATCTTCTCGGCCATGTAATCATGGATCGTCAGATGAAGGAATTGAGCATCAGCCCTTCCAACACACAGGAAGCGTAGCCAGGTCTGGAGTGATCCCATCCGCCTCAGCCAATCCATTTGAGGCTGGTTGAGAAAGCACTGGATACACTTCCACCCTCTGTGTCGTGTCATCCGGCTCTCCTCGACCGCTTCCGAGTCTGAATCGTCTATCTCCTTGGGATCAGTTGGCCGGTATGCAGGAAAGGCAGCCAGTAGGTCAGCAGTAGGATCTGCCTTGGGGATTCCTTCATGGGGAATAGGATTCTCGATGCCCGAACAACCTTCCTCTCTCGCCCCGACAGCGACGATGCCTTTGTCAGCTTTCGGCCTTGCTCCAATGACAGCACCACTGATGTCCGCCGCCCCCTACTCACCAATTGTTGGTGCCGACTCAGTTTGGGAGGTATGTTCTGGATGAGGATGTATGTCCGCCACTGGTCCACTCATGGACGGCCTGGGCTCAGTAGCCTGACAAGCCTCCAACTCTGAGATCACTATAAAAATAGCATCCTGATTAGTTGGGTTTTCTGACAGTAATCACCAGTAGTGAAGTAGGGGACTTACAGGAACACAGAGCGTCAGCCTCTAGTGTGCTGGCTGTTATAGGAGTTATCGTGGCAGGAGACCCCTCTGTACTTGTTAGTTAGATAATGGGTGTCGGAGCCCCATCCTATCCCACTGGCGCCTCTCCTCCTTCCTCTATTGGGGACTCCTAATCAGTGCTTATGTGATCCTGAGTGAGGTAGGGAAATGAATTAGAAATTACAGAAGAGAATGGATGAAGAAGGAAGGTGAACGAGGATAAAGACAAACCTCGTATATCTCGGTTATGTCGATATTAGAGCTGATGATCTCACCGCTCTCCCAGAGACTCCCTTGGTAGGCTTCCCCCTGTGATCCCTCACCTTCGGGTTCTCATTCTCCTTCATCTTCTCTTTCGCCTTCATATTCTCCTGTTTCCTCTTCCCCTTCCGACTCCTCATCACTATCACCTTCTCCCGGCGGCATCACTTCTGGTTCATGCTCTTGGTCGAGCAACACTTTCACCAGGAAAGGTGGCTCCATGCGCCGACCCCTTTGGCATGTGTATGTGTCCATGGCTGTTAGATATGCATGCCGCCGATGGAAGTTTATTCTGTCGGTAACTCGAATGAGCCCGACCTCTGGCAGCTGGATCTCGTCCCGCATTATCTTCTGCCAGATGGCTTCAACGCTCAATGATTATCACAGAGTCATCCAGGCTGACCACAATGCCAGAAGGATTGCATCTTGGGAAGTTTTTATTAGGTATCTTATCTACTTCCTGGGTAGCTCTTTGGCCGCCTCGTGTATCCCCCCTCTAGGCAACGAGGTCGCAGCGACACCTTGTGATGTCCCCGCTACTGAGGTCCCGACCTGCGCATGCCTCGCTGCCTGGAGCACCCCTGGTTCCCCCCTTCTACCAGCACCTTGCCTACTCCCCCATTGGCCATTTTCCATGAGGGTAGTCTCGAGTTTCCTGACTTGCTTGCGTAAAATCCCCTCAGGATACGCGATGGTCCAGTTTTTGGCATACTCGATTGATAGGCCAGCGTCGACCCCAGTGGGAGGAAGGGTAATGACGTCACCAGAGCTATAAGTGGTGAACATTAACCACATCTGGTGAAGGATTCAGGGATTCTTCTCCTCCCTGATATTCATGAATACCTTATTCGTCATTCGCTGGAGGCACCCGAACTGCCTGGAGAATCGGGACGGCACATAAGTCTCACAGATTATCTTCCCGTCAATCTGAGATACAAGCACCCCGCCTCAGATGCTCTGGAAGTATTCTTGTTGCTCCAATGAGCCTTTCAAATTGTCCACCATCTAGCCGACCAGGGTAGGGAACGTGTTGAAGTTGAAATTGGCATGGTTGCCGAATCAGATCCTTACGCCCTCCTCGTTGAGCGTCATCGGTGCAACCCCGACAATATTCAAGAGAGATGGCCGCAGGCCGTTTCCCGGAGGACGAATGACGTTCGGAAAGGTGTACCCACCAAGATGAGCTGCCACCTAGCCATGAAAGATCTGTAAGGGGCCACATACCCTCCAAGGCGACCCCCCTCGTGAGATGCGTCCCAGAATGGCATACAACCTAGCCAGCACAGGGACCCCCATATTGAACCTTTTGTTGGCATCCATGGTGCCCGCCATCACTAGAGTTGTTGGACGGACGCTCATCCTCGCGTCTCACACCAGCAGGAGCCACCTGCTCAGGAAGGTGGCAAGGAACCCAGCTTATCAGATGTTCGGGTCCCAGGCTTCAATGACATGGTAGCCCCACGATTGGTATCACTCTGCCTCTAGGGTCCCTCAGTATGATCCATTCTTGCTCCTATGAGTTATGGTTTGGCATCGTTTTCCCTATCCCGGCATCTTGACCGCTAGGTCCTTCTCCAGGAACTGGCTGAACCAGTCCTTGTAGGTGATGTCCTTCAAGAAATCCTTGACCTGCAGCCTCTCCTTGGCTAGATCCAGAATGTGCCACGTCATCATGGGGGTCCTTGACCTGTCTTCCAAGGTGCTCATTGGAGGAATGAACTTGTTTAATTGGTATCCCTCCAGTGGGATACCTCTGATTCAGTGAACATCCCAGAGGCTGATGCCAACCTCCCCATGGTGAAGATGGAATGTGTTGGTATTAGGGGACCATCAGGTAAACAGCTCCGGCCCGAGTTCAGGTTGACGGTAGAAGTGGAACTAAGACGTCCACACCACCTCGAACAGACCAATGTGTCGCTGTTTGGCCCCAAATTGGTCACACGTATAGTGAATCCAGTACACCCAGGCCCACTCATTGGTTAAGTTACCTCCGGACTGCAAGTCCCAATCTTGCAGCCAGCCCTTAGTGTCGTCCGTGATGCTCTGACAGAATGTGATCGCATAGAGGGCTGGGGAGCTCTCTCCAACAGGATCACCCCCATCAATGGTCCTGGTCCTCAGGTTCAGGACATACACATCCATGTGTCTGGTCTCTATGGCAGGATGACCATTGTTGGTAATGTTATAACAGGGAAGGTTGTCCTCCAAGGTCACCCATGACCGCGGTGTGTCCACCTCGAAGCCTGATAGTGGAACCTCCTCTAGGATTCCGAAGTTCCAAAGCGGGAGGTTGTTGGATAGAGGATACTATTTTTGGGTTGGGGTCAGCAGGTTGAACAAGGTAAGGTTGTTGGAAACAACCACCTTGGCACCATAAACCTCTTCATTTGCCGCCATTTTAGCTCTACAAGTGGCGGCTTCACCCTCATCGACTTGGTTCGCAGCCATCTTGAGTTCTTTGAGAGTTGCACGAAATCAGGATGAGGTGCACAGAATAGGAAAGAGTTGCGTGAAATCTGGACTTACGATGCATAATTCAGGAGTTGGGTGTGAAATCCGCAATAATTGGCACGAAATCCGCAACAATTGGCGCGGATTATCCCGAGTTTGTGCGGAAATATGCCCGAAACTCGGAAGGAATTGCACACTGCCAAAGCGTTTTTTACGTGCATCCGCAGAAGCAATTTCGCGTGTGAGAGCGTTCAGAATGTCGCATGGAAAATCTTAAGTACGGAACATGTGACCCAGGGCCCCTTTTTATAGGTGAGGCCAGGGTTTCGCGCCGTGCGGAAAGAGAATTCTGTGCCGAACTGGAGTTTGACGCTCCCCTTTGGCTTTTGCGTGCAAAGTTCCCACGAAATCCACCACTTCGGCATTTTGGCGTTTCCCTCGGAATCCGATCGTTGCGATCTCTCGCCGATCCAATTCCGAGGGGGGGGGCATTTATAGACTCCGAAAATGTCCGTAATTCCTAAGGGAAGTTTCGAAATGACGAAGCAAAGTCATATTCGGACTCGAAGGCCTGGTCTGGAATGCCCAAAAGTATTGCACGAAAATAAAGATGGTTTGCGCAAAAAAATGTTGCCCGTACGAAAGGAGTCCGGGATTCACAAAAGGATCCCAGCGCCAGCGCGCAATTTTGCGCGGCCGCACCCGCGTTGTTCTCTTTTACGTGCCGCCATCCCTAGCGCGCAATCTTTCACGCACCGCCTAGATTCCGCAATTCTATAAGCCTGTAAATAAAATGATACCCCTTCCATTTCTAGGTTGTGGAATTTTTATCGGCTCTCGTGCATGAAATAGGACTCCCGCACGCGTAATATGACATTCATGTATTGACTCTTTTTGCGAAACCTTGCCCCAGGATCCGCCTTTGCGCGCAATCCCACTGGATTAGATAAAATCCCAAACCCCTCAGGGTTCCTCTGTTGCACGCAATCTCTCCCATTGCGTGCAAAATGTTCCAATTGCGCACAATCCCTTCGCGCAGTGCGACCTTTGCTTAGGATTCGGCCGTTGCCACTTGCGCGCAATTCACCTCATTTGCGCGCGATCCTCCTAGCCGCGCACAATCCACCTTCCCCAATTACATGCCATCCCGGTGTTTTGCACGCAATTCTTCTCTTTGCGCACAATCCCTAGGACCCCTCACCTTGACGCCCCCGGGCGCCTCCCTGCGTAGACGCCCGATGTCCTCCATACCAGGCATGCATGTCATGCACTGTTTTCCTGTGCGGCCTTCCAGGCTCATGCGAAGTAACCTCAAGGTCCCTTGGGTGGTGTTTCCCTTTGCGTTGCTTTGCCTTATGCTCCTTTTCATAGGCACGCTAACGGCTATTTCTTCTTCGCATAGCCACGCTAACGTGGACCCCTTGATGGTTTTCCCTGTGGCCCCCCTTCACTACGGCCTGGCTGATGCCTTCCCTCCCACAAGGGGTAGAGGGTTCCTGTCATATAAGCCCTAGGGGTGTGGTGCAAACCCACCTCATCCGATCTGCATGACGTTAAACTGCCAAGCACCTCGTCCTCAACACATGACGTTAAACTGTGATCTGACCCCGTGCCTCACACGCAGGGCCCCCTGGCTCAGAAATTCTTTACGCTGCTTGTCTCCACGGGAATGGAATCTTCCTCACATGGAATGATATCCTCCCTTTCGGAGTGGCGTTTTTCCATGAGGGAAGGTCTACCTCAGAGCGTAAGCCCCTAGCCTCTTTTGTGGAAGGTATCACCCATGCACCTCTGTACTTCCCCACTGCCAAGGCCAGTGGAGGGCGTGATAGGGAACGAGGCATCTCCTTTGTCTGGTCTCAAATCCCTCTCCCTCTGCGCTTTTTCATACTTCGGGCCTCCATCCTGGAGTAAGTCCCAACAATAAGGGCCGCTCAATGCATAAGCCCCTCTCCGCTTCTCACGGACGCACCATTCGCGACGTGATCATCTGGTCCTTGTTGCTTCTTATTTCTCACACCGAGCATGACTGACGTAAGCTTAGAGTGAGCATTGACTATGACATCCTCACATGGGACACATCAGAGTGTAAGCCCCATCCCAGCGAACTACGAGGACTTTGATCCGTGCTAAGGTACGGTACGTAGGAAGCCTCCACGAGGTTTAAGCCCACCACCCGGTTGTTCCGACCCCCCTCGCGTCGGTTCACCAACTCCTTGGGCCTATTTAGAGTGTAAGCCCCAAATGTCGTCTCGCATGAAGCTAAACTGTATGTCATCCCGCATGATGTTAAACTGTATGTCGTCCCGCGTGACGTTAAATTGTATGTCGTCCCACATGACGTTAAACTGTATTTTCTCATCCCGTATGACATTAAACTGTATGTCATCCAGTACGACATTAAACTGTATGCCTCATCCCGCATGACGTTAAACTGCATCACCCGAACTATGTGGACTTTGATCCGTGCTAAGGCATGGTACGTAGGAAACCTCCACGCGGTTCAAGCCCACCACTCAATCGTTCCGACCCCTTCGCGTCGGTTTGCCAACATGGGCCGCCTCAGAGCGTAAGCCCCATATCCACCATTATGGGCCACCTCAGAGTGTAATCCCCATCCCATCTAACTATGAGGACTTTGATCTGTGCTAAGGCACGGTACATAAGAAGCCTCCATGAGGTTCAAACCCCCCTTCATTTCATCACCAATCCTGATTCTTACCCAGGACGCCACATCCCAGTGGGATCATGCCACCTCATTCCACTCCACAGTATACGAGAAGCTGCCCATGTGCTGGCCCCAACATCATAGTTCCCTTCAGGGGGTCCTTTTATCTGATCCACTCTCAGTGTTCCGATTAGTTCAATCCGTCCCCGCTGGACGTTAAACTCACGAAATACCCCATGTTAAACATGGTAAGATGAGGAAAACCTCATATACATGCCTAGGGCATGCCAATTCCCCGCGTTTGATGTGGGATGGCTCGGGCTTCCGCACCCTCGAGAAGCCCAATAATAAGGGACAGAAGACATACATGTCAATCCCCCAATGTCAAGACACGCCAACGATGCCCCATTGTGACCATTATCCTCACCGAAGGGTGCTTCCCCGACCATACCCCTTGGAGCATATTGACGGAAGTAGCGCAATTAACTGGTGTCCATGAAGATATGGCACTGGGAACGAGATTCACAAATACGTCTTAAATCTATGAGGGAGACCCGGACTAGGTGACGAGCTCCAAGGAGGAATCCACGGAAGGAAGAACCGACATCCCATCATCCCGATTTTGATAAAGGGGCAAACATCGTTGAACAAGTAATGGATGTTTCCCGCCTTTGGAAATAGGGAATGCGGGGCCACAAGCCGCGCGTCCTCCCCTACGTGACGGATGTGCGCACGCGCCCCAGCGAAAGCGTCGGAAACAATAATAACAGCATGAGTAGTTCAGAAATATTTAATTAAATCAATACTAACATGTCATATTAACCTATAAAATTAGTGGAATTCATAAAAAGTCTCAAATTACATTTATTTGGGTATTTATAACATCAATTATGTTAATATTTCATTGATAAGGTAAAAACTGCATCATCATTATGTCTTAAATAAATTAAATTATTTAATTTATAAAAATTATAGATAAAATACCATTATGTAGTAAATATTTTTATCTTTCTAATGAATATTTATAGTCGAATTTATCTTATGTATAACCCTATATTAAAAATGTTTTACTTATTAAACTTTGATTTTAACTCTTTTAACTCTTCTTTAAATAAAATAATAATAGGTGTACTAATCTAATCCTAGTGGACCTAAATGGTAATATTTTATTCCTAAGGTTGTTTTCGGTCGAATTACACTTATCCAATAGAATTAGGACATGTGTTAGGGTAATAATATTATCATATTTACCCTTAATTACCCTATTTACTTTTAACCGTGGTAAATAAAAGTAAAATGTTACTATTAACCAAAAATTGTTTTTATCTTATTGAACAACATTTTACTCCTTGATATTAACCATGTCTCTCAGAGTTTCAAAATTCAACTCACATAATCAGTAAAATTATGTTTTATGTACAATTGCAAATGCTCCTAGGAGGTGGGTAAAAGACGGTGAAAAGTTCAATAAAATTTTAATATATCTAAA
This sequence comes from Viscum album, assembly GCA_963277665.1. Taxonomy (NCBI): domain Eukaryota; kingdom Viridiplantae; phylum Streptophyta; class Magnoliopsida; order Santalales; family Viscaceae; genus Viscum; species Viscum album. The sequence goes on along the minus strand of OY728129.1, from coordinate 1,704,801,563 downwards.
ATTATTATAAAATGACTCCAATGAATTAAATTGAACTTATATAAGTATTATGTATATATTTTGACCTAAAATAAATTTAAGTAAAATAAATGATTATTTAAATAAAAAATCGGTTTTAACCAATAACTCAGTGTTTTCACTATTCATCAAAAATTGAAAGTTTTCAGAAAAAACATAAAAATTTCACCCTAGGCTAATTTTGATATCCCGAATCCAAAAATGAAGTCCATTTTGAAAGATAAAATTTATAAAATTTAAAAAAGTGGGTATTACTATTCATAACAGCTAGTTTATATTACATTTTAATATCATATAGTTGTTTAGTGAAACTCGGTATTGCGTACAACACACGTTATCATGGAAGGTCGTGATTGCGTGTAAAGAAAGCCAAGGTAGTGTTGTGTGTAGTGAAATATTCCTTTGATGTTGTGTATAACATAAGACATAAAAAAATATACTTCTCACAAACTATCAGGGTGTTACATTCTACCCCCCTTAAAATGAATTTCGCCCTCAAAATTTGTCACTTCGTAACAAACAGATGAGGATACCTCTCCCTCATCATATCCTCAAGCTCCCATGTATCTTATTCTAATTGGTGGTTCCTCCATAAAACTTTCACCAAGCAAGTGGTATTATTTCATATAACTTGTTTTCTATGATCTAGAATCTCTATCAGTTGTTCTTCATAAGAAAGATATTGCACCAGTGGTACAACTTCTAAGATTAGTAAATGTGAAGGATCAGGTATGCAATTTCTCAGGAGAGATACATGGAACACATTATGAACTTGAGAGAGATTTGGTGGAATCTCCAATTGGTAAGCTACCTTCCCAACAAGATTCAGTATTTTGAAAGGACCGATATACCTAGGGCTTAGCTTGCCCTTCTTTCCAAATCTCATTACTCTCTTCCCAGGAGATATTCATAAGAACACTTATCACCCACTTCAAACTCTAGGTCTTTTCTTCGGTTATCGTCATAACTTTTTTGTCAACTCTGAGCTGCTCTTATGGGTTGTTGAATAGATCAGACCTTTTCTGCCATCTCATCAACAAGATCAGATACTAATAGCTTTCTTTCCCCAACTTCATCCTAGCAAGTTGGAGTTCGGAATTTCTTTCCATAGAGAGCTTCATAAGGAGCCATCTGAATACTAGAGTGAAAGATATTATTATAATAAAATTCCATCAAAGGTAGGTGTTGATCCAAACCACCTTTTAAATCCATAGAGTAAGATATCAACATGTCTTCTAGAGTTTGAATTGTCCTCTCAGAATGACCATCTGTCTGAGGATGATAAGCAGTGCTGAAACTCAACTCTGTATGTAGAGTATGCTGAAGACTTCGCCAAAACTTCGAGGTCAACCTCGAATCCCGATCAGATATAATGGAAAGTGGTACTCCATACAATCTTACCACTTCCATCACATATATCCTAGAAAGCTGATCCAGAGAGAAATCTTTTCTAATAGCAATGAAGTGTGCCGACTTCTTAAGACGATCAACTATAACCTAGATATCATTATTGCCCTTGGATGTTTTAGGAATTCCAATGATAAAGTCCATAGTGAAGTTTTCCCATTTCCATTCTGGTATGGGTAATAGTTGTAACATCCCCTTATACTTCTGTCTCCCAGCTTTAACTTGCTGACAAACCAAGCATCGAGGGACATATTCAGCAACATCTCTTTTCATGCCATCCCACCAGAAGTACTCTTTCAGGTCCCTATACATCTTTGTGCTTCCATGATGAATATAGAATGAATAACTATGAGACTCATCCAGCAGCTCCTTCTTTAATTTTGGGATGGGAGGAACAAAAACTTGATTCCTAGACCTTATTATCGCATCAAAATCAAGGTTGAATTCAGGAACATTTCTCACCTTCTTTTGTAACTCTACATCTTCTTTCTGCTCCTCTTTAATCTTCACATGCATAGATGGTTGAACATTCATTTGAAAAAGATAAGATTTTTCCCCTTCCATTATAATTCCAAGATCCATCCTTTGTAAATCCATAAATATTGGATCTTTTGAGATCCTCATCATGGATAAGATAGCATGGTCTTGTCGACTTAATGCATCTTCCACCTTGTTTGCTTTCCCAGGGTGATAATGAATTGAGCAGTCGTAGTCCTTAATCAACTCCAACCATATTCTTTGGTGAATATTCAGATCCTTTTGTGTGAAAATATACTTTAAAATTTTATGATCAGTATAAATATCACACCTTTCACCATAAAGATAATGCCTCCATATTTTTAATGCAGAGATTACCGAGGCTAACTCCAAATCATGAGTTGGGTATTTTTTCTCATGGATTTTCAACTGTCGTGAGGCATAAGCTATCATATCATTTTGCATGAGAACACACCCTAGTCCCTTATTGGATGCCTAACTATAGATCACAAACCTTTCTCCACTAAATAGCAGTGTAAGCACAGGTGCACTGGATAACCTTCATTTTAACTCTTTGAAATTCTCTTCACACTCCTCCGTCCAAACGAACTTAACTCTTTTTCGATTCAACCTGGTGAGTGGATTAGATAACCCTGAAAAATCTTTCACAAAACGTTGATAATATCCATCCAGACCAAGAAAACATCGGATCTCAGTTAGTTTTGTTGGTCTCGACCATCTTTCGATAACCTCTGTTTTTTGCTGGATCCACAGATATCCCCTCTTTTGATATTATGTGACCCAAAAAATGAAACTTTTTGAAGCCAAAATTCACACTTGGTAAATTTGGAATAAAGATTCTCCTTTATCAGGGTCTTTAATATAATTCTCAAGTGATCTTCATGTTCTTCCTTGCTCTTTGAATAGACAAGAATATCATCTATAAAGACTACCACAAACTGATCAAGATAGTCTCTATAGAATCTATTAATCAGATCCATGAAGATAGCAGGGGCATTAGTAATACCAAATGGCATCACTATAAATTCATAGTGTCCATACCTTGTATGGAAATCCTTCTTTGGTATATCCTCTCTTTTGACCCTTAATTGATGATACCCTGAACGGAGATCAATCTTGGAAAAGTATTGAGCTCCACGTAGTTGGTCAAATAATAATCAATGTGTGGGAGAGGATATTTGTTCTTGATAGTGATCTTGTTAAGTTCTCGATAATAAATGCAGAGTTTCATTGATCCATATTTCTTCTTAACAAATAGAACAGGTGCTCCTCAAGGTGACACACTAGGGCATATGAATCCTTTATCAAGATTCTCTTGGAGTTTCTTCTTCAATTTCTGAAACTCAATTGGGGACTTTCTATAAGGTGTCTTTGAAATAGGCATAGCACCCGGTATGAGTTCTATTGAAAACTCAACATCACGATTTGATGGAAGACCTGGAAATTCCTCCAGAAAGACATCATCAAACTCCCTTACAATGGGTGTATTCTTAATCATGAGTTTCTTTCCAACCATTTGAGATAAATAAACTTCATTTAGTGGAATCAAGACCCATAAGATGGAAGAAATTTCCACTGGAAGGTCATGTTCATCCTTGCATCGATAGATGATCATAGATTGATCTGGAATATGAAATGTGACTTCCCTTATTTGGAAATTGATATGAGCTCCATATTAAGAAATCTAATCCATGCCAAGAATCACATCGAATTCCACTATAGGAAGGATCACAATATTTTTAGGAAGAACTTTCCCACAATATTCAATCAGATAAGAATTGTAAACTTTTGATGCGACCGTTGTGCCATTAGGTGTTGTCACAGCTAACTCAACATCTAATTGTTGAGATAATACGACGATACCCTTAGAAAATTCTTCAAAAATAAAAGAGTGGGTGGATCCATAATCAAATAAAACATTTTCTACTTTAGAGTGGATGGTAAGTGTACCTTTTCACCACTTCGTTATCATAATCCACATCGCTGATGGTAATTGCATGTGACTTTCCTTTTTCTTTGGCCTTAAGAGTTTGTTAACGTCAGTCATCATCAACAACCCTTGTATTTGGGCATTGATTGGCATAATTCCCCATATCCTTGCACTTGAAACATTGAAGTGTTGGAGGTGCATTCTGTGTATCCCTTTATTTGTTCGCATTATTAGACATCTTCTTCCCATTATTTCGATATTCAATTGCCCGATGACCTTCTTTTCCACACATAAAACATTTTCTTGTCCCTTTAAGACAATTACCTCCATGTTTCTTTCCACAATTTGAGCATAAAGGAAAACGCATCTTCTTTTCAGTGTGGTCTTTATATTTTCCTTTGAATTCCATTTTCCTCTTCTTATCAAACCCATATGACTGATGGGTTACTCCAATCTCCATCTCAACCTTGAGAGCACATCAAACAATTTCCTCATAGCTATTGAAGTCCCTTATAGAGGACTCCCTTCAAAGACTTGGTTTTAATCCACTAAAGAATCGATCGATTTTACTCTCAGGTTGGATAATAATTCTGGAAGCGTACCTTGCAAGTCTTGTAAAATTTTCTTCATAGGTACCAACAGATTAATCATCCTTTTTCTTCAGTTCAAGAAACTCTTTCTCCATCTTTGTTTGAAGAATACGAGGGAAGTACTTATGGAAGAATAAGTTCTTGAACTCGTCCCATTCCATGGACTCAATTTCATCTCTTTGCCTCGTATTCTTGATAAGATTCCACCATTGATCAACTTCACCTTCCAAAGGATATACTGCCAAGATGACTTTATCATGCTCAGAACATTGAAGGACTGAAAATATCTTTTCAGTGGTACTGATCTATTGTTCAGCCGCTAATGGATCAGAAGACCCACGGAATGAAGGTGGACACTGCCTCATGAAGGATTCAACAGAATGTTGCTCCTTCCTTTGCTCGTTTGGAAGTTCTGCATGATTCATAGATTGAGAAAGTTGTGTGAGCATGGCTACAAGATTTTGCATTCCAGATCCCATAACATTTGGTTGCTCAGGCGTACAATCATTGCATTGTCCGTCGCATTCAACATTAACACGGTTCCTTCGGGTTCCAGCCATTGACTAAAACCAAGAAGCATAGTGTGAGGAACACTAATTACAAAAGGAAAACCGCATAATTAGTAATAAAATTTCACACTTTAGGTCTTATCATATGTTATTCATGGCCATTTATAAAACACTAAGATTATGTTCTATTCTTAGACATATCCTTTGGGTTCTTAATAAGGTTTTCACATCATAGTTTCCAAAGGTTGACTATACCTTTCCTCTGATATCGAATATAACAACCCATACTTTACATATATGGTTATTACTTCAGAATTAAAGCATACTTATTATAACAAATAACAAAACCATGGTAGGACTGTATAGGTATAGTGTCTTTAGAAACTAGGAAACCTAAACAACTGGTTCATAAATCATCTACATTGTCTCCCATTTATTTCATCATATCTAGAGTCCCTTTTGGCATATCCTACTTAATACCCTTCTTCCTGACCTGGGGAAAATAAAACATACAAAAGTTTGAGCTCAAATGCTCAGTAAGGGTAAACAAAAGAAATAAAAAATCATATCATATTCATAAGAACATAACATTTTGAAAATCCTAACTGGAAAAAGAGATCATAATATCATAACATGGGATAAATCATAGTAGTGAGATGTAATCCCAATAATAATAACTTAAAACATGAAACTTTGTGGCATACACACATAATCATATAAAATCATTTCATATTAGTCAAGGCTCATTTCTAAGACCATCATAGCAGACAAATTCTATTACTGAACCGAGTTCACTCCTCATTCCGGTCATGTATCACTGAACCAGATTAACTTGTCATTCTAGCCATGTCTATATCATTAGATATAAACCTTTACCTAATGAATTGGAGGGATATATAGGTCCCACCTATCTCATAATGAAACCATTCTTATGTGTGACACAAAATCATAAATCATACATCATAGCATAACCCATGTAATAAAAATGGGATTCTTAAACATCGTGACATCATAAAACAATTCATATAAGATAAAGGACCTCATAAAAATAATTCCATCATAACATAATCAAATCAATGTAATAATAGGGATAGAAATAAAACCCTATATTATCTTATATGGAAAATTATTTTGATAAAACACTTGAACTCCATTCTTGAGGAAAATATCCTTTCTACTTTAAAAACATTTTTCCTTTCTTAACATGTCATAAAATTTTAAACTAAAAGAAGTTAATTAAAAATAAACTTCAAAACTTGTAAATGATACTTCATGTAAATAATGTTCTATGGACTCATAAAAATACATTCATTCCGTATAAGTTAAAAAAATATTCTTCTCGTACTTTGGCCGGAAAAGTCAAAAAGTATCTCGTACTGAAAACGACAAAAGATTCCTTTCATATCTTTTACTAAAAATTCACCAATAGTTAAAATTGGATTTAAAAAATTGTAGTAGGATAGAAATAATGTTACATATTGAGGAAACATGTATGTGGATGATAAATATGCCCTAGTAAAATCTGAGGTATAAACAATCTCAGATAAAAATATGATTGTGAGATTTTCCCTTACCTCAGGTCTGATATGCTTTGTACATATCCGAACCTCCTGTACAATGATTTAAATAAAGTCATTGACTTATTAAAGAATAATATTCATTGTTATGATATCATATATGGTCATATTCTTATATTCTTATTATTAATATTTCATTGCAACTTGTTATTCGGGTGTTCATTGCTTTATGTTCTTATGCATGTTTTGTCGAATAACTTCTTATTATTCTTTATAGGTTATAGATAACTCATTTCAGGAATTGTATTAGTGTAATATATATCATATTTATTCATTAAATTCATTTATATAATCATTATTCAATGAATATCATGTAGAACGAGTCGCATCACATCGTGGAGACGGTAGGTCGTACGTACGCACGAGCGATGATATTGTTCCTATGATCGTGGAATTGTATTGAAGTGTATGTATACTATTTAATAATCAATATAACTTTAAAATAATAATATATAGTTATTATTTATACCATTATACCCATATAAGTAAGAAGGTGGTGGAAAACAGATTACACCACGGCGTAGAGACGGTATTCCGTACGTACACACGCGCGGTGATTTCATTTTTCGTAGGATGGATCGAAGGTGAAATATGGTTGTTTCATATTTATAATAACATATAATTATATGAGTGATACTTATGTTATTAATTTATTATGAAACAACAAAATAAGAAGAAGTAGAAGAAGAAATGAATTTGAAAGAATCGGTAAAGGATATTACCTCTTCTTCGACACACCTCTTTGAAACCTCCTCTTAGGATTCTAAAATTGGTCTTTGAAGAATACCAGGAACTCTAGTATGTTTCTATGGAAGTTGAAAAGGTAAATGGGCAGGGTTTTTCTGATCTTGAATGCTCAAAGTTGTGTAAAGAGGAGAGGGAGGAGGTGCCCTGTTATAAGGGAGGAGAGGGGCACCTTAGAAAAAACTTAAAATATTATTTTATAATAAAGTCATATTCGGTTTATAATAGCTAAAAATTGATTTATTTAAAAGATAAGGTGGGTATGGGTCTAAATCCTCTCAACAAATAGGTTTTAGACAAGTTTATGTTACTATTTTAACCTTATCATTTAGATTTAACTCTAAGTTAAATAATTTAACTTTTATCGTGTCTTCTTGTTTCCTTACACTATTTGGTTAATAAACGTACTATAATAAGACAAAATAACCCCAAGTGGTTAATTATTAATATATATAACCTTATATATGTCATTTGGTATAACCTTATATTTTTAGGAATAGAATAAAAATTAATAATATAATATTTGTTTTAAACACTATTTTATCTCAATTTTGAAACTATTTGGTAATTGATTTTTTGGAAAATTATAACAGCATAATTAGTTCTAAAACAGTTAATTAAATCAATACTAACATGTCATATGAACCTATAAAATTATTTTAATTCATAATAAGTCTCAAATTACATTTATTTTGGTATTTATAACATCAATTATGTTAATATTTCATTAATAAGGTAATTACTACATTATCATTATGTCATAAATAAATTAAATTATTTAATGTCTAAAAATTATAAATAAAATACCATTATGTAGGAAATATTTTTATCTTTCTAATGAATATTTATAGTTGAATTTATCTTATGTATATCCCTATATTAAAAATGTTTTACTTATTAAACTTTGATTTTAACTCTTTTAACTCTTCTTTAAATAAAATAATAATAAGTGTCCTAATCTAATCCAAGTGGACCTAAAGGGTAATATTTTATTCCTAAGTTTGTTTTTGGTCTAATTACACTTATCCAATATAATTAGGACATGTTTTAGGGTAATAATAATATCATATTTACCCTTAATTACCCTATTTACTTTTAACCGTGGTAAATAAAAGTAAAAAGTTACTATTCACCAAAAATTGTTTTTATCTTATTGAACCACATTTTACTCCTTGATATTAACCGTGTCTCTCGGATTTTTGAAATTCAACTTAAAGAAGCGGTAAAATTAAGTTTTATGTACAATTGCAAATGCTCTTAGGAGGTGGGTAAAAGACGATGAAAAGTTCAATAAAATTTTTATATATATAAAATTATTATAAAATTACTTCAATGAATTACATTGAACTTATATAAGTATTATGTATCTATTTGAACTAAAATAAAGTTAAATAAAATAAACTATTATTTAAATAAAAACACAGTTTTAACCAATAACTCAGTGTTTTCACTATTCATCAAAAATTGAAATTTTTCAGAAAAATACTAAAATTTCACCCTAGGATAATTTCAATATTCAAAATCCAAAAATGAAGTCCATTTTGAAAGATAAAATTTATAAAATTTCAAAAATTGGGTATTACTATTCATAATGGCTAGTTTATATAATATTTTAATAGCATATAGTTGTTTAGTGAAACTCGGTATTGCGTACAACACACGCTATCGTGGAAGGTCGTGATTGCGTGTAAAGCAAGTAAAGATAGTTTTGTGTGTAGTGAAAGATTCCTTTGATGTTGCGTATAAAATAATACATAAAAAATATACTTCTCATAAACTATTAGGGTGTTACAGTTTCTACACCAAAAATTAATGTAAAAGAATGTATAAAGCTCAGATGAACCTAATTCAAGGATTTGTATCTTCACCTTATTTCGTATATATGATAAGAGAAGTGGCTAAATAATAGTGTTTTTGTGAACAAATTTTTTTGATGATTTATTACATACACATGGTTTATGATTTGTCATACTATATAACAAGTTTTGAGGAGAATATAAGGAAAAAAGTGTTTATCTTGGATAAAATGTTTATCTGACTATTTGTTAAAAAATGATGGAATATGATTCCCGTCCATTAGTGGTTTATTTTAACAAAATATTATTTTCAAGAAGAAAATGCTTCAAACATATAGAATACCATATGTGATATGGAGATAATAGTTTATTTTTTAGATATTTCTACTAATATGAAATAAAAGTTATTTTATAACACAAAGTGGTTTGTGTTACTTTGAAAGATATTCTGAAAAGAATATAGTAACTAAAAAGTTATTGGGATCATGTTTTGACTTAGAGACATTCAATGTTATCAAATAAATGATTAAACCAATCTATTCCATAAATATATTTCACTTAATATCCTAAATGATTTATGATAAGTAACTATAAATAAAAATATAAATAGATACTTTTAGTTATCAGGAATAATTGAACACTACTATAAGATTTTACTAGTCAAATTATAATGTGAATTAATCTTGATATCTTAAAAGAGTTTATGGTAAAAATATAAATAAAAATATAAAGAGTTATATTAGTTACGATAAAAAAGAAAATGTCACTATATATTCTGAAAGGGTTCATTATTTTATAATAAGGTAATAATGTAAAATTTAGATTATTTGAAAATTTTAAAGGTAAAAGTTTGACATAAAGAGTTCCAAATATGATAATGATACACATAAAAAGGAAGTTTAAATATGTTCAAAGTGTTGAGTAGTTAGTAGTATGATTCTTAAATATTACCATTACTCAACTTTTATTAATTTAAAATTGTTTCTCATGAAAGATTTAGCAATAGGGTCTTATCAGATGGTCACATAGATATATGATAGGTTTTACATATGATATAATAAGTTAACGAACTCCAAAAAAATATACCAAACATAAGGTTGATCTATCAGTTTTTCATATATGATATGATCAAATGGTTTTTATGTTGAGTTTTTTCAAATATTCTTCAGATATTTTTGATAATATTAATTGTATCCTAATAATTAAAATTCAATCACCACTTTATCATACTTTCATATAGGCTACATAAATGTATTTATAGATATTAATTTCATGAAGTGTAATGAAAATTGAGCTCTTAAAGTATGGTTTTGAGTTTATCCATTACCAGTATTCTTCCTTGAGTATTATAGGTTATGAGGAAATGTTAATGTTAGTTTGAGTAGGATTATTGTATATCGATACCAAATATGCTTATGAGGCCCAAAACAAATAATATTATTCTTTGTGTGCACTGAATGACCCACTAGGTATACCACATGAATTTTTATACAAATAACTTTGGTATAATAGGGGTTAAGGGATTATATTTGAGTCCCTAATACATAGGGTATGAGGATACACATAGAATGATAACCTTCAAACTTTTATAACTTACTTACACAAGTATATATTTTGACTTAACTACTTAGGGAGTGGTTGGCTATGTTACTAAACATGTCATTGGTTGGAAGTAGACCTAGATGGGATTGTTAGTCTCATATGATGAGCATGACATCTAGGACCTTGATTGAGGAAGACTTTGGAGCATTTTTCAACGACCTAAAATTTCACTATATATTTTACTTAAATAAATATTATATTACAATCATGTTTTACATGTAAAAATGAACTAAAACATGTTGAAACATATTATATAGACATTATTGCAGAATTATAATAAGAATAAAAACTCTTGAAAATAAAAATATAGAAATAAATTAAAAATTATTATGTTTAGAAGATACATTTTAATATAATTTTATATTAAAAAAATTTCTTTTTCAAACAACAATTTAAAGTGTTAATGAATTGAATCAACCACTTAAATGATTATTATGAAAATATATGATATTAAAAAATATGAATAATATGTTAAAATTATCTATATTATAAATTTATATAGAATAATATCATGAACCTTTAATGTTCAAAAATGGTATTTTTCAATAAAATCATTTTTTTATTATTATTTTGAATTTTAAATTAAAAGATATATTTATTAATTTTAGAATTTGAATTTTAGAAAGTTAAATTAATTTTTTAATTCCAAATATCAATATTATTCTAAAATAATTTATTTTTAATTGAATAGTTTAAAGTATAGTTCTTACCAAAACTGTAATTTTTATTATATAAGAAATACCCAGAAGTTTTTGAAACCTTTTAATTGGTTAAATACTCATTTAATTAGTCTAACTATATATTTTGGACCTAATACTAATATTTAACTTATAAAAGATATCATTCCTAGTCTTGTCAATGATGAGTCCAATGAAAGCCTCAATATTCTTAGACATGAATTTGAAATTAAAGAGGATATTTTTGGATTAAATTTTGGTGGATCTCCTGTTTCAAATGGATTCAAAAATGCTTTCTTTCAATATTATTTGGATATTATTCATTGTGACATTTGCAGTATTGATAATAATTTTTTCAAGGGTGGATAGCTGACACCGGATATTAATGCTCAGTTTCATTCTCTAATTAATAAAGTGGATAATGAAATGAGATTCATATGTTCAGGACTATGGATCTTATCAATATTGTTTATGAAATTATTGGATAAATTATTTCCAACATGATTTATAGAATTTCCAAAAGAATTGTCTCTCCAAATCGGTTTGGATTTATCAAAAGTAGAACTATTCTGGATTATCGTATTACTACTTATGAATAAATTAATGTAACATAATATTACTATTTTTAGGTACTCCTAAACCCATCAATTGATCATGATTCAGTTAGGCCTCATTTAGAGATTATTTAGGTGAGATTTTGGAAAAAAATTGAACTTTTGGGTTGTGCACACTTCATGCATAGTTTTCCCGAACTGTGCGCTCTACTAGTGAAAACTGTGAAAACTCAAAAAATTGGTGTTTTCATGGTTGGTACATGGTTTAGAAAACCATATTCCCACCTATGAGAAACCATGCAACCTCACTATCAGGGGTACATGACTAGGGTTCACAGTTTGACAAACCGTGTGGACCCATCTAAGAAATTGTGCCTGCAGCATTTTTTATTCCAAAAAATCATTTTAAATTCCCAAACCCCATTTTTATCCCCCAATTGGGCCTAAATCAACCTAGAATTTTTTTCCTAGGCCATGTTATCTCTCAAGGACCCATTTTTTAACCTCTAAACCCATTCCAAGGTGGATTTAATATTGGTGACCTTTGTTCGGTCCTTTCCCGTTAATTTTACTCCCCCAGTTCCTTCTCTCCCACTCTCTGATCCTCTCCTCCTAAGGGATTATTAGATTTCAACTTTTTTGGATGATCTATTCTATATTGTGTTAAATCTTGAATCTAGGTTTGATTATCATACCTTCATTGTCGATTTTCTTTATTGGAGTTTCTTATTGTAGGTGTTGTGTTCGTGATCCTGTGATCTTTGGTAGGTAAGATTTTCTATTTTATTAACCCTAAATTTATTGATTTAAATTAATTTTATTGATATGGATTTAATTGATTTCAATTGGTTTTTTAAAAACCAAATTCCATTGAATTGGATATTTTAATTGGATTAGGCATAAAATTTTGGAAAACCCCTAATTCTGTTGAATTGGGGTGTGTTTGTGGAATATGATGGAATTTTGTGGAATTAATTTGTGGAATTTAAATTGTTAAATTAAATAGTGAAGTTGATTTTTGGATTTGATTTCAAATTTTTATTTGAGATAAATGTCTTAAATTATTTTGATATAAACCCATCGGTTTTATCTTGAAAAATGCATGATTTTATTAAAAACCTATTTTTTTTTAAAATGGAAATTGTCATATTGAAATAGAAAAGTGGTTAAATTATATTTTCAATAGTTTTAAGATAACTTTACCATTTTTGATTTTTTTAAAGAACATGAAAGGCTACGTAGTTAGTGAGTTATTTGGGACAACACTATTTTAGGTGTTTACAACTCTAACAAAACAAATTATAGTAGGTCACATCCCTAATGTGGTGGTGATGAGTCCTCTTTGACCAATGTGTGAGGGATATGTGTGTACATATTTATGTGACCACCTATTTGAGTGCATGAGGATCCCATAACCTTGAACTATCATACCTTTTAACAACTTACCATGTTTCTTGTTGTTAATTCTTTGATATTTATATTCTATTATTTGTAAACTGTTTTACACATACCTTGAGAATTCATATAAATTTTTTATATATAATTTTTATTAATATAGTTTTTATAAATATTTATTTAATTCAAAATGTAAATCATGATTTTTTCTAAATATTATTTTGAAAGGCTATGTCTGTTTATTTAAAATTAAATGTTTTATTTAGTTAATTAATTTTTTATCTTAATATGGAATCCTTGGTGAGACCTTACTTGGATTTTAACTCACACCCTACATGTGCCTTTGGGTGCTTATATATTTCATCCTTCCAGGTTTGAGCAAGGGGAATGTACCACTTGGAGAAGGTATTTGGAGTTGATATCTAGGATTTGAGTTGCTATTTCTATTGGGAATCAGGTTGTTAATCCCATTTTCTAGTAATTAGTGGTTAGGCTCTTAGTTTTTATACCTAATTGAATTCTAGTATAGTTCTCCCTATAGGATTTTTTCTTTATACTAACTTGTATCTCTTTCTTTAATTTTGTTTTTGGAAATTGGTTCCCACTTTCATATTGTTTGATACTGGGTTCTAGTTGCAAATCCATGGGGATTATGAACGCCCTTTGGACTATGTTAGTGATGGATCAGGTACAAAGGTACCAGTGTATCTAGGATGGTTCATGAAAAATTGGTATCAGAGGTTAAGTTTAAACATCTTTCAATGATTTCAATATATAGTTGTGTAATCTTGTTAGGACTTAGGAGTTATTTTCAATTCAGTACCTATCCAGCTCTCACCACAATGATTCTTAAGTCACCATGGGTGGTTTGGGAAAAAATCTTGAGGATTAATTATTGTAATTTTTTTTGTTTTTTAGTTAGATATATTTAAATACAAGTCTTATTTTCCTATATGTTGGAATTAATTTTTCTTATTGGTATTGTTTGAGTGTTAATATGATGTATTCAATGATCTTTTTTCTGATGTTTCGCAGTATCATGCCTCCAAGAAGATGAGTGAATTAGATCTAGGAATAATCTTCTAATGAACCTCAGTGAGAAAATATTATCATGGAATAGAATATGGTTGAGGTTATCATGCATTCTATCTAAGCTCAAGGGCATAAACCTACTCCAGTTCCCTTTCAGGCTCCAACTGTAGAACCACAATGGGAAGTTTTCCAGAATCATGCCTAGGAGTTTCTTCCCCAAAGTCCACTAGTGTTTCAAGGATATAAAAATCCTCAAATAGCTTAGGAATGGTTGAGGTACACCAATATTCTATTTGAGTTCTTGGAAATTCCTGATGAAATCAATATGAAATATGTCATCTTCAAGATAGAGGTACCTTAAAGCAGATGGTGGGACCTGATGGCGAAGAAAATGAATCACACAGACTTAGATTATAAAGACATCAAATTTCTTTTCACCAAATAGTTCTATTCAAAGTATATGGTACTGGATAAAGCATTGGAGTTCTTAAAACTCAATTAGGCTAATAGAACTATGATAGAATATTAAAATTATTTTGTTAATATTTTTCAGTTTTCAATTGAGATAGATTCAATTGTGAAGATGATGAATCGAGAGTTTGAGATGGGACTTCAATATGATATTTTCTCTTATAATTTTTTTCTAAAGTTTTCTTATCATGATGATTTACTAGATTGATCATTGATGGTTGAAATGGACTTGTCAAGAAATCCATGGTTGATGGGAGTTTGTTTTTCTCCCAGTGGTAGTTCTAGGAGTTCTCATAAAGGGAATAGGAAGCATGGTAATTCTAATAGTGGTTCTCGATAGAATTTTTTTTCTAGACCTTTGGAAATTTCATACAGATACCATTTTATTTGATATTAGTTTTGTAAGATGGGGCACTATAAAAGGGTTTGCACTAAGGAACCCAAGATATGTGGTTTCTGTGGATGCTCAGGTCACTTGCCTAATTTATGCCTTAAATATTCTACTACTCATAGTGGAATGAGATCATCAATGTCCACTAATGTAGTGGTGAAATTAGATTATTCAAGGACAAAGGGATTCTGGCCATAAGATTCTAGAATGAAGCTTCTTCATGTTGTGAAAGATTCTCCATAGGAAGAATATACGGGTCATGTGACTGTGAGAGGTACATCTCTGTATTTTTATCAGTACTGAATTATATATTAGACGCTATTGAATCTAATTCATTTATTTCAACCTTTATTTTAAATATTTTTAATCTTCTTAGGGATATTCTTTCTTATGTAAGGGATATTACTACACCCCTCGGAACATTGAGGGAGAAGGGTCTCCATAGTCATGCTTGTTCTTTTTCATTATTAGATATCGAGCTTGCTTGATATTGTTTGGTTCTTTACATCATATTCAGGATGATTGGATCATTTCTAATAAATCTGAGAATAAATTTTATATTCGATGAGTATCCTTCACTACACCCAATGGGGTGCGCTGTATCTGTAATGTCCTAGATACGGATGCCACTAAAAGGTTCCCTATACCCGGTTGGCCACATTGCCTCAAGAGCATTTCCCAAATGCTAGAGGCTTAAAACTCGAATCAAGGAACTAAGGTGCGATAGTGGGGAAACTATTCCCTTATTAGCGGAGTGTAATACACATGAGAAATAATATTCAATAGTGGAGGCAGTAAACAATATACAACTGAAGTAAATAGAGGGAGAATGATAAGATAAATAACCAAGAATTATTCAATACAGAAGATGATGCATCATGTTATTTCTATGAAAATAGACAAAACATGATACAATACAATACAATCAGATACAGTACATGTATCAAGGAAAAGAAATAAAAATAAATATCAGAAGCATTGTAAGCCTTGGCTTAGTCCCATTCTCTTCTGCTCCTAAGAAACAAGTCAAGTACCAGTAGAAGGGCGCTTTCCCTTATCAAAACCTACAACAATATAATCTGATTGTGCCCAAAACATGGCCCAAACGGGTTGTGATACTAAATCCCAGTAGGTAATAACCTAAGGTATGTTCCAATATTCCAGTGAAAATATGTAACAAGCATTATAAAATAGTGAAAGTAGTAAATTAAGAAGTACTCAAAAGTAAAAATCCTAAAATTACTAGTTCCATTTATGTTCAGTTCTTTTTTAGTAATAGTTCAATCACTCTGAATTTATATAAGTCTCTAGATTCGGCCTATGTCCGATGATCCATGTGTAAAAGTGATCACAACAGATGACTCAGAAGGCTATCAAGAAAAGTAAAGTGAAGACCGAATCCAAACTTGTGGTTTGGTTTGGAAAACATGTCATAAGACAATCCATTTCAATATTCAATTTATAACATGGGTATATTCTTGACATTCTTAATGTGGAATCCAAGTATAACTCCTGGTATATAACCACCTCCTTCCTACAAGCCCATCTGTACGATCCTCTCAGGAACCCTATCTCACTCTAGGTGTGGTGTGGGTATATGTCAACTGGGATTTCCTTGGATCTTACAAATAAGACCCAAGTATATCCCATGACATATAAACTTTCCCATATAACCCATCCATGGTATCCCTCATTCCATGACTTGTCCATCCTTTTCAAACATATCCTACATGAGCCCGACCACTATATCTATGGCTTGCCCACGAATTGACATAATGACCCCAATTTAGTCTATCTGTGGAATCCCTCAATGGATGAATGGGTAACCAGAGGTATAAGGTACAATTTTCAAATGAACCATTCCATGGAATTATAATCAGAATCCATAGTCCGCCCATTACCATTTCCCTTTATTTATAACTGGTTCAATTAACCATTTTATTATGCATGCAAGGTCAAAACAAAATCAACCTATATAATCAACCAAGGACTAACCTCTTAAGGATTATCCTTTCAAATAATCACATGGGAATGAATCATTTATTTAGAAACACGGGTAAATTAAACTATTACATGGTTCAACAATAACAACTCACATGGGCACATTTTATTTATCAAGAAACACATGCTAATTAAACTATGGAATGGCTTTGGAAGTTAAGAACTCATGTGGGAAATTCATATCTCAATCCTTTCAAGTAGTCCAAAAATTACATGGTTTAAACAAATATACTCACATGTAAAATTCCTAGTTTGGATAAACATTCCAAGCATGCTTAAACAATCATAAGCATAACATGTGATAATGGAAAAAAACATTAATTCCAAGCTTAATCCATCTAATTACAATTCAACCCAATTTCAATCCTATTATAACTCAATTAATTTTTAACAACCCATATAAGGTAAACAAACAAGGCTATCCTCATAGGTCACGTTGGTCAAATGGACATAAATGACAATTCAAGGGAAAAACATCCACGGGGTAGCCATAATTCAAGGAAATAAATGTTATTCATGGATAACAATACATATTCAATTACCCTAAAAACATTAGACAATAACATAGGTAAAAAATAAATCAAGGTGACACCAAAAAATGGGTGTACGACACTTTGGTACATATATTCATCTCTTAAATTAACGAGAGTCATAAGACCACCTACCTAGACACCATGTGACTCTCCCATCCAACGTCAACCTCTAATTCAAGCTAGAACGAAATCTATCTATGAAAGAAGGATAGACGTTCAACCTTAAATAACTCAGTCATGGTATGGAATCTAAAATAACGGCTCAAGATTAATCAAGGTATTACCTATTGGGTTTAAACGCTTCTAACAGTGATTGAATTGGAGTTCTAATGAAGATTTGGGAGGATATTGAAGGTCTGGTGTTGTTGTTTGTGAAACCCGGCAAGCCCCTTCTGTCCAGAATGTTATAGGAGGGAAACATACTGTTTTTAAGAAAAAACACAAATAAACGGCATCTAATTCCATATACACGGTGTGCATATCATTTTAATATTCATTTAGAAGCTATTTTCTGCTAACTTACTTTCTAGGACCTGACGACATGACTACATAGAGTGTACTAAGAAGTAGATGTTGTACAGTTGGTTTTTTCCCTCTTTCTTGCTGACATTCCCACACACCATCTATTCCCATAATACATGGCCAAACCACATGGCATGTACTTAGGATTACATGGTGTGCAGCCCTGAGTCAGGCTGTGTGATATTGTGATTCCAGTACATACTTAGTTTTCCACTGTTTTCTCAAAAACAACTCAAAGGAAAAAAGAATAAAAGAAACCCATACCTTAAAGTAAGAACTGAGTTCTTACAAACTTCCCCCTTAAATCAATTCATCCCCAATTTCCCATACAAGGGTGGTGAAGTAATATATGAGAATAAATATGGCCACTGAGCATGTACATCGGCCTCCCTCTCCCAAGTCTCATCCTGTACTCGGTCGTGCTACCAGAGCACCTGTATGAGAGGAACTGACCAGCCTCAGAGAACCATCATGCTCCTATAAACTATACCAATCAGATTATCCTCCAAGGATTCATCAACCTAAATCTCAACCTCCTCAGGTTGAGAAACATGAGATGTGTATGAGTGATAACAGTGTAGGTGAGGTACGTGGAAAACATCGTGAATGTATTGGTACCTCTAAGGTAACTACAACCGATAGGCAACCGACTGGAAACCTTCTAGAATCTAAAATGGCCTGACATATCACAGTGAAAGCTTCCCCTATCTCTTGATATGATAGTGTCCCCACCTCAGTGAAACATAAAAGAAAACCCGATCCCTGAACTTGAAATCCAAAGGTCATCTACGACGATCGACATAAGATTTTTTATGAGACTGCAAAGTAGCCATCCGTTTTTGAATCAATTAGACCTTCTCATAAGTCTCATGCACGAGACGAGGTCCCATTAAAGCTTCCTCACCTGCCTCTAACCGGCACAAGGGGTAACAACATGTCCTACCATATAAATCCTCGTATGTTTTCATCTCTATAGTCTCATGAAAACTATTATTATAGGAAAACAAAACTAGGGGAATATGCTTCTCCCAAGAGCCCCCAAAATCCAGGACACATGCTTGTAGCATGTCCTATAGTACCTGTATCGTATGCTCTGACTAGCCATTAGTCTAAGGGTGGTATTCTATTCTCAGAAGCCCCTATTTAACCAATTATCTCTAAAAACTCTGCAATAAATGAGACATAAAGCGGGCATACCTATCAGAAAAGATCGAATGAGGGACCCCATGAAGCTGTACCACCTCACAAATATACAGCTTTCCAAGATCATCAACACCGAAGGTCTCCTTGATCGTCATGAAGTGAGCAGCCTTAATAAGCCTGTCAACTATAACCCACACAACATCATTTCCTCTAAGCGACTACAATAACCCAGTCACGAAATACATAGATAAAACTTCCTATTTCCATTCTAGAATAGGTAATTTTTGTAAAATCCCAGATGGTATCTGATGGTCAACCTTTACCTGATGAAAAGTGGAACATCTCGTAAGAAATCCAACTACTTCTGACTTCATACTTGACCACTAATATTGACTTCGCATGTCACGGTACATCTTGGTGACTGTGGGGTGCACTGCCCAAGATGAAGCAAGAAACTCCTGCATCAAATCCTCGCGTATATCCCATGTAACCCACACATGTCCATGGACACACAACACATCATCCTTTCCTACCATCCATCCAAGAGGAGGGTACTCAACTGCCACACTCACCCGTAGAACTAGTGGTTTAGAATTTGATAGTTGCCTCATCCTCACTCTATCCAGTAGGGTAGAGGTAAAAACCAAATATGAAAGAAAATTATATCATTTTCTATCATGCACCTTCATATGCATCTTATAGAACAACTTCGTAATCTTTCACTCAATACTGGCCTCCTACACTACCTATATCTATGTCATCCTGCTCAGTGTGTTAGCCACTACATCACATTTCCCATGTGTATAGGCAAGTTCAAAATCAAAGGACTGAAGGTATTCCACCCACCTTCCCTATCTCAAATTCAAATCAAACTGAGTAAATATGTACTTGAGTATTTTGTGGTCTGTGTACACCACAAAATGATCTCCCAATAAGTAATGTCTCCAACAATGAAATTCATGAACAAATACAGCTAACTCCAGATCGTGCATAGGGTAATTCCTATCATGTGGCCTCAACAGTCGAGACCCATAAGTAACAACTTGATCCCCCTGTATAAAAACTACTCCCAGCCTAATACCTGATGCATCACAGTACACAGTGTAACTATTTCCCATATCAAACAATGTTAGTATTGACGCTAATGTCAAATGCCCCTTCAGCTCCTGAAAGGCTATCTAACAAGAATTTGACCATACAAACTTCACACCCTTCATAGTCAAGCCCATCAGTGGTGCTTCCGAGCATGATAAGTCTTATATAAAATGCCTTTAGTAACCAAATATTGCTAAGAAACTCTTTATCTCAAAAACATTCTTGGGTTGTTCCCAAGAAACTATATCTCTCACCTTCTTGGGGTCCAATGATACTTATTTCTCCGAGATGATATGACCCAGGAATTGAATTTGTTCCATCCAAAAGTGGCATTTTGCGAGCTTAGAATATAACTGATTCTCTCTCAATGTATTCAAAAAAATCTCAAGATGATTTCCATAGTTGTGTCAATTGAGAGAATACACCAAGATATTATCCAAAAAATCACCAAAAAATAATCTAGTAAAGGATGAAACACTCGCTTCATCCGCACCATGAAAACTGTTATCTCGTTTGTGAGACCAAATGACATAACCAGGTACTCATATAGATTATACCTACTATGAAAGGTTGTATGAGGTATGTATTCTAGTAAAACACATACTTGGTGATATCCTAACATTATGTCAATCTTCGAGAACACTCAAACTCATTGAAGCTAATAAAACATGTCATCTATCTATGGTAAGGGATATTGGTTTTTAAATGTCAACTGGTTCAGTTTCCAAAAGTCCACGTATAGACTGAGGGTACCGTCTGCCTTTTTTGCTAAAAATAATGGTGAAACCCAAGGAGAATTATTGGTTCAGATGAAACCCTTATCTTCTAGATCTTAAAATTTCCTCTTTAGCTCCTGCAACTCTATGATAGCCATCCTGTAAGAATGAATGGATACCAGAGAAGATCCTGACACTAGCTCGATAGTGAACTCCACCCCTTTTAACTGAGGTAATACTGAATAGTCATTCATTAAAACTTCCCTAAAATGATCAGCCACTAGAGGGAAATCTTCCTGAAATGTTCCCTGGGAATCCAAACATAAACTCGCAATCAGGGTTGTCATCTCACCCAACCCAAAATTCTCGTATCCATCTCGGCTCGACTGGACATATCATTCAACCTTATATAGAAACTCTCCCCCCTATGGTTACATGAAACCCTATGTATGGTGATATTAATCAACAAAGGCTCAAAAAGAAAGATACTAGTCCATTCCGAGAATGAAATCAAAGTTCGTTATCTCTAAGAGATAGAGGTTTCATAGAAAGTGACACCCACCAACCTCAAGGGGAAATCCTTGCACTAACGCACACCTAACATTATAATTCATAAAAAAGTGTCTAGCATTATAACATCATCAAAAGAAAAAACATAGAGCCCGAGGATCTTCATACCAAGACCAAATATGAAACTATGATAATCCCCTATATTGAAAAGTACAGAAGCTAAAACAAAGGCAATTAGAATAGTACCTCTAATAGTAGAAAGTCTGGGATCCTACTCCTGCTCGGTCTGTTGCATTGCATAAGTCTGACCTATACCACGACCCTCTGACACTACCTCGCTACCCTGAGCTGATCCACCCTGTTGTCACTAAGTACTTGGGGTTTGGCTACCCTAGCCATGACCACCACCTCAGCCAGAATGACATGACATATTCTAGTTCCCTTTCTGGTGAGAAGCTGCTAGCCCTACCCCCTGAATGTGGACTCAGTGCATAACCTCTCTCAGTAGATGCTGGAGGTAATGTTATATAGAAGCATTATAGATGGCCCATCCAACCACAATCTCGACACTCAATTGGGTCCTTTAGACACTACAGCCTCATATAACCCATCCTACCACACTGGTAGCACCTCCCGTGGCTACCCAAAGGTACTTTATGACTACTACTATCACCATGAGAAAACTCTAGATGATGCTTCTTACTACTGGTTGAGTTAGTACAAGATCATGGGGAAAAACTACCCAGGATCAAAACTCCATATTGCTACAGATTACGCTCGGTAATCAGTGCATGATTCACTATAGAAGACACCATAGTCAACTTGAATACATTTACCTGAAATCATAAATCATACCTGAGACCATCCTCAAAATTCCTAGCCTTCATTAAATCGTCACCCATCAAAATAGGTGTGAAACATTGAAGCTCAGTAAAAAATGTAGAATAGTCCATTACTGTCTATGTGACCCACTCCAGATGCATAAAATCCTGGGATTTATCATCCCTTAGCATCTTGTGATAGTAATAATCATAAAAGAATGTCTAAAAATCTTCCCATTCCACATCCCAATTACACTCCATCTGAGTAATCACTTGCCACTATCTCTTGGTGGAATCACACAACATATAAGTCATGATATTTACCCTCCTCTCAGGAGGAATATCCAAATGCTGAATGATCAACATCATGGCCTCAAACCATGAATCTATAGCATGTGGTCCTCCATCTTCATAAAACATGGGACGATGTTGTTTCAAAAACACTCACATCATCTCTTCCATAGATGTGGAAGACTGTGGTGCCCCCTAAAAAGTTTTCATAAACCTCATAAAACCTTCACGGAACTGTGCATCTGCACCTGCATCTAGCATAACAGCTGGTTCCATGATTGGTATTACTGGAGGATCCATATGTATCCCAAGGCCTACCACCTCCAAAATATGTTCATCACCACTATACTGGCATAAAGCTCACGGTTTTCATGCCGACATGACTATACAAGGTCAATTACGAGCCTTTGTTAAAGTTCATTGTCATAGTTTTGTTGTTCAAGTTCCAAAAAACATGAAAAGATCCTCTAAATTCATACAAAAAGGAACTACATGGTGTGTTAAATAAGAACACAACATGGACCTCCCAAAAACTATCATCCTATGTTGTCATGTTTATATCCACATGGTGTGTACATATGGGTACACAGTGTGTAATTGAGGAAAACATTCTTCATTAATAGAAGAATTCATGGCATCTGTTCATAGAATCACACACCATGTTGTCTGGGTTTCTAGACAGTAAGCCTCAGAAACTTACTTGGAACCCTTGTTTATGAAAAAAATAAAGCAACTATTTACAAAATTCTGATCCATGGGGGCCCATACTCCCCACGAATCAAAGATTAGAATCCACATTTAGCATAGAACAACCCCAATCTATATCACATGTCTGATACATGATCCACAAAATTATGATCCAAGAGGGCCCATACACCTTAGGGATCAAATATTGGCATCCATCCAAATTGAACTATATCACGTACCAATACACCTATCACAACAGCAAACATATCTATTAAGGAACTATCACAACAACATGAATATCTAGCATGACATCTATCACAATAGAATGAAATTAGTAATGATTTCTAAATAGTATGGTATGAATGTATGGCATGTGATTTCTAGAAAGTTCCTATATGATGCATGAGATGGTATACCCTCATCTCATTGGGTTGCAACAAAATAGAACCACAATGATATCAATAATAACAACACAATACAAGTGTGTCACCCAATGCTGATATTGAATCAACTCTAATGGCTCAAAATCCAAAAGAGCAATTCAATTCATGGAAATTTGGATTTTCCCTATACACGGGGTGGTTACTCCAGAGCACAACTATTTACCAAATTACATAACCTTTATATTCATCTCCAAATAGTAAAGAAAACCATAAAAGAAAAATCCTTTGATACCACTTTGTAACTACCCAGATCTAGATGCCACTAAAATGTTCCACGTACCCAGTTGGCCACACGGCCTCAAGCACATTTCCCAAATGACAGAGGCATCCGACTATCAGTGAGGGCCTAAGGTGAAATAGTTGGGAAACTATTTCCTCATTGGTAGAGTGTAACATAGTGGAGTAATAATATTCAATAAAAGAAGAACTTAACAACATACAACTGATGTAAACATCGAAAGACTGATAAGATAAATAACCAATCATTATTCCATAAAAAGTATAATGTAGCATGTTATTTCTAAGTAAACGGTCAAAACATGATACACTGCAATTAGATACACTACAAGTATCACAGAATAGAAATAAAAAGAAATATTAGAAGCACCTCAAGTCTTGGATTGGTCCCATGCTCTCCTTATCCTAAGAAGAAATTCAAGTACCAATATAAGGGAACCTACCCTTATCAACACCTATAACAATATAATCTTCTTAGGCCTAAAACATGGCCCAAATAGGGTGTGAGACTAAATCTTAGTAGGCAACCACCTATGGTTTGTACCAATCTTCCAGTGAAAATATATAAAAAGTTGTGTACAATAGTGAAATCAATAAATTAAGAAGTACTCAAAAAATAAATAATACTACAAGTACTAGTTCCATTTATGTTCAGTTATTATTCATTAACAATTCAATCACTGTGAATTTATATAAGTCTTGAGATTCGGCCTATGCCCGATGACCCCCTTGAAAAAGTGACCACAACAGATGCCTCATATGGATATCAAGAAAAGTAAAGTGAAGATCGAATCCAAGCTTGTGCTTTGGATTATCAGACACATTAGAAGAAAGTCCATTCCAATATTCAATTTATAACCTGAGTATGTTCCTAAAATTCCAAATGTGGAATCCAATTATTACTCCTGGTATATAACCACATCCTTCCTACAAGATCTTCTGTATGATCCTCTTAGAAACCCAATTTCACTCTAGGTTTGGTGCGAGTATATGTCAAATGTGTTGTCCTTGGAGCCTATAAATAATACCCAAGTATCTCCCATGGCATATAAACTTTCCAGTAGAACTCGTCTATGGTATCCCTCATTCCATGACTCGTTTGACCTTTTCAAACATAGCCTACATGAGCTCAACCACTATATATGTATCTCACTCACAACTTGACATAATAACCCATGTTTAGGCCATCCATGGAATCCCAAGATGGATGATGGGTCACCCGAGGTATAAGGTAAAATAGTTAAATGAACCCATCCCTGTCATTCTAATCGGAATCCATAGTTCACCCATTACCATTTCTCTTTCTTTATAACTCGTTCAATTAACTATTTTATTATGCATGTAAGGTCAAAGAAATAATCCTATATAATCAAGAAAGGACCAAACTCTAGGCATATCCTTTAAAATAGTCACATGGTAACGAATCATTTATCAGGTAACACATGTAAATTGAACTATTACATGGTTCAAAAATAACAACTCACATGGGCACATTTCATTTATCAAGAAACACATGCAAATTAAACTATGGAATGGATTTATTAGTTAAAAACTCATGTGGGAAATTCATATCTCAAGACTTTCAAGTAGTCCACCAATTAAATTGTTTAAAAAAATATTCTCACATAGAAAATTCATTGTTTGGAAAAAAATTCCAATCATTCTTAAACAAGTATAATCATAACATGCAGAAATGGAAAAAACACTAATTCCAAGCCTAATCCATCTGATTACAATTCGACCCAATTTCAGTCCTATTATACTTCAATTCATCTTTAACAACCCATATAAAGGAAACCAAAAAGGATATCCTCATAGATAACATGCTCCAAATGGCCATAAATGGAAATTTAAAGGGAAAATCACCCATGGGGTGGTCATAATTCAAGGCAATAAATATTATGCATGGATACCAACACATATTCAATTTCCCTAACAACATTAGACAATAACACGAGTCAAAAATAAATCAAGGTGACACCCAAAAATGGGCGTAAAACACTTTGTAACATATATTCATCTTGAAAATTAATGAGAGGCACAATAACACCTACCTAGACTTTGTGAGACTCTCCTCATCCAGCGTCAACCTTCAATTCAAGCTAGAATTAAAAAATCTATAAAAAAATGGTAAATTTTAAACCTTAAATAAATCATTAATGATATGGAATCTAAAGGAAAAACTAAAGTGTAATCAAGGGATTACCTATTGGGTTCAAATGCTTCTGACGGTTATTGAATTGGAGTCCGAACGAAGATTTGGGAGGAGATTAAAGGTCTGGTGGTGCTGTTTGTGAAACCCGGCAAGCTCCTTCTGTCCAGAATGTTATTGGAGGGATACTTCCCATTTTTAAGAAAAAAACACAAATACCCAACATGTAAACCCAAATACAGTGTTTATATTATTTTATTATTCATTTGGTGGTTTTTTTCCACTGACTTACTTTCCAGGACTTGCCGACATGACTACACGGCATGTACTAAGAAGTACATGGTGTATAGTTGGGTTTTCCCTATTTCTCGCTGATATTACCACATGCCATCTATTCCCATCATATATGGATAAAATACATGGATTATACATAGTATTACATGGCGTGTAACCCTAAGTTCGACTGTGTGATAGTATGATAATATTACTTTCCTAGTTTTCCACTGTTTTCTCAAAAACAACTCAAAGGAAAAAAAGAATAAAAGAAAATCGTACCTCAAATTAAGAATCGGGTTCCAATAGTATATTTAGAGGAGAATAGAACCTGAGGTAGAGTGTAACTATAACTTCCTATACAGAGTTGTGGAAAGTGAAATTAGTGTTCTCTTATGATCTAGATTGGTAATATTTGAGCGATGATCTCCCTCCAGTTTTTGTTGAGTTTCCTGATGTTTTTCCTTTGGAATTCATTATTTTCCCACCGAAAAGTGAGGTATAATTTTCTATTGATTTATTTATTGGTAATCAACTAGTATATATTTCTTATAAAAATATGGACCCATTTAAAATGAAAGAGTTGAATTCTCAGTTGGATGATCTTTTAGAGAAAGGTTTCATATGCCCAAGTGTGTCACATTGGGCGGCACCAGTTATCTTTGCTAAGAAAGCTGATGGGTCACTTCTCTTTTGTATTGATAAAGAGAAAATAAACCTAGTTACGATAAATAAAAATTATCTATTTCCATATATTGATGATCAATTTGACTAATTTAAATAAGTGAAGTGGTTCTCAAAGATTGATCTTCGATCTGGTTACCATCAGTTGAGAATAATAGAATATGATGTTCAGATAACCACCTTTAGGAACAACATCTTTATGAAGAGTTATGTGGCATTAGAGACACTCTTAATGGTAGAGAGACCATTGCTGACAGTTCGTTCTCCACAGTGGGCATTCTATTCTATCAGAATTGTTTTTTTGTGTCATTATAGGCAAGGAAATCTATTATGGGTGATTTTGCATAATTCCTAGTGGGATTTGAATCTATGTACCATGAATATGTTTTAAGACATGTGATGTCTATTCTGGTGGTCGTGTGTAACATCCCGACCCAAGTTCCACACATATGTGCCCTGAGTTGGTCAGTTACATGACCTTAAGCATGTCTCCTCATACTCATTAGGTTTCCGACTAGCAATGAGGTTCTGATAAGTCATTCATGGAGAGACTATACCCTCTTTGATTAGATTAATACACTAGTAAAAATAATAAACAATATCACAATCAATATATATAAAAATAAACAACACCAATATCTCATGGTAATCAAATAAAGAAATACAATATCCACTTTAAGTAGAAACATGGCATGCTTATGTATGTGTCAATTTTCTAAAATGAAAACTGAAACTAAAGACACTAATAACTCCCAAGGGGATCTCAAACCACATTCGAGTCCCTCATCCAAGCACAATCCACAAACTCGTCATCTAACTTGTAACAATAAATTCCATTAATGTACCAATCAAGAATCCCAAATTCGGTGTAAGTACAACTTAGTATTCCCCCACCAATGGTGACTAAAATAATATCCAGTTTAAAATAGTGTATGCAGTTGTATAAAGAAATAATTACAATGCACAATTAAATATTTATCATATTATCAATTAATCTATATTTAACCACATAAACCTCAGGTTCTCATGGACACCCATATCTCAATACCTACTTTGGCCCATACCTCAGTTTGACATATCCATAAGGGATTTCATGAGTTTGAATTTTCATGCTACCATTCTTATTTTCACAAATGAATGACCATGTTACCATTCATTAATTCAACAACTTTAATGAACATGTTTCCATTATTTATTTCAATAATGAATGACCATGTTACCATTCATTAATTCATAAATTTGAATGACAATGTTACCATTCTTTATTCCAAAAATGAATGACCATGTTAACATTCATTAATTTAAACATTTGAATGACCATGTTAATATCATTTGATCCTTTTCCGAATTTCCATGTCTCCATTCACCCTTTAATAATCACATATATCATAATAAAACAATATTACATAAATCTCAACCACACATTAATTACTTTAATAATTATTTAATCCTTTCACAATTTTAGAATTCAATAATTAATTCACCAATTAGTTATCTAATTTACCACACCAATATCACATCACCAATTGCCATATTTTATTATCCACAAATACCATAGCTTCACAATTATATAATTAATTAATTCACCAAATTAATTAATTCCATTTGGGAATTCAATTGAAAAAATATATCAATTCTACAATTTTCATATAGAAAATCAAAATCATGACTATATATTTGAACATTATATCATCTACCCTTAATAGAAGATCCAAAAATGTTCCAAACATTCAATTCCCATGTGGAAGGATGCATATGTTTTCCAATAGGTTTCTAGATCATGGTCAATAATGATCAAAACCAACAATTCAAGTTTTCAAATTTATTTTACCACAACGGGTTGGATTAGAAAGGAGAGAAAAAAGGAAACCAACCCTGAAGACTTACCAGGGACTAATCACATAAACAGGATGTCCGAGAGGGATTTTGGAAGTCCAAAATCACCTATAGAGTCACCCTAGGTCGTGAATAGAATAGATGTATTGGTTTCAAACAAAAATTATCCACATAGACACTTTAAAACTATAGGTCAGGCCTTCACATGACCTCTAATTTAGTTACACACTATGTAATGATTTTTAAAGGTTTTAGACAAAAAATACATCACCAAGAATTTATTTTATTAAAACCCATGAACAATTACATGACATTTAATACCCTTACATGATGTGTAAATGTCCTGCATGTGAGTTTCAACCCATTTTCCTTTAAATCCTCTCAATTCACCATGAACCCATTTTTAAAACAAAAACCATTTATACACAAACTCCATTAATTCAAACAAGCATACATTTCCAAACATTCGGTCATTTTTTAAAATAAAGGATCTATCTCTACAAACAATACTAGGACACCATAGTTCAAACAAAAAATAACTTAGAGAGAAATGTACTAGAAAAAGTTAGGAACTTATAATCTCACCACCTTATAATAGCTCATACTCAAGCTACACTTCCAAGAATATCTAAGATTCTGAGCCAAAAAGATTGGGCCACTAAACTTGCATATATATCTCCCCTTTCCCATGTTTCCTCCTGTATACTCCCATGTTTCCACAATACATGAACTATCTACACGACCTTTTCCCACAACACTTTATCACTATGATCCAAAACATGTATTAGATTCTTCAAAAAGGATGCATCTATCTCAAGATCAACATCCTCTACCTCAATCACATGATAAGGGTTGGGATGATACTACCGATGTTTTGATACATGGAAAACATCATGTATAACACTATATTTTTATGGAAGATCCAATCGGTACACCACCGGCCTGATTCTCTCTACTACCTTAAACGGTCCAACGAACCTAGGTTCCAACTTTCCATGCCTCCTTATCCTACGATGACCCAACTTAGGCATCACCTGAAAGAATACATGATCACCCACTAAAAAATCTAGGGATAATATTTTTCTATAAGCATACACCTTCTTTCTACTCTGATTCATAGCCTTAAATTTTTGAATTAGTTGAATGTGTCTTGACGTCCCCTGAACAAGACTTGGTCCCAATAACTCTGAATCACTAGCCTATATCCATCTTAGCGGTGATCTTCATGGCCTACCATAAAGATCATCATAAGTTTCCATTTTTTTTGTTTCCTTATAACTGTTGTTATATGAAAAATCTATTAAATACATGTGTTTCGACCAAGATCTTACAAAGTCAAGCCCAAACGCCTTCAACATATCCTCAAGCACCTATATAGTGCACTCTGATTTCCCATCTGTTTGTGGGTGGGATTACATATTCAATAATACCTGTATACTAAGAGATTTCAGCAAGACCTTCTAGAATTATAAAGTGAAACATGAGTCATGATTTGAAACTATAGTCTATGGAACCCCATGCATATGGACTATCTCTTACACAAACAAATATCCCATGTGATCCATTGGGAAATTTTATTATATAGGAAAGAAATACGCTACTTTTTTCAATCAATCCATAAAAACCCAAATCACATTATTATTCCTTGGTGTATTCAAGAGACCCACCAAAATATCCATTATCAAATCATCCCACTTCCATTCCGAAATGGGCAATGGTTGCAGAAAACTACCATTGAATGAGCTCATTACCAAGGATCACACCCTGAGTAGTTGGGTTTTCCCCTATACATAGGTTTTTAACTCCAATGAATGAGCTCATTACCAAGGATCAAATCTTCCAAGTCTCTTGTATACCTTTCCAAAATAGTTAGAAAAAAAAAAGAAAAAGAAAAGAAAACTGGGCTCTGATACCACATTGTAACATCCTTGCCCGGGTGCCACACACCAGTTCCCCAAGCTGGTCAGTCACATGACCTCATGTGCACCTCCCTGTATGCTAGATGCTACCAACTAGCAACGAGGGTCTGATAAGTCATTCATGGGGAGACTATACACTCTTTGATCAATCTAATACATCAGAGTAAATAATAAACAATAGTGGAAGCAATATATATAACAATAAACAACACCAATATCATATGGTAATCAAAGCAGGGAATACAATATCCACTTTAAACAGAAACATTCCATGGTAATGTATGTATCAAGTGTCTAAAATTCAAACTGAAAATAAAGACACCGACAAATCCCAAGAAGTTCCCGAACCACATCTAGGTTCATCATCCAAGATCCACCCCAAAACTAGAAATATATCACAAGGCCTTTTCCCATAACCCAACCTACAACAATAATGTATATTCGGGTACAGATCAGGCAGCCCGAATAGTCTGTGAGTACAACTCCGTAGGCCACCACCAACGATGTCAAAATCAATTTTTAGTTTAAAAATAGCGTATGCAATTGTATAAATAAATAATTACAATGTATAATTAAGTATTTTTCACATTATCAATTAATATTTATTTAACGACATAAAACTTTTGATCCCATAGACACTCGTATCTCAATACCTACTTCATCCCATGATGGATTTTGAACTATCCCCATGAGATGTCATGAGTTTGAATTTCCATGTTACCATTCTTATTTTAAAAAATTAATGACCAGGTTACCATTCATTAATTCACACAATTAAATAACCATGTTACTATTACTTATTTCACAAATGAATGACCATGTTACCATTCATTAATTCACAGCTTTGAATGACCATGGTACCATTATTTGATCCTTGGATGAATTTCCATTTTACCTTTCACCATTTACTAATCACATATGTCATAATAATACAATATTACATATATCTCAACCACCCATTAATTAATTCAATAACTAATTAATCATTTCACAATATCAACATCCAATAATTAATTCACCAATTAATTATTCAGTTCATAACATCAATATCACACAATCAATTTCCATAGTTTATTATCCCCAAAGACCGTAATTTTATAATTCTATAATTAATAAATTCACCATTTTAATTAATTCTATTGGTAAATTCAATTACTAATTTTTTTTTAGTAATTCTACAATTTTCATGCACAAAATAAAAATCATGACTATGGGATTTGAACATTAGACCACCTAACTTTAACTAAATATCCAACAATTTTCCCAATGACCAACACCCATGTGGAAGGATGTGGATGATTTCTAATAGGTTCCTAGTTCAAGGTTAACCGATATCAAAACCAACAATGCATGTTCACCATGGAAGTTTACCATAATAGGTTGGATTAGAGTGGTTGTGGATTTCAATTGGAGAGGAGTTTTGTTGGAGGCAAAGGGTTGTCTTCGAATCGTGGCCTGGTTTTTGCTTGGGATGCCACAAAATAGGGCACTCAGTCTCCATCTGTCACGGTGGGAATAGGGTTCGACAAGAGGAGATCAACACAACTTAGGGGAATGTGGTGTTGTTTAAGGCTACTGAGAACCAGAGGGTGGAGGCTTTTGAAGGTAGGGATGAGCAATTAGAGATCACGGGGGTAATCCGAAGATGGTGGAATACTCAGGGGAAGCTGGGGTGCACAAACCAGACTTGGTACCTCCAGGTCCAAGTGTAGCGGAAGTCTTCAAGAGGTTGTGAGGTGACTTCACTACTCCCCCTCCCCCCTACAATAGGACCAGGGCAGGGGCGCTCAGGCCAGTGAAGTGGCCAAAGGTACTCAGGACTCACCTGCTGCTACCATTCAGGCTATGAGGGAGGTTGTAAGAGCTGATGAAGTAGATGACGTAGTTTATGGGGCTGAGGCAAGCCAAATTCCTAGCTCTTATGAAATGGAGGGGAGGTATGGTAGTAACATGGTCTCTAGAAGGGTGTATAATGGCAAGAATTGGTCGAAGATAGGCCATGAGTGGAAGAAGATTTCACTAGGGGATCGCAGGACACTGGACTTCAGGAAGGACTTCAACCTGAGGTGAGCTATTTCCTGTATTTCCCTTAAAAACTGGTTTGGGAGCCTGAGTAATGAGGGTGAGTCTGAGGGACACGCCAAGGGTTCTTATTAGACTGATTCTGAGAGTGATGCTCATTTTTTTAGGACAATGGATTGGGAGGGGAGGGAAGATATGTTCATAACCAAAGATGGAAGAAAAGGAACAAAGATAATAGGGACCCTAGGTACTTCATTGTTTCTAGGAAGCCAAAACCGAAGGGGCACAAAGACTACTCTTTTATAACTAGACCGATGGAGACCCAGTCGGCTAGAAAAGAGGGGAAACCCAAGGAGCTCGAGCCCCAATCAGTGGGGAGAGTGGATGTCCAGACAGTCTTGGTCACTGAGTCACATGAGAATGAATCCTCTCAGGAAGGAGATCACCATGAGGAGAGGCACTTACATATAGAGGAGGTGATAACAATGGTGAAGGAGGATGCATCTCCAGGTATGCAGATGGAGGCAGGAACCGGGCCAACTAATAAGATAGGTGTAGTGGAAGAGGAGGTGCAAGTGAGTGAATTGGCCTCACCTGTCAAGGTGGGAGTGAAAGGGATGCGTGGGGAGATGAGGCATTGCTAAATTTGTCTCTAATTTTCAGACATGCCAACATGTCAAGGAAGGGAACCATAATCCTTTGGGTTTTCTACAGCCACCTCCAGTCCCAACATTGATGTGGGATGATATCTCTATAGACTTTTTGTTTGGGTTTCCATGTAACTAGAGAAGGAAGAATGTGACATGGGTTGTGATTGATAGGCTGACCAAATTGGATACCTTTATACCCATCTGTGATACAAACAAAGTTGAAGAGTTTGGAAATCTCTATGAGAAAAATATTTTTCATTTTTAAGGAGTTACATAAGCTATTATCTTATATATAAATCCTTTGTTTTACTTATCTGTTTTGGAGAGGCCTTAAGGAGGCATTGGGATCTCAAGTTTGTTTGAGCACGATATAACATCCGTAGTCAAATGGACAGACATGCAGAGTTGTATATATTCTTGAAGATATTCTTCATGTCTAGGTCCTTGAATTTAGTGGGTATTGGGATGACCATTTAGGGATGTTTTAGTTTTCTTATAACAAAAGTTACCAGTCAATGATTAGAATGGATCCTTTTGAGGCCTTGAATGGTCAGCCTTGAAAATATTCATTATGTTGGTTGGATATTG
This sequence comes from Viscum album, assembly GCA_963277665.1. Lineage (NCBI taxonomy): Eukaryota > Viridiplantae > Streptophyta > Magnoliopsida > Santalales > Viscaceae > Viscum > Viscum album. Next base: position 1,704,767,249 of record OY728129.1, on the reverse strand, counting down.
ATGAAAGTTCCTTGGATGGACCGAGCTTGGTTGAAGATATAAAATCAAATAGGATCTTACACTAGGTAAGATCTTATTTGTATTGCTGCTCCGAAAGTATCTTTCTGATCCATATAATGTTTTGGGCTAGAGTGATCTTGATGTTGAGCCTATTTGAATCATGACTGAGAATCTAGTTAGGATAATTGATTCTAAATATAAGGTACTTTATTGAAGGAAGATACCTTTCGTTAGAGTGATATGGAAGCACGATTCTGATACTCATGAGACGTTAGAGAGGGAGATACCAATGAGAGAGCAATGGAATCATCTTTTTGGCATGGAAACTTCTTAACAGACTTTCTGGGGACATGATGTTCCTATGGTGGGGAGGTTATAACATCATGTAACTATTTCAGGTACTCATAAACCCCTATTTTTATCATGCTTTAGTTGGGTCTTGTTTAGGGGTTCTTCGAGTGAGATTTTGGAAAAAGGTTGGAACTTACAGACTATGTATGTTTTGACCATGGTTTTCCCAAACCATGTGCCTTGGGGGTGAAAACCATGCAAACCCAGTTACTGGTGCTTTTCATGATTGGCACATGGTTTTTCAAACCATGTGCCCACCTAGGATAAACCATGAAACTCCAACAATAGGGGTTCATGGTTTGACAAACTGTACAGAACCCACCATGAAATAGTGTAACACCCTGAGATTTTATGAGGTAGATTTTTTTAATTTCATTTATGTCTTATATTGTACGCAACACCAAGATTAGCTTGTGTTGTACGCAACACTATCTTAGCTTGCAGTATCCGCAACACTATGTTTAGCTTGTGTTACACAAAATTTTGTGTTCTTTTGATAGAATTTATTTCACAGATGATCGAGTTTAAGTGAACAACTAAATATTATTACATTACTTTATAACCTAGTCATTATAATGGAAGGTATAAACAATATTAACTTTATTCTGAAAAACTATTTAAATGGAAATAAAATAATGACATCAATCTTGATGGATTTTATTAATGTAATATATATATATATATATATATATATATATATATAATATTCAATATAATTTTTAAAATTCATCTTATACGTTTACTAGACATGATATAAGAACAAATTCAATTTTTTGTAAAAAAGAAGTATTTTTCAAAAAATGCAATTTTGTAACATTTTGATTGCCCACCCATTTTAAATATATTTTTTTGACACTTTTATATATTATATTTAACAATATAAACATTTTATTTTGAATCAAGATATAAAAATTTACTTTGGATGAATTTTTGATATTTTTCTAATAACATTCAAGTTTTGATGAATAGTAAAAATACATTAAATTTTAAAGGAAAACAACTTTTTTATCAAAATAATTTATATGATTAAATTATACTGTTTAATGGTTTCAATTTATAAATAGAATATATTTTTATAATTTAATATTATTTAGGTTATATGAATTAATTTTACATTGAATTCAGATCTAAAAACATTTCAATATTTTACAACGTTTTAACTTTTAAAAACCCGTTTTTCATTTCGACAACATGATTAATTATAAATTAATTACTAAAACTTTTGTGTTTATAAATTTTTAAAAGGGATTCTATATTTTGAATCATTAGGTCTAAATTAAGTTAATAGAATTATTTTATTTTTGAGCATTATGAATAGTAACTTCAGTAATTTTTATTAATACGGTAAAAAGGTAAATCGGGTAATTAAGAGTAAATATAATATTATAAAATTACCTTAAAACTTGTACTAATATGATTGGATGAGTGTGTTTATACCTAAAACATCCCTGGGTCTAAATGATACCATTTGAAAGCCACTTGGATGAGATTAAGACATTTAATATATTTTATTTAAAGAAAAGTTAAATATATCTCACTCAAATTTTAATAACTAAGAAATTTTTTATATAATGTTATAAAAAAGGTAGATTAGATTATAAACACTTATTTTAAATATAATTTTTATTTTATTATTCATGGTAATTTATTTGTACTTTTTAGGAAAATATATAATTACCCAAAAAAACTTATACTTTGATGATGTACAAATTAATTAATTGACAAGAAATCAATAAAACATTATTATTAAAATGATAATAACCATGAAAAGACCCAAAAACATTCTCAATTATTATTTGTAGAGTATATCTCGATCAAAATAATCTAAATGTTTAGTTATTGACCATTTGGATCCATATGTAAGAGATTGTGACAGTTATATTATTTTATTTAAAGTGATGTTAATGTTTTCACATTCATAATTTAATGAGCATAACATTTTTAATGTTGAATTTTCTAGAATCTAAATTCAACTACAATTATTCATATGAAATTTAGTGTATTTATTGTCTCATAGTATTTTATTTTTTATTTTTACCCAAAAAATAAGTATATTATATAATTACACAAAACTGATGTAGTAATTATTTTATTAATGGAAATATTAAATTAATGTTATTAAAAATATTAAAATAAATATAATTTTAGCTAATTAATATTTAAAATGATATTTCTAGATGACCTAGACCCTATAGGGATATATTAAAATAATTGGTTCAATGGTAACATCTTATTTGGATATTTTTAAAAATCCATGAATCGAATAGTTTCTAAAGTGACTCTATTGTTGTTGTGTCAAAACAATGTTTTATTAAATTATTTAATAATAATAAAACATTTTTAAAATATATATAATAATTATGATATGGTTGAAAATGAACTAAGTTACTTATTTATGGTCTAATTGATATCAAATAAATAAATATTTCACACTTTTAATATTGAAATATTTGTTATATTAATCAAAATTAGATAGAATAACTAAGTGTTAATTAAAATGATAATGTTTAAATTGATATAAATACTTGTCTGAAATTTATTGGTTGGTGTGATTACAACACTATCTCATATCATCTCTGATATTGGTTCATTTATGAGTTTTTTTTGAGTGGGTTTTGATTTTATTATAAATTAATATTTTTTAGGTTTCCAAAAGTGACCCTCACCTCAATTATAAAAGGGAACCTCCTCCCTCACATCTTCACATCAATTTGAGACATCAATCTCAATCATTCCCTGCCCTTTTCCCTTCTCAACTTCCTTAGTTACATTCTAGAGGTTCTGGTCTTATTCAAAGACTAACTTTAGTTCTTTAAGAGGAGATTTAGTGGAAGCGTGTTGAATAAGTGGAAGTTCAAATACATACAAAGGATAGAAAACATAAGGCAAAAGATTATTTCACAATGTCATTATTGTTAAATATTTTTTATACGTATGTATTTACTAGGGTTTATTTATTATCCATGCCCATGTTTTCTAAAAATAAAATGTTTTACTATTCTCCTATGAATGTTTAAAGTCATTATTACCTATTTTTAACTTTTTACTACACGGTTTGGAAAGAATATTTCTTTTGTTTTCCATATGAGGTACTTTTTGAATTTTCTTGAAAAATTATAAGAAGAATATTTTTTTTAACTTATACGACATGAACAGATTTTTATGCTTTCATAATTTCTTATTTCCATGAATCTTCCTTTATAATATTTCATGTTTATTTTAAATTAAATTCTTTTGTTTTAAAATATCACAGCATTTTGAGAAAAGAAAATGTTTTTTATGAAGAAAGGATATTTTCCTCAATAATGAATTTCAATTGTTTTATAAAAATTAATTTCCATATAAGATTAAGAATATGTTTAATGTAAACTATCCTTATTATTCTTATGGTTGATTATTTTTATGATAGGATTATATTTATGAAATACATTTGTTTTACATGGATTGTGTTTTAATGCAATGATGCTTAAGGAACCCATTTTGTTCCTTGGGTTATGTTTAGGATGAATGATTTATGTTTTTGTGGAAAACATATGAATGATTTCATTATGAGATTTGTGGGACCTATATCTCCATAAAATATATTGGGTAAAGATTTATATATCATGAGATAGACAGGACTAGAACGGCAAGTAAATCCAGTTCAGTAATACAGGGAAGGAACGATAAGTAAATCTGATTCAATAATGGACCTTTTCCACTATGATGCTCTTGGAAATGAGTCTTGCCTAATATGGAAAGGATTTTCTATGCTTATGTGTTTTCCACAATTCCATGTTTTATTCCAATTCTATTTTATCATGGTTCATGTTTTTTTATGATTTATGCCTTATGTATTTCCAATATTTGTTTTATGACTCAAGATTTTGATATTCAAAATATATGTTCTTGTTTTTACATTCTTATATTTATGTTTCGTTTGATTTTCTCCATGTCTACCCTTACTCTGCATTTGATCTCACCCATTTTATGTTTTCTTTTCCCCATGATATAAAGAATGGTTTTATGTAGGAAAAAATGTGAAGATCTTTATGGGAGATATTGAAGATTTTTTACCAAGATAGAAGAATGTGTTTCAAGATTCCAAAGTCACTAAAATAATATAGTATTTAGGCATCTATTTTTGTAATTTATTAAGTATTCTACTAAAGAAATGTAATGTCCTTATACGTTAAGCTTGGGTTATTAGAGTTGGTATCAGAGAAAAGGTTTAGTCAACCTTTAGAAACTAGGATGAAAAATGTTTAGTGAGATCCCTAGAGATAATTCTATGGTGTGTCTAGGGATGTCCCCTAAGGATAAATATAAATATAGGTTATAATCCTTGAATCTTGGTAATGATCATTTTTAACCAAGGATTAAACCTAATATGTTAGGGATTGAAAGTAATACCCCATGAATATTTCGTTACCCTAGTATGATTTTTGGCTCTCACATTATTATTTTTGGGTTTTAGAAAATGGTTGTAACCTGAAGGAACCATGTTAATGATCAATGCAATGGGCAATGCAACGATTTTCCTCCCGAAAAACCAAATGTTATGGGAGCTAGAATTAAAAATCTTATCATTATACTTACACAAGCTATGAATCATTATGGACTTATAAATGAGTAAAAAATGGAACAACATTCTATTGAGTCTTTCATGAAGCAACATCCACCTTCTTTCAATGAGTCTTCTGATCCACTTGTTTCTGAACAATGGATTTGTACCATTGAAAAGATATTTTATATCCTTCTCTATTCAGAACATGAAAAATTCATTTTGGACTTTTATCATTTAGAAGGGGAATTTGACCAGTGGTGTACTCTAATCTATAATATGAGGTAGTAAGATTAAATTGAATCCATGGAATGAGACGAGTTCAATAACTTATTTTTTAGTAAGTAAATTCCTGGTATTCTTTAAATGAAGATGGAAAAGGAGTTACTAGAGCATAAGAAAAAGGATGGCGAATCTATGGGTTCATAAAAAGAAAATTTTACAAGACTTTGAAGGTATGCTTCCAAGGTATCAAGGTATAAATGTATGTTGGTGTTAGATATCAATCTCATAGAGAAATTGATTGCCGAAGTTAGGAGAAAAAGAAAGCTAATGATGAAAATGGGGAGAAGACCACACGAAATGCACCTCCCACACTTCAATGTTAAAAAATGCCCCCATCTTCAGCCGCCCCTGAGTCTCCGTCGAATCGTGCGGTGCTGCTGCTGGATGCCTCGTAACCGTGCCGGTCGGGGGACTCTCCTCCGCGCTCTTTCAGGGATTCCCTTCGCGTGTCGACGTCCGTGTCCATTTCTGTGGGGGTGTCGATGGTCTCTGGGCTGCCGAGGGTTCCACCAATCCGTGTTCTGCCTAAACAGGCTTGTCTTGTCGATTGCCTTCCAATTGGGGAGCTCTCAGATCTGGAATTGAATGAGGCGGCTGAGTTCCACAAGCTCTCATTTCTGGAATGGTTTGGGCTTAGTAAGCCCTCTCTTAGCGTATTCATATCCTTTGTGGACACCTGGGACCTTCGTCAGCCGGTGGCGGTTTCCGATCTCTCCAAGTTTTCTTTTTTCCTGCATTTCTCTAACCTGGATGACTTCGTGGAAGCTTGGGAATGGTCGAGTCGCTGCTGTTGTGCCTGGTGGTTTTCCTTATCTCGCTGGTCTTGGGATCATCATTTTGGTAAGGAATCATCCTCAGCAGCGGTGTGGGTCATGTTACCCGGGCTTCCTCTCCCGCTTTAGAACCCTTCGATCCTGAAGTCGATTGGTGATTCACTAGGTTCTTTTCTATGCTCTGAGCCGCTCACTGAGAGATTGCTATCAGCAGATAGCCCGAAAATCTGCGTGAAAATGGATCTGGAAGTTAGGTTTCTACCACGACTTTTGCTTTGCTCTAGAGATGGATTTCGCTGGTGGCAACGGCTCCTGTTTCTCTCCCCCACTAGGTTCTATACCGCCTGCAGCCTACAAGGGAATTCTGTGGTGGTTTTCCAGAGGAGGGTTGCCAAGGATCTTAGGGAGGCCCTAGGATTGTCAACGGTCGAAGTTGGTAGGGTTGTGCATTTGAGGGTGGCAAGGTTGCAGATGACTGTTGAGGATGTGGGATCTACCCCACACGCACCTAGCCCTGACCTTATTAATCTTTATGTGACGATGGCGCCAGATTTTCCTCCTTTGCAGGGTGTAGGTCCAAGCGGTTTACAGGTTCCCAACATTAGTCTCTCCGAGCAGTCCCTTTCGGTGACGTCTGATCCGTCACCTCCTCCGCTAATTTCGTGGGATCAACGTGAATTGATCTCCTGTCTTCTTCCTCCCCCCATGAAGGCGTTGTCGTCTCCTCCATCCTCTTTCAAGATCTCTTCTCAGCTTTCACCGGAGTTCCTGCGTCACTTCCTTTGATTTAGCTCCGGTGGTGGTTTGGATCTCACAGTGATCTCGCGGAAGGGTAAGTCCCCTAAGGGGGTGACGAAGGGGTTTAGGGTTCCTCGGGGATCTCCGCAGAGCTCGTTTCTGGTCTCCCTGGTCCAAGAGGAGTTGGACGCCCGCTCTCTACCATCGACTTCTATCAATGGGTCATCGATCCGCGGTGACCTGGTAGGGTCTTTCCCGGTTAAATATTTTTCCCCGATGAATAGGGGCAGGTCAATGGAGGCCTCTAGTCCAGTCACTCGCCCTAAATCTAAGGAGGCAGGGAGGTTTTCTCCCCTTTCCAACGCAGGTATTATCGGCCAGAAGGCCTGTTTAACTCTCCTGTAATGTGTTCTATGATCATTTGGAATTCCAGGGGAATGGGGGTGCAGGAAAAACGCACTTTCATTTCTTAAGAGGTCAGGAAGTATAATGTCCCTTTGGTTGTCATCCTAGAGCCGAAGCAGAATAAAAATAAACTTGCTTATTTTTCCAGGAGTCTGGGTTTTATGGGGTATATGCATGGATATCCGGAAAATTCTAGCATCTGGATATGCTGGAAGAGTAGTCTCCATGTGGAACTTGTTAAGCATATGGAGCAGTATATAAACACCAGGATCTTAGTTGGTGGTGTGACTCTCCTCTTATCCTTTGTCTATGCTAGTTGCGACGCCTCTTGCAGGATCACCTTGTGGGACTTTTTGGCATCATTCCAAGCAGTAGGGTTACCGTGGTTTGTGGGAGGGGACTTCAACCCCATTGTGGATATATCAGAGAAACGGGGCGGGTCGACTATTTTCAACTACGGCATGCAGGCATTTCAGAATTTCCTAGGGTCTAAGGGCCTTATAGATATGGGATTTGCGGGTAATAAATACACAGTGTAATAACCGCAGAGGGCCCAACCATATCTGGTGTCGCCTTGACAGATGCTTGTCTAACCTTCAAGGCTTGGATTCCTATGACCAGGCTTGGGTCACTCTTCTGGTTCGATCTCTCTCTAATCATGCTCCCCTTCCTGTGAACCTCAAGCGGGTTTCGGACAAGAGAGGTTCCTTCTTCTACTCTCCCACTTGGCATAGAATGTAGGGCTTCATGGAGATTGTGAGAGATTCTTGGAGCCACCCGGAGGAGGGGAGGTATTGGGTGGGAATTTCCAATTGTTTAAGGCGATTGAATAAGGACATCCAGTAATGGCTGGTTAGCATGACCAACGAGAATTCTAGCGTGGAAAGGTTTAAGGAGGAAATCGAGGCTATCGCGGGGGACCTTCAACTCTGATGGGATGAGAACATCTTTGATTTTTTATGTGAGAAGAGAGCAGTGCTTTCTAGAAAACTGCTCGAGCTGGAAGCAACCTATAAACAAAGGGCTCGTGTGAGATGGCTTAAGGAGGGTGGTCGAAACAATGTGTTTTTTCAGGCCTACCTGAAGGAGAAGAAATCTACAAAAATCAACATTAACATGGGTAACGATTCCTATACGTCAGATGTGAATCTTGCTAGTAAGATGTCTCTTGAACACTTTGAGGGGTTGCTGGTAGGGTCAGCCGGACAAAGAGGAGTTATTTATGGTTTGGCTGAGCGTGAAGGCAGTTTTATGGGATCCATACCGCACCTGATTCTTAGTTCTGATAACAACCACCTGGTTTCTTTACCCGCGATGAGGAGGAGATCAAGAATACCATTTCCATGATGTCCCCAGACAATGCCCCGGGACCAGATGGATTTCCAGGGGCATTCTACTCGGTGGCATGGGAGATTGTGGGTGGGTATGTGGTGTAAATAGTCAGAGACTTCTTTCGGGGAGGGTAGCTGGCTCGGTGTGTTTGTTCTTCTCATGTGGTTTTGATCCTGAAGGTTAAAGACCCATCCCTGCTCACCCATTACAGACCCATATGTCTATGTAACGTTTCCTACAAAATTATTGCTAGTCTGGTTGCAAGAATACTAAACAACATTATTCCTAAGTGTGTTTCTAGAGAGAAGCACGAGTTCGTTAAAGGAAGAAGCATTCAAGGGGCGATTGCGATCGCGAGTGAGATGATGCAGGATATCAACAGGAAAGTTTTGGGTTCCAACATCATCATCCAAGTTGACATGGATAAAGCCTATGAAAAAATTGAGTGGAGTTTCATCCTTACGGTCATGAGGAATTTCGGCTTTGATGAATGGTTTTGTGACCTTTGCTTCAGGTGCTTCTCTTACCCAAGGATTTCCATCTCCCTAATAGGGATAAACTTTGGTTTCTTCAAAAGTGTTTGAGGAGTTTTCCAAGGGTACCCTCTATCTCCCTCCTTATTTATTTTGGCTCAAGATGCTCTCTCCAGAAATATCCACCGTAGAATAGGGGATAGGAAAATATTACCCTATTCCAACCAGAGGGGAGGGACTATGGTGTCCCATCTTATGTTTGCAGATGATATTATGCTATTTTCTAATGGGAGGAAACTATCTCTCCTAGGTTTCTTGGGGTTCATGTCAATCTATGGGAACTTGAGTGGGTAGAGGATTAATTCAAGGAAGAGTTGGGTCTTTATCTCAAAGTTTTCTGTTCGGCGCTGTAGGGATATTCAAGAAATCTTGGGAATTCAACAAGGGCATTTCCCTATGACCTACCTTGGTACACCTCTATCTTTTGGCCCCATCGAAAAGATCTTCTTTGAGGACATCATCAACAGGATGTTGGGTAGATTTATTAACTAGAAGAATAAATTTATGTCCTTCGGAGGGTGAGTTACGCTGATTAACAACGTACTTACTTCCATACCCATGCATATCTTGTCTACCATTGATCCTCCCTAAGGTTCAATCGACAGGATGGAGAACGTTTTGACTGCTTTCTTGTGAGACGCAAATCTTACTGGACGGTGCCATTGGGATTCTTGGAAATGGTTGGCCAGGCCGATCGAGGAAGTTGGGGTGGGCCTAAGGGACATCTCGGAAACTATGCATGGCTTGCAAGGTCGTCTTGCATTGGATATTATTGAGGGAACTCCCTATGGGAGATTTTCTTCCGTGCGCATTACAAGAACTTTTGGGAGGGTGAGTGTACCTTGGAGGCCAGCCATCCCGACATGCCAGCTCTCTTTTCCCTATGCTGGATGAGTTGTAGGATTCCTCCTGGTGGACTTTCAGGAGGGGTGTTATCAACTTCTAGAATGTTAACTGGATGGGAGTGACCCGCTTCTTCCTGGGTTGCCCGATGCTGAGCAGCTCCTTCAGAGAGGCAAGTGAACACAAGGATACAATCAGGCTTCTTCTCTCCCCAGAATAGTGGGAGTTGTTTGAGTCGACCTCCCTTAATGACGATCCTGATAGATGCTGCTACACTGGGTCGATCTCAGGTTCTTTCTCCCCCAGTGATTTCAGGATCGTTCACCATGCAGTGGTGGATATCGACCAGTGGGGGACCCGACTTTGGTGCAAGGAGCTTCCCATGAAAATGAACTTTCTTCTTTGGTGTCTGAAGAACCAGGCTCTCCCAACTGATGAGAATGTCCAGAGAAGGGGGATTACTCTGGCCTCCCACTGCTACTGCTATAATACCCCTATGGAAGAGTCTATAGTCCACCTATTCTTCCAGAGTGAGTGGGCTCTCTTCCTCTGGTCCTCCTTCAGACATCAGCTTCTTCTTTTCGAGGGGAATTTCTCCATGAAGGCCTTCATTGCGGCTTGGTTACATGGCTTAGAGAATGGCAGGGAGTCCAAGGTATGGTTGGTCATCTTTGCCTCCATATGTTGGACACTCTGGGATGCACGCAATCAGGTTCGAACATGCCACGTCCGATCCGGGAGCTGCCACATTTAGAAAGTTTGATCCCTGCTGTCTGAGTTGGGGGCCCTCATTAAGGGGAAATGTAACCCATTTTATCCTTCCATGGTGATGAGTAGAACCCCTACAGTCGAACGGACTAGTGGACGATGGATTGGGTGGTCACCACCTTCAAATGTCCTGAAACATAAAATGGATGGATCCTTTATGAACGGGCAGATGAGAGGTGGGGGGCTTCTCAGGGATTCAAGGGGCTCTGTCTGGTTCGGTTTTAGTGCATTATATGGCCCTAGTTTCTCATTGGGTGTGGAATCTAGGGCCCTCCATACGAGTCTCAAGTTGTGTAAAAATTTGATATTCAGGCGATGGAGGTTGAGTCCGACTCGGAGGTTTTGGTTAGAATCCTGCAGGGGAAATGTATCACTCCATGGGAATTGGTTTACATCACCAAAAGTTGCACCTTGGATACCAATGGCGGACATATGGTGAGGCACATTTGGCGTCAGGCCAACTTCTCAGCGGATGCTCTTGCATGGGTTGGTAATCCAGAAGACCCCTTATCCTCTATGGTAGTGTTGGTTCACTTCATTTTGAATGTAAAATTGTTGTCCAAGGGGATACCCTTGGCCTTCATCCCTTCAGGCCGCTGTGAGATGCCTTTTTTGTCGACGGGTTTTTACCCTCCTTCCTAATAAAAAGAATTCAATTTTTAATCAAAAGTGAAAGGAAATAGGGAATTATGCTAACCAATTCCCTAATCCAAGCGTTATCAATGATGATCAACGTCAAAAACCTCTTAAGGCCAATGGAAAAGGAAAATCACATGCGATCACTTTTGGAGATGTTGAGTATGAAAATGAAGTGGTGGAATGATAGGGGGTTTATGTAATGGTATTCTAGAATAATGTTGTAGAATATCTTATATAGAATTATGGAATATTGGAATACCTATGTATTGGTCTATTATGGGTTTCCATAAGTATATGGCACCGATAACCATGAAAAGTGATTGAAATATATTTTGGAAAACACATGATATGTGAATAATGATGAGATAAAGAGATAATGAGATGTTTGATAGTATTAATGACCCCAAGACTGATACAAGGACAAAGTGATATCATAGTTTGAGTATATAGAATTTTTTGGATTTCTGGTATTTTGAAAGAGTTAATTTTTGACAGCATGCATCTTTTCACTAAGGTTCTATGGCAATTAATGTTATTACCATGTTTTAAGAGAATACATGATTAATGTATTCATATGTTAGGAATGTCACAACCAAGAACTTCCTTATGAGATATGGTAGATAAATGATAAGTCCATTTAGTTCACCTCTTTATAAAGTTTTAGATTTTTAGTTTTTGGAATGATTGTATGGTTATCCATTTATGGAGAGTATAAGTTATACTCTGGTTGAATTTTGATAGATTAATGTATTATCTCGCTATAGGTGGACTTATGCATATTTAATAACCGGTACTAACCTTTTGTTTGAGACCTATGGAATGACCTATCGTTATATATATGGACCACATGACCTGATAACACTTTAGGAATGACAAATTCAACTTCCTTTCTTTGAATAAGAGATAAAGTGGAAATTATTCAAGGTGCGGCCAACAATGATATTGTACTGAAATCAAGTAAGTATTTCTTCTCATTTTCTTCAAGTTTAGGGTAAAGATCTTGAAATCCAAAACTTTTATCTTAGTATCTTCTTATCCAATGAATCAGATAGTCCCTTAAATAATCAAAGATTTATGACTTTCTAGTTGTCAACCTTCTACAAACCTTGTTCTCTATCACTCTAAATCAGAACTAGATGGTAAGTTTCTTCTTCCATATCCATGTTTTTTATTCCCACCCATGTTATAATATATGGAAACCTAGTGAGGAGTTTCTTTGGGTAACCATTATGTTTTAAATTTTCCTCTTTAAAATGAATTTTTATTATTCCTTTTTAAGATGTGGGTTTTTATAAAAGAAACTTTCAAGTAGTAAACCTTTTATAACCCCAATAGATTTCGAGAGAAAAATTCATTTTAAGGGGGGTAAAATGTAACAAGATGATATTTTATGAGATATATTCTTTTTAATTTCTTTGATGTCTTGTGTTGTGTGCTATACCAAGATTTTTTTGTGCTATACACAACATCGTCTTAGCTTGAGGTATACGCAACACTGTTTCCTTTGGAATTGGGAATGACCTCGTTGATTTAAGGTTGAAACATTCCAAGCGGTTTTTAACGGGTTTGTTCATAGAACCGAAAACATCCAATGATTCTATATCCATTTGGACCTACTTTCCAAAGGTAGGTGTTCGTTAGTTATGGACCGATGAGACTTAAGAATTTGCATTGGTCGAGAGGATGAGAGGTCAGACTCATCACACCTTTTTGAGGGGAATTATTGTCTACTCTGGGACTCTCTTTATAGATTTAAGTTATGTTCGTGAATCCCTATAAAATTACAAAGTATAAAATGAGATTTCCTTTAGATTTGACAATCAACGATTGGTATGTAGAAAATTTAGAGAATCTTTTATATGTATTCGAGGTTCTTCATCAATAGAGAATCATCTGTATTTGTTAGAGATTCTTAGTCAATGGTATCCTTTAATACATTATATAAAAGTCTCTTGGTCATTATGATGACCATACTGGTTTTAAAACCATTCAGTGGGGCACTTGAAGTTTATTGTCATTCAGAAGGACATAGATTATTTCAGAGTTGGGATCGTACCCACAGATGGGCTACCTACGTATCCTTTATTTAGAAAAGGGATCAGAACCCACGTAGTTCGAGTAAGGGAGTATGATGTTTATGTATTATTGATGGCTCAAAGAAAGATGTCATAATTACTTTTACACTCTAAGCTCACATGATTCATGCTCGGTGTGAGAAACAAGAGGTGTTGGTGAAACCATAAAATTTTGCCACGAAAGATGCAATCATAGAAAATGATGTGGGGCTTATGTATGTATGACTGCCCAAATAGAGATCAAGACTTATTTCAGAGAAGATGTCCGGGAACAAGGTCTATAAAGGAATATGTACTTTATGGAGATTTGGATACTCTAACTTGGGGCTTACTCCTAGGGAGGATGCCCAAATTAGGAGGGGACTTATGATTGGGTTTTACTCCTGAGAAGTAATCCTAGATCAAAAAGTAGATTAAGCCTGGTTAGGAGAAATTAAGACTGGGGCTTACTCCTAAGGAGGAGACCCAGGTTAAAGGTATTTGAAGACTGGGGCTTACTCCTGAAGAGGAAGCCCAATTTAAGGGAATTTTAGAATTAAGGGATTTGGGGATTATTCCTAAGGAGGATGCCCACATTTGTAGATTTGAGACTGGGGCTTATTCCTGAAATGGAAGCCCAGGTTAAGGGAATTATGGTTTGGGGCTTACTCCTGAGGAGGATGCCCAGATTTTGGGAAGTTTGAGACTGGGGATTACTCCTGAAAAGGAAGCCCAGACTTGAGAAATTATGACTGGGGCTTACTCCTAAGGAGGATGCCCAGGTTAGGGGACTTGGGGCTTACTCTTAATGAGGATGCCCAAATTAAGAGAACTTGGTCTCGGGCTTACTCCTGAAAAGGAGGCTCAGGTTAAGGATTCTATCATATTAAAGGATGAGGTTGAATGAATGAAATCTCTAACCTTAGTGACATAAATATGTGTAAATCACTAGGTTTTGAAAGATGTTCCACAGAATTCCTTTCAGATAAGGAAGCCAACAAAGGAATAATGCCATAAATGGATTTGAAGAGGGGTTTGAAGGCTGAATCTTGAATAGGAGAGGTGGATAGGCATAGGAGAGGTGAAATTGGCAGGAAGGGCACCCAAAAAGAGAGGGGCGCGCAAGTCCTGCGTGGGCGCGCAGGTCTTGGTCGCGCAGGTGTACCTGCACGACACATGGGTACTTGCGCGACGGTCGACCCTTAGGGTAAAACTTGGGCGAGGCTTGGATCAAGCCCTTAGTACTATCCCTAGAGGCTTCCAGAAGAGAGGCGCACAAGTTCTGTTGAAGGGTTCAAGCAGCGCGCAAGTGTGGCCATTTCCCTTAAGGGTTGGCCACTCAGGTGCGCAAGTGTTGACGAGTTTCAACAATTAGGCCTTACTTCCCCTCTTTAGATCTTCCGTTCTAGGTAAGAAATTACCTTAGAAGTGTTCGGAAGCTACGAAAAGAGACTAGGGTGTCGGGAGCTCAAATCTGAGTTTCTGGATTTTTTCCTCCCCGAAATGGGGGGCCCACAGGGGGTATTTATAGGCTGGAGAAGACCCTGGGAGAAATTCAAATAGGGCGCGCAAGTCACCTGTGTGACCACTGGGAGGCACGCAAGTATACTTGCGTGACCTTGGTGGAACTTGCGCGACCCAAGTGCATTTGAATCTTGGTTCATGCCTTTGTCAATTTTTGATGTTTCTTCAAAGGATGAATCACTTGGAGTTCAAGGTATTTCCCTTTTCATTCCTTTAGACTCTGTGACAGAAAGGAGCGTCAACAAAAGTCCCCCCTCAGAGTTGGATCTGAAAGAAATGAGGATGTGACTCTGAAGAAAAGAAGAAAACCAAGGAACATACGACGTGAAAGTGTTGAGCGCGCAGAGGGCGGCGCACAAGTATTGAGCCGCGCAGGTGTCAGCGCGTAAGGGTGTGGCCTGGCCTATATATATGCGGTCATTCCTCGCGCAAAGCACCGAATTTCAAAATTTCGAGCTCTCACCGTGCAAGTTGCTTCCGTCGCGCAAGTTACCTTTTTTTTCTGCTATTTCTTCGCTATCGCGCCGCTGTAGAGTTATTTGGACTTGCGCAGTTATACCTGCATGCCAAAAACTTGCGCGACACATCCATACTTGCGCGGAACATTCATAATTGCGCACCAAAATTTAGACTTGCGCGCCTTAATGCCTTAGCCATTTTTTCAAATTTCTTCACAAATTTTATGAAAAAGCAACCCATTTAAGAGTTAATTTATTCAACTTTTGTGCAGATTCAATGACTCCCAAGAGAATCGGAACAGCAAATGAACTAGCTTGCAAATAGATTGATGATATGATGAATGTTGTTGGCCATGATTACTATGATATCTGCGACAACACTCTCCCATATTTGGAAAAGTACTTGAAGAAATATCATATTAATTTCCCACAGAGCATCTGTGTGGCTCTGTATGGGCATGGTCATCTGTAAGGAGTCAACGTTTCAGATGTAAAGAACTATCTTCCTGAGATGCAACTGCATTGTTACTCCTCTATTTCGGTTATGCTATGAATTAAGAGCAACAACAATGGTATGAACTTTCAAATTTCTCTTCCATGACATTTCCTTGCAGATATGAAAATGGAAAACCCATGGGCTGAAATGTTCTCCGCTGCCGGTTGGTGGAGAGAAGACTATCATGGTATTAGAACCATATCTGAAAAGAGTACTCTCTACAAATGGCTCTTTAATTCCAATGCTTCATTCTCAAATCCATGTATCCATCTTCCAAGTCTCTTGGATAGAAACAGAGTCACTGTTTGATCAGCAGAAAATTTTCTCAAACCGCACTCAAGAACATCCTTTTACAACTGTTCTAAGAAGAGCTGGTATCACTGCATCTCTTATTGTATCCAGTTGAATGAATGAATTCCAGGTGGCTACTGATGAAGCTCGGGATGTCGTAAATCAAATGAATTGTTATGTTGGAAGTCTTTTGTAATTCCTAAAAAAAGAGAAGAGACTCCAATATGTGGATGTCCTTCTAACTCTTGTGCATTAATAAAAAACACTTTCACCTTCAATCATTTGTACCTGCATTCTCTTTTTCTATCTACTTTAAATTTTTTTACCTAATCCAATTGACCTAGTAAGCATAGTTTGATTTTTTATAGGATTATTATAAATAACCCTACAAACTTTTGAAACTTTTTATTGCTCAATATTACCTAAAATCATACAAAATGTATGTTTAGTGAGCTGGAACTTGACTTTTATTCAGATTTACCTTGTCTTTTGTGGGCAGTTTAAAGTCATGCACGTCGGACATAAAAAGGCTAATGTTTAAGGTCGAAATAGCTTTGACCGAATGGATTAAAATTGAATCAATTCATTGACAATTTATCTGAAAACATATTACCACACTCAAGTATGAGGGAAAAAAATGTAAACTATGACTTAAGAAGTTTTGAATCTGAGGAATGATATGAGAAAGGGCTAAAAAGCATTAGAAGAAGTAGTTCCCAAGAATGAAGTTACCATTATTTAACAAACCCGTTAAGGGGTTGAATTATGCAGGGCCACCTAAGGGCATTGGCTGCATAGTCAAATAATAGCATCTTTTGGCTGACAGGTCTGTTATGTAGACTACTTATGCAAGGCTGCCTAAGGGCACGTGCTACATAGTCAGGAAAAAGAACTCTCAGAAATTTACTTTTCTACTGCTAAAAAGCCAGTGAAAGTTTATGAGAATTCAAATTTTCCAAAGCATAGAGTTTGTTGTATGGAGAGAGGTACTTGAATATGGAGAAGATATTTCCAAAAAAGATTGTCTAAGAACTGGATGAATGTTACTCCTATAAAGGTCTGACCCAAGTATAGGGAAGGAAAATATAAACCATAGACTTGAATACTTTTAGATCATGAAAAAGAACATGGGACAAATATGTTAATGATGACTATTTTTTGCGGATCCCTACAAATTTTCATTAAGACCAATAAGGACAAAAGAGGTTTTCTTTCCAAGAATGAAGTTACAACTATTTAACAAACCCGTTAGGGGGTTGAATTATACAGGGCCACCTAAGGGCATTGGGTGCATAGTAAAATAATAGCATCTTTTGGCTGGCTGGTCTGTTATGTAGACTGTTTATGCAAGGCCGCCTAAGGGCACGTGCTGCATAGTCAAGCAAAAGAACTCTCAGAAATTGGAAATTTTGTGACCAGAAGTCAGGAAAAAGAGTATGGAGATCTGAAAATATTTAAGGTTAGGATTATGACACATAAAAAATGGGCATTTGTTCAATGCATGTAGAGATACACAGACCAATGCTAACTAAAATCATGTTGTGACTGGGTCCTGAATTGAAATTTCGGACTTCACTACGTATCCCATATGGATGAGAATCAAGCCATACGTAGTTCTTTAAATATAGTTTAACATCGCATGGGATGAAAGTGTAAGAGATCTTAGTTTAGGGTCATAGAACTCGGACCATTATAAGAAAAACACAGTGTGTGTTTTCATAGGGACTTTTCATCCAAGGGGCTGAAAGTGGAATTTGGGGTTAGGCCCAAAATATTTGGGGCTGGATTCGAGGGACACTAGAACGTTCCTACGTATCCCATAATGATGGGAATCAAGCCCACGTAGTTCTAGAAATACCCTCTGTACAGATTTGGTTCGTACATGTGAAGGGTGAAAGGGGACTTTAATGCAATGATGGTTTAACCCAAGATAAGAGGTTTGGGCATTGCCATGTATGCACGCAGTCTTTGGAATGTAACATGATTGTAAATCAATGTAAATAATGATTCCCTCTCAGGTGAGGGTATCAAAGAATGTTGTATTTTATTGTTGTACAGGACAAAAGTGTTGTACAGTTTAGCGTCGTATAGCAAGGACGAAGGTGAACCAATGTAAATATATTGTTTCTGGGGGCGGTTTCATGAATCAACATCGTATGAGATGGAGGTGAATCGATGTGAAGAGATTGGTTTTGGGCTTGAACCTTGGGAGGTTGCCTACGTACCCAGCCTAGAAGGCAAGGATCAAAGTCCGCGTAGTTCAATTAAAAAACTAAATTAGTGATCAAGTTGTTCTTGGGGACAATGACCTAAAAAATGGTGTTGGGACTTACGCATGGTTAGCGGCCCAGAGAGGGTATTATGGTTGAAGTTTTCTCTAAGATCACGTGAGTCATACTCGGTGTGAGAAACAAGAGGTAACAATAACCTTAACGATGCATAGTTTAATGTCATGTAGGACATATGAAGGGACTATTCAATTTAAAGTCTTGCAGTGAGGACTATTGGTGCTGCACAATTTAGTGTCATGTAATAGGGACAAAATACAGTTTAATGTCATGTAAGACGTATTAAGGTATTTCTGTATAGTTTAGCGTCATGTAGTTAGGACGATGAGGACAATACAGTTTAATGTCATGTTGGACAAAAAGGGGGACTGTGCAGTTTAATGTCATGTAGTAAGGACAAAAGAGGACATAGTTTAACGTCATGTTGGACGTATTAGGGACTTTTTCACAGTTTAACGTCATGTTGGATGAAAAAAGGGATGATACAGTTTAGCGTCATGTTGGACAAAAAGGGACGATACAGTTTAGTGTCTTGTTGGACGACGGTGCGAATAGTTTAAGGTCATATGCATGAACCATTGATGCAGTTTAACATCTTGCTGGACATAAGGCATGCAAATAGTTTAAGGTCATATGCATGGACCATTGGATATGCAGTTTAATGTCATGTGGGACGAAATTAATACAAATAGTTTAAGGTCATATGTGACACCCCAAGCTTCCACGGTACGTTTCCCTTTGAATAATGAAATGGTGTGCATTGTACACAACTTCGAGATTCTAACACACCATAACCAATCAAACTAGCCGTTATGAATAGTAATACCTACTTTTTGAAATTTTATAAATTTTATCTTTCGAAATGGACTTCATTTTTGGATTCGTAATATCGAAATTAGCTTAGGGTGAAATTTTGGTACTTTTCGGATAACTTTCATATTTTGATGAATAATGAAAATTACTAAATTTTAATTAAAAACAACTTTTTTAATCGAAATAATTAATAGTGATAAATTATTAATTTGAGTGTTTTTAAAGTTTATTTGGAATATATTTTTACCATTTAATACAATGTTGGTCATTGGATGTAATTTCACATTTAAACCAGACATAAACAAGTGTCAATCTTTTGATAATTATTATCTCTTAAAAACACGCTATTTGTTTTAACGAGGAGAATTAATTTTTGAATTAATTAATGCAACTGATATGTCTTGAATTTGGTAAAATAGACATCTTTTTTTAATTCATAATATCAAATATAGATTAGGCCTAATTTTTGGTATTTTTCTGGAAACTTTCATTTTTTGATGAATACTGAAACCACTAAGTGGTAGTTAAAAAAACTGAATTTTTCATAAAACTTAATTTTACCGCTTTTGTGAATGGAATTTCGAAAATCCGAGAGACATAGTTAATATCAAGGAGTAAAATGTGGTTCAATGAGATGAAAATAATTTTTGGTGAATAGTAACTTTTTACTTTTATTTACCACGGTTAAAAGTAAATAGGGTAATTAAGGGTAAAATGATATTAATATTACCCTAAAACATGTCCTAATTCTATTGGAAAAGTGTATCTCGACCAAAAACAACCTCAGGAGTAAAATATTATCATTTAGGTCCACTTGTATTAGATTAGGACATTTATTATTATTTAATTCAAAGAAGAGTTAAAAGCGTTAAAATCAAAGTTTATTTACTAAAACATTTTTCATATAGGGTTATACATAAGATAAATTTGATTGTAAATATTCATTAGAAAGATAAAAAGCTTTCCTACATAATGGTATTTTGTTTATAATTTTTAGACATTAAATAATTTAATTTATTTATGACACAATGGTGATGTAGTAATTACCTAATTAATGAAATATTAAAATAATTGATATTATAAATATCAAAATAAATGTAATTTGAGACTTTTTATGAATTACATGAATTTTATAGGTTAATATGACATATTAGGATTGATTATATAAATTATGTTCGAATTAATAATGCTGTTATGAATTTATCAAAAACAAAATACCCAATAGTGTCAAAATTGACATAAAAGAGTTTTTAAAAAAATATTATATTATTAATTTATATTCAATTCCTAAAAATCTAAAGTTTGTCCAAGAGACTTATATCATGATATGTGTATCATTAATGGACCACTTGGGGGTCGCTTGGATGTATATAGTAAGTTTATTAACCATATAATATAAAAATACAAAGAGACATTGTAAAAGTGAAACTAATTAACTAAGAGTTAATACTTAAAGATAAGGTTAATATAATGACCCAAACCTATCTAAATTCTATTGGTTGAGTGGTTTTCGACCCATACCCACCTTAACCTTTAAATAATCCACTTTGGAGCCATTAGAAACCGAATGTGAATTTATTATAAAATAATATGTTTATCTTTTCCAAAGGTGCCCCTCACCCCTCTTATAAAAGGGCACTCCCCCTTCTCACTAATTCACATATTCAAAGCCTTTTGGCTCAACAAAACCCTGACCAAATACTCTCTAAAATTCCCTCAATACAACCTAGAGGCCTTAGTTTGATCAGAAATCCAACCTAAGGAGCCCTTTTGATCAAATCAAAAGGAAGAACCCGAAGAAGAGGTAATGTTTTCACCACCCTCTTTCAAGTTCCTTTCTTCTTCAACTTCTTCTTTATTTTTTATTTCTATTCTAAAATAATAACTCTAGTATCTTTCATATACTATGATGTTATTATAAATATGGTACAACCATATTCAGTATTCTATCCATCCTTTGAATGGCATGCCACCATATGTGCGTACGTACGGCTTACCGTCTCCACGTCGTGGTGTAATTGTCATTCAATAAATTATTATTTGGATGGGTATAATAATGATGTGTAATTAATGTAAATAATAAATATAAAATGATAATTATTCTGTCTATATGATATACCATCCAATTATATATTATTTTAACATCAAAAGAATGATATTGTCACTCGTGCGTACGTACGGACTACCGTCTCCACGAACGCGATGAGATTCATTATCCATCGTATCCATTCAAGTATAATTATCATTTGATGATTAAAAATAATGTTTAAGGACTTGATATTATTCTGGATATGAATAAGATACAACCTATCCATAAAAAACACGGCTTACGTAACAAAGAATATAAAGGAAAACAAGTAAGTTAACACCCAAAATGATGATAATACTAAGCTATTATTAACAAATTAATGTTAAAAGATAATATATGATATCATATTAATGTAAATGATTCTTGTATAATTAAATAAAAATTATTTCACCATTATACAGGAGGTTAACCTACCGTCGACCAAGGAAAAAGTACAAAGGGGTTTCTTATCTCACTCTTAATTCTGTGAGAATTCCATTGTTCACCACTTATTTATTGCATGTGGTGTATGTGTATTGCCCACGATTGTATTCATTGTGTAATATAATTTAATTTATGGGTATTTACATAATCATTGTATGATCCTTATTTCATGGTTGTATTTTTCTTAAGTTACCTAATCGATAAGGAAATTTGAAATTTCAATTTGCACTCATTCGACTTTAGGCATACTTCATTGATTATTTTACTCCAAGATTATGTGTGGAATCACTATTCATTTGATTATGTCATAATTTCGACTCCCCTTTCCATGGATATAATTTTTATATACATAATCACTCCATTGATAAATTCTCAAGTCATCGGTATGAACTTGATAAGAGTAATTTTAACTCAATATCCATTTGTTGAGTTAAATATCCAATTCATTGGTGTTGTTTTTACAAGAATATGTGTGAATGTCATCCGATTGATTTACACTAAATATCCAATCATATTGAGTGTATTTATATTTTTTACACATAATTATGTCGTTGATTTATCTTTAACTTAAGGATATGGTCTTTATATGTGATTTCATCTCAATTTACATTCCATTGAGTCTTCTTTGTTGTTATACACCAAATCACTTTTATATGGTGTATATAATGTACTTTGACATAGTATATCATGAATCCCTTTATTCTCATGATATTATAAAGTTTTTATTACCTCAATTATTTGTATTCAAGTGTCTCTCTTTTGGTTAGAAACTCTAACTAAAATACATTTTTAAGTGTTTTAAAGATTTATTCTTCTAAATATTTCTCATTAATGTCCATGTTTTAAAAATGGTTTTAAGAATTTATTTATATAAACATTAAAGTTTTAAAATTAAAATTACTTTTAAAAGTTTCAAAGTGGTATGTGTCACTTCGATTCAAAAATCTATTTTTAAATGGATTCTTGACGAATAGTGTGACTTTTAAATGATTTCAACAAAAAGGGGGATATTTCTCTCTAATAGTTTTGACGATTATTTTCATCTATGTTAATATCCTTCATTATTCTTGATTGAGATTAATCTGATACAATACAATCTTCCATATTGTATCGAATGAGTTATGTTTGATTGTGAATGTGCTATTTTTATACCATTCATGGTTTGTCGATTAAGTATTGACATTTCGTATGCTAGTTTAATACGAATGTTTATGTCATATTTCAAACTTTTCATGTGAGGAATGCATTGGACTTAGTAAGTGATGGGTGGAGCCCGCTATAGCTCCTCGATACATCGGTAGGTCTCATGAGATAAACTAGTGTCTTGGCACGAGGCGTTGACAAAATCTTATTTGTAGTCTTGGCACGAGGCCTTGGCTACGTGGTTATGATAGTCTGGCATTATACATTCCGTCATTATGAAAGTGGTTATTAATATTTTCATGTGATTATTCGACTAGTAGAATATCCATGTGAATAAGTTAATGGCATTATTTTATTTTATCCTTTCCATATTATGCTGAAGTTCAAGTTTAAAAGGCTTTTGTTTTAGTTATACATTGCCTTAAATTTTTATGTTTATTTATGAAAGTTTCCACTATATTGTTATCCTTACTGATCATCTAATATCACCCCTTTCAATGTTTTATTTTTCCCAGGATGTGAAGAAGTATTTTATGAATGACCTGCAGGGATAGTATGAGGGAATATGAAGATAATATGTTGTTGTTGTTTTTCACTTATTGATGTAATGTAAACTTTATGAATATATCTAGTGTTTATAAGGCTACTAAACTAATCGGTCTTTCAATACTTGATCTTTCTTGTGATCATGCCAATGTTATGTAATAATGCACCGACTCTGGGTATCTAGGGTCGGGGCGTTTACAGTTGGTATCAGAGGAAGTTTAGTACAAACCTTGGGAGCTAGATTTAGATAAACTCTGATTAGAGTACGTAGACCTAAGATGAACTTTGAGGATTAGTATAGAAGAACTTCCTAGAATTTTGGTATTGTAGATATTTTGTGAGTTTTCCGAGCAATACATCCCTATTTGGATACGCGCAGGTAGAGGCGGCTCTGGCACAAATATACCTAGGGGTAAAACCCGAAAACACCGCTTTGATCTAGACTCGAATGGGAACTGGTGCACGACAATGGGCCCTGCTGCACTCTTGGTTATGACACTCCCGGGGGATATGCTTAGGATAATTTACATTTTCTTTACAAACCGATTTGAAGTATTATATATATAAGATGAGAGTAAATGACCTTGGTTAATCCTAATGTGTTTCAAATTGAGAATATGGTGACATGTTAATCTCCAAATGATTTTATGACTACTATTACTCACACAATGCTTTTTGGTTTTAGTCAATGGCTGGATTCCAAGGAAGTCATAGTGACTTTGAGAATGATGTACAAGGTGGGAATGGTGGTGTCAATGAGAAAAAAATGGAATGTTGATAGGCGTAAAAGATATCGTCTTTATGCCAAATCAATTTTCCAAAAATATGATCAACAATATATATATTAACCAATTCCCGGACTCAAAAAAGAAGAGAAAGGTGATGAATGATAAGATTTCCAGCAGTGGAGACCATGGAGAAAGGAATCCTTAATTTCCATCATGCAAGAAATGTGGAAGGAGACACCCAGTAAAGTGTCTCAATGGGACAAAGAAATGCTTTACGTGCAGGAAGGGAGGACATAAAGTGAAGAATTGCCGAAGAAAAATGAAGAGTACTATGGAAGAAGATAAAAATGGTCCCAAGAATCCATTTATAGTCATTTGCCGTAAATATAGGGGACCTGGCCATTACCCGAGTGAATTCCCTATTCTATAGGATATTTTCTTGGTCAAAGAAGAAGCTATGTGGAAATAAATGGTTGGAGAAATGTTTAAAAAGTATTAGTGCTCCTTGTTGATGGGTTTTCTTTGGAATAATTTCTCTTGTATTTTTAGCCCTACAGTTTTCCATGTGAGAATGATATTTGAGGAAGAATTATCTTTTCTCTTGTGGATATAGTTATAAATAACCATTTGGTTTTATATGATCGTTGGGTTTGAGGCAATTATAAGTAATTATAATTTGGGATGAAAATGCAAGGTATGAGATAAGATTTGTGGTTAAATTATGTTATGGTTATTTTGAGGAATTTATCTCATTTTGGTAATGTTATAAAATATAGTTTTTGAAAAAGGAAAACACGCAGACCATGTGACAACCCATCACGTCGGACAAAGCTGTGGGAATCGAACCCACAACCAAAGTTCGATTGGGATTTATCACCTACCACTGGACTACATGAAGTCCCTGGTTAGTGTAACTATTATTTTTAGTTAAATGATTTTATTGATCAATAATAATTTGATTTGGGATCTTATGTCTTATCAAATGAATACCCTTAGTATAGGAAAATGATTTGGTGATTAAGTGATAAATGTTATTTTGGAAGTTGTTCACTTTGTTGTGAACACTATATGCCCAAGGAAAATAGAATAGTATGAGATTTCATTTGAGGAGTAATGGTGGATTTTTATCTATGTTTTTATTGTGGATTTATAATGATTTGGGTTATTTATGGAAATGATTAGGTTAATTAAATTTAAGTATGTGAATTTAAGAGTAATTAATGTCATTTGGAGATACAATTTAACGTGGAATAATACATTCTTATAAGTTTTGGGTTTTAATATTAGTTTGGATTATATTGAAGGATTTTAAGGACAATTGATTATTGAATGGTATTTATTTAACTTTGGGGTATTGATGGTTTAATTTTAGAAATTAAGATTAGTGTTTTTTTTCTCTAATGGAATATCCATTTGGGGGATCATCAGATATTATACTAACCATTTTGGTTTTGATTAATCTCTAAATACAAGGTAAATATATAGTTTATCCTACGTGGATCATGTATTTCTATAGAAGTTTATTCTAGCTCTTCCATTGTGACAAAGTCTTCTTGAATACTCATTGTTAAAAAAAAATGAGTTAGTGGTAAAAATTTATTAAAGAATGAAAATCTACTTAAAAAGTAAGTATATCTCTTTATGTTCTTAGTCAATATCATAAATGAATTCCTCGTCCTTATGAAATGTAACTTAAAACAAAAAAATGTTGTCCGTTTACTTTTCCTACTGGGAGACTAATGACCGTTTGTCCCAACACAAGTTTGTAATTTTCTTATTGTTAACTTTCTCCTGATCATGTTTTCTATCCCTCTCCATCAGAACATAACACTTAGTTTATCATCCATATCCATGTTTTTTTACATGGAATCCTAGTATGAGTTATCTTGAGTGACCTTTATACCTCTCTTCCTTTCTTTTAAAGTGATAGTTTTATTGACTCTTTTTCTGATGTGGGACTTTCCATTATATTCTAAAGCCCAATTTTAAAAAAATTGTGAGGACTCAATTTATTGAAGGAGGGGAGAATGTAACACCACAAGCTTCCACGGTACATTTCCCTTTTAATAATGAAATGGTGTGCATTGTACGCAACTTCGAGATTCTAACACACCACAACCAATCAAACTAGCCGTTATGAATAGTAATACCTACTTTTTGAAATTTTATAAATTTTAGCTTTCGAAATGGAATTCATTTTTGGATTTGTAATATCAAAATTAGCTTAGGGTAAAATTTTGGTACTTTTTGGATAACTTTCATATTTTGACGAATAGTGAAAATTACTAAATTTTAATTAAAGACAACTTTTTTAATCGAAATAATTAATAGTGATAAATTATTAATTTGAGTGGTTTTAAAGTATATTTAGAATATATTTTTACCATTTAATACAATGTTGGTAATTGGATGTAATTTCACATTTAAACTAGACATAAACAAGTGTCAATCTTTTGATAGTTATTATCTCTTAAAAACACGCTATTTGTTTTGACGAGGGGAATTAATTTTTAAATTAATTAATGCAACTGATATTTTTTGAATTTGGTAAAATAGACATCATTTTTGAATTTATAATATCAAAAATAGCTTAGGCCTAATTTTTGGTATTTTTCTGGAAACTTTCATTTTTTGATGAATAGTGAAACCACTAAGTGGTAGTTAAAAAAACTGAATTTTTCATAAAACTTAATTTTACCGCTTCTGTGAGTGGAATTTCGAAAATCCGAGAAACACAGTTAACATCAAGGAGTAAAATTTGGTTCAATGAGATGAAAATAATTTTTGGTGAATAGTAACCTTTTTACTTTTACTTACCATAGTTAAAAGTAAATAGGGTAATTAAGGGTAAAAATGATATTAATATTACCCTAACACATGTCCTAATTCTATTGGAAAAGTGTATCTCAACCAAAAACAACCTTAGGAGTAAAATATTATCATTTAGGTCCACTTGTATTAGATTAGGACATTTATTATTATTTAATTCAAAGAAGAGTTAAAAGAGTTAAAATCAAAGTTTATTTACTAAAACATTTTTCATATAGGGTTATACATAAGATAAATTCGATTGTAAATATTCATTAGAAAGATAAAAATATTTCATACATAATGGTATTTTATTTATAATTTTTAGACATTAAATAATTTAATTTATTTATGACACAATGGTGATGCAGTAATTACCTAATTAATAAAATATTAAAATAATTGATATTATAAATATCAAAATAAATGTAATTTGAGACTTTTTATGAATTCCACGAATTTTCTAGGATAATATGACATATTAGTATAGATTATATAAATTGTGTTCGAAGTAATAATGCTGTTATGAATTTATCAAAAACAAAATACCCAATAGTGTCAAAATTGACATAAAAGAGTTTTTAAAACAAATATTATATTATTAATTTATATTCAATTCCTAAAAATCTAAAGATTGGCCAAGAGACTTATATAATGATAGGTTTATCATTAATGGACCACTTGGGGGTCTCTTGGATGTATATAGTAAGTTTATTAACCATATAATATAAAAATACAAAGAGACATTGTAAAAGTGAAACTAATTAACTAAGAGTTAATACTTAAAGATAAGGTTAATATAATGACCCAAACCTGTCTAAATTCTATTGGTTGAGTGGGTTTTGACCCATACCCACCTTAACCTTTAAATAATCCACTTTGGATCCATTAGAAAACGAATATGAATTTATTATAAAATAATAGTTTTAGCTTTTCCAAAGGTGCCCCTCACTCCTCTTATAAAAGGGCACTCCCTCTTATCACTAATTCACACATTCAAAGCCTTTTGGCCCAGCCAAACCCTGCACAAATACTCTCTAAACTTCCCTCACTACAACCTAGAGGCCTTAGTTTGATCAGAAAGTCAACCTATGGATCCCTTTGGATCAAATCAAAAGGAAGAACCCGAAGAAGAGGTAATGTTTTCACCACCCTCTTTCAAGTTCATTTCTTCTTCAACTTCTTCTTTCTTTTTTATTTCTATTCTAAAATAATAACTCCAGTATCTTCTATATAATGTGATTTTATTATAAATATAGTACAACCATATTTATTATTCCATCCATCCTTTGAATGGCATGTCACCATACGTGCGTACGTACGACTTACCGTCTCCACGTCGTGGTGTAATTGTCATTCAATAAATTATTATTTGGATGGTTATAATAATGATGTGTAATTAATTTAAATAATAAATATAACATGATAATTATTCTTTATATATGATATACCATCCAATTATATATTATTTTAACATCAAAAGAATGATATTGTCGCTCGTGCGTACGTACGGAGAACCGTCTCCACGAATGCGATGAGATTCATTCTCCATCGTATCCATTAAAGTATAATTATCATTTGATTATTAAAAATAATGTTTAAGGACTTTATATAATTCTGGATATTAATAAGATACAACCTATCCATAAAAAACACGTCTTACGTAACAAAGAATATAAAGTAAAACGAGTAAGTTAACACCCAAAATGACGATAATACTAAGATATTATTAACAAATCAATGTTGAAAGATAATATATGATATCATATTAATGTAAATAATTCATTTATAATTCAATAACATTTATTTCACCATTATACAGGAGGTTAACCTACCGTCGACCAAGGAAAAAGTACAAAGTAAGGGGTTTCTTATCTCACTCTTAATTCCGTGAGAATTCCATTGTTCACCACTTATTTATTGCATGTGGTGTATGTGTATTTCCCATGATTGTATTCATTGTGTAATATAATTTAATTTATGGGTATTTATATCATCATTGTATGATCCTTCTTTTATGGTTGTATTTTTCTTAAGTTACCTAATTGATAAGGGAATTTCAAATTTCAATTTGCACTCATTCGGCTTTAGGCATACTTCATTGATTATTTTACTCCAAGATTATGTGTGGAATCACTATTAATTTGATTATGTCATAATTTCCACTCCCCTTTCTATGGATATAATTTTTATACACATAATCACTCCATTGATAAATTCTCAAGTCATCGGTATGAACAAGATAAGAGTAATTTTAACTCAATCTCCATTTGTTGAGTTAAATATCCAATTCATTGGTGTTGTTTTTACAAGAATATGTGTGAATGTCATCTGATTGATTTACACTAAATATCCAATCATATTGAGTGTATTTATATTTTTTACACATATTTATGTCTTTGATTTATCCTTAACCTAAGGATATGGTCTTTATAAGAGAATTCATCTCAATTTACATTCCATTGAGACTTATTTGTTGTTATACACCAAATCACTTTTATATGGTGTATATAATGTACTTTGACATAGTATATCATGAATCCCTTTATTCTCATGATATTATAAAGTTTTGATTACCTCAATTATTTGTATTCAAGTGTCTCTCTTTTGGTTAGAAACTCTAACTAAAATACATTTTTAAGTGTTTTAAAGATTTATTCTTCTAAATATTTCTCATTAATGTCCATGTTTTAAAAATGGTTTTAAGAATTTATTTATATGAACATTAAAGTTTTAAAATTAAAATTACTTTTAAATGTTTCAAAGTGGTAGGAGACACTTTGATTCAAAAATCTATTTTTAAATAGCTTCTAGACGAATAGTGTGACTTTTAAATGATTTCAAGAAAAAGGGGGATATTTCTCTCTAATAGTTTTGACGATTATTTTCATCTATGTCAATATCCTTCATATGAGGAATACATTGAACTTAGTAAGTGACAGGTGGAGCCCGCTATAGCTCCTCAATGCATCGGTAGGTCTCATGAGACAAACTAGTGTCTTGACACGAGGCCTTGACAAAATCTTATTTGTAGTCTTGGAACGAGGCCTTGGATATGTGGTTATGATAGTCTGGAATTATGCATTATGTCATTATGAAAGTGGTTATTAATATTTTCATGTGATTATTCAACTATTATAATATCCATGTGAATAAGTAAATGAAATTATTTCATTTTATCCTTGCCATATTTTGCTGAAGTTCAAGTTTAAAAGGCTTTTGTTTTAGTTATACATTGCCTTAAATTTTTATGTTTATTTATGAAAGTTTCCGCTATATTGTTATCCTTACTGAGCATCTGAGCTCACCCCTTTCAATGTTTTATTTTTCCCAGGATGTGAAGAAGTATTTTATGAATGACCTACAAGGATAGTATGAGGGTATATGAAGATAATATGTTGTTGTAGTTTTTCACTTATTGATGTAATGTAAACTTTATGAATATATCTAGTGTTTCCAAGGATACTAAACTAATCGGTCTTTCGAGACTTGATCTTTCTTGTGATCATGCCAATTTTATGTAATAATGCACCGACTCTGGTTATCTAGGGTCGGGGCGTTACATCATATGCATGGACCGTTGCTGTATAGTTTAACGTCATATAGCAAGGACGATGAAGGGGACATAGTTTAACGTCATGTTGGACAAAAGTGAGAATAGTTTAAGGTCATATTCATGGACCATTGCTATATAGGTTAACGTCATATAGCAAGGACGATGAAGGGGACACAGTTTAACATCATGTTGGATGAAAGTGAGAATAGTTTAAGGTCATATTCATGGACCATTGGTGGTGTATTTTGTGTTTATACAAAATACTTCTTCAGAAATATGGCATTGGTTGGCGTAGTGATGAGTTCTCCATCCATTGAGATTAAAGAATAAGATCCATTGGAATAGACCTTATGTATTGAGTAAGGTCCTTCCCATTTTGGTTCAATCTTGGGAGGTTTCTTTCCTGGTATCATTGGAGTTTTGAGAACCAATACTAATTCTCCCTGATTGAATGAATGAAGACGAACTTTTTTGTTGAAAGCTTGTGCTATTCGATTCTGGTAGACTTCCAAGTGGTGCAGGGTGCACAATATTTTCTCATCTAACCATTACAATTCATTCAATTGCTTTTGAGATTGTTCATCTATAGATTACTGATCACAAATGGCCACTCTGAGTGAAGGTAATTGAACTTCAATGGTCAAGACTGATTCTATTCCATATACCAATGAATATAGAGTTGACCGCGTTGCAGTGCGGGTGGTGGTTCGATAAGCCCATAAAGCATGAAAGAGTTTATCAGGTCATTACCTCTTATCTTTATCCACAATATTTTCAAGTATGTTTGAAAGAGTCTTGTTGAAAGCTTCTATCTGGCCATTGGCCGCTGCATGATACCGAGATGAATGGTTGGATTTGATGTTGTATTCTTGATACAACTTCTTCACCTCGGATGAACAGAAGTTGGTGCCGTTGTCCGTCAATATGGTATGAGGGACACCAAATCTGGTAATGATGTTAGACTTTATGAAGCTAACAATTATTTTAGAACTAACTTCTTTGAGAGGTATTGCCTCTGCCCATTTGGAAAAGAAGTCAGTAGTAGTAAGAATATACTTAAACTGCTTGGCTGTAGCTGAAGGGTAAAGTCCCACCACATCCATTCCCCATGTGGAAAATGGCCATGAGTATTTATCTGTATGAAGAAACTCTGGGGGCTGATGAATGAAGTTTTCATGTACTTGGAATGAATGACACTTATTTTTGAAATCAACACAACCTTGTATCATTGAAGACCAAAAGTATCCAAGCCTTCAAATTTGATCAGACAGTCTATGTCTAGACTGATGGGCACCACAGACTCTTGCATGCACTTCTTTCATGACAACCATTGTCTCTTCACCATCAATGCATCTGAAGAGAATTACCTCAAACCACGCTTGTAGAGAATTTTCTCTAGGTGATATGGGCTGTCATAAAGAGTAAAATTGACCACACATCGCCGAATTTGTTCTTTCCCGGCTCTATCATGTGGAAGTGTTCCATTTTGAAGGTATTCCCTGATAGATGTCATCCATCTTGTAGTATGACCATATGGTTCAGGAATGGGACTAATTTCATTGATTTCCTCGGTTCTGATTTGAACATAAGGTGAAATTGTATGACGATGGGCAATACTGATGGTTGTCTTTTCCCAATTTGGATCTGCCAGAGCTGTGGCTATATTAGCTAGTGCATCAGCTTGGGCATTTTTTGACCGTGTGACATAAGAAAATGTCAATTTAGAAGGGAATTTGGCCATTAATTCTTTTATGTAATCATACAAAGGGATTAGTTCTTCTTTTAGAATGGCATAATCCCCATTGAAGTGATTGATTACCAGGTCTGAATCACCTTTCACCTTTAAGTGATTCACTTGTTCTTGGAGCGCCAACTCCAAGCCTGCGATGAGAGCTTGGTATTCCGCTTCATTATTTATACCGCCTCCCAACAATGAGAAGGAATAGGGTAGCACTGCCTTTTCTGGATAAATGAGCACAATTCCTAACCCAACTTTGTTGAATTTAGGATTTTCCATTTTCCTCCCTGTTGGACTTCTGGAAGCACCATCAAAGTACATTTCCCATGTTTGAAAACTATCTTGAATAAAGAAGACTTCTTCATCAGGAATTTCAATATTTGAAGATGTATCTTCTACTGAAGGGTGTTCAAAAAAGAAATCAGCTAGAGTTTGGCCCTTTATTACCTTTTGAGACACATACTGGATATCAAATTGCTGCAAAATAACTGCCCACTTTTCCAGAAGTCCTGTAAGCATTGGATGACTAAGGATGAATTTGAGCAGGTTATTGCGAGATACCAATTGGACCTCGTGATGTTGCAGGTAGTGTCTCAACTTTTGAACTGCAAATATTAATGCTAGGCAGCACTTCTCAATACTTGAATATCGGGTTTCTGCTTCAAGCATAGTCCAACTGAGATAATAGAGGTTGTTTTCATTCCCAACATCATTCTTCTGAGCAAGAAATGAACCCAACGATTGCTCTAAAGCTGTCACATAGAGGATAAGTGGTCTTCCTTAAATAGGTGGCATTAATACCAATGGACTCAAGAGATACTTCTTGAGAATATCGAATGCTTCTTGATATTCTACAGTCCACTGGTAAGTGACTCACTTCTTCATCAATTTGGTGAAAGGTAAAATTTTGCCTGCCAAATTGGTGATGAAACGCCGAATATAGGCTAAGTGTCCTTGAAGTCCTCTCAATTCTTTGAAATTTCGAGGAGGTGACATACCAAGGATTGACTTTATCTTCTCAGGATCAACTTCAATACCATGATGGCATACAACAAAGCCGAGAAATTTTCCTGAGGTTACCCCAAAAGCACATTTTAAGGGGTTCATCTTCAAATTATGTTGTCGAAGTTTGTGGAATATGATTTCTAAATCATCCAAGTGATTAGAACGTTGTTTGGATTTAACCACCAAATTGTCCATGTAACATTCAACAAACTTCCCTAAAAAGGGTTTGCAGATACGATGCATGGCACGCTGATATGTTGCGCCTGCATTCTTTAGGCCAAAGGGAATTACCCGATAGCAGAACACACCCTGAGAGGCTCTGAAGGCTATAGATTCTTCATCTTCTGGAGCCATTCTTATTTGATTATACCCGGAATATCCATCCATGAAGGAAAGTGATTCATAGCCATCTGTTGCATCAATTAACAGTTCTGTAATCGGAACTAGAAAATCATCCTTAGGACAATGCCGATTAAGATCTCTGAAATCAATACAAACTCTAATTTTTCCATTCTTCTTCTTCACATGGACAATATTATCCAACCATTTGGGATATTGAACTTCTCTGAAAAAGTTAGCTTTGATAATCTTATCCACTTTAGCTTCAATTTTGGAAGCATAAGTTGGGTGTGTTCTTCTGGCAGCTTGCTTGAATCCTTGATGTTCTTCTGGAAAACCCAAAGGATGAGTAGCGATATCAGAATCAAGGCCTAGCATCTCTGTATAGTTCCAAGAAAATATATCTCAATTTTTCTTCAAAAATTAAATATACATTTCTTGTTCTTCAAGAGTCATGGCTGCACTAATTAAAGTGGGGTGTGAATCTTCTTTTGTAATCATATTTATTTCTATGACTTCATCCATAGTAGTAGAGATACCCTCTTCAAATGATAGAGGAGCATCCTTGAGATCTTCCTCTTCTTCTTCAACATGTGTTATTTCTTCTGTTTCTACTTTCATAGTAGATGATGAAGTAGAATTTTCATGATCAGAAGAGATGTTAAAATTTGAACATCTTGAAGAAGAAGCTTCCATTTCTGACCCGATTGATGATGAGGGGTCTTTCTTGGCACTACTATAAATTCAGGCTATAACCATGGTTTTAAACCATGGCTATAGGTCTTCAAATCGTGGCTATAGGTAATAGCCACATTTTGAGGAACCGTGGCTAATTTTGGCATGGCTATAGGTCTAGAATTATAGACACGGTTTGGAATTGTGGCTATAGGTCTAGAGCCACTGTTCAAACCGTGGCAATAGGTATACAACCACAATTTTAACAGTGGTAATATCTCTATAGCCACGGTTTAAAACCGTGCCTATACTATAGGAGGGACAAAATTTATTACCATGGTTAGAAACTGTGGTATTAGACCTATAGCTACAGTTTTTAACCGTGGCAATAGACCTATAGCCACAGTTAGAAAATGTGGCTATAGGGTCTAAAAAACCATAAAAAAAATCTAGGGGGTGTCAAGGGTCTGTCTAGGGGGTGTCTAGGACAGACCCTAGACACCCCCCAGACAGACCCTGGACACCCCCCCAGACAGACCCTGAACACCCCCCCAGACAGACCCTGGACACGCCCCAGGACAGACCATGGACACCCCCCAAGACAGACCCTGGACACCCCTCAGACAGACCCTGGACACCCCCCAGACAGACCCTGGACACCCCCTGGACATCCCCTGGACACCCCCCAGACCCTGGACATATCCCCATGGACACCCTGGAAACCCCCCAGATAGACCCTGGACACCCCCCGGACAGAACCTGGACACCCCCGGACAGACCCTGGACACCCCCCGGACAGACCCTGGACACCCCCCGGACAGACCCTGGACACCCCCCCGGACAGACCCTGGACACCCCCCATACCCTAGACATATCCCTATGGACACCCTAGTGTTGGCTTAGAGGTGCTGAAGGTTATGTTTCCATGGACTGATTTGTTAACAGATATTGGGGGCTATTGTTGACTGTGAGTTGGTAGATGGGTTGTTGGCTGGTTTTTTTGTGTGGTGCAGGATGCCTCTTTGATGGGGTGTGCTGTAGGAGTGGAATGGGTTGGTGCTGGTGACTTGGGATGCAAATTTGAGTACATTCCTAGTGGATGGACATTGCTGTTGGCTTATAGGTGT
This sequence comes from Viscum album, assembly GCA_963277665.1. Taxonomy (NCBI): domain Eukaryota; kingdom Viridiplantae; phylum Streptophyta; class Magnoliopsida; order Santalales; family Viscaceae; genus Viscum; species Viscum album. The sequence goes on along the minus strand of OY728129.1, from coordinate 1,704,731,938 downwards.
TGGTGTTATTACTGTTGAGTGGGTTACTACTAAAACTCTGATTGTTATTGGGTTTTTCTCTAGTACATGTGCTATTGGCTAGTGTTATTGTATTATAGTAGGTTGCTGCTTGGTGGGGAGTGCTTCTGGTGTTAAGCAGGCTACTACATAAACCCCCCTCCCCTGGACAGACCCCACTCACCCCCTGGACATACCCCCCGGACAGCCCCCCCGGACAGCCCCCCCGGACAGCCCCCCCCCAAGACAACCCCACCCGGACAGCAGCCCCCCCTGCTAAACACCCCCATGGAAGACCCCCCCCCTCCTAGACACTGGATAACCCCAACCTACATAAACCCCCCTCCCCTGGATAGCCCCCTCCCCTTGGACAACCCTGTAACACCCTGAGATTTTATGAAAAATATTCTTTTAATTTCATTAATGTCTTGTGTTGTATGCTACACCAAGATTACCTTGCGCTATACGCAACACCGTATTAGCTTGCAGTATACACAACACTATTCTTGGATCGTGTTACACACAATTTTGATAATAATTATTCTACGCAACATTGAGTATATATATATATATATATATATTCAATGTATAAATGAAATATGGTTGGATTCTGTTATACGAAACAACGAAGGATTCTTTCACAACACGCAACCCTGACTTGGCTTATATTACACGCAATCGCGACCTTCCTCGATAGCGTGTGTTGTACGCAATACCGGGTTTTACTAAACAACGATATATTATTATAATATTATTATGAACTAGACATTATGAATAGTATTAAATAAAATTTGAATTTTATAACATTATTATTCATCTTACACATTTTCTAGAACATGGTATAAGAACAAAATAATTTTTTCGGGTAAAATAAGTATTTTTAAAAAAATGCAGTTTTGTCGCCTTTTGATGGCGCACCCACTTTAAATTAAGTTTTTTACATGTTTATAAGTTCAATTTGACAAAATAAAATTCTTCTTTGGAATCAAGAAATAAAAATTTACTTTGGATAATTTTTTCGTATTATTCTGGTAACTTTCATATTTTGATGAATAGTAAAAACACGCTATATTTTAATGAAAAACAAATTTTTTCGTCGTAATAATTTATATAGTTAAATTATAATATTTAATTGTTTTAAAGTATAAATATAATATATTTTTACTATTTAATATAATTTATGTCATTAACATTGATTTTACATTGAATTCGTAGGTTAAATCAATTCAATCTTTTGCAATGTTTTAAACAAAAACCCGTTTTCATTCGACAACGGGATTAATTTTAATTTAATTTCTGAAACTTCTGTGTATTGAATTTGAAAAAATGGATTCCATATTTTTAATCAGTGGGTCCAAATTATGTTAATAGGCTACTTTTTATTTTTGGGAATTATGAATAGTAACTACGGTAAATTTTATTTACCATAGTTAAAGGTAAATCAGGTAATTAAGGTTAAATATAATATTATAAAATTACCCTAACACATGCCAAAATTCTATTGGATGGCTAAAGGTAAACCCATATCAACTAAGGGTCGGATTAGATTCATTTTATGGACTTTTGACCATGAAAATAATTTAATTATTATTAAAACCAAAGAAAGTGACAACATGTCACTCTCTTAAATCTTATAAGTATAATAATTTTAATTTAGTGATAAACATCATAAAACTTAGAACATGAATAGTCTCCAAAAATATAATACAATTATCTACATCGTGATAATTTATTTTGAATTTTTAGGGATTAAATAATTGTCATTAATGGTGATACATTAATGATACAGAAATTATTTATTAAGTGGAAAATAAGTAATATAGTTTTTATTGAAATAATAATACTCATTAAAAGGACCACAAACCTGAGAAAAACTTATTTGTAGTGTATATCTACACCTTAATCATCCAATTACCTAATATATAACAGTTTGGAGCCTTATAAAAGTAATTATGACACTTATATTATTTTATTTTAAATGATTCCAAAGTTGTCACCTTCATAATTTAATAAATATAACAATTTAAATATTGTGATTTTAAGATTCTAAATTCGATTAAAAGTATTATTGTGAAATTTAATAGATTTATATTCATCATAGGATTTTATTTTTAATTTTTATGCAACAAATAAGTATATTTAATAATTATACAAAAATGTTGTAGTAATTATTTTATTAAGAGATAAACCAAATAAATGGTTTTAAAAATAATAAAATAAATATTATATGAACTATTTAATGTGCTCCACTAATTTCCTAGAAACATATGGCCTTTTATTAATCTATTAAAGCTTTTAGTTCGAACATATCTTATGTATATATTTTATTTAAATTCAAAAAATGAATATTGTCAAAATTGACACTATTGTTATTTTATAAAAATAACATATTATAAAATTGTTTAAAAAAACCAAAAATATTTAAAAATTATAAATTTAAATTTATATGGTCAATAATGTTATAAAGTAAAAAATTATGGAAAATTCACAACAAATAAGTAATTATTTGTTATAATTTAAAATTTAGAATTTTATTACCACAAATAAACTTAAATAGATAAAATAAGGATAAATAAAAATGATAAGGTTTAAAATAAGATCCAAACATGTCTAAATTTGATTGGTTGATGAGATTACAACCCTATCTCATCTAATATTTGAATATTAGTCATTTTTGGAGGTTTTTAAGTGGGGTTAGATTTATTATAAATTAATATTTTTAAGAATTCCAAAGGTGCCCCTCTCCTCCCTTATAAAAGGGCACCTCCTCCCTCTCCTCATCACACCAATTTGAGCCTTCAATCTTGGCCAACCCCTGCCAAATTATCTTCTCCACTTCCCTAGAAACATCCTATAGTTTCCGGTCTACTTTAAAGACCAATCTTAGTGCCCTAAGTGGAGGTTTCAAAGAGGCATATTGAAGAAGAGGTAATTTCTTCTCCCGATTCTTTCAAGCTTATTTCTTCTTCAACTTCTTCTTCTTTAGTTGTTTCATTATAAAGTAATAACATCAGTATCACTAATATAATGATTTGTTATTATAAATATGAAACAACCCCATTTCACCTTCTATCCATCCTACGGAAAATAAAATCACCGCGTGTGCGTACGTACGGAATACCGTCTCCACGCCGTGGTGTAATCTGTTTTTCCACCAACACCTTACATGGATGGGTATAATGGTGTAAAGAATAACTATACATAGTTATTATAACATCATACTGATTCTTATATATTGTATCATCCACTCCAATTCAATTCAATAATTATGGAAACGATATCATCACTCGTGCGTACGTACGGACTACCGTCTCCACAACACGATGAGATTCATTCTCCCTGGATTTATGTGTATATATATTTATGTCGTCTATTTTATTCCATTCAACTCAATAAGGAAACGAAAACAGCGTTCATGCGTACGTATGGCCTACCGTCTCCATGAACGGTGTATTTCTTTCCATTTACTGATCTATTATATATATGTATATTCTGAATATATATAATATATAAATCATGTTTTATATTCTGGAATTAAGTAATCATGATCTAAGTAATCAGATGAATAATTACAATTCAAAACACGGACGAGAAATGAAACGATTTTACCCAAAACGCTCTTTAACATGGAATTTACAAAAGAACGGGTAATATAAAGTCATAAGTGAACCATATATGATATCATAACAATGAATATGATTCTTTAATAAGTCAATTACATTATTTAAATCATTATACAGGAGGTTTGGACACTTACGAATCAAATCAGACCTTAGGTAAGGGATAAAAATTTCAATCTCATTTTTATCCGAGATTTCTTATACGTAAGTATTTACTAGGGTTACGTTTATCATCCATGACCATGTTTTCTAAAAATGATTTCATAAAATGTTTACCATTATTACATGGATGTTTAAAGTCATTTTTACCCTTTATTTACTTTTTACCACATTGTATGAATGGAATATTTCCTTTGGTTACCATATAAGGTACTTTTTGACTTTTCCAACAAAAGTACGAGGAAAATGTTATTTTTAACTTATACGGCGTGAACAGATTTTTACGGTTTTATAACGCCTCATTTTCAAGAAGCTTCCTCTATAAGAGTGCATGATTATTTTCAACAAAACCCTTATCTTTTAAAATTTCATGGAATTTTGTGAAAAGAAAATGATTTTAAAGAAGAAATGATATTTTCCTCAAGAATTCATTTTAAGTGTTTTGTCAAAACTATTTTCTATATAAGATGACATTATTTCATATGTGTATGTTTCAAGTAAAATGTCTCTATGATTTAAATGGTTTCAATTTTCTTATGATGAAATAATATCAATTGTTTATGTATTATTTTATGATGGCATGATGTTTAAGAATCCCATTTTATTTCATGAGTTATGCTATGATGTATGATTTATGATTTTGTGGCACACGAAAGAATGATTTCATTATGAGATGGGTGAGACCTATATCTCACTCCAATGCATTGGGTAAAGATTTATATCTCATGAGATAGACATGGCTGGAACGGAAAGTTAAACTGGTTCAGTAATACTGGACTGGAACGAGGAGTGAACTCAATTCAGAAAGGGACTTTGTCCACTAAGATGGTCTTGGCAGCAATGCCTTGGATACTATGGAAATCATATCATGTGCTTAATGGTTTCCATAATTACATGTTTTATTTCCATGCTATTTTATCATTATTAATGTTTCTTTATGATCTATTCCTTACGTACTTTCATGTTTTATGTCATTGCTCAAGCTTTTGATGTTTAAACATTATGTTCATGTTTTTAATTTCAAATGTATATGGTATGTTTTATTTTATCCATGCTTACCCTTACTGAGCATTTGAGCTCACCCTTTTTATGTTTTCTTTTCCTCAGGATATAAAGAAAGGTTTGAGGTAAGAAAAAAAGGGGAAGATCTTTATGGGAGATGTTGAAGATCTTTCACCACGATTAGAAGATTATATTCCGAGTTTCCAAAGACACTAAACTATTACGATCCTTTTGTGTCTTTTTTTTGTTATGTATTACGTATTCTGAAAAAGTAATGTAATGTATATGTACATCAAGCTTCAGGTCTCTACAGTTGGTATCAGAGGAAAGGTTTAGTCAACCTTTGGAAACTAGAATGCGAAAACATTAGTGAGATCCCTAGAGATATTTCTAAGGTATATATAGGGATGTCCCTAAGGATAAGTATACGTATAGGATATAGTCCTAGAACTATGGTAACAATCTTAGAATTTAACCTAAGATGATAGATATTGAGGGTAATCCCCCTTTACTATGTTGTTTTCCCAAGCATGATTTTTTCCTCTCACACTATTCTTTTTGGGTTTTAGAAAATGGCTGGAAACAAGATGATTCACGATGATGGAGGATATGATGGACAATGGAATGATATTATTCATGAGAAACCAAATGAAATGGGATTTGGAAGACCAAACATAATTATTATGCTGAATCAGCAATCTCATAATATGATCAATAAACTCAAATTTGGTAAGTTTCCTGACTCGGCTAATAAGAGAAAGATGGAGTTTCATGGTGATCATAGAGGAAAGAAAGTTCAATTTCCCCTATGTAAATCATGTGGGAAGAGGCATCAAGGAGAATGTTTCAAAGGAACTGGAAGATGCTTTGGGTGTGGAGAAGAAGGACACAAAGCTAGTAAGTGCAAAGGAAAAGGTTCAGTTAACACCATGGACAAGGATAATGGTATTGCTACGACATCAACAATGATTAGATGTTTTAAATGTAGAATGTACGGGCATTATGAAATCCAATGCCCTAATAGAAAATCTCATGAAGAGAATTAGCATGGTCATATGGGTAGTATTTATGTGGATGATGATGAGGAGACTACAAATGATATATGAGCTAAAAGAAGTGTTGAAGCTCAGTCGGTTGTTTTAGAAGGTAGTGGAATGATTGTATGTTTATCGAGAGTTATGTTGTATAGTTAATGGTACTATGGAATAAAGAATCATCTAAGGATTGTTACACTATTGTTTTTCCTAAAAGTATTTGAAAGTATATGTTGAATGGTACCAGTAACCATGGAATGTTATTCAGATATTTTTGTAAAGTAGATGATATGCGCATAATGAAGGAATAAGAAGATAATGAGATGTTTGATTGTATCCATGAGCTCATGATTGATATAAGGACTAAGTGATATCATGGTTTGAGTATATAGAATTTTGAGGATTTTGGTATGTGGAAAGTGTTAACTTTTAACTACATTCATGTTTTCACTAAGGTTCAATGGGTATTCATTTTTCAAGAGAATACATGATTAAGGCCTTCGAACGTTTGTAATGTGATCAACAAGACACATCTTATGATATATGGGGATCAACGATGGTATTAACATGATTCTTATATGAAATCTCTGGTAATCGTTTTCACTATAATATGAAAATGGACTGCAATATTATGGATAAGCCTAAAGATTGGAATGGATTATGTTGGACATAAGTTAGTATTATTTAAGGGTAGAACCTTTTTCGATATTATTGATGGGATGATATAGTAATGTAGTTTTAGAAAAAGGAAAACCTGTAGGATGGGCGACAACCCATCGCGTCGGACAAGGATGTGGGAATCGAACCCACAATCGAAGTGCGACTGGCCTTTATCACCTACCACTAGCCTACAGGAAGTCCCTGGTTAGTAGAAACTAGTTTTATTTTATTAAGCGGAATGATATATGAAGTATAAGTTCATTTTTGCAACCATATACGATTAATCTAACCATAAGATAGACTTATAACTTTTTCTAACCTTTTGTTTGAAAGAGATGGAATGACCCATCATTCTATCACATGATCTGCTAACACATCACGAATAACAAATTCAACTTCATTTCTTTAAGGGATGAAGTGGAAATTGTTCAATTCACGAACAACAGTGAGATTGTACCAAAATCATGCAAGTATTTCTTTTAATTCATCAACTTTAGGGAAATGATCTTGAAAACCAAAAATGTTGTCCTAGTTCCCTTATATCCGATGAATCAGATGGTACCTTAGATCATCACAAATCAATAGCTTTGTGATTGTTGGCTTTTTCATAGCCATGTTCTCTACCACTCTCCATCAGAACTTGATGGTCAGATTTTTCTTCCATATCCATATTTTCACCTATGTTATCCTACGTGGAAACCCAGTGATGAGTTAATTTGGGTAACCATTACATTTCATACTTTAGTTTTTAAATCCATGTTTTGGTATTCCTTTTTACGATGTGTGTTTCTATTAAACAAACTTTCGAGTAGTACACCATTTATAACCCCGACGAATTTCGAGGGCGAAATTCATTTTAAGGGGGGTAGAATGTAACACCCCGAGATTTTATGAAAAATATTCTTTTAATTTCATTAATGTCTTGTGTTGTATGCTACAACAAGATTACCTTGCGCTATACGCAACACCGTATTAGCTTGCAGTATACGCAACACTATTCTTGGATCGTGTTACACACAATTTTGATAATAGTTATTCTACGCAACATTGAGTATATATATATATATATAAATATATATATATATATATATATATATTCAATGTATAAATGAAATATGGTTGGATTCTGTTATACGAAACAACGAAGGATTCTTTCACAACACGCAACCCTGATTTGGCTTGCATTACACACAATCGCGACCTTCCTCGATAGCGTGTGTTGTACGCAATACCGGGTTTTACTAAACAACGATATATTATTATAATATTATTATGAACTAGCTGTTATGAATAGTATTAACTAAAATTTGAATTTTATAACATTATTATTCATCTTACACATTTTCTAGAACATGGTATAAGAACAAAATAAATTTTTTCGGGTAAAATAAGTATTTTTAAAAAAATGCAGTTTTGTCGCCTTTTGATGGCGCACCCACTTTAAATCTAGTTTTTTACATTTTTATAAGTTCAATTTTACAAAATAAAATTCTTCTTTGGAATCAAGAAATAAAAATTTACTTTGGATAAATTTTTCGTATTATTCTGGTAACTTTCATATTTTGATGAATAGCAAAAACACGCTATATTTTAATGAAAAACAACTTTTTTCATTGTAATAATTTATATGGTTAAATTATAATATTGAATGTTTTTAAAGTATAAATATAATATATTTTTACTATTTAATATAATTTATGTCATTATCATTGATTTTACATTGAATTCGTAGGTTAAATCAATTCAATCTTTTGCAATGTTTTAAACAAAAACCCGTTTTCATTTGACAACGGGATTAATTTTAATTTAATTTCTGAAACTTCTGTGTATTGAATTTGAAAAAATGGATTCCATATTTGGAATCAATAGGTCCAAATTATGTTAATAGGATAATTTTTAGTTTTGGGAATTATGAATAGTAACTACGGTAAATTTTATTTACCATAGTTAAAGGTAAATCAGGTAATTAAGGGTAAATATAATATTATAAAATTACCCTAACACATGCCAAAATTCTATTGGATGTCTAAAAGTAAACTCATATTAACTAAGGGTCGGATTAGATTCATTTTATGGACTTTTGACCATGAAAATAATTTAATTATTATTAAAACCAAAGAAAGTGACAACATGTCACTCTCTTAAATCTTATAAGTATAATAATTTTAATTTAGTGATAAAAATCATAAAACTTCGAACATGAATAGTCTCCAGAACTCTAATACAATTATCTACATCATGATAATTTATTTATAATTTTTAGGGATTAAATAATTGTCATTAATGGTGATACATTAATGATACAGAAATTATTTATTAAGTGGAAAATAAGTAATATAGTTTTTATTGAAATAATATTACCCATTAAAAGGACCACAAACCTGACCAAAACATATTGGTAGTGTATATGTACACCTTAATCATACAATTACCTAATATATAACCGTTTGGAGCCTTATAAAAGTGATTATGACACTTATATTATTTTATTTTAAATGATGCCAAAGTTGTCACCTTCATAATTTAATAAATATAACAATTTAAATATTGTGATTTTAAGATGATAAATTCGAGTAAAAGTATTACTGTGAAATATAATAGATTTATCTTCATCATAGGATTTTATTTTTAATTTTATGCAACAAATAAGTATATTTAATAATTATACAAAAATATTGTAGTAATTATTTTATTAAGAGATAAACCAAATAAATGGTTTTAAAAATAATAAAATAAATATTATATAAACTATTTAATGTTCTAAACTAATTTTCTAGATACATATGGACTTTTATAAATCTATTAAAGCTTTTAGTTCGAACATATCTTCTGTATATATTTTATTTAAATTCAAATAAATGAATATTGTCAAAATTGACACTATTGTTATTTTATAAAAATAACATATTATAAAATTGTTTAAAAATCACAAAAATAATTATAAATTATAAATTTAAATTTATATGGTCTATAATTTTATAAAGTAAACAATTATGGAAAATTCACAACAAATAAGTAATTATTTGTTATAATTTAAAATTTAGAATTTTATTACCACAAATAAACTTAAATAGGTTAAATAAGGATAAATAAAAATGATAAGGTTTAAAATAAGACCCAAACATGTCTAAATTTGATTGGTTGATGAGATTAAAACCCTATCTCATCTAATCTTCTAATATGAGTCATTTTTGGAGGTTTTTAAGTGGGGTTAGATTTATTATAAATTAATATTTTTAAGAATTCCAAAGGTGCCCCTCTCCTCCCTTATAAAAGGGCACCTCCTCCCTCGCCTCCTCACACCAATTTGAGCCTTAAATCTGGGCCAAACCCTGACAAAGTATCTTCTCCACTTCCCTAGAAACATTCTATAGGTTCTGGTATACTTTAAAGACCAATCTTAGTGCCCTAAGAGGAGGTTTCAAAGAGGCGTATCGAAGAAGAGGTAATTTCTTCTCCCGATTCTTTCAAGCTTCTTTCTTCTTCAACTTCTTCTTCTTTAGTTGTTTCATTATAAAGTAATAACATCAGTATCACTAATATACTGATTTGTTATTATAAATATGAAACAACCCCATTTCACCTTCTATCCATCCTACGGAAAACAAAATCACCATGCGTGCGTACGTACGGAATACCGTCTCCACACCGTGGTGTAATCTGTTTTTCCACCAACACCTTACATGGATGGGTATAATGGTGTAAAGAATAACTATACATAGTTATTATAACATCATACTGATTCTTATATATTGTATCATTCACTCCAATGCAATTCAATAATTATGGAAACGATATCATCGCTCGTGCGTACGTACGGACTACCGTCTCCACGACGCGATGAGATTCATTCTCCCTGTTAACCATTTAAGAATAATTATAAAGTATATATAATAAGTAATGATGAAATATATGACATAATAATGAGACTGGATTTATGTGTATATATATTAATGTCGTCTACTTAATTCCATTCAACTCAATAAGGAAACAAAAACAGTGTTCATGCGTATGTACGGCCTACCGTCTCCATGAACGGTGTATTTCTTTCCATTTACTGATCTATTATATATATGTATATTCTGAATATATATAATATATAAATCATGTTTTATATTCTGGAATTAAGTAATCATGATCTAAGTAATTAGATGAATAATTACAAGTCAAAACACGGACGAGAAATGAAACGATTTTACCCAAAACGCTCTTTAACAAGGAATTTACAAAAGAACGGGTAATATAAAGTCATAAGTGAACCATATATGATATCATAACAATGCGTATGATTCTGGAATAAGTCAATTACACTATTTAAATCATTATACAGGAGGTTTGGACACTTACGAATCAAATCAGACCTTAGGTAAGGGATAAAAATTTCAATCTCATTTTTATCCGAGATTGCTTATACGTAAGTATTTACTGGGGTTACGTTTATAATCCATGGCCATGTTTTTTAAAAATGCTTTCATACAATGTTTACCATTCTTCCATGGATGTTTAAAGTCATTTTTACCCTTTATTTACTTTTTACCACATTGTATGAATGGAATATTTCCTTTGGTTACCATATAAGGTACTTTTTGACTTTTCCGACAAAAGTACGAGGAGAATGTTATTTTTAACTTATACGGCATGAACGGATTTTTACGGTTTCATAACGCCTCATTTTCAAGAAGCTTCCTCTACAAGAGTGCATGATTATTTTCAACAAAACCCTTATCTTTTAAAATTGCATGGAATTTTGTGAAAAGAAAATGATTTTAAAGAAGAAAGGATATTTTCCTCAAGAATTCATTTTAAGTGTTTTGTCAAAAATATTTTCCATCTAAGATGACATTATTTCATATGTGTATGTTTCAAGTAAAATGTCTCTATGATTTAAATGGTTTCAATTTTCTTATGATGAAATAATATTAATTGTTTATGGATTATGTTATAATGGCTTGATGTTTAAGAATCCCATTTTATTTCATGGGTTAGGCTATGATGTATGATTTATGATTTTGTGGCACACGAAAGAATGATTTCATTATGAGATGGGTGAGACCTATATCTCACTCCAATGCATTGGGTAAAGATTTATATCTCATGAGATAGACATGGATGGAACAGAAAGTTAAACCGGTTCAGTAATACAGGACTGGAACGAGGAGTGAACTCGATTCAGAAAGGGACTTTGTCCACTAAGATGGTCTTGGAAGCAATTCCTTGGCTACTATGGAAATCATATCATGTGCTTAATGGTTTCCATAATTACATGTTTTATTTCCATGCTATTTTATCATTATTAATGTTTCTTTATGATCTATTCCTTACGTACTTCCATGTTTTATGTTATTGCTCAAGATTTTGATGTTTAAACATTATGTTCATGTTTTTAAGTTCAAATGTATATGGTATGTTTTATTTTATCCATGCTTACCCTTACTGAGCATTTGAGCTCACCCTTTTTATGTTTTCTTTTCCCCAGGATTTAAGGAAAGGTTTTAGGTAAGAAAAAAAAGGGGAAGATCTTTATGAGAGATGTTGAAGATCTTTCACCACGATTAGAAGATTATATTCCAAGTTTCCAAAGACACTAAACTATTACGGTCCTTTGGTGTCTTTTTTTTGTTATGTATTACGTATTCCGCAAAAGTAATGTAATGTATATGTACATCAAGCTTCGGGTATCTACAAGCCCCCTTCTGGACAGACCCTGGACACCCCCCCCCCCAGACAGACCCCAGACACCCCCCAAACCCTAGACACCTCCAGACAGAACCTGGACACCCCCCCAGATAGACCCTGGACACCCCCCGGACCCCCCCCCCAGACCCTAGACACCCCCCAGACAGACCCTGGACACCCCCCAGACAGACCCTGGACACCCCCCGGACACCCCCGAGACCCTGGACACCCCCCGGACAGACCCTGAACACCCCCCCATACAGACCCTGGACACCCCCCCACCTAGACCCTGGACACCCCCCACCCAGACTCTGGACACCCCCCAGACCCTGGACAGATCCTCCTGGATAGCCCAGACCTAACCCCCCTGGACAGCCACCCCCACCCTCCTGGATAGACCCTGGACCCCCCCCCCCCCCAAGAACCTGGACACCCCCCACTGCTGGACCCCCCTGGACAGCATCCCCCCCAGGACCCCCCCGGACAACAGCCCCCCCCCGGATCCCCCTGGACAAAAACCCGAAGCCCCCCCCCAGACAGAACCCCCCCCCCCCACCCTGCTGGACCCCCCCTGGACAAAACCCCCCTGCTGGACCCCCCCTGAACAGTTGCCCCCCTGCAGGACCCGCCTGAACAGCTACCCCCCTGCTGGACCCCCCTGAACAGTTGCCCCCCTGCTGGACCCCCTGGATAGGAGCCCCCCTACTTTGGATGCTTCTTAAGGTTGAGGCTGGGAGATGTGGGGTTTATCCAATAGAGACTTACAAAGATTCTCATAGTGGGGTTATAGGTTTCTTGTGGAGGATTTAGGAGGTGAGGTTGTGAGTTTCGTGTTGCTGTTTGGAATTATATGACCTTTGAAGATGGGTTTCAGCTGGGGGTGTTGCTGTTTGGATTTTTATACATGGTGTAGTACAAGATACACTTACATGGTGCATGGTGCTGGTTGGTTTGTGCCTAAACAGGTTGAAATTCTTGTCAATAGAAATAATGGATGTGGTCCAGGCACTGCCCATGCAACTGCATCTGACCCAGCTGGAGTTTTTGTACAGGTTCCTCCTTCCAAAGTGGCTAGGTAGAAAAAGGAGAAAAACACTGACCTCTCCCATCTGAAAGGCAAGAACATGTTCAATCCCTTGAGTGGGAAGTTCTGATTTGATGAAATGGAGGAGGCATATGATGAAAGGATGACTAGCCCTGAGGTTGCTTCTGGTGCAGATGGTGCTGCCCCGAAAGGGCAGGCTGATGTGAGTGATGCTAGCGGATATAAAGAGATCAGTGAGGCTGAAAAACCTTACAAGGACTTCAAATCTACCTCTAAAGGAGGGAAGAAAGGTAAAGGTAAGAAAGGTAAAGTGAAAAGTGCTACTGAGAAAATAGAGGGCCCCCAAAAAATGGGTAGGGCCCAGCTTTAATGAATATATTATATTGGAATTGTCAAGGGCTAGGAAATCCCCATACGGTCTAGGCCCTTCGACATTATATCATGACCTATAAACTGATGCTTGTTAGTATTGCAGAGCCAAAGCTTATCTTTGACAACTAGAAAGGCTTAAAATGGACTTCTCTTGGATTTAATCTGATATCCATCAATCAGAATAGCTTGATCATGGATCACTTGTGGGTCCTAAGACATGATAGCATTAAAATTAACTCATTTGTTAGTGGACTCTAGAGTATTCTGATAAGTTGTAATAATGCTGGACAGAATATCTCTTTATCTTTTGTCTATGCCTCCACTTCTTATTTGAGTAGGAGGGAGCTATGGGTGGATCTTAAAGCTACATCACTAAGTATGGATCAGAGGTGGATGCTTGTTGGTGACTTCAACACTGTCTTGACGCCTGAGGAAAAAACTAGGACTTATTTTAATGGGAAATCAGCTTATGAATTCTCTAAGTGCATTGATTCCTGTAATTTAATCCAGATCCCTCTAGCTTTTACTGACTTAACATGGTGTAGATACACATGGGAAGGAAAGCATGCCATCAAACTTGATAGATTCCTTGTGCAAATTGATGACCAGAATGATAGCCATGGGGTCTATGGATTTACTCTTCCCAAGTATCACTCTGATCATAATCTAATTATTATGGATGTCAATTTTCAAAGGATGAGGTCAGTCCCCACACCCTTTCGGTTTAATAATTCTTGGCTTATGATAGGAATTCTAAGCTCTTTAATAGATTGTGTAAGGAGAGAAGAGCGTGTGCTGGAAACCACGTGATCAGAATTGATAACCACATTTATTCTGATGAAAATGAGATTGCATAAGCTGTTTTTGACTATTTCAAAGGAATATACTCTGACCATGGGAAGCCCTGCTCCTATAACCTGGTGGACAACATCAACCCCTGTATTGATGAGCATATGAATCAGTTTCTCACAGCACCCCTTCCAAGGGGGAAATCAGATCTACTTTCCTCTCTCTTAATCTTGAGAGTGCCCCGGGCCAGGATGGCTTCACTAATAAATTTTTTATGTTCTACTGGGATATTGTGCTGGATGATATTGACCATGCTATAAAATATGTCTTCTTTAATTCATATATACCCCATGAGATGAATTCATGCTTCATTTCCCTCATTCCAAAGAAGGAGAATGCTCTTGACATTAAAGACTTCAGACCTATTTCCCTTGGAAATACAATACCTAAACTCATCAGCAAGATCATCATGTGTAGGATGGGTGGACTTGTTGGTGGTATGATCACTACAAATCAATTTGGTTTTTTCCCTGGAAGGAAAACGCATTTTCATGGCCTCTAATAGTGTTAACCTCATGATATTGAAGTCAAAGTAAGGGAACTTTGCTCTTAATATTGACATCTCTAAGGCTTTTGATACCAATAAATAGAGTTTTCTCATTGAGATACTTTGTAGGATTGGGTCCTCAAATAGATTTCTGAACCTGGTTAACATTATTCTTGGATCCTCATGGATGTCAATTCTTGTGAACGGTGCACCGAGAGGGTTCTTCTCTTTCTCATGTGGTGTACGAAAAGGTGACCCCTTATCGGGTATACTGTTTTCAATTGCAAAGGATTACATAAGCTGATGCATCAATGAGCTTGCTCATCTGGGTATTTATAAGAGGATTAGAGCTGGTTTTAATGATCATTCCCCACCCCACCTTCTCTATACTGATGACATTATATTGCTGGGGCATGCTTCAAAGTGAACCATATCCTATATAAAGGTTCTTTTCACTCACTATGAGGATGTGGCTGGACAGGCCATAAGCTGGGTCAAATATTCAATTATTTTTGGCAATGGAATTACTATTGGAAAAAAGAACAGGATCACTTGATACCTTGGGGTGAAGAGGGGATCCTTTCCCTTTCAATATCCTGGGGTGCCTCTTTTCTGGGGAAGGGTGAAACAGCGATATCTGGAAGGAATTTATGCTAGAATTACTCATCAGCTTGCTAGTTGGAAATGGAAATCTATGTCCATGGCTGGAAGGGTTTTCCTCATGAACTAAGTTATTATATCCAAATTTGTTTACTGATTCTCTCTTTACAAATGGTCGTGAGGGCTTATTAAGGAACATCAAAGCCTGGTGAGAAACTTTATATGGACAGGATCAATTTTTGAAAGGAAGTTGGTCACAATGAAGTGGAAAGAATGCATAAAACCTGTGGAAATGGGAGGATTAGGAGTCAAGGATCTTCATACCATTAATGATGGTCTGACTGGAAAATTCACTTGGCGGTTGATCTCAAATGATGTTGATGATGATTTTCTGTCAAGAAGGTTCAAAAAACAGCTATATAATGGATATAAATACTATTGAATCCTCGGTATGGGCTTCCCTTATGCAGTCCTATGCAATGATAATGCAAGATACTAAATGGATGGTCAATAGAGACTCCACTGATAGTTGCTGGAACACCTTCTGGCAGGATCAGCGCTTGCATTCTATGAATGTCCCATCTGAAGTTGCTTCATTGTCCATCTTGGGTTTTCTCTCATATTAGATTTCACATGATTTGAATATTTCTGACTATTTTTTGTCTCAAATTAATAATTATGCATTTATGGATTGTGAAAAACTGATCTGGCTTCATTTCAGGATTGGGATTTTTGACCCCAAAGAGTTTTACATGATTGCATGTGGTAGTATTGGCCATGCCCCAACCTGGATTATGAAGTTCAGGGCTCCATTCATTTGGCCATCCTGGTTTCTCCTTCTTTGAAGAATCTGAAAAAATAGACTTCCTACCTCTGAAAATTTTAAGTGAGTTGGATTTCAGATGGCCTCCAGGTGTGCCTTATGTAGGGCTATAGAAGACACCACACAACATGTGTTTATAGAGTGCGGCCAGGCTCGACAACTCTAGAGTTATCTGAGAATGCTGTGTGGGTGTGGACTCTGGCATTATTCTTACAGATCTGATGCCTGGTCTGCTGCATATGCGATGGAGTGAGTAGTTGGGAAACCTCCTCACTGTTGCTATTGTGATGGTCATTGTGTCCTTGTGGGATTCGAGGATCATGGCTCAATTTGATGGCACACAAGATGCTGTCCGGAAGAGAATGATCTCTATCCACAGGGATGTGTACACTGCATCAGTGGTCTAGGATGGTGAGACGTCTAACACCATTTCTGACCAGCAAACTCTTAGGTTTCTTGGAGTTTCAGGCTGACCACGCAGACCTCGGATGCTTAAGTATATCAGATGGATACCACCGATTACACTGTTCCTCAATGTGAATATTGATGGAGCTGCGTCAGGTGCGCCAGATCCATCTAAATGTGGAAGATTTTTCCGCACTTTTTGTGGGTTTGTTAAGGGATGATTTTATCACTACCTTTGTCTTGGCACCGCTTTTGAAGCTGAGCTATGGGCTATGATTCATGCAATAAGGTATGTTGTTCAATTTAACTGGAAATGGATTTGGATTGAATCTGACTCAAGGATTGTAGTTGTAACGCCCCAACCCTAGATACCCAGAGTCAGTGCATTATTACATAACATTGTCATGATCACAAAAAGATCAAGTCTTGAAAGACTGATTAGTTTAGTAGCCTTGGAATAACTAGATACATTAATAAAGTTTACATTACATCATAAAATGAAAACTACAACAATATAGTCTCCATAGTCCACACTCTTATCCCCTCATACTATCCCTGCAGGTCATTCATAAATTACTTCTTCACATCCTGGGAAAAATAAAACATAGAAAAGGGGTGAGCTCAAATGCCCTGTAAGGATAACAATATAGCGGAAACTTTCATAAATAAGAATAAACATTTAAGGCAATGTATAACTAAAACAAAATCCTTTTAAACTTGAAATTCAACATAGTATGGAAAAAATAAAATGAAATAATGTCATTTACTTATTCACATGGATATTTTACTAATCGAATAATCACATGCAATATCAATAACCACTTTCATAATGATGGAACACATAATGCCAGACTATCATAACCACATAGCCAAGGCCTCATGCCAAGACTATAAATAAGATTTTGTCAAGGCCTTGTTCCAAGACTATAGTTTGTCTCATGAGACCTACCAATACATCGAGGAGCTATAGCGGGCTCCACCCGTCAATTATTAAGTCCAATGCATTCCTCATATGACCAGGTTTAAACATAACATAAACATCCGTATTAAAACTAGCATACAAAATGTCAATAATTTCTTCATAAACCATGAATGGTATAAAAATAACACATCCATAGTCAAACATATCACAAAACCATCAATACAATATGGAAGTTTTGTATCATAATAAATCAACTCCAAATAAACTTAAAATCCATCAAAGGATGTTGACATAGATGAAATCAAAACTCTCTTTAGAGAAATATCTATTTCTATTTTGAAATCATTTAAGAGTCATATATTTATAAAATAAAACATTTTATTTGAAAATATTCCTATAATCTTGTAAGGGAAGCTTCGACTATTTTATAACGGCGGAAAATATCCACACCCTTCGTATAAGTTAAAAAAACATTCTTACCTTAATTCTGTCGAAAAGGTTAAAAAGGACCTTGTTTGGAAAATGACGAAAAGATTCCTTTATAAACCTCTTATAAAAAGTCAAAAAAGGGTATAAATGACTTTAACCCATATTCTAGTAAATAGTAAAAATGTTTTGAAATACATTTTTAAGAAACATGGATGTGGATGATAAAGAAGTCCCAGTGGATTTTTACGTATAAACAACCTCGGATAATGAAGAGATTGCGAAATAAACCCTTACCTTGTACTTTTCCTTGGTAGAGGGTATGTTAATCTCCTGTATAATGGTGAAATAATTATTATTAAATTATACAAGAATCATATACATTAATCTGATATCATATATGATCTTTTAACATTGCTTTGTTAATAATATCTTAGAATTATCGCTGTTTCGGGTGTTAACTTACTCATTTTCTTTTATATGTTTTGTTACATAAGCCATGTTTGTTATGGATAGGTTCTATATTATTCATATCCAGAATTATATCAAGTCCTTAAATATTATTTTTAATCATCAAATGAGAATTATACTTGAATGGATACAATGGAGAATGAATCTCATCGCGTTCGTGGAGACGGTAATCCATACGTACGCACAAGCGACGATATCATTCTTTTGATATTAAAATAATATATAATTGGATGGTATATCATATATACAGAATCATTATCATGTTATATTTATTATTTAAATGAATTAAAAATCATTATTATACTCATCCAAATAATAATATATTGAATAACAATTACACCACGACGTGGAGACGGTAAGTCGTACGTACGCACGTATGGTGACATGTCATTGAAAGGATGGATAGAATACTGAAAATGGTTGTACAATATTTATAATTATATCACAGTATATAGGAGATACTGGATTTATTATTTTAGAATGGGAATAACAAAGAAAGAAGAAGTTGAAGAAGAAATGAACTTGAAAAAGGGTGGTGAAAACATTACCTCTTCTTCGGGTTCTTCCTTCTGATTTGATCAAAAGGTATCCCTAGGTTGGCTTTCTGATCAAACTAAGGCCTCTAGGTTGAAGTTAGGGAAGTTGAGAGAGTAGTTGGGCAGGGTTTGGCCGAGACAAAATGCTTTGAATGTGTGAATTAGTGAGAAGGGAGAGTGCCCTTTTATAAGAGGGGTGAGGGGCACCTTTGGAAAAGCTAGAAATATTATTTTATAATAAATTCATATTGGGTTTCTAATGGCTCCAAAGTGGATTATTTAAAGTTTAAGGTGGGGATAGGTCGCAATCCACTCTACCAATAGGATTTATACAGGTTTGGGTTACTATATTAACCTTATCTTTAAGTATTAACTCTTAGTTAATTAGTGTCACTTTTACAATGTCTCTTTGTATTTTTATATTATATGGTTAATAAACATACTATATACATACAAGAGACCAATAAGTGGTCCATTAATGATACACATATCATGATATAAGTCTCTTGTCCGAACCTTAGATTTTTAGGAATTGAATATAAATTAATTATATAATATTTGTTTTAAAAACTCTTTTATGTCAATTTTGACACTATTGGGTATTTTGTTTTTGATAAATTAATAAAAGAATTATTACTTCGAAAAATATTTATATAATAAATCATAATATGTCATATTAACCTATAAAATTAGTGGAATTCATAAAAAGTCTCAAATTACATTTACTTTGATATTTATAATATCAATTATTTTAATATTTCATTAATTAGTTAGTTACTGCATCACCATTGTGTCATAAATAAATTAAATTATTTAATGTCTAAAAATTATAAATAAAATACCATTTTGTAGGAAATCTTTCTATATTTCTAATTAATATTTACAATCTAATATATCTTATGTATAACTCTATATTAAAAATGTTTTAGTAAATAAACTTTGATTTTAACTCTTTCAACTCTTCTTTGAATTAAATAATAATAAATGTCCTAATCTAATCCAAGTGGACCTAAATGATAATATTTTATTCCTAAGGTTGTTTTTGGTCGAGATACACTTGTTTAATAGAATTAGGACATGTGTTAGGGTACTATTAATATCATTTTTACCCTTAATTACCCTATTTACTTTTAACCGTGGTAAATAAAAGTAAAAAGTTACTATTCACCAAAAATTATTTTCATTTCATTGAACCACATTATACTCCTTGATATTAACCGTGTCTCTATGATTTTCAAAATTCTACTCACGGAAGCGGTAAAATTAAGTTTTATGAAAAACTCAGTTTTTTTAACTACCACTTAGTGGTTTCACTATTCATCAAAAAATGACGTTTTTCAGAAAAATACCAGAAAATCACCCTAGGCTAATTTCGATATTCCGAATCCAAAAATGAAGTCCATTTTAAAAAATAAAATTTATAAATTTAAAAAAGTGGGTATTACTATTCATAATGGTTAGTTTGATTGGTTGTGGTGTGTTAGAACTTGATGTTGCGTACAACACACACTATTGTATTATTCAAAGAGAAGAATACCATAGAAGCTTGGGGTGTTACATTATCCTCTCCTTCAAATAATTTCATCCTCAAAATTTCTAGAATAATACAGCATGAAAAGGCTCGGGTGGTTCTTCATCATAAGTTCCTCGGATTCCCACGTTGCCTCTTCCATCTTATGGTTTCTCCACAAGACATTTACTAGACGATTCATCCGGTTTCTCAGTACTTGTTCTCTCGTATCAAGAATCTTGACGGGCTCTTTGAAATAAGACAGATCGGGTTCCAATTCTAATTCTTCATAGGTGAGTACATGCGTTGGGTCAGGCATGTATTTCCTCAACAGAGATACGTGGAACACATCGTGAACTTTGGAGAGACTTGGCGGCATTGCCAATCGGTAAGCTATAGCCCAATTCGTTCTAGAATTTCGAAAGGTCTGATGTACCTAGGATTCAATTTACCCTTCTTACCTAAATGTATAACTCCCTTCCATATAGATACATTCAAGAAAACATGATCTCCTACCTGAAATTCCAAATCATTCCTTTGGTTATCGGCATAGCTCTTCTGCCCACTTTGAGATGCTTTGATATGGTTTTGGATTACCTTCACCTTTTCCATCGTTTCCTCCACCAGTTCTGGTCCTACAAGTTTTCTTTCACCAACGTCATCCCAACAGGTTGGTGTGCGACATCTCTTTTCGTATAACACTTCATATGGTGCCATCCGAATGCTTGAATGGAAGCTATTGTTATAGGAAAATTCTACCAGAGGTAAATATTGATCCCACATACCCTGAAAGTCAAGTGAGCAAGATCTCAACATGTCTTCTAAGGTTTGAATAGTCTGTTCCGATTGTCCATCTGTTTGAAGGTGGTAGGCAGTGCTCAAATGAAGTTTAGTATCTAAGGCTTTCTGAAGACTTTTCCAGAATCTTGAAGTAAAACGGGGATCACGATCAGAAACAATCGATAGGGGTACTCCATGAAGTCTCACAACTTCATCAATATATAGTCTTGCTAGACGTTCCAGTGGTAGATCTTCTCTTATAGCAAGAAAATGTGCTGACTTGGTAAGACGATCAACAATAACCCATATTGCATCATTCCTTCTAGAAGTCTTTGGTAGTCCCATGACAAAGTCCATCGTGATATTCTCCCATTTCCACTCAGGTATAGGAAGAGGCTGCAATACTCCACCAGGCTATTGCCTTACAGCTTTTACTTGTTGACAAACCATACATCTTGACACAAAATCAGCAATCTCCCTCTTCATGTTATCCCACCAAAAATGTTCCTTCAAATCTTTATACATTTTGGTGCTCCCAGGGTGTATAGAGAAATTGGAACTATGAGCATCATCCAACAATTCCCTTTTTAGTTCAGGTATATTGGGAACACAAAGCCTCTTCCCAAATTTCAAAATTCCATCTCCATACACAAAGTCTCTTAATCTCCCATCCTTAACAGCTTTAATATTCTTTTGAAATTCTTCGTCATCAGTCTGAGAACTCTTAATCCTTTCTAGTAAAGATGGTTTGGCAACAATTTGAAAAACAATTGATGTTTCACCTTCCATGGTTATTCCCATGTCCATCTTCACTAGATCCATGAAAATTGGATCCATTTCAATTCTCATATTGTTCAAAACTCCATGAGCTTTTCTGATCCAAGCATCTTCCACCATGTTTGCCTTCCCCGGGTGGTAGTGTATCGTGCAATCATAATCCTTGAGTAATTCAAGCCATCTCCTTTGCCTCATGTTGAGTTCTTTTTGTGAGAAAATATACTTCAAACTCTTGTGATCAGTATAAATCTCACATTTTTCACCATAGAGGTAGTTCCTCCATATCTTCAAAGCAAAGATCACTGCTGCTAACTTGATATCATGAGTAGGATAGTTTTTCTCATGAATTTTCAACTGTCGTGATGCATAGGCAATAACCCTATCATTTCGCATAAGGACACAACCAAGTCTTTTCTTTGATGCATCACTATAAATAATGAACCCATCATTCCTCGATGGTAGAGTCAATATAGAAGCATTGACTAATCTTCTCTTCAGTTATTTGAAACATTCTTCACACTCTTTTTTCCAAACAAATTTAACCCCTTTACATGTGATCTTTGTTAATGGGTTAGCCAACCAGGAAAAATTCTCGACGAAACATCGATAATAACTTGCTAAACAAATAAAACTACGTACCTCGGTTATACTCGTCGGTGCAGGCCATTCTTAGATTGCCTTGGTCTTAGAAGGATCAACAGATATTCCATCTTTAGAGACAATATGGCCAAGAAAAGAAATCTCCTGAAGCCAGAATTCACACTTGCTAAACTTCCCATATAATTCATGTCTTTTTAGAGTCTTCAGGATAATGAACAAGTGATTTTCATGATCTTTATAGCTTTTGGTGTATAGAAAGATATCATCAATAAATACCACCAAAAATTCATCGAGATATTCCTTGAAAACTCTATTAATCAGATCCATGAATACAGAGGGTGCATTAGTCAATCCTAAAGGCATTACTGTAAACTTGTAATGCCCGTACCTGGTTCGAAATACTGTCTTTGGAATGTCTTCTTTCTTCACACACAACTGATGGTATCCAGATCGAAGGCCAATCTTTGAAAAGTATTGAGTTCCATGCAGTTGGTCAAATAAATCATCAATGCGAGGTAGGGGATACTTATTCTTTATTGTTAAAGCATTGATTTCCCTGTAGTCGATACATAACCTCATAGATCCATGTTTCTTCTTAACAAAAAGGATAGGGGCTCCCCATGGAGAAACACTAGGGTGAATAAATCCCTTATTAATCAACTCCTCTAGTTGTTTCTTTAGTTCAACTAATTATAAAGTGGCCATTCTATAAGGGGTCTTCGATATAGGCCTTGATCCAGGAATTAAATCATTGGAAAACTCAACTTCTCGTTCTGGAGGATGTCCAGGTAAATCTTCTGGAAACACATCTACATATTCTTTCACAATAGGTACATCCTCTATTTGAACATTCCCTTCCTCACCCACTGTAATTTTATTCTCTTCCTCCCCAATAATTGAATTTAGTTGAGCTACTAGGGGTGGATCTAGATAAGAATTAGGTGGTGACGATTCTGCTCTAAAGATAAGATGTTCCTTATCATCATCATCAAAAAATCGTAACCACTTTCTTCTTACAATAAATCTTCGCATCATGGTCCGAATGCCAATCCATACCGAGGATTATATCAAACTCAATCATAAGTATGACGATGAGATCAACAGATAAAGAAAATTTATGTGCTCTAATGGGGACTGATTCACAAAACTTTTTTGCAATGATACTTCCCTTTGGAGTTTTAACTGACAACTCCCTTGTTAAATCAAATTGGAAATATCTAATTTTCTTAGAAAACTGGGAAGATATGAAACAATGCGATGATCCAGAATCAAATAATTCATTTTCTAAACTTGAGGAAACCATTAAATTACCTGCCACCATGTCTTTCGGAGCTTCTACCTCAGCAGTAGTGATAGTATAAGTTTGGCCTTGATCCCTTGGACTTTTCTGAGGTAAGTTCCCCTGACTCTTAGGACATTCATTTGCATAATGTCTCATCTCCCTGCAATTGTAGCATTGAACATCGGTAGCTTCCTTATTCCCTTTTCAATCACGAGCTTGGTGGCCTTTTTCACCACACTTGTAACAGACTCCCATTCCTTTTAAGCAAGTACCAGGGTGTTTCTTCCCACATTTACCACAGGTTCGATATTCAAATTTTCCCTTCTTCCCCTTATTTCCATTCCCAGATTGATCAGAAGATCTCTTCTTCTCTTGCTTTGCTTTAAAGTCATAAGACTTAGAGAATTCCTTTTCTGTCTTGATAGCACACGAGACAATATCTTCGTACGACGAGAAGGATTGTGAAACTAATGCTCGACGAAGAAATGGTTTTAACCCATCAAATAAATGATCAATCTTACTTCTTGGGTTATGTATATAATCTCCAGCATACCTTGCTAACCTTGTAAAGTTAGCCTCATACTTTGTGAAATTATCATCCTCCTTTTGTCTCAGACTTAGAAATTGCCTTTCCATATCTGCTCGATGGTCACGAGGAAAGTATTTTTCTAAAAACAGATCTTTGAACTCCCTCCATTCCATATTTGATACTTCATCATCTTCCTTTGTGTTTTCAATCAATGACCACCATTGATCATCATCTCCAGTGAGGCGGTAAACTACCATGATAACTTTTTCCCTTTCACTACTCCCCAAAGCCTGAAATATTTTCTCTAGAGAACTTATCCATTGCTCAGATACCAATGGATTTGTACTCCCATTGAATGTTGGTGGTTGTTGCCTCATGAAGAGATCTAACATTTATCCTCCACGTTTTGGATCAGGGTGCTCCATACGGGTAAGGTTATTATTCATAACCTGAGTGAGTTGTCCCAGTATGGTGATTAGTTGATCATCACCAGTTGCATCACCAACTCTACTGTAATTATCTTGAGAAGGAGGGAAATCCCTATATTGAGTGTGTGCATTGATATGGTTTCCATTTCTTCCACTAGGCGCCATTTATAAACAATGGCATAAACTATATCAGTTTATGAATCAAAATACATAATTCCGTACTTATAAAACACTTAACATAAATTGAACTATTTATGGATATAATCCATAATCATAAAAATGTTTTCTTTGAGGAAGTATATACTCATAAACCCTTCATAATTATTTGTAAAGAAAATGAGAGTTATCCTAATCATATCCCTCGGGAGTGTCGTAACCAAGAGTGCAGTAAGGCTCGTTGTCGTGCACCAGTTCCTATTCGAGTCTAGCTCAAAGCGGTGTTTTTGGTTTTTACCCCTAGGTACATCTGTGCCAGAGCCACCTCTACCTGCTCGTATCCAGGCAGGGATGTATTTCTCGGAAAACTCACAAAATCTCTACAATACCAAAATTCTAGGAAGTTCTTCTATACTAATCCTCAAAGTCCATCTTAAATCTATGTGATCTAATCAGAGTTTATCTAAATATAGGTTCCAAGGTTTGTATTAAACCTCCCTATGATACCAACTATAACTCCCTGACCCTAGATACCCAGAGTCAGTGCATTATTACATAACATTGGCATGATCACAAGAAAGATCAAGTCTCGAAAGACCGATTAGTTTATTAGCCTTGGAATAACTAGATACATTAATAATGTTTACATTACATCATAAAATGAAAACTAAAACAATATAGTCTCCATAGTCCACACTCTTATCCCCTCATACTATCCCTACAGGTCATTCATAAAATACTTCTTCACATACTGGGAAAAATAAAACATAGAAAAGGGGTGAGCTCAATTACCCAGTAAGGATAACAATAAAGCTGAAACTTTCATAAATAAGAATAAACATTTAAGGTAATGTATAACTAAAACAAAAGCCTTTTAAACTTGAACTTAAACATAGTATGGAAAAAATAAAATGAAATAATTCCATTTACTTATTCACATGGATATTCTACTAATCTAATAATCACATGCAATATCAATAACCACTTTCATAATGATAGAATGCATACTGCCAGACTATCATAACCACAAAGCCAAGGCCTCGTGCCAAGAATACATATAAGATTTTGTCAAGGCCTTGTGCCAAGACTCTAGTTTGTCTCATGATACCTACCGATGCATCGAGGAGCTATAGCGGGCTCCACCTGTCACTTATTAAGTCCAATGCATTCCTCATATGAACAGGTTTAAACATAACATAAACATTCGTATTAAAACTAGCATATGAAATGTCAATAATTTCTTCATAAACCATGAATGGTATAAAAATAACACATCCACAGTCAAACATATCACAAAACCATCAATACAATATGTAAGTTTTGTATCATAATAAATCAACTCCAAATAAACTTAAAATCCATCAAAGGATGTTGACATAGATGAAATAAAAACTCTTTTTAGAGAAATATCTCTTTCCATTTTGAAATCATTTAAGAGTAATATATTTATAAAATAAAACATTTTCTTTGAAAATATTCTTATAATCTTGTAAGGTAAGCTTCGATGATTTTATAATGGCGGAAAATAGCCGCACCCGCCGTATAAGTTAAAAAAACATTCTTACCTTAATTTTGTCGAAAAGGTTAAAAATGACCTTGTTTGGAAAACGACAGAAAGATTCCTTTATAAACCTCTTATAAAAAGTCAAACAAGGGTATAAATGTCTTTAACCCATATTCTAGTAAATAGTAAAAATGTTTTGAAATACATTTTTAAGAAACATGGATGTGGATGATAAAGAAGTCCCAGTAGATTTTTATGTATAAACAACCACGGATAATGAAGAGATTGTGAAATAAACTCTTACCTTGTACTTTTCCTTGGTTGAGGGCAGGTTAACCTCCTGTATAATGGTGAAATAACTGTTATTAAATTATACAAGAATAATATACATTAATCTGATATCATATATGATCTTTTAGCATTGCTTTGTTAATAATATCTTAGAATTATCATTGTTTCGGGTGGTAACTTACTCGTTTTCTTTTATATGTTTTTGTTACATAAGCCATGTCTGCTATGGATAGGTTCTATATTATTCATATACATAATTATATCAAGTCCTTAAACATTATTTTTAATCATCAAATGATAATTTTACTTGAATGGATACGATGGAGAATGAATCTCATCGCGTTTTTGGAGACGGTAGTCCGTACGTAAGCACGAGCGGCGATATCACTCTTTTGATATTAAAATAATCTATAATTGGATGGTATATCATATATACATAATCATTATCATGTTATATTTATTATTTATAGGAATTAAACATCATTATTATACCCATCCAAATAATAATATATTGAATAACAATTACACCACGACGTGGAGACGGTAAGCCGTACGTACGCACGTATGGTGACATGTCATTCAAAGGATGAATAGAATAATAAATATGGATGTACCATATTTATAATGATATAACAGTATATAGTAGATACTGGATTTATTATTTTAGAATGGTAATAACAAATAAATAAGAAGTTGAAGAAGAAATAAACTTGAAAAAGGGTGGTGAAAACATTACATCTTCTTCGGGTTCTTCCTTTTGATTTGATCAAAAGGGTTCCTTAGATTGGATTTATGATCAAACTAATGCCTTTAGGTTGAAGTGAGGGAAGTTGAGAGAGTATTTGGGTATGTTTTGGCCGAACCAAAAGGCTTTGAATGTGTAAATTAGTGAGAAGGGGGAGTTCCCTTTTATAAGAGGGGTGAGAGGCACCTTTGGAAAAGCTAGAAATATTATTTTATAATAAATTCATATTCGGTTTCTAATGGATAAAAAGTGGATTATTTAAAGGTTAAAGTGGGGATAGGTAGAAAAACACTCAATAAATATGATTTAGACAGGTTTGGGTTACTATATTAACCTTATCTTTAAGTATTAACTCTTAGTTAATTAGTTTCACTTTTACAATGTCTCTTTGTATTTTTATATTATATGGTTAATAAACTTACTATATACATAAAAGAGACCCCCAAATGGTCCATTAATGATACAAATATCATGATATAAGTCTCTTGGCCAAACCTTAGATTTTTAGGAATTGAATATAAATTAATAATATAATATTTTTTTAAAAACTCTTTTATGTCAATTTTGACACTATTGGGTATTTTGTTTTTGATAAATTCATAACAACATTATTACTTCAAAGAAAATTTATATAATAAATAATAATATGTCATATTAACCTAGAAAATTAGTTTAATTCATAAAATGTCTCAAATTACATTTACTTTTATATTTATAATATCAATTATTTTAATATTTCATTAATTAGGTAATTACTGCATCACCATTGTGTCATAAATAAATTAAATTATTGAATGTCTAACAATTATAAATAAAATAAAATTATGTAGGAAATAGTTTTATCTTTATAATTAATATTTACAATCGAATTTATATTATGTATAACCCTATATTAAAAATGTTTTAGTAAATAAACTTTGATTTTAAATCTTTTAACTCTTCTTTGAATTAAATAAAAATAAATGTCCTAATCTAATCCAAGTGGACCTAAATGATAATATTTTATTTCTAAGGTTGTTTTTGGTCGATATACACTTGTCCAATAGAATTAGGACATGTTTTAGGGTAATATTAATTTTATTTTTACCCTTAATTACCCTATTTACTTTTAACCGTGGTAAATAAAAGTAAAAAGTTACTATTCAAAAAAATTATTTTCTTCTCATTAAACCACATTTTACTCTTTGATATTAACCGTGTCTCTCAGATTTTCAAAATTCCACTCATATAAGCGGTAAAAGTAAGTTTTTTTGAAAAACTCGGTTTTTTTAACTACCACTCAGTGGTTTCACTATTCATCAAAAAATGAAGTTTTTCAGAAAAATATCAAAAAATCACCCTAGGCTAATTTCGATATTCCAAATACAAAAATGAAGTCCATTTTAAAAAATAAAATTTATAAATTTTAAAAAGTTGGTATTACTATTCATAACGGCTAGTTTGATTGGTTGTGGTGTGTTAGAACTCGATGTTGCGTACAACACACGCTATTGCATTATTCAAAGAGAAGCGTACCGTAGAAGCTTGGGGTGTTACAGCAGTACATGCACTAAGTACTAGAATGCGTAATGTGCCTTGGTGTGTGCTGCCTCAGTGGGTTGAATGCCTCAGCCAAACCAATCAAATACATATGGTTGTTTCTCATGTGTATCGGGAGGCCAATCAGGTTGCTGATACACTGGAAAAAAAAGTCCATACTTGATCTTGATATGATGTGGTCTTTCACGGCCCCTGATTATTGTGCTCCAATGGTGGATGCAGATAGATGTGGTGTGTTGCACACTCGCTTATGTAATAACCACTTGTCTGCCTGACTCCTTTTTATTTTATATATTAATTTTGAGGACCGGCTCATGTCGGATCCTAATCCTCTTGCATTATAAATTACATTGGTTATAAAACTAGCTATTGTAGTTAAAAATCAAAATGGTAATAATAGATATACATAGAAGATAATGAATAAAAATTTTATAACATGTTTTTCATTATGTATTTGAGGTTTTCATAGACTATATAACCCTCAAAAAAATAAATTATCATATTTGGTTTCACTTGAGGAAACATTTACCTCCAAATAGTAAATACTTTTGAGTATTTATAATAATTTTACCCCTCCTCAACTATAAATGGGCACTCAATCACCCCAATAATTTACACCTTTAAAACCATTTGGATTAAAGAATTTCTACCCAAATCACCTACCAACATCCCTAACCAAATCCTAGAATCCGTATATTGGATACAAATCCCACCCTATGTGGATTTAGTGAAATCCTAAGGAAGATGCCTCAAGAAGAGGTCATGTTCATCAACAATCATTTTCATTTTATTTCTTCCACCACTACCAAAAAGGACTCCCCGTGGTCGCACCACGAGGCCGATGGCTGCTGCCCCTGTATCTGCACAACATATCTGTTTTCTAAAAAACAATATCCCCCCTTTATTATTCCCCCTTTTAAAGAACATCTCACAGCAACGTAGAGACATGTCATCCAGGTTAGCTATGAAGTTATACATGTAAGAAAGGTTCCCCTAGAGCCCCCTCAATTCTTTAAGAATCCGAGGGAGTGAAATTGATAAAACTGAACTTGTTTTTTTTAGATTCAAACTCAATTTCATGGTATCACACCACAAATATATGGAATTTACCTAGTGTTACCCTGAAAACACATTTTACCAGATTCATGTTTAGGTTGTGCTACTGAAACATATTAAATATTGTTTAAAGATCTTTGAAATAATCACATCTCTATTGCGATTTGATAACCATGTCATTAACAATATCATTCATCTATTCTTTCTAAGAAGGTATTAATGATATAATGTGTGTAGTGTTGGTATGTAGTGTCATCATTATTTAATCCAAAGGGCATGAACTAAATGGTGCGGGCTGGATTGCAGGTGGCTGGGGGCTGGTGCGGGCTTGAATGCAGGTGGAAGGGGCTGGTGGAAGGGGGATGGTTGCAGGTGCTGGGGGGATGGTTCAGGCTGATTCGAAGGTGGCAGGGGGGCTGTTGCGGGCTGGAATGTTGGTGGCAGCGAGAAGAAATGAAGGTAAAAGGGGGCTGGTGTGGGCTGGATGTGGCTGGAGCAAATCCAAATCATGGCATTACTGCGGTGTGACCGCGGCGTGACCGCGACGAGACCGCGGCGTGTTGGCCCGGTCTAGCGACATCCGCATGGAAACATCTTCCAACCAGGAGTGAAGAGAGCGAGAGGAGGCGGGGCAACATTCTGGCTATCGCCCTATCGACAGAAATTGTGATTAGTCAGTCTCAACATTGATCACAAGACTCATGGAATACTATCACTGCAAACTGCCACGAGGTGTCGTCCTAGAGCAGGGCCAAATCACGACATTACCGCGGCGTGACCGCGGCGCGATCGCGGCATGACCGCGGCGTGACCGCGGCATGATCGCGGCGTGTTGTCCCGGTCCAGCGACATCCGTAGGGCAACATCTTCCGGCCAGGAGCAAAGGGAGTGGGAGAATGCGGGGCAACATTCTGGTCATCGCCCCGCCGACAGAAATTGTGATTAGTCAGTCTCAACATTGATCACAAGACTCATGGAATATTATCACTGCGAACTACCGCAGGGTGTCTTCCTAGAGCAGGGCCAAATCACGGCATGACCGCGGCGTGACCGCGGTGTGTTGGCCTGGTCCAGCGACATCTGCAGGGCAGCATCTTCCGGCCATGAGCGAAGGGAGCGAGAGGAGGCGGGGCAACATTCCGGTCGTCGCCCCACTGGTAGAAATTGTGATTAGTCAGTCTCAACATTGATCACAAGACTCATGGAATACTATCACTGCGAACCGCCGCAGGGTGTCATCCTGGAGCAGGTCCAAATCACGACATGACCACGGCGTGACTGCGGCGTGACCGCGACGTGACCACAGCGTGACCGCAGCATGACAGCAACGTGTTGGCCCAGTCCAGCGACATCCGCGGGGCAGCATCTTCCACTTAGTTTCAAATAGGATTATATGGATGGAATGAGAGGATGTTTTGTCAAAATATTTAAAGAAATGAATGCTAATCTGTGATGATTAGAGGATTGGATGACCCCTGATATACCTAATTCGGTGAGGTTTGGAGATCTAGAAATGTGTAAGAATACCTAGAGGAATACCCCATGGGATCAGGAAAATCACAGGTTACATAACATGTAATCTGACATTACTGGTACTCTGGGACACCTGGGCTGTGGAACTGGGCTTTTGGTTGGATTTAAATATCACATTCCATGTGAAATGGTCACACAACATGGGACCCATATTAAAAGTCTAACGACACTTAAAGAGTGTCTTGGTTCAAAAAACCATTTTAATAAAAATAGGGAAACCCCCTACAGGGATATAAAAAGGGTCAAGTACGATGTGTGCTTTATGACTAACGATGACATAAAGTATAAGGAAAACATCAATGCAATAATGTTAAGCAAGGTATACCACTATGAATTTTCACAGACAGCGCACCTCTGTTGGAGGGGTTTTATTACAAAACCATGACTTATTTATCAGAGGAAATAATTATCTTAACTAACACTTATTCAAGAATTGAAATTTAATATAAACATGAAAAATTAGAAGTCAACTAAATGCAATTTAATTTTTTTTTGAATTAAATAGGCTAGGAGAGGGACCCTACCTCAACCTCAAGGCGCGTTTGCTTTTGACGACGACAACTCGAATCTTCCTTTTTTCTGCTTGCACGCATATGCAACTTAACATATATATAAGGAAACCTAGCCCCTTTGTACATATTTGCATGGCCAAATATGTACAAGGGGATCCTTAGATATATGTTTATACTTGAATATACCCCTTTACACTTACAAACATATGCATTTTTCATATCTATATATAAGCACACC
Source organism: Viscum album (assembly GCA_963277665.1). NCBI lineage: Eukaryota > Viridiplantae > Streptophyta > Magnoliopsida > Santalales > Viscaceae > Viscum > Viscum album. Next base: position 1,704,699,374 of record OY728129.1, on the reverse strand, counting down.
TAGCCCCAATATATATATTCATACTTCCATGACTGAATATATATAAAGGGGGAACTTATATATGCATATGCCTACCTATGAATACACATGTAATCCTTCGTTAACGGCGACTCGAATCCACCTCAATGAAATCCAAAACACACAACAAAAATATAAGGAACCCCAAAATAAAAAAAAGCCCTAATTAAAATTAGGCCAAAGAATAAAAATGAAATAAACCTTACCCAAATCATGATCTCATTATCTTCGATGGTGGTGGATAGAACCGGTCTTATCATAAGAAACCACCTATAAGAAAATAGTGGGAAAAGAAATGAGATATAACAACTTATTATATATATGTGATCAGTGTGTCAACTCTACATGATAAATGATACATGAATCCATAACCAACAATGAACAAATAATACTCAAATTGATATGTACATCCCAATACTAAATAACATGATCATTAATAAAGCTCTTTATTTTTCAAAACATCACCTTCAATTGCCTATTCAAAAATCAAAAATCACCAAAATATGAGAATAAATTAAATATCCATCATCACTTAAAAGTGAGAAATAGGGATTAGACATTGTTCTTAACCTATGAAATCCATTCCTTGAATTTATAAAATACCTAAAACTCTTCATGCATATATCCTTCTTAATTTTCTAGATTGAAACCTCATTTTTAGCATGTTCTTCTTCTGGAATTCACCTTTATTCTTAGTTTATATAGGTTTATCAGTTTTATAATGTAGAGAATTTTACTTCTTTTATTCTAGCCCCACTCCCCCCCAACACCTTCCCCCTTTGCACCAGTACCCCCCCAGCCCCCCCCCCCCCCCGCACCAGTCCCCCCCAGCCCCCCCCCCCCACACCTTTTGAGATCAATAAATTATGTATGACTCCCTTGGGTATAGCGACCCTACTTTTTCTCAAAATAAGGATATTATCATCTCTAAAGTGAAGGAAATTTCATTTTATACTATTCAGTAGGTTGAAATTTTCTACTAGTCCACTTTGAAGGCTTAGGGAAATCATATAAAACATGTGAAAATGTAAGGGTCCACTACATATGGACTAGGTGGAGCATGTTCATCTAATCTGTCCTTATCGGCAAGCAATGGCCATATTGGTGGCATAATATATAATAAATTAATGTTAAATGTAATTTTCCTCCTAGATAATCTTGAGTTACAAAACCAAGAGCCCAAAAGTGTGGGCTTTGATGCTATTTTTTAACAACTATGACCCAATCACCCAAGCATCACTGGGTAAGGTCTCAACAACATCTTAGGCACACATCCTAATTTTTAGAGGTTGGTATAAATTTCAAGGGTTTGAAGACACTAATGTGGGAGGTGGTTTCTCCCATGGGAAGGAAATGTAACAAAGGGTATTCTATACTAAAAATTCAGCATGACCCTTAGGGTAAATAAAATACCAAACCCAAGTAATGTTGGGTTTCACTATAGGTACCTGGTCATCCAGATATATAGACAATAAGAGGGGGTATATCTATATAAACATGCTTATGTACTTAAACCTGGTTCCAAGAGTCATTAACACACACAAGATAATCCAAAAAAAACACCATGTCTAGAAAAACTCATTAAAACAATGCCTTAAGAGGTGAAAGTGATAAAAAAAAATGTGATTTTCTCATAGTGGTTAAACCAAACAAGGATGAATGGTCAAAAAAAGGTGTGTTCCCAAGTGTAAACTCCCAGCCCAGTGCTCAAACCATTTGAGTATGATAATTTATTTGTTGTCAATATTTAATGGTGAGTATTTGATTCATATGAGTTGAAGCATAAATATATGCTGCATTAAGTAGAAAGTGATGAAAGTACTATCATTTGAGCTGAGTTCAATCATGCTACAATCAGGTCCAAGTGAGACCTAATCCGACCTCAATCTGGTCCAAGGAAGCCCACAATATGGAAGAAATCCTAGCTTGTAAGGAGAACCCACAAAAATTGAACCATATGAGTACCTTAGGGTTCGGCCAAACTCACACCACAACGTCGGAACTGCATCAGCATAGAGGTTGGGAGGCCGCATCGAAGCCACGTCGGTGGGGAGGTGGGCTGGCTGCAGTGAAGCGTTGAAAGAGGAAGAGGAACGCCAGCGGGGAGGTGGGGTGATCGTATCATCGGAGAAGAATCATCCCAAGGTGGGTGGCCACGTCGTCGGAGTATAATGATAGAAGTTTTGGGTAACAACGCCAGGCAAGGAGGGTTGAAGGGAGTAGGGAAGAAATGGAGGGATGTGGGGACCACAAGCGGGGATTAGGGCATAAATGGGGTGGGGATCACGAGCGCACGAGAGGAAGGCAGTGGGGATCACGAACGTATAAGAAGAACATGGGTAAAGCCACGAGTATTTTATGACCCGTGGTGTTACCTTAACCTATATACATAGTTTTTTTTAAACTGTGGCTATATAAGTGTGGATATATCATCAATTCCTAGTAGTGTGGGTATTAAGGAGTAGATGATGGATTGAGAATCAACATCATCGTTCAACTATGACATTGCTATAACTTCTTCTGGCCTTGTTGGAGAAGTATAGACTTGCTAGATTTTAGCAGATGAAATGAAGACATCCCCATTTGAGCTTTCATCATTGCTTGGTGAATCACCAATTTCTCCCATGCTGTATGGCTTGATTGCAGTAATTGACATTATAGAAGTTTCCATAAGAGTATTTGGATTTGAGTCTATCCTATCAATTTGACTGATAGTCAACACATAATCTGTACTCACATGTGCAAATGGATTTACTGGAATCTTTTCCAAACCATATGGAGCATTAACTTTGGTAATCTCCCTTTTTGTGGATTTCTCCTTTCCCTTCATGTGATAGAATTCTGCCTCAATGTATTGAGATTCACATGTCTTGAACGGGGCCTTATCACCATACATTGTCCCAACTTGACCATAAAAACAATACTTGAGACATTGATGGTATGATGAAGGGATAGCCACATTTTGATGTATCCAGGGTCTTCCAACCAAGATGTTTAAGGCCGAGTCTTGATCAACAACCATGAAATCTGAATTGGATACAAGATCTCCAAACTGAGTTCTGAGTGTAATCTCGCCCAGTAGTTCTTGTTCATTTTTATCATATCCTTGTAACAACATAGTAGAAGGAGATAAATCAGATTCTGTGAGGCCCAATCGATGAAGTGTACGAATGGGCATGAGGTTGACTCCTGAACCATTATCAATGAAAGCTCTTCAGATATCTACACCATTGACCTTTCCAGATAAATACAAAGGTCTAATATGTCCATGCACGACATCATATTCATATTCATCTATGAAATATATCACTGCATGGCATTCTGCAAGATTATTCTCTACATGGTAGGCTTAAGCTTTAGCAATTTCATTTTCTAACTCCTGAGGACTTGACAAAGCCTCAACGAGTGCCTCCCTAAAATCCTTTGATAAATTCCAAGCATCCAAAATTGATAACTTAGTCGGTACTTGGGCCAGGTATTTCAATACATCATACTTTTGATCCAAAGGTCTGCGTTTCCCAACAGGAACATGTGGTTTTTCATGTGCCTTGGAATTTTATGCTTTGGAAGTTGATGTATCTTGTATCAGGGTAGGAGTTGATAATACTCCTAGTTTTGGAAGATTAGACCGAATAGGTCTATTTTCTTGCTGAGAGGAAGAAGGTGTAACTTCCAACCGATCTTCCAGAATAACTGTGCCAGGACTGAATATTCCTTGTGTGGAAGAACTTGCTTGTTCTTGTTGAGCTCGTTGAAGGGATCTGCCACGAGTTTCTGCCGCATACACAGTTCTAAAAGGGGTAGAATTGGAATAGTGGCCTCTGAAATATCCATGTCTTCCTCTGTATCCTGAGCCTATGGAACTTCATCTAATTCCTCTGTTTGATACAGGGAACCTAGGTTCATCGAGATAGAAACTATTATTGGCATAAGGATCTGTTAAGTGAATCATGTTAACAAAACCAAAGATTAACTCTTCATTCGATGAAGACTCTACATGACAAGACAATTTATGCGATGCCGTTTGGTGGGACGATGCCCGTGGATTTGAAGTAGATGGCATAAAATTGTCCAGAGTCAAAGACAACTTGGGCTTTGACACATACTCATCTTCTTCTGATTCTTCTTCTTTCTTTGAATTATGTCATTTCTTTGAGGATTTTCCCTCTGATAAAGAGGGTTTTTCTGTGGATTTCATAGTAGAAGACACAATTGGTTTCTTCAATTGCGTTCGCAAAATGGAATGAGTTCGGTTGATCGTTTTTCTGACCATCCAATCATCATATTTCTACACATTTTTGTTTTTGACTTCCTTCCACTCACCTTATTCCTCTGGAGTTGTACCATTAACACATGCTACCTGAGCTGAAAAACCTTTCAGTTTGACTTGTCCCGAGTCGACCATTTTTTGCAAGAGGTCCTTAAAGACAAAACACTCATGAATGGGATGCCCCAATATCTGATGAAAGGGGAAATAGTTGGGACGGTCTTCATCTCCTTCCTTGTTCAGCCTTTTGGGCCTTGGAAATTGAACCAAATTATTTTCCAGAGCCGAAATTAAGTAGCCAGGAACTTGTTTATTTCAGAAAGAGTAAACTTTTCTTTTCAAATCCTCAAATTGTTTCTGTCTTTGATATCTTTGATTTTCTTGAAGAAACGGCCTATTTTTCTAACACTCGGGAGGTGGAGCCCTTCAGGAAGATGAAGGTTTTGAAGTAGAAGTAGGTACATGTGCTTGTTTAAGCATGACTGTAGCAGTCTCTGATCTACCGATTCTCCTTCCTGGAGCTGATGGAATTACACGAGTTTTATCCTTAGTCTTCGTAAGAGAGTCTTAAATCTGTTGAGTGATTGAAGTAAGGTCTCGAAACCCTCATATGTATTTCACAGGGATCAACGGCATGCATAGCTCATCACGTAGATTTTCCACACAGATTGACAACAATTCTTCTTGAGGGAGTGCTAAGATCAGGGAATATGTTAATCCCTTCCAACGAGTAATGAAATCTGAAACCCCTTCATTATCCCTTTGCTTACATTTTGTAAGATAAAAAATGGTTGTATTTGGAAACGTTGAGCTGAACTGAAGAAGGAATTTTTGGCGAAGATCCTCCCATCCAGTAATTGACCGGGATTGCAAGCTTGTGTACCAAACAAAGGCAGACCCTTGTAATGACTGTACAAAACACTTGATCTTAACTGCTTCTTGTTGCTGAAGGGTTCCCATCATAGGATAACAATGAGAAAAAAAAATTTTCAAGTATTGATCTGGGTCTCCCGAACCATTAAAGATTGGGAATGTGGTGCTTGCAAAATTTGATGGGGGAGGAATTGCATCAACCCATTCAGGGTAAGCTCTCTTTTCTGGTTGAATTTGATCTTGTTTTCCCTCCATAGCTTCCAAACGAGTTGTTAATGAATCAATAGTAGTTATTAACTTTTGAGAAACATCTGGTTGATCTTGGACCTGAACAGGTGCAATGACTAGAGCTTGGACAGATGTAGAAGCTGGTACTGCAACCGATGGCAGCACTGTCGATTGTTGTTGCACTTGACCCATAAGATTAGACCAGTGAGGGTGTACTGATAAAGGAGGATATTCTTGATCCATCTCATTAGCCACAACAAATTCCTTTGTCTGACTGACTCTAGCACTCTTAGGAGGAAGACTAACTTGAAGTATTTCTGCATTCATCCTCCCCAATTCCTTAATTTCTTCCTCTTGTTGTGCAAATCTTTGCTCCAATGAGAGCGATTGGCCTTCTCTAGAGGAAGGGTATGTAACCTGATTCTTTCCTTTCCCCTTGTTGGATCCATTTCGGAGAGGTGGAAATGGGTTACTTGAAGGAACACCCAGATTCTAGGTAAGCCTTTGATTTCGTGTACGCACACCTTCTTCCTTTGTGTCTGTGCATACAACTTCTTGAGCAGGAACCTCTTCATCTGATCCCTCTGAGTGAACCTCATCTGGTGGATCAGAAACAACGACATTGATGACATTAATTGATGCATAATGCATTTCATCCCTTCTATTGGCATTTCTGTGATATTTCCTTCTTCCATGTCTCTGATGAGATATTGCCTTTTGTCGATTTGATCCCTCGTGAACTTCATGACGAACCGTAATTTGGAGGGAATCTCCTGATAATTTGGCTCTTCGTTCCTCTTGGGGCTTCTTCCCTAATCGAGAGAAGACTGAATTTCTCTGGGGAAGAGATTGAGGATTGGAAAAATTCCCCAATCCGGTGGACTGGGGCTGTTCCTGCTGTTCCTGCTCAACTCCTTGAATCCTATTTGTTGATTCCGAGGGTTGTGTTAAAAGAGTCCCTAGTCTGGCAAGCTGGGGTGGTTCTTGATATGCTATATCTGATACCTTCTTCTAAGCTCTCCTGATCTTGCGGACTTTAGTCTGGAAATTGGATGGATGCATCAACCTGCATCCACTTTTATCACCTAGATCAAAAGACCGTTGGATGATTTCTGACACTTATGTCACTTGATGATGTGCTTGCTCCAAACGAGAGGTCTGTTCAACATTATCGTTCGCTTGATACAGGAGTAATTCAACAACTTGTTCTCTGCATGCATGATTTTGAGAAGAACTAGTTGAAGCCTGTTCTTGAGTAGTCCTTTGATTATAAACAAAGCCAATTGACTATGGCCGGCCATGGGCAATAACATTGCATGAGACCATTTTCAGAGGACTTTGATGACCAAAGAGTACAGTGAAATGTAGTGCTCCATGAACACCCCATCCTCTGATATGAATACCATATGGGGCATTGGCAATTAACTGGATCAATCTTCTTAGTGCACCAAGACATGAATTCTAAAGGGACCTCTGCTGCTTTTCAGCCTTCAGATATCAAGAAACTGAGAGAGAATCCAAATAAATTTGGCATTGTAACCCTTCTATTATCTTGATATGATTTTCGTATTCATCATAAGATAATATTTTTTTCAACTGAAAAAGAGTTTTCCATATGTTGAGATGAATATCATGAATTCCATATTTCGTCAACATCTTTGGAATGTCATACTGAGAGTCAGCTAAAGGCCAAAACATGACCAGCACTTCACCTTTCACCAATTGTTTTCTCATATTCAGTAATTCCTCTTTATCATTCAATGGAGATTCTTCTACTTGATTGGACCAGAGTTGGTGCTTCTTTGTTGCTTCATCAGATTCAACAAGATCGATAGATAATTCACTGATCAAACTAGAAGATGAACGACCCAGGGGTGGTTCAGAGAATGACTTACACCTCGGGCTATCTTCTGATTGAGAAAGTATTTCACCTGCTAGCGGTGAAGCATCAGGCATGAATGGATTAACATTTTCAAGTGCCTCAAGATAAGAGGGATTTCTCGTCACTACATTGTCCATTGGAGTATTTTCCAGGAAATGTGCATTATAACTTCAGATAGGACTTTTGTAGTTAAATTCATCATCATGGGGAGGACCACCATGGTGGGTTACAATAAAAGATGAAACATTTTTTTCCTTGGTATTCTGGCCACACAGAGGGTTCTTGTGGCTCTCATCTGAAGATGAAACTTCGAGATTGACCAAACTGTCATGAAGAAAGCCTTCATGAGGATGTGTCTTATGAGGACCTTCAGAATTAATGTTCCCACTATTGGGAAATGAGGGATTAGAATCTTGAATTCCAATAGATAAATGTCGGAGGGCTTCAAGAAGTCCAGCGTCGAGCAAGGAATTATTACAAATTGGCTCTTGATTTCTTGACTGTGCTAGGAGGGTCTTCTTTTTAGATGTCTTATTACTCAATTTAGGAACCACTTGTTGATTAAAGTGGTTATTACGGGTAGGTGAATGTGCCTGATCAGGAGAAATGATCAGGTTAGGCTGATTATCTCTGCTCAAATTAGGTGTATGTGCCTGACTTGGTTGTCCGTATGATATGGGGGAGGAAGCCCCACAACCCTCTTGGACTGGAACAGAGGTGTGTGTCTGTTCTGGAGTGAAAATTTGATGTGTAACTCCACTGGTAGGGATAGATTTATGTGCCTTTCCCTAAGATGCTGTTGAAGCTATTATAATATCCTGGCAGGCATCCAGAATATGAGTAGAAATTTGCTTTTTCTCCTTCACCATTGATAGAATATTCTTGGTGACTTCAGCAGCCGGAACGGGGATATACGTCCATTCCGTGCTTGGAGTAGGTGTGTGTTCTTTCTCCTATCCTCATTTTCCTATTAGTGAATCCTGACAGTACTCAAGTGTCGGGGAAAAGAGTTGAGTCTGCCTCCTGTTTGTCGTCAGAGCTTTCCGACTAACTTCTACGAATGCTACCAAATGAGACTATTGGTAGGCTTGATCAATACTAGTAGGTGTATGTGCCTACTGATTTCACTCCGCCAAATGTGGTTGATGAGTTTCCTTCAATACTGACAGACGAGGCTACTGGCAGGATTGATGAGTGTAAGCAGGTGTATGTGCCTATTTACCAGTTGTCAACACATTGGATTGGTGGGATCCATCGTATGTAGTCAGACGAGCCTGTTGACTAGCTGATGATTTATAAATAAGTGTATGTCCTTGTCTATAGTACTCCACCAGAATTTCCTGGCGGGATTGGTGTGCTGCTGCCAGATGAGTCTACTGGACATCGGAATTAAAATGGACGGGTGTATGTGCCCGCTCATTGCTTGCCACCAAGTTAGGTTGGTGGACTTCTCTGGAGATGGCAGAGATGAGAACCTACTCACCGTTGACCAGATTTCATCTCTGGCAGTTTGTCTTGCCTTCTTAGGTTTGAGGAACCAGAGCCAAATGCCTGGAGATAATACCCTCATCATGTTGAGGGTGCACTGTCGCACGAGTCTGTTGATGATTATTGATGGGAGCCCTCAGGAAGGACTCCTGTATCCTTGAATTAAGGCCCCGAGGGACCTGCTCATTCACCTCCCTAGAATATGGGAGTGAATGGTGATTGCGTTCCAGGGATAACGACCTGAAACGGTTGGAGACGGTGGTTGGCACCACCTGCTTCTTGATCACTGGTCGTCGCTGTCCGGACGACCAGGGTGAATTATTGACTTGGAGGGCTTGTCGAGCGGCCTCCAGAGTCAAAATAATACCGTTTTGACGATACTACTTAACCAGCACATTTGATACCCAACATTGAAGACGCTGAGTAGGTGATATTGTCCTCAGAGCGGACGACGATCTAGAAAAAGTAGTAGTAGAGGCCTTCCCAGCAGAAGTATTCACAGCAGAAGTATTCACAACAGAAGTATTCACAGGCGTGAACATAATAGAATCCATTTCTGTAATGCAGAAGATCTTGGAAAAGAGTGCATGTTTGATATAACATACATAATCAAGCTAAGTCCAACCACTACATCTTTTGGATAAACACATATGTTATTGATTGTCTTGTTGTCCCTCCCATTGAGTTTAAATAGGGGCCTAACAAAATAGGTAAAACATCACTTTAACTTGGTTAAGGATTCACGTTGGGTTCACCATTTTTTGTTTCCTCTGGAATTGGGAATGACCTCATTGATTTAAGGTTCAAACATTCCAAGTGGTTTCTAACAAGTTTGTTCAAAGAACCGGAAACATCCAATGATTCTATATCTATTTGGAGCTACTTTCCAAAGGTAGGTGCTCATTAGTTATGGACCGATGAGACTTAAAAATTTGCATTGGTCGAGAGGATGGGAGGTCGGACTCATCACACCTTTTTGAGGGGAATTATTGTCTACTCCGAGACTCTATTTATAGATTTAAGTTATGTTCATGAATCCTTATTAAATTACCAAGTATAAAATGAGAATTCCTTTAGATTTGACAATCAATGATTGATATGTAGGAAATTTAGAGAATCTTTTATATGTATCTGAGGTTCTTCATTGATAGAGAATCATATGTATTTGTTAGAGATTCTTAGTCAATGGTATCCTTTAATACATTATATAAAATTTCTTGGTCATTATGATGACCATACTAATTTTAAATCCACTCAGTGGGGCACTTGATGTTTATTGTCATTCAGAAGTACATAGATTATTTCAGAGTTGGGATCGTACCCATAGATGGGCTACCTATATATCCTTTATTTAGAAAAGTAATCAGAACCCACGTAGTTCGAGTAAGGGAGTATGATGTTTATGTATGATTGATGGATCAAAGAAAGATGTCATAATTACTTTTACACTCTAAGCTCACATGAGTCATGCTCGGTGTGAGAAATAAGAGGTATTGGTGAAACCAGACAATTGTGCCATGAAAGATGCAATCATAGAAAATGATGTGGGGCTTATGTATGTATGACTGCCCAAATAGAGATCATGACTTATTTCAGATAAGAAGTCCGGGAATAGGGTCCATAATGGAATATATACTTTATGGAGATTTGGATACTTTAACTTGGGGCTTACTCCTAGGGAGGATGCCCAAATTAGGAGGGGACTTGTGATTGGGTTTTAATCCTGAGAAAGAATCCCAAATAAAAAATTAGATTAAGACTGGTTAAGAGAAATTAAGACTAGGGCTTACTCCTAAGGAGGAGACCCAGGTTAAAGGGATTTGAATACTGGGTCTTACTCCTGAAGAGGGATCCCAGTTTAAGGGAATTTTAGAATTAAGGGACTTGGGGCTTACTCCAAAAGAGGATTCCCACATTTTTAGATTTGAGACTAGGGCTTATTCCTAAAAAGGAAGCCCAGGTTAAGGGAATTATGGTTTAGGGATTACTCCTGAGGAGGATTCCCAGATTTTGGGAACATTGAGACCGGGGCTTACTCCTAAAAAGGAATCCCAGACTTGAGAAATTATGACTGGGGCTTACTCCTAAGGAGGATGCCTAGGTTAGGGGACTTGGGGATTACTTTTAAAGAGGATGCCCAAATTAAGAGAACTTGGAATGGGGATTACTCTTGAAAAGGTGGCCCAGGTTAAGTATTATCTCATCTTAAAGGATGAGGTTGAATGAATGAAATCTCTAACCTTAGTGACATAAAGATGTGTAAATCAATAGGTTTTGAAAGATGTTCCACAGAATTTCTTTCAGATAAGGAAGACAATAACGGAAACATGCCATAAATGGCTTTGAAGAGGGGTTTGAAGGCTGAATATTGAATAGGAGAGGTGGATAGGCATAGGAGAGGTGAAATGGGCAGGAAGGGCACCCAAAAAGATAGGGGCGCACAAGTATTGCGTGGGCGCACAAGTCTTGGTCGCGCAAGTGTACCTGCGCGACACATGCGTACATGCGCGACGGTCGACCCTTAGGGTAAAACTTGGGTGAGGCTTGTCTCAAGCCCTTAGTATTATCCCTAGAGGCATCCAGAAGAGAGGCGCTGAAGTTCTGTTGAAGGGTTAAACCGGCGCACAAGTGTGACCATTTCCCTTAATGGATGGCCACTCAGGCACGCAAGTGTTGATGAGTTTCAACACTTAGGCCTTACTTCCTCTCTTTAGATCTTCCATTTTAGGTAAGAGTTTACCTTAGAAGTGTTCAGAAGCTTCATGAAAAGACTAGGGCACCGAGAGCTCAAATCTGAGTTTTTGGAATTTTTCCTCCTCGAAATGGGGGGCCCACAGGGGGTATTTATAGGCTGGAGAAGACCCTGTGCGAAATTCAAAGAGGGCGTGCAAGTCACCTGTGTGACCACTGGGAGGCATGCAAGTATACTTGCGTGACCTTGGTGGAACTTGCGTGACCCAAGTGCATTTGAATCTTGGTTCATGACTTTGTCAATTTTTGATGTTTCTTCAAAGGATGAATCACTTGGAGTTCAAGGTATTTCCCTTTTCATTCATTTAGACTCTGTGACGGAAAGGAGCGTCAACAAGCACTATGCTTGGTTTGTGTTACACATAATTTTCAGTTCTTTTTATATAATCCATTTCATACAAGACTGGTTTTAAGTGAAATAAATATTCTTATGTTACTTTAGAACCTAGCCTTTATAATGGAGGGTATGAAAAATATTAACTTTCTTTTGGAAAACTATTTAAATACAAATAAAATAATGAAACCACTCTTTAAAGATTTTACTAATTTAATATATATAATATATTCAATCTAATTTTTAAAATTCATCTTATATGTTTTCTAGACATGATATAAGAACAAATTCAAATTTTCATAAAAAACATATTTTTAAAAAAATGCAGTGTTGATGCCTTTTGATGGAGCACCCATTTTATATCTAGTTTTTTACACTTTTATATATTCTATTTAACACCATAAACTTTTTTTTTGAATCGGGGTATAAAAATTTACTTTGTATGAATGTTTGATATTTTTCTGATAACTTTCATGTTTTTATGAATAGTAAAAATACACTAAATTTTAATTGAAAACAAATTTTTCCATCAAAATAATTTATTTGATTGAATTATATTATTGAATTGTTTTAATGAATAAGTAGAATAAAATTTTATTATTTAATATATTTTAGGTCATTATAATTAATTATACATTGAATTCAGATGTAAAAACATTTCAATCTTTTGTAATATTTTAACTTTTAAAAACCCATTTTCATTCTGACAATGAGATTAATTTTTAATTAATTTCTACAAATTCTATGTTTTTAATTTTTTAAAAATGGATTCCATATTTGGAATCAGTAGTTCCAAATTATGTTAATAGCATTATTTTTTTGGTCATTATGAATAGTAACTTCAGTAATTTGTTTTAATACGGTAAAAAGGTAAATCATGAAATTAAGGGTAAATATAATATTATAAAATTACCTTAACACCTTTTCAAATATTATTGGATGAGTTATTTTATACCTAAACCATACTTAGATCTAGATGATACACTTTTGATTCCACTTGGATGAGATTATGACATTTAATATATTTTATTTAAAGAAAAGTTGAATAAGTCTCACTCAAATTTTAATAACCAAACCATTTTTTATATAAAGTTATACAAATGATAAATTATATTATAAATACTTATTTGGATTAAAAAATATTTTTATTTATCATCGTAATTTATTTTTAATTTTTAGGAAATATATAATTACCTTAAAAACTTATACTTTGATGATGTACAAATTAATTAATTGACGAGAAATCAATAAAACAATTATTATGTAAAAGATAGTAACCATAAAAATCCCCAAAACATGATCAATTATTTTTTCATGTATATCTAGACCATAATAATCCAAGGGTCAATTTATTGACCATTTTGTGCTATATGGGAGAGATTGTGACACACAAATTATTTTATTTAAAGTGATATTAAAGTTGTCACATTCATAATTTAATAAGTATAACATTTTAATGTTGAATTTTACAGAATCTAAATTCTACTAAAAGTATTATTATAAAATATAGTATATTTATCTTCCTCCTAGTATTTTATTTTTAATTTTTACCTAACAAATTAGTATATTAAATAATTACACAAAAATGATGTAGTAATTATTTTTTTAATGGATGTATAAAATTAATGTTAATAAAATAATTTTTTTGTTGATAAAATGTTATCTTGATATTTTTAAAAATCCATGAATTAAATAGTGTCAAAAATGAAATTATTGTTGTTTTGTCAAAACAATGTTCTATTAAATTATTTAAAAAACACAATTTTTTTAAAAAAATATAGAGTAATTATGATATAGTATAAAATTCTATAAGTTACTTATTTATTGTCTAATTGAAATCAAATAAATAAATATTTCACCATTTTAATATTGAATTATTTTTTATCTTAATTTAAATTAAATATAATAACTATTTTTTAGTTAAAATGATAATGTTTAAATTAATAGAAACACTTTTCTAAAACATTTTGGTTGATGAAACTACAACCTTATCTCATATGATCTTCAAAATTGGGAAATTTTTTATTGGTTTTTGAGTGACGTTTTATTTTATTATAAATTAATATTATTGAGGTTTCAAAAAGTTCCCCTCACCTCAATTATAAAAGGCACCTCCTCCCTCACTTATTCACAACAATTTGAGCCTTCAAGATCATCAATATCCTTCGGTTTTCCCTTATCAACTTCCCTAGTTACATTATATAGGTTGTATTCTTCTTCAAAGAACAAATATAGTGCTATAAGAGGTGATTTAGTGGAAGAACGTTGAAGAAGAGGAGGTTCAGATACATACAAAGGATAATAGACCTAAGGTAAGGGATAATTTTTCAATCTAATTATTATTAGAGATTGTTTATACTTAAGTATTTACTAGGGTTTTTTATCATCCATGACCATGTTTTCTAAAAATAAAATGTTTTACTACTCTCCTATGGAATTTTAATGTCATTATTACCCATTTTTGACTTTTTTACTTCATGGTTTAGAAATTATATTTCTTTTGTTTTCCATATGAGGTACTTTTTAACTTTTACAGAAAAAGTACGAGAAGAATGTTTTTTAACTTATATGACATGAATGGATTTTTATGCTTTTATAACACCTTATTTCCATGTATATTCCTTCACAAGATTTCACATTTATTTTCAATTAAATTGTTTTCTTTTAAAATTTCATGACATTTTGGGAAAAGAAACTGTTTTTAATAAGAAAGGATATTTTTCTTAAGAATTAATTTCAGGTGTTTTATAAAAATTATTTTCCATCTAAGATTAATAATATTTTTAAAGTATACTACAATTTTTATTATTATTGTTCATTATGATTATGATGGGATTCTATTTATAAAATCTATTTTTGTACATGGATTATTTTATGATGGAATGAATTTTAAGAAACACATTTTATTCCTTGGGTTATGTTTATAATGAATGATTTATGTTTATGTGGAACTCATAATAATTATTTAATTATGAGATGGGTATGAAACTATATCTCCCTCCATTGAATTGGTTAAATATTTATATCTCATGAGATAGATAGGACTGGAACAACAAGTAAATCATGTTCTGTAATACATAGAGAAACAGAAAGTAAATCTGGTTCAATGATGAAAATTTTATGCTATGATGGTCTTGTAAATGAGCCTTGGTTAATAGGGAAATTATTTTATATTCTTATATGTTTTCCAAAATTCCATGTTTTAAGATAATGCTATTTTATAATAGTTCATGTTTCTTTTTGATTTATGCCTTATGTACTGCCAGGATTTATTTTATGACTCAATATTTTGATATTCAAAATATATGTTCTTGTTTTTACCTTCTTATACTTATGTTTAGTTTGATGTTATCCATGTTTACCCTTACTGAGTATTTGAGCTCACCCTTTTATGTTTTCTTTTTCCTAGGATATAAAGAAAGTTTTTCAGTAGGAAAACTAAAGGTCAAGATCTTTATGGGAGATGTTGAAGATCATTCACCAAGTTATAAGAATGTGTTACATTTAAAAAAAACACTAAACAAATATGGTCTTTGGGAGTCTATATGTATAATTTATTAAGTATTGCACAAAAGAAATATAATTTCCTTCTACATTATTCTTGGGTCATTAGAAATAGTGCATGCGTATTTTTTTATTCCGAAAATTTATTTCAAATTCTCAAACCCCCTTTTAATCCTATTATTTTCCCTTACTTGACCAAGAACGTTTTCCTTCATCATTAGGGCTCTTAAGGACCCATTGTTTCTCCTCCAAACCCCTTCCAAGGTGGATGAATGCTAGGAGATTGTCGTTCAGTCCTTTCCCAGTAAGTTTCCACTCACCGTTCCTTCTATCATACTCTCTCCTCCTCTCATCCTTAGGGTTTTTTAGATCCGCATGTTATTGGAGGATCTAACCTAAGTTTCTTTAGATCCTAAAATTAAGTTTGATTCTCAAATATCCTTTTCCGTTATTCTTCATTGGAGTCAGCCATTGCGAGTGTTATGTTTGTGATCCCGTGATCTACAATAGGTGGTTCTGTTTAAGAATTTTCATTGGATTAACCCTAAATTTCTTGAATTAAAATTAATTTATTTTAATTGTTTCATTAAAAAACAAATTCAATTGAATTGGGGTTTTGAATTATATTCGACATTAAATTTGGGAAAACCCCCCAATTACTTTTAATTGGCGTGTGTTTTGCGAATTTGATAGAAATTATTGGAATTAATTTTGGAATATAAATTGTGAAATTAATTTTTTTGAATTGATTTTAAATTTTTATTTGAGAAAAATGTATTAAATTGTTTTGATAGAAAACCATTGGTTTTATCCTGAAAAAGGCATGATTTTATTAAAAAATTATTTTGGGTTTTAAAAGGATATTGGAAGATTGAAATGAAAAAAATGGGTTAAATAGTATTTTGAATAGCTTTGAAATAAATTTCCGATTTCTGATTTTTTTAGAGCACATGAAATCCTAGGTAGTTATTGTGTTATTTGGTAGATCACTATTTTGATAGTTTACAACTCTAACAAAACATACTATAACATGTCACATCCCTGATTGGATATTGATAAGTCCTCTTTGACCAGTATCTGAGGGTCGTGTGTAAACACATTAACATGATCACCTATTCATGTGTGCGAGGATCCCGTAATCTGGAACTATTGTACTTCTTGGTAGATGATCATGTTTCTCATTGTTAATTCTTTAATATATATTCCATTTCTTTGTTAACTATTTTACACATGTCTTTTTAATTTATACAAACTATTTTATATTAAAATTTTCTTAAGAAATTGTTTAGAAATATTTCCAACATTTAAATTGAAAATAATTACTTTGTTTAAATATGATTTTGAAATTCCATTTCTATTTATTTCAAATCAAAAAAAATTATTTGGTTAATTAATTTTGAAATATTTTTTTTGGAATCCATGGTGAGACCCTACTAGTTTTTTAGCTCACACCCTACCTATTTCTTTGGGTGTTTTTAGATTTCCTCCATCTAGGTTTGAGCAAGGGGAATGAACCACTTAGAGGTAGAGGTTTTTGTTGATTTTTGGATTTGAGCTATTGTGCCTATTGGGAATTGTGTTGTTTATCCTCTTTTATGGTACTTTATTGTTGTACTTTGGTCTTTAATAGATGTTTGACTTATGTAGTTCTCTTTGGGGGTTTTTATTTTTTACATATGAACATTAATCAATTTCTTCCATTTTTTTTGTGGAAAATTCATTTCCACTTTTATATTATTTGATGCCTGGTGCTAGTTGTCAAACCATGGGTATTGAGAATGCCCTTTGGGCTATGTTAGTTCCATCTCAGGTACCAGGGTATCCGAGATTGTTTTTGAAAATTAGTCTTCTCAGAAAATCCACCAAAGGGGGAAATATCACTCATAATCTTGATGTTAAGAATGATTTTGATATGCTTAACTTTGGATTCAATTTCATGGTTTTGAGTAGTTTTGGATTTGATGAAATTTTTATTAAATGGGAAAAAATTATTAAGAGTTTATCACATATGTCAGTGCTTATCAATGGTTCTCATGAGGGATAATCCACATCTACTAGAGGTGTAAGGCATGGTGATCTAATTTTTTCTATTATTTTCTCTATTATTGATGATTACTTAAGAATAATTTTTCATAACATGGATAATAAAAATAAAATCAATACCATTAAAGACAGAAAAGTCCTTGTTGGTCCCAATCAATCATTTTATGTTGATGATATAATACTCATCACTCAAGGTGATAAAAGAAACATATAAACATCAAAAATGGATTTCTTCATTGTGAAAAAGTTTCAAGATAGGAGATTAGTTGGAATAAGTAATTCTTATAATTTCATAAAAATATAACTATATCCAAGAAAGTTAATTTTATTAATGAGATGAGGATTAAGTAAAGTGTTCTTCCTTTCATATTGTTGGTGCCAAAATTCGGGACAGAGAAGAATCCAAAAAGAAGGAACCATTGACTGGCTCGCGAAGCTATTTTGTAGACCTTAGCATATGGATCTCATGTACATGAAGGGTGTTTCACGAAGCATAAACGCTCTGTGATGACCCGAGTCCCCATGATGACCCCCTTCCTTCGTGAAGGCCCTTAGGTTTCATGAGAATAATATCTCTCAGAAGAGGGTATCAAAACGAGACAATAGGGAGGCACTTCGCAAAGCAGAAGTACCTCGCGCAACTCATGGTTCAAGAGCGAAGGATGCTTCACAATTCGGGAGATTAAAAGTTGAAAGATCGGATTGTCTGTCCATTGGGCTCATGGGGAGCCTGATATTTATAGACAATAGGAACCACAAAGCGGAGCTTACGCGGTGTGAAGAGGGACTTGGTTGCGTCGCTGTGGGCTCGCAAATATCAAATGCGTTCACGGAGCGTCCCACCTTCTTGATTCGCGGCGGGCTTGTGAACGTCAAATGCGTTCGCGGAACGTCCCGCCTCCTTGCTTTGCGGTGGGATCATGAACGTCAAATGCGTTCATAGAGTATCTCACCTCCTTGCTTCGTTGTGGCTCGCAAACATCAAATGTGTTTGTGGAGTCCCCCTAGCACCGCGGTATCCATGAAGTAAGGAGGCGGGAAGCTCCGCGAATGCATTTGACGTTTGTGAGCCACCGCAAAGCAAGGAGGCGGGACACTCCATGAACTCATTTGACGTTCGTGATCCCACTGTTAAGCAAGGAGGCGGGATGCTCCGCGAATGCATTTGACATTCGTAAGCCCGCCATGAAGCAACCCAGTCCCTCTTTGCACCGCGTAAGCTCCACTTCGTGGCTCCTATTGCCTATAAATACCGAACTTCCCCTGATCCCAATGGAAGGACAATCCGACCATTCAACTTTTGATCTCCCTAATCATGAACCATCATTTTCTCTCGAACCATGAGCTGCATGTGGTACTTCTTCTTTACGAAGTGCCTCCCCTTTGTCTTGTATTGATCCCCTCTTTTGATAGGGATGCCTTTCACGAAGCCTAAGGGCCTTCACGAAGGAAGGGGATCCCCAAGGGGACTGGGTCGTCGTGGAGAGTTTATGCTTCGTGAAACAGCCTTCATGTACACAAGTTCCATATGCTAAGGTAGGGTCACTGTACTTCATGAAGCACACTACCTCACGACACCCTACTTCGTGAGGCACCTTTGCTGTGTGAGGCGGTTCTCTATGAATGCATTTCCACTTCGCGAAGCACCCCCTATATGCACCTCTTTTCTATGCATAGGCAGAGACTTCCCAATTCGCAAACCACACCCCTTCGTAAGTACTCTCCACCACACGAGGCATCAGAGCATCACATGGCCCCTGCCTATGAACCCCTCTGCTTTGCTATTCCTTTTCCCATGCGACCCTCCAGGTTTGCACAATGGGATTTCAAAGTCCCTTGGACGATACTGCCTATTGCATTGCTTCGCCTCATGCTTCTTTGCATAGGCATGCTAACAGTTATTTATTCTTCACATAGCCATGCTAACGTGGGCCCCTTGATGGTTCGCTCCGTGACACTCTCTCACCACGGATTTTCCTTTACCCTCTATGCACCAAGGAGTAGAGAGTACTGGTTATTTAAGTCCTAGGGGTGCAGAGAAAACCCACCTCATCTGAGATGAATGACGTTAAACTACCAATCACCTTCGTCCTTAGAACCTGACGTTAAACTATGACCTTGCCCCGTGCCTCGCATGCAAGGCGCCCCCACCTTAGACATTCTCCATGCCCACTGGTCTCCAAAGGGGATGATATCCTTCTTATTGGAGTATATTTTTCCACGGGGAAAGGGAATCCACCTCAGTGTAATCCCCCTAGCTTTTCTTCTAGGAGGCAACATCCTTTCCCCTCCTTTCTTCGGTCCAAAATCCATCTCCCGCTGTACTTTGTCGCCATCAGGACTCCATCCTGGAGTAAGTCCCGACTTCTCGGGCTACTAACCACGCATAAGCCCCTGTTTCCTCTTTGGGTCATTAATCACATGTAATATCCACTCCATTTCCCATGGACGCACCATTCACGACGTGATCTTCAGGTCTCTGCTATCTCTTGTTTCTCACACCGAGCATGACTCACATGAGCTTAGAGTGAGCACCGACCATGAAATCTACCTTGGGAAGCCTAGAGTGTAAGCCTCACACCACCACCTAAACTACGAGGACTTTTATCCATTCCAAGGCAAGGTACATAGGAAGCCTCCATGAGGTTCAATCCCACCACCTGGTCATTCCGACCATCTTCACGTCGGTTCCTAACCACTTGAACTAAGAGGATTTTGATCCTTGCCAAGGCAAGGTACGTAGGAAGCCTCCACGAGGTTCAAGACCACCACCCGGTCATTCCGACCATCTTCACATTGGATCACCAACACCTTGGGAATCCTAGAGTGTAAGCCCCACACCACCACCTGAACTACGAGGACTTTGATCCTTGCCATGACCGGGTACGTATGAAGCCTGCCTGAGGTTCAAGACCACCACTCAGTCATTCCGACCATCTTCATGTCGGTTCACCAACACCTTGGGCCACCTCAGATCATAATCCCCAAATGCCCCCATATCCTGAACTACGAGGAATTTGATCCTTTCCAAGTAAAGGTACATAGGAAGCCTCCACAAGGTTCACGCCCAACACCATCCATTGGTCTCAACCATCCTCACGTCGGTGCACCAATCCCACCACCCATTGGACCCCAAGTCCATCTTCATGTCAGTTACCAACCACCTGAACTACGAAGTCTTTGATCCTTGCCAAGGTGAGGTATGTAGGAAGCCTCCATGAGGTTCAAGTCTAACACCCAGCAGTTCTGACCCCCTTCACGTCAGTTCACCCCCGTCCCACATGACGTTAAACTATGTACCTCTTTTAACGGTAAGCCGTTGTCAACTCTTTCACCGGTAATCCGTTGTCACCTCTTTCAGCGGTAAGCCGTTGTCACTCCATTCAACGGTAGGATGTTGTCACTCCATTCAATGGTAAGCTGTTGTCACCTCTTTCAGCGGTAAGCTGTTGTCACTCTATTCAGCGGTAATCCATTGTCACTCCATCCAACGGTAAGCCGTTGTGACCCTATGTAGCAGAAATCCATTTTGAACTCAATCAGCGGTAAGCCATTGAAACCCCATCCAGCGATAAGCTGTTGACACCTTATCCAATGGTAAACCATTGTGATCTCATCCAGCGGTAAGCCGTTGAAAAACCCAATCGGCAGTAATATGTCATCACTAAACTACGATGACTTTGATTCCTTGCCACGAGGATACATAGGAAGTATCTTCGAGGCTCAAGACCAACTTCACCGTCACCCTTGCGATGGACCAATTTCACCCCCTTAACATAATCACCCATCCTGATCCTTACTCGGGCTGCCATATCCTGGTGGGATCATGACACCCCACTCCCCATTACATAAAACAACATTCGGAAATCCACCCACATTATGGTCCTAGTATCATTGTTCCCGCTCAGGGGGTTCCTCCATCTGATTCACTCTA
This sequence comes from Viscum album, assembly GCA_963277665.1. Classification (NCBI taxonomy): domain Eukaryota; kingdom Viridiplantae; phylum Streptophyta; class Magnoliopsida; order Santalales; family Viscaceae; genus Viscum; species Viscum album. The sequence continues at coordinate 1,704,678,052 of OY728129.1, read as the reverse complement.
GCCAGTATTCTGATCAGCCTGATCTGTCTCCGCTGGATGTTAAACTTGCAGCATAACTTGTGTTAAACATGGGAAGCTGAGGGAAACCTCAGATACATGCCCATGGAATACGATTCCTCGTGTTCGATGTGGGATGCCTCCGGCTTCCTCTCCCTCGAGAAGCCCTATAATACGGGACATAAGACAGACACACCAATCCCCCAGCGTCTAGACATTCCATTGATGCCCCACGTGACTACTCCCCTAATCGAAGGTTTCTGCCCTGACCGGACCCCTTGGAATGTCCTGACAGAAGCAGCATAATTAAGTGGTGTCCATGAAGATATGGCTCCAGGAAGAGTTTCACGAACAACGCCTTAATTCTATGAGGGATACTTGAACTAGGTGATGATATCCGAGGAGGAATCTACGAAAGGAAAAACTGACATCCCATCATCCCATTTTGATCAAGGAGTAGAAATCCCTGAATAAGGAGCAGATGTTTCCTGCCTTTGGAAATCAGAACTATGGGGCAACAAAAACTACGCCCCTCGTCCCCAAATGAGACGGACACGTGTGCCATGACGAAATCGTTGGAAACAAAAATGGTGAACCCGATTCGAAATTATTCTCTTCAATATGGAGATTATTAGCGCTTGGGGCATCGATGGATTGACGTGTCACCAGATCTAGTTATCCGGCATCGGGTCCCACCAAGGAAATAGTGGGCCTGGCGTGAAACTCACCAGAAGTTGGGGCAGTAGAACGTTGGACATCCTATTCTGCGACGTTGTCAACGTGGATCCCTCTTACCAATCACGGAAGATGAGATGGTGTTGGGGCATTGGTCGTCGATTCTTTTTCTTTCAGCACTGATGAGTTCATCTCTCTGCTTCTTAGGAATCAGTTTTCTGTCTCAAGAACACGATCACCGCCTACCCATCTACGCAGGGGCATGGGTAACGCCAGTACAGTCGCTACGCGTGGCTTCACCACATCCGCGACGACCTCTGTGTCTACTACCCTGGGGAGCCCACACCCCATCTCCCCATCATAAGTTATCCAACAAAGTGTAATTAACGACCTCGTGCGTCGTTACAAGGAGGAGGGAATCATCCCTATGTGGGATGTGGCCCACCTGGTTCTAGAGGCGTCTGCGCCTCGCCATCAACACCACCCCCAAGGGCCGCGCAGTGAGACACTACTCCCCACCCCAACATACAACCGCTTTGGGAGCCTGTCCCTGGAGTGACTTGATGGCTCCCCGCCTTACACTAATGAGTTAGGTGACGTCTGGCCCCGCCCGGTCAGAGTCCCATTCCAGGGGCTCCCAGAAAGGGCTCCCACCTAGCCGCGTCAGTACCACCGACCGGTCTTATTGGACGAGGAGCAGGTAAGCTATAAACCAGCACCACCAGCCCTGGTTTGTCTGACCCAACTCCAGCATCCGACACGAGCTAAGGAGGACGCCCGACAGGGGGCGTCAACGTTGATGAATACTGTGGCCCGAGCCACCGCCGATGACTACCATTAGTCCCCTAAATACATTGAGTAGGGGAACCTATACGACCAACCGGGATCGAGGACTCAACTGCTTCACGGGAAGGTTGGGTCGACTCTCCTGGTCACAGGCAAAAAATAGTGGTCGCTGCGAACCAACCCGCAGCAATGCCACCCCGTACGGAGGTCCTCCCCGTACCACTACCATAAAGAGTGTGGGCCTTCACCACTTCAAGAATTGGAATGGAGGTCCGTCCCATGCCACCCCCAATCTAAATGAAGGTCTGCCCCGCGGTAGTGATGCTTGGAACAGAAGCCTCTCCTGTGCCCATTACACTAGATATGGAGTCGTTCCTCCTGCTCCCGACCGCCGGTGCAGGGACATTGCACATCCGGTCTCTCTTCAATGTGGGGATCTTCCCTGAGTCCTCTCAGTAGCCAGTGAAGGTCCTCCTCACCCTGGAAACCAGAGGGGTGAAGGCCAGCCTTGCTCCACCCGCACCAAGCATGGAGGTCCTCCCCATGCTCCTGCCATTCCCAGAGGAGGTTTTTACTGCTCTAGTGCTATTCATGGAGGTCCTCCCCATGTACCCTTTGAAATTTTTCCTAGTGCTCCTCACACCACGGCTTTCTTAGGTGGAAACCCTCTCCGCTGCAGCACCAGTGCGGCAGAAAGACCTCATATCAGGAATCAGCCCTGTCCTGAGGAGCCACCCAGGGGAAGGAAGGTGGGCCGTCACCACCAAAAGAAGAATTCTGGGAAATACTAGACATAGATTAGACCAGTCTGCTTCTGAGACTCTGACACAGAGTATAACTCAGCTCAGGAACCCTCCCCTCACTCATCCGAGTCAAGGGTCGGGGCAGGGACGAGGCGCATCAGCCTGGTGCTCCCGGAATGCGAGGTCCATAGGATTCTCGCCTCTCTCCACAGGTATATCCAGGTAGATGAAAATCTAGAGACCCCGTAGGTTACGCTCGTGAAATCGCCACCATCATCACCAGAAGCGCTCTCTACCACCACAGGAGATCATAGAGAGCTATTCCGGGGACCAATGGCAGGCGAGCAGCAGTGAAACCCATCGCCAGTAGTCCTGGCCCTTGAGCCATGAAAAAAGGGCATCATCCCATCCTATCATGATGTAGCGGCCAGGTCTCTACACTCTTCAGAGGACAGCCCGAGAATCAGCAGCTAGTTAGCCCGTTCGCCATACTCTCCACCGGCCAACCTGCTGTCCTAGCGGTCTGCCTCAGTACCGCTGTCGGTTCCTCAACCACCCCCATTTGGAGAGTGGGGAAATCAAGGGACAGACCCTGAATTTGAGCCAAGGAGCTTCTGGAGCATCCTCTCGGCGGACCACTTCCCCGAGAAGTTCTGGCCCGTGGCAGCGCAATATTTCTACATACCGGAGTCCCTCACCCCAGAGGAAGTTAAGTATTTTCTCCACACCCTCTGGGTGATGCATTTCAATCTTCGTCATCAGCATGTGGTTTATCTAAGGGTCCAGACACATTTCTATGAAATAGGCGAACAATACCATCTAGTCGATCTGGCTGCACTCCATGTGGCCCAGCGCCCCAAGTCACCAGGTCGCTGTGAGGCTCTCCAGTAGAAATGCGTTTAGAGTATCAAGATTCTCCACAAAATTATCTGGGAGGCTACCCCCCACATGAAAATCTAGGGTTGGGGGAAGTATGCTTCCATTCTCTTCAGTCCAATATGACGGCAGCCCGACTCGCTAGGCGATATTGATGACATGCCCCCAGGAAGGGTCACGATCAACATGGTCGATATAGTGGACGATGAAGATGAGCTAGAGATTCTCGATGGAGTCTTACCCCCCTGAGGGTGTTCCACCATTGTTGGACCCATCAGGGAGGATTACTTGTTAGCAGAGGAACCTCGTAGGTCTCCCTATGCCCACCGACGCATTGGTACTCAGTAGGAATGCCAATAAGGGCAAAGAGCACATCAGAGAAGTCAAGCATTCCGACCCGTCCGCCTCAGTGTAGAAGATGGAGGAGGACCCTGATAAGGCCACAATGCACCAACAACATGCTGAGCTGAAGAGGTTGGTCGATGAACTCTTAGCTGAACGCGCTGCAGAGCGACAACCTGACTACGGTGATCCTAGGCCGGGGCAGCTAGGGGAGGAACAACTACCCCTCAGCGAGGTGACTCCTGGAAACCTTGATCATACCGCTCCTACGGCCAGAGCTCATGGAAATAGGGTGTGGTATGTCTATCTAAAACCTCCTGAATGGTGCAAAAATCCATGGAACCCCACTCGGGCTCCCCCGGAAGCCCCACAGGTCGCTCCACCAGCCGCACCACGAGCCGCTGAGCCTATCTACCATGTTGAAGAACCCACCAACGTGATCGTTAATAGGGATACCCATCAGGAAAGAGATCCCCACCCATATGATCCTATGGCGGCACTCATAGCTCACCTTGAGGCGTTGGAAACATGACAGGTGGAAATCCCACCTGATGGCCAGCCATACCCGGCATGGGTGGATGATATGTCAGTGCCTCTGGGTTTTGGGAATCCCACCTTCTCCACCTTTAACGGGACATGGGACCAACCACATCACCTAGCCAACTTAAATTAAAGGTGTGGGCCCATGATAGGGACTCCAGAAAAGCAGGAGGCCACCAAGATTCGCTATTTTGTTTAGACATTGGAGGGGCCAACATTCATCCAGTACAACCAGCTCCCCGTTGGATCCCTAACCTGCTTGGAGGACCTTCACAGGAAATTCCTCTACCAGTTCAGCTCTACCACCTAGAAAATTAGCATTATAGACCCCTTCAAGTGCAGGCAAAGGACTGATGGGTGAGTTGCGAACTTTATCACCCGTTGGAGGGGTTCACATACATCCTTGACATGCCAATGACTCAGGAGAAACTACTGATGATGTGCGTAGGAAATTTTAAGATGAAACTGGTTCCTTCTCTAATCACCCATAACTACCCTGGAGGATTCCGAGACTTCTCCGATAAGGCCCAATGCCTGTAGGAAGCTCTACAACAGGCCATCCAGGCACATCTGTTTCCCCCTGTAATCCCATCGAGGAGGGATTCCAGAGATGAGCCCGCCGCGGTGGCCCAAATAGAAGCCCCCAGGCAACTATAATTGCTACCAATGCCACCAGACCTATAGACTCGCAGAGGCCCTCCACCTCAGGCACATCCCCTGGCTCAGCAACGTTCTCAGAATCGGCAAGCACCCCCACATAATGCACCGACACCGCCCAGATGGGACAATCAGTGTCCACCTCCTTGACAGGCCCCTCCGGCCCATCGTTAGGGCCAGGATCCACAACCTCCCTTACCGGATAGAAGAAACTGGACCTACTCATTCAGCGAGAATCAGGTCCCCTATTACTTCTATAGCACCTTGGAACAAGGGATTGTACACTTTCCTGAGTGGAGAAGGCCAGAAGAGGCAAATATCACTGATCGCCCCAACTACTTCCACTATCACCAGATTCTGGGGAACAAACTCAAGTAGTTCTATGTGTTTAAAGACTGGCTCCAAGACCAGGTCGATAACAACATAGTCAGGCTGGGCCCAACCCGGCACAAGTGGCGGGTGTCTTTGTAAGGTCATACTGCTGTAGCGACATCGAAGGCGAGTGGCAAAAGGTTTCCAAACGCGGATCCCAGAAGTGTGACAACTGGATGGCTCGCAAAACGGTTTCTCATGCCCATGGAATCATTCGGGCACACCTAAATCAGTTGGAGCCTTCAGAAGCTACAACCACCACTTCTACATCATCATCTAAGCCGACCTCTTCCCAGAAGAGCAATCCTCGGCGACGCAAGAAGAAGAAATGCGCCCCTCCAATGATGTCGTCATCCCGCACTCTCGGTGACTTCATGCCACCTGAGATGGGGATCCCTCCCAGAATACTCCCGATAGTGGATGACTCTTCAAGTGACAATCAAGGGTACGCTTTGGTTAATACTATGGGGTTGGTTAACCTCTATATGACTCCCGAGGAGGAGGAGCTCCAGGTGAACCCCCCCAAACTCCCTAGCCGACGCCAACGTCGGTGGAGCCATGACCATATGGGTCATTGAGGCACATTATTTTGCACATCCAGTAAGACTGTTCATGCCATTGAGACCAGACAGCAGGACGAGTGCATAGTTCATCATGCATAGCCTCTTCTTCCGTTGTCATCGGGCTCGCGTCCACCACCATTTGAGCTACTGGATCAGGCAGAGCTACCTTGTCCAGGCTGCGACCATCTTCACCCAGATATAGGTCGATCTTAGTTGTTTGGTCCTCATTCGGTAGTTACTCTTTAGGCTTCGACTTGTGAGAAATGGGACATACCCAGCACTAGCCAGCTGCTGGTCCAGCTGACAGGGTCTGCCATGCATCCAATCGCAGAGGGACCTCCGATAAGTAGAAGTTCATTCCTGGAGCGGAAGTATGATGTTATCAAGCACCTCACCAGATTCCCAACAAGTATTTTCATTCTTTAATCCCTTTGCTTGTTGTCAGATATGCGTGAGGCACTCGCTGAGGCTTTACGAAGCCCCCTCCAGTTTGAGATGGAGGTAGCAGCTGCAAAATCCATTCATGCTGAAGCGGTCGATAACATAGAATTCCAAGCCATAATTTCGTTCTTTGGAGAAAATGAAGGCTCTCCCGTACAAGGGAACATATGCCCGTTGTACATCACCGGCCAATTTAACGGCGTGGAGGTTCACCGCTGTCTTGTTGACACCGGATCCAGAATTAACCTTATCCCGAAGCGGACATTACAGAATCTAGGGTTATCCGACAATGACCTAACTCCATCCAATATAAGCATCAAGGGATATGACAGGACCGAGCTGACCCCAGTCGGTAAAATCCACTTGAAGACCTAGTTTGGTGGCCTAGTTTCTAGTATCGAGTTCATGGTTGTCCCCCAGGACACTGCGTACAATGCATTGATGGGAAGACCATGGCTCCAACTGCATGCGGCGGTCCCCTCAACGTATCACAATTGCCTCAAGTACTCCCTTAATGGTCAAGTAGGCATACTCCAAGGTGATTCATCTCCATTCGCCTCTTGTGAAGCCCGCTACCTGGATGCCAACTATTACAAAGAGAAAGGATAAACATATTCTGGAAAGTGAGGGTGAGCCCACCACGGTCGCAACATACCCATGGGTAGGTCTGGATGATGCCTACATCTTCCCAATCCATCAATTGGAGGCCACGACCCCTGATATGGGGCAATGCTTTGTTGTCTCTAGTATAAGAGGGATTCAGGTTCCCAAGTCCAAGCGACGACAAAAAATCACCTCATACACCTACACAAACTAGGATTAGGTGATTCCGAAGCCTCCTACCCCCGTACGGTATCGGGATGTCCGACCTATGGCAATGACAGTACGTCATACATGTCTGTTCCACTGGGCTGGGATTAACCGGCTAAAGCCGACACACCACTATTGCTTTGACATCATCAATCGTGGACCCTTGGACCGAAGACCAGATGAGATCAGATTGACCGCCTTCATCTCTATGGTCTCAGCAGCAAGTGAATCCCCTAATATGCTATCCCCTATTGTCCAGGCTGGTACCAGCCTCCTGTCAGAATCTGCCAAACTGAAAGAAGTTTATCCTGCTGGGGATCCCTCCGTAAGAGAAGAAGAGGATCTAGAGGATGCTCTCCTCACATGTGAAGAAGGAGTCGCCGCCACGATCGATGAACTGGTACAGGTGAACCTTGGTAGTGAGGCATATCTGAGTCCCACATTGATCAGTGCCTCCATGCCCCTCGAGGAACAACAACGATTTTTTGACTTCCTGAAGTAACATCGTGATGTATTCTCCTAGAGTTACGACAAGATGCCAGGACTATATCCTCTGGTAGCCATCCACTGCCTCGGTCTCCCGAAAAATCATCGCGGGTTCAAGCTGCCTCCCAGGAAGATGCACCCCTCTCACGATGCCATGGTCGAGGCCGAAGTTGACAAGCTCATCATAGCCAAATTCATCAAGGAGGTCCAGTACCCAAAGTGGCTTTCCAACATTGTGCCAGTCAGGAAGAAGAACAGATAGATCAGAGTCTGCATCGACTTCCGGGATCTCAACTATCACTGTTCGAAGGATGTTTTCCCTATTCCTGTGACAAAATTGTTGATTTATGCTACGGCTGGGTTCCAAGACCTCTCCTTCATGGAAGGGTACTCTGGATATAATCAGATCCAGATGGCCCCTGAGGATGAAGAGTCTACAGCTTTCAGGGCTCCCCAAGGCTCCTTCTGTTACCAGGTTATGCCCTTCATACTGAAGAATGAAGGTGCCACCTATCAGCGGGGCCATGCACCACATATTTAAGCCAATACTCGGGACATTGGTAGAATGCTATGTGGATGATCTGGTGGTAAAATATTGCCAATGCCAGGACCATCTAAAGGACCTTGAGAAAGTGTTCGGCTTCCTCCGTTCCTGCCATCTGAAGATGAATCCACTGAAATTCTCTTCCTGGGTTACCTCTGGGAAGTTTCTTGGCCTTTTTTTCAGGTACCGAGGCATCAAGATTGACCCATAGAAGATCAAGGTCATTAGAAAGATTCCTCCCCCGAGCAATACCCGGGAGCTTTGAGGTTTCCATGGACACTTAGCCTATATACACCGATTCATTGCAAATCTAACCGACAAGTGTATTCCATTTTCCAAGATCATGAAGAAAGGCTCTCCCTATGAATGAGACGAAGAGTGAAAGACCACGTTTGAGGAAATCAAGCAGTATCTGCTCCAGCCTCAGGTCTTGATGCCACCCGTCCCTGGGAAGCCGCTAATCCTGTACGTGACTACCCTGGAATGGTCTCTCGGTGCCCTTCTCGCCCAGAAGAACAATGAGGGGACAGAAAACAGCCTCTACCACCTCAGCCGCATGATCCTCGATACAGATACCAGATACTCCCCCATCGAGAAGAGTTGTCTTGCACTGGTATTCGCAGTACAAAAATTACGACACTACTTGCAGCACCATGAGGTATAGCTGGTGTCTCGGGTAGACCCGCTGAAGTACATTCTGAACCACCCCATGTTGACCGTCCATCTAGCATGGAGGGCAGTAATCCTCCAGCAGTTCAAAATTAGGTTCATGCCTCATAAGGCTATAAAAGGACAAGAATTGGCAGATTTTCTTACTGCCCATCCTACCCCTACAGACCAATCCCTGGACTTGTATTTTTCGATGAGGAAATCCTCTCGGCAGATCCGACCATCCCATGTTGGAATATGCACTTTGACAGTGCCTCCCAGAGCCCCACTGGAAGGAGACTCAATGATCCTAGACTCAACAGAGTGGGCCTGGGTATTGTCATTATTACCCCAGCGCAAGCCATTCTGCCGTATTCATTCATGTTGTCAGAAGGGTGCACCAAAAATGAAGCAGAGTATCAGGCCCTTATCACTGGCCTCAAGCAGGCCCTCGAGATCGATGTTCCCCATCTACACATGAAAGGGGATTCCAAACTAGTCATCAAGCTAGTCAACGGTGACTATGTCATCATAAATACAGTGCTTGTACCATTTTTGGAGCACACCCTCCAGCTAATGGCCCGATTTCTATCTCGGCCGGAAGTTACTCATGTCCCTCGATCTCAGAACGGTCGAGCCGATGCCCTGGACAGCCTGGTTGCATCACTTTCAGAACCTGGAAAAGATGATCTGATTATACACGTGTCACACCGGAGAGTCATTGCCCCCGTCACCCTAGAGGATGAGGATGACCTGCGAGTAAGCCATCTTACCACTGGATCCTCCACGTCAGGGCCCCCAGGTTCTGTAGATATAGTGGTTGAAGAGACTAGTGACTAGAGAGACCCTTTTTTCAAGAATATCCAAAATGGTTTCCTCCTGGATGATCGGGCCGAGCGCGAGTAAATTTGATGCCGCACACTGTAGTTTACCCTCCAGAGTGGTCATAGTCTTGAGCAGATACTCTACAAGCGCGATTTTGATGGTTTTATCCTCCATTGAATCCAAGGAGTCAAGATTTCTCAATTCATGCAAGAGGTTCATGCCAGTTCCTATGGGGATCACTAGGCTGGGCCGAAGATGACCCATCAGATCCAGAGACTGGGGTACTTCTGGCCCTCTATGATCCATGATTGTATCGAGTTCACCAAGACATGTCATGCGTTCCAAATTCATGCTAATTTTATGCATTGGCCTCCGGAACCTCTCCAATCCACCAAGTACTCTTGGCCGTTTGTGGTGTGGGGACTCTATGTCATGAGACCATATCCACCGACGACAGCTCGCCAGTGCAGGTTCATCCTGACCGCCATAGATTTCTTTTCGAAGTGGGCATAAGCAGTTCTCCTCAAGGAGGTCAAGGCTCATTCTATCATCAACTTTGTGAGTTCCAATATCATCTCCCAGTTTGGAGTCCCTCACTCCATCCTCACCGATAATGGAACCAAATTTTGTGTATCCGGGTTGAAGAAATTGTACTCCAAGTACAACATCCATTCGAACCATACCTCCCGCTATCATGCATAGGTGAATGGACAGATTGAGGCTTTCAACAAAAACCTCTCTAACATTTTCCAGAAAATGGTTTTTCAGAACAAGAAGAGTTGTCCAGACAAGCTCCCCAACGCCCTCTGGGCCTATTGGATGATGACTCGTAATTCCACCCAGGTGACCCCATAATCCCTGGTGTACGGAGCTGAGGCCGTCCTGCCTATCAAGATCTAGATACCTTCATTACGCACAGTGGTCTATGACCAGCAGGCACCAGATAAGGTATCCGAAATTCATCTGGATGAATTGGAAGCCCTTGACGAGAATAGGTTCTGTGCCCTTCACAATCTGGAAATGCATCAGAATAAGATATCTGGGTCCTTGAACAAGAAGTCTAGCCTCCGCTCTTTCCTAAATGGCGACTTGGTATTGGCCCTCTGAACAGCAATGATCTCTGGAAGGAATCCACCCAAGTTGGAGCCCAAATGGGAAGGACCTTACATAGTTCACAAGGTCTACCCCAATGGATCATACTCCCTAGTGAGCATGGATGGTGAGCGTATAACTCCTCCCACCAATGCCATGTTCCTTAGGAAATAATTTTCCTGAGCCTAATGGTCCTGCATGACCTTAAACTGGATAGTCCCACATGACCCTAAAATGCACGCCAGTCCCGCATGACCTTAAACTGTCCGGTCCTACACGAATTTAAACTATACATTGTCCTGCAAGATGTTAAATATCATTTTGAGAACTACGTATGGATTGATTCCCATCCTCATGGAATACATAGGAACTCTCAGATGCCTCGTCTTGAGACCATCCCCAAACTATTCTCTTTAACTATCCCCCTCAAGTACAGTTATCTTGGAGGATCCTTACATGATATCATGTAGGCTTCCTCATCCCCACTCATACCCGAATTATAATGGCTGCACCATGTGCCCACTCCCTTTATTCTATTCTCCCACGTCCTTACCACATGACGTTAAACTGCATGGCCTTCAAGAACTACGTATGGATTGATTCCCATCCTCATGGGATATGTTGGAACGCCTGGAAATTTTGTCTGTTGGCCCATCCCAAATGCCATAATTTTTCCCTCGGGTCAAGACATATGGTAGGTGTGCAGATTTTTTCCCCAATTCACGTCGAGCTAACCTCAATTCGGCCTTATGTCCTGCTCCCTGGAGACATTCGCCTCTTTCATAGATGGGTAAACTATGATTCACCCACTCCATTAATTGGGACTCCATCATCTTCCCCATCTAGAAGGGCCTCTGAATGGTATGGATGCTTGGAAAAAGGTCTCTCTTACCACTTCGGGCCAATACCCTCGAGGATGTTGAGCAACAAGCCGATACAAGTCCCACGTTGTGAATATGGTCAGCGGTCGATGCTCATTTGTTGTTCCCATTTTAGGTCACTATAGGGATGCTATATTTTGAACATGGTCAACATCTTTCCTGCGACGTTGGAACCACCCCAAGATGTCCCAAACATTGTGTGTAGTTGTTTATTCTGCCCCGTTGTATCTCCAAGTGATGAACTCCCTTCGGAAAAATCTAGGTTTTAGTCCCCCATATGACGGGGAGATCCGAGACCGGCTCCTTGTTTACCACATTGAGAACTGCTCACGTGGGCATAGGAGTTGCGATGAGGCGGTAACCGTATGAGAGGATGTATGGCCTTTCAATCTGAGGCCCTACCTTAGGTCCCTTGGCCTTTTCAGGCCACTGGCGCAAGTTCTATCTTATGGGAGTGTGTGGTGTGGTATGGGATTATGTCCTCATTAACGTCGGGTTACTCGCCGTTCCATACACATCCCCGGACGAGATACTATACTCCTCTTTCATCCTCACCACAAGACGTTAAACTGCAAAATGTTTAGGCACTCCCGACTGAGGCCCATCCTCAATCCCCTTGGCCTTTTCATGCCCCCGACCCAAGTTTCTTTTTAGTAATGTACGACGTGGTATGGGATTATGTCCTCATTCACGCTGTGTTTGTAATGACCACGCCACGTACCTCCCCCTCCTGGGGATTATCTATCCCCTTATTCTGTACTCATCCCTTCAAATCAGTTACTCTCAAATTGAGCACCCTTGTTGACCCTCTTCGGTGATTCACCAATGTGCCTAAGGGTACTCTGGTTTAGTTCCTGGAATTTCGGACTCTACTCGGACATGCTTTCACTCATTTCTCAGGCTTTGTGTTCCCCTTCATTAGGGATTCCATCACCTTTCACACCTAAAGGGACCCCCAAGTGGCATGGATGCTAGGACTAAGGGCTCTCCTACCATTACGGGCCAATGCCCTCAATGGTTTTGAGCAACAATTTGATACAAGTCCCACGTTGCGCATTTGGTCAGTGGTTGATGCTCATTTGTTGTTCCCATTTCAGGATAACATGATATGGATGCTGTGTTTTGAGCATGATCAACAATGATCCTCCATCATCACTCCAACCTCATTAAGACCAAAATTTCCATTACATGATTCACATCCTTATCCACCTCATCATGTCCAAGTAAAACTTCTAAACTCTTGGTACTATTCCTCAGTGTGCATCCGCACGTTTTGAGGGAAAAGGCCGTGATAAGGCAATCGCTCGGGGCTTCACTAATTCCCCTTTGGCATGCGTTCCATGTATTGTAATAAACATCTTCCTCCCTTGTTTCCCACACCGAGTTTGACTCATGTGGGCTTAGGGATCGGGTTGAGGTTTGTGCTTACTTGGAAGGTTTTCACTTCTCTCTGGTCTGATCTCTAAGACCGTAAACTAAGATCTCCTCTAGAACTATATATAGCTTGATTCCCATCCTCATGGGATACGTAGGAACACCCAGACGTCTCATTTTCAGGTCCAACTCAATTGGGAGCTAGTTTCTCATGCCCCTTACCCTCTTACCTCTATTTAGGCCCCTTGGCCCGAGGATCCTTTCTTAGAATTGCGTATAGTGTGGTATGGGATTATGTCCTCATTCACATCGGGTATGTTTTATTGCACCGTACACATTCCCCATTTAATAGCATCTCTACTATGTCTATGCCACGTGACATTAAACTGCACGCCTAGTCCCATCACATGACCCTAAACTGTGACATTATTGTCCTGACCGCAAGACGAAAAACGACACTACATCATGATGTCCTCACTCAAGGGGACACAATGTTTGGTATCAGTCACATGCCATACCATTTTTCAACACCTGCATACAGCTTGATTCTTATGGCAATGCCAGGAATTTCCATCCTAGGCTTGTCACTTCACAAAAAAACACCATTCACTTTAATGGACAAAAAAGATACATCAAATATAGCTTCTTTTGGTGCGGGGGATACACCCGCACACCCCTTTTATTCATGGAATTGGCACCTTACCATTCCACCTCCAAAACTACATATAGCTTGATTCTCATTTTCATGAGATACGTAGGAACGCCTGTGCACTTTTCCTCGGGATTTTCTTAACTCTCGTTTTCGGTCCCTTGACCGAAAACCTCTTCAAGGAACACATGGTGGTCGGAACCCCAGGTTCCCATTCATGTCAGGTTTTATAATTACCCCACCATGTGTCTCCCACATTTTCTACCATCCATGGTCAGAGTTCTATGACCCTAAACTAAGATCTCCCTATGGGAAGGGACACAACTCCCTCTATCTAATATGTCTCGTTGTCGTATTCAGATGCTTTTTGACAAAGAGCCCGAAGTTTGGAATTCTCATGGGGGAATTCCACTCGTTCCATGGACAAGCTTCATGAGCTCGCTATTTGGATCCTCATCCTCTTCCACATCTGAAGGGACCCCCTTCAAGGCCTGGTCTTATGCCACCTTGGCTCACCTACCATTTCGGGCCAACGTCCCTAAAGATCTCGGATGACATTTGCGACAGGTATTGTGTTTCAAACATGGTCAGCGGTCGACCCTCATTTGTCTATCCCCATTATAGGCTAACACGATAAAGATACTATGTTTTGAATATGTTCAACAGTTACCCTTCATCGTCACGCCTCCATCATTGTGATCCATATTTCAAGCATCATGATTCACACATTCCCACTTCCTCATGTTCAAGTGGAATTCCGACATATTTGGCTTTACTTCTTCATGCATCTTGGTGCGCTACATGGATGAGTTAGCATCACTGGGTCGACATTCACCAAGTGTCCCTTCGCCCTAACATGTTCCTTCCTATGTTAGGAAAGTCCCACCACCACTTCTTGTTTTCCACATCAAGAACGACTCACGTGGGCTTAGTAGTTTTAGTAGGATGTGCACTGGCGCATCCAAGCTTTTCATCATCTCGCATGGCGTTAAACCGTGCTTCTAGAACTACATATGGCTTGATTCCCATCATCATGGGATATGTAGAGACACCCAGGTATTTTTCCTAGGGTCCATCCCAAGGGATCATAAATCCCATTCCTCCTCATCTCCAACCCCCTGGCCTAACCCCTCATGGGGAACAATGTAACTACAGATTTTCCCTGAACAAGTTTGGTATGCCCCACGATGACATTGGGAAGTGAAAGCTCCCTCTCCAGAGAGGTCCTATCTAAAAGAAGGGATGATCCATGATCAAACCGATGTGCCCATCTAATGTGCTCCCAAAACAGTGGTGTAATTTCAAGAGTGTTAGATTCTGTTCGAACGAACCATCACTCCACATTCCACGCTTTGCGTGCCCCTTATTAGGACCCTCATCCCCTTTCATGTATAAGGGAACCCCCTAACAATATGGATGCTCAACCTATGGCCCACCAATTGTCCTGGGCCAATGTTCTGGAAGACTAACAGATGACATTTTGAGTTAGGCCCCGTGTTTTGAACATGGTCAGCGGTCGGCCCTCATTTTTTATCCCCACTCTAGGATAACACAATATGTATACTGTGTTTATAATGGGTTCAACAGTTATTCTTTATTGTCACGCCACCCCCATAGTGTTCCGAATTTTGGGTATCGTGATTCAAACCTTCCAATCCCATCTGTTCAGATTGATTCCAGCGCCCCTGGAATTACCCCGTTCGTGTATAAGAGAACACTGGGAAAATGATAATTTGGCTGTTCTGAGGGCCTCATTCTCCAGTCAGGCCTCTCCCATTTCCTCTTGGAAATCCGGGCTGGTTGTTCAAACCCCGGATTCCCGAAGCTTAGTTTGCACTCCAACATTTGAATTGGGGTGATAAGGTGGTCATCCATTGTTTCTCACATCGGGCCCGACCCACGTGAGCTAGGGAATGATCGCTGGACATTCCACAAAGACCATGAGGATGCGATAAACCAACACAAACAACAGAACTCATGCATGTTATGGAATCAAAAAATCAAAGCATGAAAGTATGTTTGAAGGTTTGTAATCATTACAACACCTGGGAGTCGAGTACCCCCATGGAAGGATTGACCTCATCAAATGAACATTGCAGCTCCGCCACCCACTGGCTGGTGGTGTCCCAGAGTTGCTGTCGCCTGTTCAGCTCCCTCTCCTCTTCGGTAGCGAGAGGGCGCAATTCATTGGCCACAATCTGGGCCCACTCCACACTGGCCCATATAGCGGTCATCTCCTCAGAGGCTTGCTTTATGCCCACTTCGTCCTCGACCAGCTGGGCTTTCAGTCATGAGACAAGCTCTGATTGCGCATCAAGAGAAGCAGAATGCTCATCTACCCGGTCCTCCTACCATTCAACCTTGTTTTCGGTCTCCTGGAGCCTCTTGATGTTCGCCGCCTTCTTCTACTGCCATCCCACACTGAGGCCACGGTCATACACCCGAATCTTTTCCGCCATGAGATCCTCGAATGAGCATGTGAGGGCATTGGGCATCCACTCCCCCGGCACATAGTTTGAATAGCCACAAGAGAATTCTCTCTATCTCGTCCAACCATAATTCTTGGGTGGGGGTGTTATTGATGAAGTGCATGATCAGATTCCACGATCAGCGACATACTATTTTGCTTTCCTCCTCGTCAGAGGCCATCTTGTCCTAGTCTGCGCGATTGGTAGGCTCGTATGCATGGAATGCCCCTAAGAACTCCTCAGCCGAGTCCACGTCTGGCATTGAATCAGGAATGGAGGGGACTGAACTGTCTGGTTGATCCTTATAATCATATACCACCTAAATAACCTCAGGCACAGTCTCACTAGCATTCCCACCAATGATCGGGAGCGCTACAGTTTGGTCAGGCTGGATGTCCACATCCACGACCATTGACATGCCTCTGGGTAGGGCGGTACCAAAAGTCCCGAAAAACTTCTCCACAGAACTCCAGGAAAATTTAGGGACTGTACATGCCAAAAAAGGTGATGTGAATGCCAGTTAACATGTTCAGGAGATGACAGTCATAAATTCAGTAGAGGAGACTTAGAAATATCAACTCTCTGGTCTCTCTCTTGGGCTGATGTCGTCGGGACCCCAAAATGTGGGCCTCCGTATATGGTTGGGAGGTATGGAGACTCCAGGGGAGCTGCCTCAAGTGTCTTTGCACCTCCAGACACGTACATTGATGCAGCCGTGGGTGTGGATCCCAAAGGTCCCGTGTCAACACCCACTGAGGGGCAAGAATGAGTTTTATGCTCAAGGTCCTCCTGCACAGTGCAGATGCTGATAAAAAATCCATAGTAACCTAAGAGCAGACCCTGAGAAAGGAACTTGGGATTTTACCTCGAGGGGCTCCACGAAATCTTTGTGATCCGAGGACTGATCGCCGAATTCACCTTCCTCCAATGGACTTGTTCGGTTCTTCTGGCAGAGGGAAGCGCTCCCTCAGGTCAGCAACTGACAGTTGCGGAGGGACCATACGATCCAACAGCACCCTGACCCGGTCTGTCATCGGGTGCAGAGCGCCCCTAGAGTGGATAAAGTCTTCCAGATCCACCATGTATTTTTCTTCCTCCACTAGGGATATTTCAAAACCGAGTCTAATAGGGCTAATCCCTGAAAAGTTCATCCCAAGGTGGTTAAGGTGCTTCCATAACTCAGATAGGCCAAGGAATTTTCGGTTGACTTCCCAGATGTCCCAGGCCTCTGGGAAGACAACATTCTCTAGCATGTCAATATGGAATAGCCGTTTCCACAAGTCCTGAGTAGAAATCCTATGGAAATCTCTCGGTGGCCGCCCCTCCAGATGACTCTATTCTCCTAGGACCAGCAGGTCTGTTTCCACTGCCGGATCCGCTACCACTGCTTCCCCCTCAGCTGGTGCGGGCCTCACCGCTACAGCAACATCACCACCGTGGGATTCCCTTTTCGCCTTACGGCCTCGGCCCTGAGGTTGGGGAAGCTCACCATCACCGACTCGAATGGTTGGCCGCTTCAACATATCCCCCAAGTAGGACGCCTCCCAACTCTGGGCATATTCCTTTACCATCCCGAGTATGGCCATTGGTGGAGGCAGTTCATTTCGCATCTTCCCATATTCCCGTGTGAACATGAGCCACATCTGCCTCATCACACACATGTGCTTCTCATGATGCACCTACAAGTAGACTCACGAGGTCAGTTGCTGCAGGAACCAGAATTCCTTGAAAACCGGTGTGGGGTGTATGGCTCATAGAGATGCTTGCAGTCCACCCTGGCCACCAAGACTCCACCTCGAAAGGCTAGGAGACAGGCTCGGTGCTCTTCTTTCCCTCGACTGTCATCAGTAAATACCCCTATCAGCAATGGAAACGAGTAGAAATTGAATTCCTCCACCCTCCACATCCGGTTCAGAACTGATGGGGCGGTCAGCTTGGCCAAAAAACTCCCCGTGGCATTGAGAATCGAGGGGTAGAATTTCGACCCTGGAGGCGATATGGGGTTTAGATACTCATAGATCCCCCTGATGTGCGCCGCTATCCACCCATAAAGGATGTGGAACGACCCGCATATCCTCTGTGGCCTCTTTCCCTCGCTGATGTGACAAAAAATCTTATACAACTTGGAGAGCATCAGGATCCCTAGGATAACTTGCTTTCTTGTCACCAATGTGGAAGCCATAATGAAAGTGATTGGTCACACTCCCTTGTTGGTATCCCTCACCGACAGTATCCAACCATAGATAAGAGCTATGATGAATTCTTCCAGCCTGACTATTGGTTGTTGTTCAGTGCTGACACTGAACCCCCACGTCTTCCACTGGCTATCCTCCAACAGCCGCCAGTACGAGTGTTCCTTACTCTGGGCCCCCTTTGTGCTACTTCGAGGTCTTGCCGGGAACTGACAGTCTACCAGGAAGTTCAGAAACTTTTTGAACCAATGCTTGAAGTGGACATACCTCACCACCTCCTTATCCACTCATGGAACAAGCTCCATCAATGCCATCTCCAAATGTGAAATATTCTTTGGATTCTCCCACACACCCATAGTAGGGAATAATTCGTCTTACATCACCCCCAGTACCAGGACCCCTAAGATCTGATGCATGTCCCATATGCTAATGCCAACCTCCCTATCATACAGGTGGAAGGTATTGGTCTTCGATGACCACTGTCTCAATAGATCCGACATTAGTTGCTTCGGCTGGTAGATTTGAAACTGGGAAGACCAAGCTGCCTCATACATGCCCACTCTTCTCAGCTCCACTCTAAACTCCTCACACGAGGTGCCTACCCAATAGGCCCAGGACCAATAATCCATGAAGTTTCCGCCCTAGCGCAGGTCCCATTCCTCAGACCACCCCTTCTTCGGGTTCCCCAGCACTTCCTTGAGGATAGTTCGGTATAGAGGAGGGGATGTATCTTTCTACAATGAAATCCCATTGATGTTGTTCATATGGTTGTATAAGCAATCGGCAATGACGAGCATGAAATCCTCTCGGGTAAGGCTATCAGTCACCCTGAACCATCGGCGATGGAATGACATGATCCTAAACTAGTAAGCTGGCTCATCCCTAGTTTCTTCAGGGATGAAGACGTCATCCCTCAGCCCGAAGCCATACAAGGGAAACCTCCTACACAACTGGTAGTTCTTATGGCTCTCCGATAGCAGATCCACTAATGAACTATGGTCAGAGTGGATACTGACTAACTCTCATAGTCCTAGATTGTTCTCCATCTCATCCCTCCAGGTGGCATCCACAAGGACCACCTGGGAATATTATTAGTGGACCATTCAGTTATGAAACTTGGATGATTTTCAGGTTGTTTCACGAAGCTCATTTTCAGAGTGCATTCGCGAAGACTGTTCGCGAAGACTGTCCGCAGAGCCCTACCTAGGCGTTCAAGTGCCAGATTGCAGAGCGCAAACACGGAGTCGAGGACTTGTTGTGCGCCGTGAAGACTCGATTCGCTGAGAACACCTGCAGAGTACTCAGAGCTTTGCAAATTGAGAGCACAAAATGAAAAATTCACAGAGAAGGGAAAGGACAAAAGAGATGGTAGCTTCCCTATTTATAGGGTATGACCTTCGAAGCATCGCGGCGCGTCCAGTTCATGCCGAGCTTCGCGGCACGATCGACCTGCATATCCCCTATCCGCCAAACAAGCCCTCTTCACGAGCTAGCATCACGAATGACCGAGGATTTTGGTGATACCCTCAGACTTCGACCCTTGATCTCTCCGCAGCTCCAAGTCTGAGGGGGGGAATTTGTTGGCGCCGAAATTTGGGACAGAGAAGAAGCCAAAAAAAAGGAACCATTGATTGCCTCATGAAGTTATTTCGTAGAGTTCCCCAGCATCATGGCTAATGAGAAGGAACTAGGCGGGACGTTCTGCGAATGCATTTGACATTCGAGAGCCCGCCACGAAGCAAGGAGGAGGGATGCTCCGCGAACAAATTTGACGCTCGTGAGCCCGCCATGAAGAAGAAAAGTCCCTCTTCCCATTGTGTAAGGTCTACTTCACACCGCATATTTACTATAAATACTGCCCCCCCCTGAGCCCAACGGACAGAAAATCTGACCTTTCAACTTCCGAGCTCCTGAATCACGAAGCATCCTTCACTCTCGAACCATGAGTTGGGTGAGGTACTTCTGCTTTGTGATGTGCCTCCCCTTTGTCTCGTTTTGATCCCCTCTTCTGAGAGGGATGCCTTTCACGAAGCCTAAGGGCCTTAATGATGGAAGTGGATCCCCAAGGCGACCCAGGTCATCATGGAGCATTTATTCTTCCCAAAATACCCTTCATGTACACGATATCCATATTCTAAGGTAGGTTCACTATAATTCACGAAGCACATTGCTTCACGACACCCTACATCACAAGGCACCTTTGCTCTGCAAGGCGGTGCTCCTCAAATGCCTTTCCACTTCGCGAAGCACCCCCTATATGCACCTATTACCTATTCTTAGGCCGAGATTCCAAACTTCACGATGCACACCCCTTTACAAGTACTCTCTTCCACGTGGGGCATCAGAGCTTCACATGGACCCTGCCTATGAACCCCTCTGCTTTGCTATTCCTTTTCCCGTGCAGCCCTCCAGGTTTGCATGATGTTATTTCAAAGTCCCTTGGACGATACTTCCCATTGCGTTGCTTCACCCCACGCTTCTTCGCATAGGTGTGCTAACGACTATTGCTTCTTCACATAACCACGCTAACGTGGGACCCTCGATGGTTCGCTCTGTGACACCCCCTCACCACGGCTTTTCCTGTACCCTCTCTGCACTATAGAGCAGAGGGTACCGGTTATGTAAGTCCTAGGGGTGTGGAGAAAACCTACCTCATCTGAGCTGCAGGACGTTAAACTACCAAGCACCTTCATCCTCAGCACATGACATTAAACTATGACCTCGCCCCATGCCTCGCACGCTGGGCGACCCCACCTTGGACATTCTCCATGCCCACTAGTCTCCAAAGGGGATGATATCCTCCTTAATTGGAGTGGATTTTGTCCACGGGGAAAGGGAATCCACATTGGTGTAAACCCCTAGATTTTCTTGTAGGAGGCATCATCCTTGCCCCTCCTTTCTTCGGTCCCAAATCCCTCTCCCACTGTGATTTTTCACCATCGGACCTCCATCCTGGAGTAAGTCCCAACGTCTCAGGCTGTTAACCACGCATAAGCCCTTATTTCCTCTTTGGGCCATTAATCACACGTAAGCCCCACTCCATTTCAAATAGATTCACCTTTCATGACGTGATTGTTAGGTCTATACTATCTCTTGTTTCTCACACTGAGCATGACTCACATGAGCTTAGATTGAGCACCGACCAAGACATCTACCTCGGGAAGCCTAGAGTGTAAGCCCCACATCGCCACCTGAACAACAAGGACTTTGATCCTTGCCAAGGCAAGGTACGTAGGAAGCCTCCATGAGGTTCAAGCCCACCACACGGTCGTTCCGACCATCTTCACGTCAGTTCCCAACCAGCTGAACTACGAGGACTTTTATCCTTTCCAAGGAAAGGTACATAGGAAGCCTCCATGAGGTTCAAGCCCACCACCCGGTCGTTCCGACCATCTTCACGTCGGTTCACCAACACCTTGGGAAGCCTAGAGTGTAAGCCCCACACCGCAACCTAAACTAAGAGGACTTTGATCCTTGCCAAGGAAAGGTACGCAGGAAGCCTCCATGAGGTTCAATCCCACCACCCGGCCGTTCTGACCATCTTCACGTCGGTTCACCAACACCTTGGGCCGCCTCAGAGTGTAAGACCCAAATTCCCCCATATCCTTAACTATGAGGACTTTGATCCTTACCAAGGCAAGGTATATAGGAAACCTCCCTGAGGTTCAAGCCCACCACCATCCATTGGTCCCAACCATCCTTACATCGGTGCACCAAGCCCACCACCCACTGGACCCCAAGCCCATCTTCACATTGGTTCCCAACCACATGAACTACGAAGTCTTTGATCCTTGCCAAGGTGAGGTATGTTGGAATCCTCCACGAGGTTCAAGCCCAACACCCATCAGTTCTGACCCCCTTCACGTTGGTTCACCCCCCGTCCCACACGATGTTAAACTATGGACCTCTTTCAGCAGTAAGACGTTGTCACCTCTTTCAGTGGTAAGCTGTTGTCACCTCTTTCAGAGGTAAGCTATTGTCACCTCTTTCAGCGGTAAGCCGTTGTAACTCCAGTCAGCGGTAAGCTATTGTCACTCCATTAAATGTTAATCTATTGTCACCTCTTTCAGCGATAAGCCATTGTCACTCCATTAAGCGGTAATCCATTGTCACTCCATCCAACGGTAATCCGTTGTAACCATATATAGCGGAAATCCATTGTGACCTCAATCAGCGGTAATCCGTTGAAACCCCATCCAGCGGTAAGCCGTTGACACCTTATCCAATGGTAAGCCACTGCGATCTCATCCAGAAGTAAGCCATTGAAAACCCCAATCAGTAGTAATCTGTCATCACTGAACTATGAGGACTTTGATTCCTTGCCACAGGGATACACATGAAGTATTTTCGAGGCTCAATCCCAGCTTCACCGTCGCCCTTGCGATGGCCCTATTTCATCCCCCTTCACTTCATCACCCATCCTGATCCTTACCTGGGCCGCCACATCCCAGTGGGATCATACCACCTGACTTCCCATTCCATCAAACAACATTCAGGAAGCCACCCACATGATGGAACCAATATCGGTGTTCCCTCCAGGGGGTTCCTCCATCTAATCCACTCTATCCAGTGTCTTGATCAGCACGATCTGTCTCTACTGGACATTAAAATTGAAAAATACCCTATGTTAAACATGGGAAGCTAAGGAAAACCTTAGATACATGCCCATGGAATATGATTCCCTACATTCGATGTGGGATGCCTCGGGCTTCCGCGCCCTCGAGAAGCCCTATAATAAGGGACAGAAGACAGACACACCAATCCCCTAGCGTCAAGACATTCCAGTGATGCCCCACGTGACTAATCCCCTAACCAAAGGTTGCTTCCCTTACCAGACCCCTTGGGATGTCCTGACAGAAGCAACATAATTAACTAGTGTCCATGGAGATATGGATCCATGAAGAGTTTCATGAACAACGTCTTAAGTCTATGAGGGAGACCCAGACTATGTGATGAGTTCCGAGGAGGAATCCAAGGAAGGAATAACCAACATCCTGTCATCCCGTTTCGATCAAGGAGTATACATACTTGAATAAGGAGCAGATGACGCCCGCCTTTGGAAAGTAGGAATACAAGGCAACAAAAACTGTGCCCCTCGTCCCCAAAAGAGACGGACACGCATGCCCCGGTGAAGGCGTTAGAAACATACCTATCTCAATTTCCATATGTTTTGGGGTAATCCATGAGTTGGTAATTTTTCTAAAATTTTGAGTCAGGTCAGGAATCAGTTAGCTTCCTAGAAAGGTAAGACACTCTTGATGGCAGTAGAGTTATCCCTTTTAAAGATATTATTATCTCTAAATTTTTTTACTCTTTTCTGTTTATAAATAGATACCTTCCCTCATTAAGAGTATCAACACTTCTATCATAAAATTTATATATAGTGGGAGAATTATTTTGCAAAGGCTTGCAACTATCCCATAAAAACCATGTTGTAAAGAAATTGTATTTGGTGGGAATAGCATAAAATATATCTGAAAATTTAATCAATATTTATAGGATAAATTCATTTGGAGGATTATAAACATGGATTCAAAAGATCTTGTTTTTATGAAATCCTGATTCTTAAATAGGATAAAAACTTGAAATTTAAATTATGTGGATTATTCTATCTATCATGCTCCTGATAATTATTTCTCCATCATTTTAGTGAACTCTCACTGCTTGGCCAACACCAATTCATCCTTAAACTTTTGATCGAACAACTGGATAGGTATGAATTTAATCATATCTCTTAATTATTGTGAATAATCTTTTGACAAAAATGTGTGAATCAAAGATCAGTTGGAAAACACATTGGATGCTCTACCTACTAAATCAAAGTGGTTTATTTATAATTTCTATATTGGTAAGGATACCCTTATTTGGGAACTAGATTATAATGGAATTTTTTCTTCAAGGGACTTATACTGTGAGGCTGTACAGGGTCATACAATTGGTTAAGATAAGTCTTTGTGCAGGGGATATATTCTGGATTCTATATTTTCCCTTGTTTGGAGAATTATGTATTCATAATTACCCACTGGAGATTTTTGTTGGGTGTTATAATTAATCATTGCTTAAAATGAGTCATCTAAAACTATAATTAAGAAGACAATGACCATTTGTTTTTTAGTTATGTCTTAACCGCTGTAATGTGGGATGTAGTAAATGAATTTTTTGACACCCGGACACAATGTATAACAAGTATACATGACCAATTGTTCATGTTTATTGATTTTACTCTTCATGATTAAGTAAGGAATCTTTTTCTTATGTGATATTACAAATTCATATATATTATTTTGTCCATTATAAACAAACTGACACATGGTGGTACTACATTCTTCCATCAATCATCTCTTTCAGGTGTGATATATTCATTGAAGCAAGAAAATGTTTCTCAAAAATGGTTATTATAACAACTCAATTCATGACTTTACTATGCTTAAGATCTTTATCATTACAGGTATTTATCGACCTCCTTTAGAAACATTGGATGTTATGTCTATTAATCTAATTCTGCGTTGGATCAAATATAACACCAAAGGAGCTGTAACAAGACATCTAGGTCATTCTGGTTATGCTGCGATATTCATAAATGAAATAGGTAATGTAATGGGATGTTTCTATGGTCTTTATGGTATCACTACATCTATTGATGTTGAATTTTTTTGTATTATTAATGTGGTTTATATTTCAAATAAACATTGATATCTTAACTTTTGGATTGAATGTGAGTCCACTACTATTGTCCAATCTATCCTAAACATAATTATTCACCTTTCATGGAAGTTAACTAATAGATGGAGTAATTTTCTAGACTCCCTTTACTCCATGAATTACATCATTAATCAAGCATACCAAGATGAAAATTATTTTTTAGAAGGAATTTTTGACAAAGTAATTATTTCCCCCAGGATAACCTAGCTCAACATATTTCCTTATGAGATTATCTCTATTCAGAAAAAGAACTATTTTTCAAAATTAATTTTTATAATTCTGCAATTTAGTTTTTCTTAATAAATGTGGATTGTAACTTTGGGCATGCTATTATTCTTCAAAAGTGTGTAGTTGTACATTTTAAAATTAATTTTTTAATTTATAAGGCCTATGTTTAACATTTTAAGAACATAAGTAATATTTTCCAATAAAACTATTATTTTAGATTTTACTTTTAATTAATTTTTTTTGTAAAATTTGGTTTTGAACTGCTTTGTGTGATGTCCTGAGCTTGGTATACTAATTAGTAACTTAACTCAAGGACCACCTACAGTGGAGAGAATATACCCTCTTTGTTATAGTGGAACACATCGGTAAATAAATAATACAATAATGAAACAATGGAATAATAAAAAAAATAATATAATGCATCTATATGATAATAAAAACTAATATATAGTAGTAAAAAGTTTCACAAATAGATAATGTCATATATATAAATAATAGGGAGTATATATACATCAATTCATGTATCCAAAAAATAAAAAAAACCAAAAGAGCTAAAATATATGATCATCCCCATCACTAGCTCATTCCTTTTCTCCCATGATCCTATCCTAGAAAACAATCAACCATCTATTTTTGGGCACTTCCCTTTATCCTTTCCTGCATCCAAGAATCCTGTATGGGTACCAAGCAGTGACCTGAATAGGGTGTGAGTAAAACTAGGTAGGTCACCACCAATGGTGTCTAATGAAAATATAGTATGTGAATATTTGTTGTAATAGTGTGCAAGTATAACAAATAAAAGTGTTAAAAAATAAATAGAAAGCATTTGGGCTTAGGTTCCATGTGGGATACTCGGACAGAACTACCTGTATCAGCTTAATCTAGATATCTCTAATCATATGAACATTTAATTTTTCTCAGGACTTGAATTACATAGAAAAGGAATCCAAGTATAAGAACCAAAAAGAATCCATGGATTCCCATGGAATTCGTGACATTGGAAGTGAGGCCAACTCACAATGATCAATAGTTATGTTTGGCCATTTGGGTTTCAGTGTAATGTATGGGGTGAACCCTTGGCATTACACTCCTATGTGTTTCTAACCAAACCAAGGAAAAATATACTTATGATTTTGGTAGACTCGATTTGAATCTAAGGGGATGACTTAATTAATTCCTTATCCAAATACGTTGATCTGAACATGGGGATATCATCTCAAGTGCTCAAGATTTTTTTGGATAGGGGGGGTGAATCTGCAATATACATTCAAGGCATTAATCAAAGTAAGACAAGGATCCAATCCAAGAAAGGTGTACCTCTTGGAATTCACATCAATGAATCAAGTGTCATCCTTTAAGTTCACTGAATGAATTCTAGGTCAGGAATCCAAGGCATTCTCAAGATAGGGTACAACTTTAATAGTGTACTCAAGAACCACAAAATTAGCCAGAAATATATTTAGAAATTTATTATCAAGAGAAGTGAAGTACCCATAACATTATAGAATTCAATTAATTCAATTTTGGTATTAGAATTTTAAGGTACAACCCAACACACCATAAGGAGCGGCTTAGACACTTGGACAAAGTAAAGTTTTCATGGGAATATAAATAAACACACCCAAAGGGAGGTTCAAAATGAGGCCATCAACCTCCAAAGGTGTCAAGGGGTCTCATGAAGTATGTAGGTCAAGGTATAGGTGAAAAATTAATGGTGTTACACATTTAGGGAAAAACTATGGAAATCTTGGAGTGCGTCTTAATGACATAAGTTATAAACATCAATACTTTTAGGAAAAAGGAGTAGATAAACCACCTAAGCCTCATAGAATACACCTCATATGACATCGAATCTTATTCTAGAAAATAATGAGAGGAATAAAAAAACCAAAAAACAAAAAATATAGGGTATATTATATTTCATGGAGATACAACCAAATATGGTATAGAAAAATTCTAATAGAAGGAAGATGATTGTTAGCCTTACTAAGGGTGATCCAATATGATGAAAAGTGAAGGAAATCAAAGTATGTATGAAGGAGATCCACCGAAAGCTTGAGGAAGTAATAAATGAGGGTTATAGAGGTGTTACTATAGGGTAATGAAGGGAGGAAGAAGGAGAATTAATTTTAGGGGTAAAAGGGGAAAATGCAAATTTACAACACTTTTAATAGGGTGAATAGTTTGGCCACATGGTATTCCGAACCGTATTTCAACCATGCACACCTACTATCCAGGTGCACCCTACCTCACACATTTGGGTTCATGGTTAGAAAAAACCATGTTAATACCATGTGTGGTGATCTAAAATAAATGGGAAGGTCACACAATCTCATGGAACCCATCACACAGATTAAAAAACTGTGTTCCTCCCTTTTTGGGCCACACGGTTGAGGTTCATGGTTAGTGAAAACCATGTGCCTTATCCCATTTCTTCAAAAACCAAAACTTCTAGACTCGAACCAAGCCTATACACCCCTAAAAACTTTTCTACTCCCTCTTGAACTCCCATTAAAAATGTGATTTAATATAAATATGAAAGTAATCTATACCTTTCTAAAATACTGGGATCTTTCAACCTCCCCTCTTCCTTAAGACAACTTTTCCTTGAGTTTCACTTCTGAGGGTGGTTAAGATTCATATGAGAATAACTCTAAAAAATAAGCATGTATTCCAGAATCTTTCTCCCATGTCGCCTCCTGGAAAAAACTATGCTTCCATAGTAATCAGATAAGAAGAATCATCATTAATCATAGATTCTTCATGCTATAATTGACGATGTGAATCAGATAATACTAAAAATAAGAATCAAACTCCAACTCAACTTTCTTAAGATCAAGGAAATGAGATAGTTCCAAGTGAAAATGAAGGAGTTGAGAAACATGGAATATATCTTTCATAGTTGTTAGAACCAAGAAGTAAATTGAGAATCCCTATATGATATTATGGTACTTGGAATCACATGAAGATGTATGATCTCATAGACATAGATTATCCCATTTTAGTCCACTGAGAAGGCCTTATGAATCAGAATGGAGTGGGAAACCTTCATCATATAGTCCATGATCATTAATACGGCGTTACATCCATGAGGTGACCATGGTAACCCCAACACAAATTACATGGTTATTTCATCCCAGTTTCACTCGTAGATAGGTATAAACTATAAAATAAATTCAGGTCAATGGTGTTCCACTTTCACCTACTGATAGGTGGGACACCATGTGATAAAGCCTGTAATATCCTTTTTCATCCCTAGCCCCCAATAACAATGGAGTGAATCATGATACATCTTCATGATTACAGGATGTACTAACCCCTCAGAATCATGTGATTCTCACATTAGTGCCTCTCATATATCTATAGGAACCCATACACACCCATGGATACGCAAGATCCCATCATCTTCAATAACCCAACTAGGCTCTGGGTCTTCACCTAAAACACTTTCCCTTAGTATCAATCACTCAAAATTTGAAAGTTTTATCCTATTTACTCTATCCATAAGTGATGAAGTCATAGAAAAAGTTACGAGGGTAGGATACTCATGAGAGTCCTAAACCTGAAGATACCTTTAAGAAATAAAATCCATCAACTACCATTCATTTCTAGCATTATAAACAGTTTCATCCTGATTATTTTTTTTAGAGAATCCATAATTACATTGTATTTTTTTCATGTAAACATGTTCAAAGTAGAAGATCTAAAGGTATTAGAACCATATATGCTGCTAGATGTTCAATTATTTATAGGAGAATATATATATTTGAGTCTCTTTTGGTCCATATATACTAAAAATCACTCTTCCATAAAGTAATGTATCCATCAATTCAAGTGATGAATGACTGATACAGACTCAAGATCATGTGTTGGGTAATGTTTCTCATGATACCTCAACTAATGAGACCCATACAATGCCACTCACCCCTTGAATAAAAAAAACCTGTCCTGACACTTTATGCATCATAGAAAACTGTACAAACTCTGCTCAGCTGAGGTAAAATCAGGACGGGTTATGAGGTTAAAATTCTTAGTGATGCATGTAAGTAATGCTGAAAGGCATAAAATGTTCTAGATGAAGCACCAGTAGTATATAGCTATTGCTAAGAAACTCTTTATATCAAAAAAATATTGGGATACTCTTAATAAATAATAGATATCACCTTCTCTTGATCCACCTATACCCTCACATTAAAGATAACATGGCTCATTACATGACATGTATCAATAAAGAAGTGGAATTTTGTGAGATTGGAATTTTGTCGGTAGTGCTTTGTTAGTGTATTTAGTATGATGTCATGGTTTTTGACATGATTGGGTGTAGTCTAAGTGTGCACTAAGATATCATCCACAAAATGACCACAACAGAATCCACTTATGGGTGGAAAATACAATTCATCTGGTCCATAAAAATAGTAGGCACAATCATTATACCAAATGACATTACCATAAACACATATAATCCATAAGTACTTTGGAATTATGTACATTGTATATATGAAGGTTTAAATCACACATGATGATAATCTGATCTCAAATTAGTCTTTGAGAAGACCCTGGATCCCAATAGATGGTCTGAGATATTTTCTATTTGAGGTAATGGTTATTAGTTCTTAACCATAAGATTATTTAACTACCTTTAATCCTCACATAGACTCACGGTACCATCGACCTTCTATGTGAAATTTAGTAGAGAACCTGATGGAGAAGTATTGGTTCATATGACCCCTTGGCTTTTAGGTCCTATAACTATCTCTTTTGTTCCAGAAACTTAGTTGGATGCATCCTTTATATAGGTATAGATACTAGTTCATAGCCTAGAACAAGATTGATAGAGAACACTTCATCACTTTTAGGAGGTAGTCTATAGAATGTTTTAGGAAATACATCAATGAAATAGTACAATAATGGAAGAAATATATCTTTTTATACTCCCTAGTATTCTAGAAAAAAGGTTGGAAGTCAGGTCTAACAAAATTCCTAAACCATGATGCTTAGGTACATCTCGAGTTTCTTGAACATCCCATTATCCCTTGTGAACTTAAATACCTCCCTCGGGTGATAAAAAAGAAACCCCTAATGAAAAAAATAAATATGGGCTTGATAAGTTTCCCACCATTATACCCAAAGAATTATGTTGAAGGATATCATCTTAAGGATGAAAAGGTTCTAGAAGAATTATTAGAAGCTTATCTCAAGAGGACACTCTTTATATTGACATGAACTCTCTGATTGTTTTACCAATGAAGTGTTAAGATTCATCACCCCATAGAAGTACTGAATATTGATACCAATAATACACATTAAATCCATAAATATAAAGGGGTGTGAATCCCATGTGTCAAATAAAGTATATACTAATGTTAAGGAAATTAAGACACTACCTCATTATTTAGATTTATTGGTGCTCTTCTCCTCAGGTGTAGGACGCAATTCATATAACTCTCTATTTTCATAGCCTTGGGATACAACCTAACATGATTGAGTAGGTATTCTCTGTTGGTGCTGTAAAACCTATGTCTGGATTCCTCAACCATGACCACCTCCTTGGTTTGAATGGCCAGTAGTACTTCATCATTCACCTGGGCATGGAGCCACTGATCCAACCCAAGAAGATGGAACTGGTGAAGATCCTCTTCATTAGGCACTAGTGTATATTTCCTATAAAATATCCAAATATGGGACATTCAGCCACATATTCGACACCCTACTAAGTCTCTGCTACATTGGGGATTCATGTATCACTACCTTCTACACTGATGTTGTACCACATATCTACCAGTCTAGACACTTTGATTTCCACTTCCCTCATGAGAAAACTCATGGTGCCACTTCCTGCCACTGGATAAACCACTTCCCTGCCTAGGTGTTTAACTATCATGCCCTATAATATAGCAACCCAATCCTTTAAAACTTATTGATACAATATTTTTATCATAAAAATCTATCAAATACAACCCATATTTCATGAGTCATAGTGTATTTGGAAGACTAGGCTCACAATACATCAAAAAGGAACTAAAATAAAACATCATTATTTTATTCTCTATAATGAGATCTTAAATCCCATTGAGATCCTAAATCTTCACATGATTACTTAGGGAATATATAAAAGAAAGGGGTGATCGATAAAGACCAACAAGAAAATAAACTAGATGAAGAGGAGAAAAACATCAATAAAGAGGTATAACATGACTTTACTATAAAATTAAACATTTGCGACATGCTATTTGTGATGTACTATTTTCTGCTGAATATAACTGTAAATAAGTATTTCTTTATGATAGAATGTATTATTCATCACATTGTTTTTGAGATGAACATTATATCCATCAGAATTATGGATGGGAAATATGGTTTTCTTGTGACAAAATGTATAATAAATCATAAAAAACTTATGCAGGCATTCTTTTAGTGATAGATAATCTATCATAATTAGCTTTCCAAAAAAACATTAATAAAAAAGAGACTGAGCCATATTTCTCCCACCTTCTCCCTTTCCCCATCATGTTTCCACCCATCACTCACCGACCATTGCATACACCCCACCCCCTTTCCCCATTGTGTCTCCCCCCATCACTACCAAACATCACACACCCCCTTATGCGATGGTGCTCCTCCTTTTCGCCGGCTAAAGCAGGCGCCTTGTGCATTTTGGCTTGGATTATCTGGGATAGGCGGAACGAGGCCATTTTCAATCATTTCTGGAGGCCCCCCAGATTTTGGATTGACCGGGCATTGTCATGGATTGCGGTTTGGCAGAACCACCCTGAACAACAAAGACTTTTCACCCACCCTCCTCTTCCCCAACATTGGTGCCCCCCACCGGAAGGGATTGTTAAGATCAATGTGGATGCCTCTCTCCCTAAGGATGGCCCAGTTGGACTAGGTTTACTGGCCCGAGACAACCTGGGAAATCTTATCGCTGCCAAATACGAAGCACGTTACGCACTTTGGGAGCCCTCAGTCGCGGAGGCCGCCGCCATCCTTGCTGGGTTAAACTTCGCAAAAGACCGCGGTTGGGATTCCATTCACATCGAATCCGACTGCCTCACTGTAATCAATGCCATCAATCTCACTGACGGCGGGCTTCAACCTTTCGGTCCCATTATCCGGTGTATTCACTCGCGGAGACAAGGCTTCAATTCCTGCAATTTCTCATTTATTAGAAGGGAAGCGAATGAAGCCGCTCACAAGATGGCAGGCATCGGCCCTCCTTACGAGGATACGCTTTAGTTCAATCATTTTCCAACGTGGTTATGCTACTGTATTTCTGCTGATCTCCATCATTAATGGATCCGTCTTATTTTGTCAAAAAAAAATATTATTGGAAGTTTATTATTCCCTATTTAGGTGTATTCCATCAAAGACATAATGTTTTGACTCTGCACATGTTGATTCCACTTGATTTGAGGTAGTTTTCTCATTTTTTAGATTTATGATATTTTCCATATTTGGGTGTTCGACTTAGTTTATTTGGATTTTAATAGATATTTACAATGAAAATTTTGTCTGAAAATTATTTCTAATATTAGTTTCCATATTTTTCAATATTGTATTAAGAATAAATTTTTGTTTGGAAAAATTTTAAATGATTTTTTAGCATAAGGTACACTTTGTTTGAGCCTCATATTATTATTTTATATTTAATGTTGGGAAAATTTTGATTTTTAAATGATTATAGATCTATGATTATATCATTTGAAAGTGGTTAAACAGTACTCGATTTATATGTTTATTTATATGATTCTTTTTATGTATGAATTATTACAAAGCATGATATATATGTAATATTTGAATTTATTCTATGTGTTGAAACTTTTTGATTGTATCAATTGTATTAATTATCCACATCATTTTTAAATGATATTCTATTATTATTATTATTATTATTATTATTATTATTACATTTTATGTTTTATCAAGTTTGAAATATTTTATCATATCTTAGTAATATTTACTAAAATTTAGTTACAATTAATAAATAATTAGTATTAAAAAATAAATATTTGTTATAATTAGTAAAAATTTGTATTAAGTTGTAAAAAATATAAATAATAATTAAAATTATTAAAAATTCACATTAATTATCAAGACATTAGTAATAATAAATTTTTTTGTCTTAATCATTAATTTTTCATGAAAAATAATTAATAATTAGTCAAAATTAGTAAAAATTATTAAAAGTTTGTAATAATTATTAAATACTAGTAATAATGTGTAAATATTATAAAATTATAATAATTTGTAGTGAATTTAAAAAAATATGAAATATTAATAATTATTTATAATTTGTAATATTTATAAAAAATTAAGTTATAATAAATATATAATTATCATTACATAATAAATAATTATAAGTGCAAGAACCCATGTTTTTATATCTGGTACGATTCCTTTAAATTTTGGTTAAACCCTTATTGAGGTTTTCATTTTGGCTTAGACCCGGAATCCTAGACCTTAGGCCGGTTGGTGTGTTTTGGAAAGAAGGTAGTAGGGTGGCTAGAAGATGGATACAGGCAAAATTCATGGCATGTTTTGGAATGGCCAGGCCAACTCATGACATGTAATGGTTTTTCCCTAGAGGAAAAAAACCTATGAATTACTCAACGTGTAAAGTTTACACGCTCTGTAAATTAGCTAGGTAATTTTTTTTAAAAAGAGCCAGGGGTCCTTTTTGGATAGCATACCCACTTTTTATTCTTCTATAACATAGGATTCCACCTATAAAAAACCCTTTTTGTCCTATATTAGTATTTGGTATTGCGCTTCCATTCATTCTCTGATTTGAGATCTGTCTACCATGTTTGGTAGCCAATGGTAATCTCTCCAATCTTTTGGATCCTTTCTCCATTTATCTCTCTATCAATGATTCTATTTTTAGTGAAAGTTCATATGATCTAATTTTGGGGTGTTCATATTTTCTTCTTTTTTATTCTGATCTAGGCCAAAACAAGGGTTGATACTGGATGAGACATCTACTATATGTTTAAGGTAGGTATTCAATGACTTATACCTTAAAGTATCATCATTTATAAGTTGATTTCAATGTTCACACACCTGTTTCACTAGGACTTTCCTCTTAAATTCATATTCAATAATTTAATTTTTCTAGAATGTATTCTATATCCCAATTAGGATTGATTGACATCATTGGAGGTTGAGACCTCAATGTTAACCACCCAAAGTAGGGTTCTTTCTTGGTTATGCCCTTGGTGACCTAGGTAGTGTTTATCTGCAACATAGATTGGTTATGTTGACTTGGCCTTTGATATGATAAATTTTTTCTCAAAATTAATAAATATCTAAATGAATGTTATTGAAATTATACATAAATATATATATCACTTAACCTTTGGAAATGTATTAATTTGATAATTAGTTGCATGTACTTATTTTACCTTGTCACGTATGATGAATGGTAATGGAATGAACCAAATGACTTGAAGATGGAAAGAGTATTACATGGACCATGATGACATATTCATATAAATGAAATGAGTAAATGGTTTCAATTTCATTTGGACCTTTTTTATCTTTATAGTAAAGTTCATACTTGATCCAACCATGGATTATCGAGTGAATTTCTTGAGCAATAATATGAAACCATTTTGATTCATTAATCTAATTTCTAGGGGAGATACCCACCATAGAATATAATCCTTGTATTATTATCTAAATTCCTTAGCTCTATACCAATCATTTAGCTGGAACTTTTTTTTTATAAATTAGAACTGCTTGGATTCAACATGATACCTTCAGACACAGGGTTCCATAGATTTATCCCACTAGGCCCAGTTATTCTTAGCCCATGATTACTGTAGATCAACTCAATGGACTCATTTGAAATATTTACTATGTCATACCTTGGGTTTAATCCTGGGATTACACTCATACACTTATATACAAAATGCATGAGTTAATACTATGAGTTGGATCGAACCCTAAGGTGTAGGATGCCTTGTTTTCAACTTGGATTATCTTTTATTATTATCATCATTATTAATAAATGACTACCACTATATTATAATTCTAACCCAATGACTAATAAATAAATGAATACATGTTCAGATCCATTCTAGTAGAGGCTTAATTAGGTATGGGTTATTTACATTGAATCACTTTTCTTTTATATACCTATACACTTTACAATTTACATTCAAAGACAGAATTTGTATAGACTCTCTTGTTGGTGTCCTACATAGATTTATCTCAGACCCTATCTGAGACATCATTGGTACCTAGGAAGATTATATAATCACATGTGTGGATAAGGGGATGTATCCTACTTTGGACACCTGACTTGATTTCTTTTGGATAAGATCTTGGTAGCAGATGAAAGAGCTTGTACTTAGGATGATTGAATAGTTTTTACTTTTTTATTATTCTATATATTATTTATTATACCACCCTCCCACTGAAATATATTCATTTTTCCTTTTTATAGAGTCATGACATTAAATCATTTTTTATGATATTGTTCAGCTTCTGATGATTATTTATTACTTGGATGATTATTCTTATTCCCACTGCCTTACACATTATTATTATTATGCTTTCATTATTTATTCATATAATTATAAAACTATTATATACAATTAATAGAGATAATAGTCTCCCCATGGGCACACCCTGGGCCCTTGCTACTAGTTGGAAACCTCTTGTCAAAGGTTCTTTTCTTTTATATAATATTTTTAGGAAATGGATAAGATATTAAAAAATTATTTTAAACTTGGTTATAAGACATGCATGGAATTAGATAATCGACGTTCAGGGTAAATACAAAGTTTCCTAGGATGAGGAATTGTTGTTCTCTATTTTTCTTATTACATTCGATATATTTTCACCACTAGGTTATGCACATGATATGTGATATTTTTATTATAATGAAGTGGTATTATATTTTTTCCTTGGTCTGGAATGTCTTGGAAAATTGTTTCATACATCACTATAGGCACCAAAGATTCACATTCCATGCATAAACCATGATCTATTTGTTTATTTTATTGCTTAAATTTCTTGAATTATATGTGATTTCTAAGAGTGCATTAAATGATATATTTATAGAATTGTTCTAAAATTTCTTTTAGGGGATTGAGAAATATAACCAGTTACTTAATGTTCCTACATCAACCTAAAAGTCTTTTCCTGCATTGATTAACACACACACCATATGTAGTCAATTATAGCATGGTGAGTCATGGACCACTAGTTTCATGGGATGGAACATGTTTATGGTTGTGATTAAATTTCTGAAATTGTTCAATTTATAAAGAGTATGGGCCTTTACAAATTGGAATGGTTAATTCATTGAATTGGTCTATCATATTATTACCTATAATATTCTTGACCGAATGCAAGGGGGATTAGTTGTAATTAATTGGGTGTCAAATTCAACTTATAAAGTGTTTGGTCCTTTATAAAATAGGAATCAAAAGATATTTAATTGAACCTTGTATTATGTATAAACTCACTTATAAAATTAAAATATTAATTTTTACATATAAATGAAATGGTTTTCAATAAATGAAGAGGAAAAGTGAAACTTAAAGAGTGTTTCCCTCCTTAACATTCAATTGAACCTTTATATACCAGAACCCCTATAAATAAAAACTAGAAAACTTACCAAAACAAAGACATTTGATGGGGGTTTTTGGGATTGTATGTTGGGTTGTGACCCCTTTTATTTAGTTCCAAATCTGTTTGTGATCCTATTTTATTTGGTATTTTTTTGGAGGAGTGTTCTTTGCATTTTTTGATCTATTTGACCATGAAGTCCTCATGTCATGTGCCTGGAGGACGGTGAAGAAAATGTTATAAGGATGGTGGGAACTAATACAAAAATATTACCTCCAGAATTTTGACCTAAAACACCACCAAATATTCCCAAAATGGGAACCTACACTCATCTTCAAGAGAGTTTCCTATGCGTGATGTAGTCAATACAGGGTGCTCTATGACCTGCACCTACGATGTCTGATCTTACTTATGAATTCCAGCAACAAAATAATCCCATATTCTTAGGGGATAGTGGTACTTAGGATATCTAGTCATGTATAGAAGCAATTTTATCTATCTTTGAGCATTTGGAGATTCCTCTAGAGAGGAAGGTAAAGCTTGACACCTAAGTGCTTCGTGATTATGCTAAGTGCTGGTGGGATATGTTTACCTAGGATGTTTATTATGAGGGAATGGTATGGGTGGACTTCTAGATAGGCTTATATGATTACTTCTTCCCTTAGATACTGAGATCCAACAGAGCCCTAGGGTTCATGAACATACAATAGGCTTCAATGTCTATCATGGACTATTCAATGTGCTTCATAGAGATTCATTTTTTTTGCATTATTTCTTGATGTTGATGAGTTATCATGAGTGATATGCTTCAAGGATAGGCTCATGTATGTCATCCACTCTCAAGTGAATGTCTTTTACTTTTCTACTTTATATGAAATCATGAACCAAGATCTCATCACTGAGTGAAAAATGAAGGAAACAAATAGTACAGGTCATAAAGTGTCAGTCCTGAGATAAGGAAATGGTTCTTATAGCATCAAGAAGTGTAGCCTTGAGGTTTTTCATTAGAGTAGAGGCAGCTATAGTATCCAAACTAGTATCTCTATTGTATTCCATCAGTATGGAAGTAAGGGGAATGTAAATCAATAGTGCTATAGAGACCCACTGGAGTGCCATGATTGTAGTTGTATGGGTCATCTTCAAATGTTTTGCTAAACTATTCCACCTGTTTCTAGTGGAAGAGGACCCAAAATAGCTCCATCTTTAGAAACAAGATCAGTTACTCCACGCCAGGTAGGAAACTGAAGTAGCATCGGCTGAACAAGCTGAGGAGAAGGTCATGAACAAAGTATGTATACCTTTAATTATTAGCTCCAGTAAAGCATACATGCTTAGGGTAGTTCTGTTGTAGCCCAAGTTCATGGATGAAGACATTTTCTCCCATTATATTAGATACCTAAGGAGTAGAGGTCATGATCATCTATAGTATGAGGTACTATTATAGTATTCACTACTATCATATCTTCTTTTTTCGATATAGATTCATCACACTCCATTATCTCTATATCAATCATGGAATGTATTGGGCTTTAAATTTAGTACTTGTTTTGGGTGATGACCCTGGTGATAGGTCCATAGGGAATCCTTATTCCCTAATGCATCTAATTATAATACAACATTTATAAAAACTCATACTATGCTACTCAATTAATTAGAATGTAGTATTAAAAATGTTTGAAGGTGAACTTAAGGAGATAATGAATTAGTTTATTTAGGTTTTCAAGATATTAGAATTAATTAAATTAAAGAAAGAGGTCAGTAATGAAATTGGATATATTAATTTGAAGAAAGTATAATGAAGAAGTTTAAAATTGATTATTTTGTTTGAAATTAGATTTTAAAAGGCATGTCAGGGTTTTGTAGTTTTAGGGTTTGGTTGAAATTGGGTTTTATAAAACAAATTGATTAATCCATGCTTGGTGTTAGAGTTGAGATGAGGGAGATCAAAAGGTCGTGGTATCCCATTCTTGATACAGAAATCCTTTGTTTCCCTTGGACAAATAATTTTGGGTTTCACCAAATTCAGTTTGTATCGATACCATTTCTAAACCTCGTCACCCTGAATGAAAAAATGGCCATACATTCATTCAAGGTAACTAGTTTCACAATTCATAATGTTTATTTTAGATTCAAATACAATGGTCATGATAAATATAATATAATGAGATTCGAAATTGATTCAATAAACTACCACAATCCAAAATATACGAATAAAGATCATTGAATAAATCCAATTACACATTTCCCGTTCAGGTACATAACCCTAGAATGATGCATGTTTACACCCTCATCATAGGCATGAGAGAATAAGAGGTAATGAAATAAAAATAAATCATAATGATAAAAAAATATAAAATAGTGATAACCCTGTACAACACAACTTCTTACTCCAAGCATTAGTCTCTAAGATCTCTCTGACAGTAGGTGCTCGGATCTCTATTTAGGTACTATAGATGGACTCATGAAGTAATCAATGGAATTAAGGATGGGTCAAAAAGTGATAATAGGTGGGTCAGAAGTCAAAAAATTGATAAAAAGTTGAAGATACATCGAATCATTCCATTTTAGCTCATCCCAACATTTTACATTCATGTAGTGATTACACAACCCGTAAATCTTGCACCACATGTATCAAATTCAAGACCTATGTATTTTTGGGTCATCTCCACATGTATCATGAAATTAAATATATGTGTCATATTGTGACACATGTCATCTTCACTTCTGGATTATTTCCTCTACTTCCTGAATTGTAATACATTCACTACGTAAACTAGTTCATGACGTGTAATGATTACATGACATGTAAAGTCAATTTTATACTTATAAAGCCTTTTTTTACCTTGTTGATTTAGTTTCATGCCTTGGACATTCTCCATGATCATATAAATTTGTGGGAAACCTTCTTCTTATTGAATTATTTTCCATTTTAACACCTTTTACACATTTTTCATAATCTATGTAATCCTAGGAAATATGATAAAAACATCATAGAAATATGAAAAAATTAACTATTAAATCATAAAATTAATTTCATTTTAACATAAAAATTTTAAACCATAAATGAGCTTACCAAACCCCACCACACTTGAATTCATACTTGTCAAAAATTATGGAATATCAATATACTATAGTGGATTCTTACTCGACCATGATTTAAATTCAATGTTAATTGAAATAATTGATCAAATGGAAACTTAAATGTTCTAGAATCACATGTAAAAAATTTATCAATGCCACATTTTTCATATAATACAAATCAACCATGTATTTTACTTTAACTATTTGAAATATCCAATACATTCCATTCATCTATTTTAATTTTTCAATTCATTATTAATATATATACCATTTTTAATATACCTCACATGAATTTTTATAATCATCATCAAGGTAAAAATGAATAGATTGATTCACATACCACAAGAACATGTTAATTACCATAGGGTTGTAAGGTATCTAGCATCTCTATAATGTAAATAAAAAATTAAAAATAATCATGAGGGATTTACCATGTAGGATCAAAATAAATCTGTGGCTTAAGATAGGTAAGTAAATGATGTAAATTAATTAAGGCTCAAAAGGATGTTTATCTCTAAATTACTTTCAATGATAATAAAAAAAATCTCAATGATATTCTCCTCTTCACCCAATATCTTAGATAAGGCTCATAAAGAGATGAAATGAAATAAATGAAACCCCATATTTTATTTTTTTCAATTATTTTGTTTTTCAAAATTTTTCCTAGGGACAAATATCATAGCCACAACCCAACCCTAAATGATCTCCTCATAATGCTATTTTTAATAGGTATAATAAGAACATTAGTAAAGAAATGGTGATTTTTTAATTTCCCTAAACAGAACCCATTTTTTGAAGGGTGTAAATTAAATAAAATAAATTCTTCTTCCCCAAATATCATGAGATTTCCCACACACTTATTCATGATAATCATGAAACAAATTAGAGAAAGGTAGGGATGGATAAGATGGGATTGTAACCAGGATATTCCTTAGAAATGTTGTTTATAGATTTTATGGTCTTTAAAATGAATTAATGTAAGGTGCGTCTTAGAATAAGAGATAACAAAAGATACCTCAAACATATTAAAAGTGATTCTATTTTGTTATATCTTTGACAATATTCAAGGAAATTTCTAGAAGAGAAAATTCCTAAGTTTCAAAAGAAATATTATATAGAAAGAATGGAATATATTGGATCAGAGGATGTATCAACAATGAAAAGAATGGTTGAAAAAAAATACTCATGGAAATGCATATTAATAATTAAATAAATTACTATAAATATCATAAATCCAAAACATGGTCAAATATCATAAAATTTTCATTTCTAATGATCAATATGTTCCTTGGATCATGATTTCTCCAATTCTAATACACAGGCTTGTTCCTACTAATTATTTTCCCTATTTTTTTCATTTAGTTTATTAATAAAAAAAATTTAAATTCATTACATGAAAAATATACTTGGTAGTTTATATCTCCTAGTTAGGTTGATTAAATAAAAAATTAAATGTGGGGAATGTAACTAGATGTTAAATCACTAAACCATTTCAATATGGTGAATATAGTAGAAAAATTAGGAATTTAAATTTGTACCACCCACTTGAATTATGCATTAAAATTGGATTCACATGTTCTTTCAATACTAGTTCATGATGTCTACTTATATTAAAAAGTGTAATTGTCCTATAGAAACTTCCCGTGATTTATGTTTCTTGCTTCTAGCCTTGGTATTGAAGGTCCTGTAATTTAAAAATCATTCCAATATCAATGAATTTTAAAATATTTAAAGTGAGATAATGTGAACCTAAAAAGAAAATAAAGTAAAATAAAAACAATTGGTTTGCCTCTAGAAAGTGCATTTTTTTTACCTTCGTTGGCTTGACCTTACCTTCTTTAGCATCAACTCATGTGACAGGTGATTGAAAATTTGTACCTGGTTAGTGTCCATGAATGGTCTCAGTTGTGTTCTATAAACATAGGTAAAACCATGTTCATCCTTTCTAAACAACATAATTCTTCCTAATGGTAGTACTTTCATAATATCCATTGTACTGATCCACTATGTATCCCTTAATCCTGAAGAACTAATTAGATGGTCATGTACCATCCATACATGTTTTCCTTTCTCTAATTTATTGTATTTGGAAAATACTTCGATGTTAGTGATCTTGGTCCTCATCTTGTCTTTATTATTTAGTTGAGAATTATCTTGCACAATGGTATCTAACTTGTGCAACTCTTCAATTTTAGTGACACCCTCAACTTTATGTGTATTTTCTTCTCCAAAATCATTATCCTCTCAAACATCACATTACTTCATTGACTAGTGGATGTTGAAACATACATGATCACATCCAACTCTCAGAGAGAGTTCTACAATTTGGATTTATATCATTGCATTCCCAGTGGAAAAAATGGTCTCCCTATAATGAGTGGATTCCACTCCTCTTCTATATCCATCACTAAGAAGTCAATAGGGAAGTAGAATTTGTAAACTTTGATCAAGATATCCTTGATGAATCTTGAGGGGTACATCACTAATGAGTATTTTAATTGAAGTGAAACTCTTGAGATATTCTAGCCTTCCATTTATAAACTCTTTAATGTTTTTTATGACATGATATTAACACTCGCACGTAATTAACAAAAAAAATTTCCACATTTTTTAGTTTTGATAAAGATGGTATTCAAACATCTTCCTCGATCATGTTTCTTGTTATGTGGGTCCCTTGATACTACCTCCAAAATTTCTCACGTGAGTGGAATGGTTCTGATTTCCTTAAAATTCTTCTTCTTAGTTTCCACCTCATTCAAGAATTTTTCACAGGCCAGCATGTTCATGAGAGCCTCTTTAAACTTAATATTAATATTAATTTTTTTAATGTGTTCAAAAAATTTACCGTTTTGTGCATCGATTTTAATTTTCACAATTATTTCTTGAAAAGGAGGTCTTGACCTATATTATGGTTGTTATTCTTCATCTTCTTCAACTAATTGTTCCATTATATTCTCAAAATTCTTGTTCAATTGACTTCACATATTGTTTTTCTATAAATTCTATACTAAATCCTTGGGTTTTCTTCCTATATCTATCCATTATAGCTTTTGAATCTTTATGCGGGTGTACTTTAGGTAATCATGGAACTTTTCCTCTAGGCATCTCTCTATGATGATTAGAAATTTATCCCACATCATGCTCCCAATTCTACAATGAGGCCTTTTCAATTGTTGATTATTATTTTATTTCTTTGCATAAAACCCACAATGTAGTCATGAATATATCCATTATATCTTCCAATGAATGGACATGGATCATCAGTGAGGGACATTAGGGTTGTTTTTGTTGATACCCTTCTAGAATTTTTTGATATCCCTTTCCTTGTATTTTTTGAGGATTCCAAACCTTAAATTGATTATCATTATTGTAATCATTATAATTTCTATCTTCTATACACGTACCATGGGGTTTTTTCTACTGGAATATCATAATGTACATCTTTCTAGTTAATGAATCCTAATTTTACACCATCTAGTCACTGTTATTTATTTCATGAACTCCTTTTTGTTATGTCCTTTCTCCTTTCCACTAGAAACTATTGCTCTGATTTCATCCAACAAGTTGTATCTTGCTTCAGGAAACTTATTAATCCATGATCCTCCAATTGAAGCATCGAGAATTTATCTGTTTCCATGTGAAAAAACCCTTATAAAAAGTTTGTATTAGAATCCATATCTTTATTCCATTATGAGGGTATTTTTGTTTCATATATTTATATCATTCCCAGGTAGAATATAGAGATTCATCTTCAAATTAATTTTTTTGTAATGTTTACCCATAAGTCCACTGACTTAGAAGGTGGAAAGAAGTAGGTGAGGAAGTTCTTGGCCAGATCACCCCATGTAGAGATGGAATGTGCAGTCATATTTCAAATCAAATATTGACTGAGCTCACCTAAAAAAAATTAGAAAAGATAGAGTCTTACCACATCACTTGATACATTTTTGGAATTGAGATGTGTCACAGTGCTTGAGGAAGTTTCCTAGATGTGTTTTCACAACTTCATAATTAATTTTGGTGAATTGAATTCTATTTGAGATCATTGAAATAATTTTAGGCTTGATCTTGAAGTTTTTTTCAGCAATGGGTAGTTCTAGGATCCTCAGTTTCAATCTTGGGTTTGGTGGCTACCCATAGTTTGTGAGTGTCTACAACCTTGGATCTCTTTGAAGAAACCTATAAGGTTGGTTTTTCTCTATGCTCACCATGATTGTATAATCATTTTTATTCTTTAAGTTTTTCTCTATTTCAGGATTGATGTCATAAACCTCATTTCCTTTTTCTCATGTGTTGGTGCCGTGCATTTAAAAATTTAAAATCTGAAATCCATAGTGGAAAAATTATTAGTGTAAATAGAGAAATTGAAATAAAGAAATAAAATAAAATAAAAAATTGAAGAAACCTAAAAACTAACTTGTAATTATCCCAACAACGACATCAGTTTCAACATGACCATAGGGCATCGTTATTTCCCAACGACTCTACTCAAAATATAAAATTTATAAAAACTCAAACTATGCTGCTCAATTAATTAAAATGATGTATTAGGAAAGTTCAATGTCAAACCAAAAGAGATGGTAAATTAGTTTATTTACGTTTTTTAAAAGATTTGATTTAATTAATTTGAATTAATTCGTAAGGAATAATATTGGTTTAATTAATTTGATGAAACTTGAATGAATACAAAGCATATTGATTGTTTGGTTAGAAATCGTATTTTTAATAGTGTGCTAGGGTTTTATAGTTTCTAGGTTCAGGTGAAATTGGATTTTAGAAAACAAATTTATTAATACATTTTTGGTTTCTTATTCAAGATTAAGGAGATTAAATGGTCATGATATCCCCTATTTGACAAGGAAATACACTATTTCCCTTGGTCCTATAATTTAGGGTTTCAACAAAACACGTTTGTCTCAATACCATTTTTAAACCTGGTCTCCCTAAATGTTAAAATGGTAAGGCCTTGATCTAGGGTAACCAGTTTTACAATTTATAATGTTCATTTTATATTCAAATACTAATGGTCTTGATAAATGTAAA
This sequence comes from Viscum album, assembly GCA_963277665.1. Taxonomy (NCBI): domain Eukaryota; kingdom Viridiplantae; phylum Streptophyta; class Magnoliopsida; order Santalales; family Viscaceae; genus Viscum; species Viscum album. Next base: position 1,704,633,460 of record OY728129.1, on the reverse strand, counting down.
AGAAAGAGATTGTAAATTGATTCAATAAACCGTGGAAATATAAAATACATGTCTATAGAAAACGAAATAAATACCACACCACCTTCCCCCTTCACTAGAAAATACTAAAACAAGGAGGGATTCCCCCCTCAATATAGTGATTTGATAATAAGAATAAAGGAGCAAAAAAATAAGGAATAATGTGAAAAAAAAGATGAACTAGTGAGGACCCTATACAACACAGTTTCTCTCTCCAAGATTTGGTCTCCTAGATCTCTCTAATAGTAGTAGCCTAGATCTCTGTTTATAGAATCTAGAAGGGCTCATACAACAATCAATGGCATTAAGGATGAGTCGAAAAGTTGTCATAGGTAGGTATTAGGTCTTAAAACCGATAATAATTTTAAGATGCGTCAAATCTAGAAAATTTTTTCCCTTCCCAACCTTTTACACATCGTGCAGTGATTACATGATGTGTAAATCTTCCACCACATGTATCGATTTCATGACCTGCATCTTTATGGGTCATCCTAACATGCGTCATGGCATGACACATATGTTACATTCCAAAACACAAGTCATCTTTACTTCTAGCTTCTTTTCTCTACATCACAACTTGTAATAATTTCACGAATTTCATTGTTTCACGACGTGTATTGATCACACGACATGTAAAGTCAATTTCTACTCCCAAATCTTCATTTCACATCGGTTCTTCAGTTTTGTTTTGTGGAAGTGCTTCATGATTATCCAAATTTGTAGAAAACGTTCTTTTGATGGAATTATTTATTATTTTAGCTCATTTAGCTCAATTTTTATAATCTATTACATCCTAGAAAATATGAGAACATCAAGGGAATATGCATGAATTAACTGTTAAATCATCAAATCACAACATTTTAATATAAAAAATTTAAACAATAAATGTATTTATCACCTAGAAACATCATTTGGTATATATTCATAGGTTATACCCCAATGTAAGGACTATCCTCTTGAGATTTGTGGCTATCACTTATTGTATAATTTCTTTATCATTGAGATGATGGGTTTTTATGTCATACTTGGGAAGGATTGGATCGTGCCTTATCATGACCATAATGAATGCTATCCCCAAAGGGTGACTTTGAAATTGTCATATGGTAGTATATATGTACACAAGGGTGAATGGGATGTGTATGTCGGTCAAGCCAGACCAGAACATCATGGTCTGGGAGGAGTGAAAATCAGACTGCAAATATTTTCTTATATGATCAGGTAGCACATTTGATAGATTTTACTCCTGTGGTGGATCATTTTAGGGATACTTTCCCAAAATACTTCTATGGACTACCTCCCAATTGAGATGAAGAGTTTACAATTGAGATTTTTCTTGAAGTATCTCTAGTGTATATTACTCAACATAGTATGGCACCAACTTAGCTCCATGATATTAAGAGATAGTTAGAGGATTTAAAATCAAAGTGATTTATTCAACCTAGTACACATCCTCAGTATTTTCCTATCCTTTTTCCAAGATGGTGTATTGAACCCTCCAAATTTTTATGGATTACCAATGGTTGAACCAACTTACAGTTAATAACAAGTATCCATTGCCTTGAATAAATGATATTTTTGACAAGATCTGAGGTGTTATAGTGTTTTCGATGATCAGCATGAGATACATCTATCATTATGTGTGAGTCGAGACATAAGATATACCATTTATGAATCTCTAAAGTTGGTAGAGTTTATATGAGTATCTGGTTATGCTATTTGGTTTTATGAATGCACTCTCTAATTTAATGGCCTTAATTAATTGGTTTTTTTCACCCCTATATGGATTCCTTCATCATGGTTTTTGTGGACTACGTCTTGATATACTTCCATACTTTAAGAAACCATTCCAAACATACTGTGATCATATTTAATACACCAAGAAAGTATCATTTATATTATAATATCACAAATTAGAACTTATGGATCAATAAGGTTAACTTTTGGGTCATATTATCTTAGAATCAGAAGTATTAGTTGACCCACAAAAGGTGGGTGTTGTTTTTTACTGGGATCGGCCCAATAATGTGTTTTATATATCAAGTTTCTTGGGTCTAATTAGGCATTAAAGGTGTTTTTATAAAGTATTTATCATGCCTTGACGTACCTCTTACTAGTCTGACTAATAAGGGTGTAAAGTTTATATGGTCAGAAGCCTGTGAGACAGTCATTCAGGATTTGAAAGGGAGACTGAATTCAGTGATGATCCCGATCTTTCATGACCATTTAATAGGTTACATAATGTTATTTTATGTATCAAGTATCATGATGGGTATAATACTATTTCATGAGAATTGTTTCATTACATAAAATTATTCCATGTTGAGATCTCACAAGTGTAATTACCTGACACACAAACTTAATATTGTAGAAGTTGTTCATTCCTTGCATTGATGAAGACAATTTCCGATGAGAGAGAGATTTATAATGTTTATGGACCATAGGAGGCTCAAATATATCTTTTAAAAGTGTGTATTTAATCTTATATATTGAATTTGGTTCAAATACCATATGTATTTTGATTTTTAAATTGTCTATATTTATAGAAAAGGGAATGTGGTAGCTGATTCACTGAGTCGGGAAACTCAGGCACAAGCCATCTAGGAACCCAATGATGGATTGAAGTTGATGGTACTATTTTTTGAGTTTCATATTAAGTTTCAAGAGAGTAATGAGTATATTTTTCTATTAGACTTAGTAGTTGCATCTTCACTAATAGGTAGAGTGAAGAGAAGGCTATTTTCATATCCTAAAGGTTTGGTCCAACGAGGAGGTATTTTAGGTGAGGTCCAACCGTCAGATTGGTCTGTCAAGGGAGACACCATCCTGCATGTACATGGGAATATCTGGGTTCTTAGAGACATGTGGGAGGAACTAATATAAAGATATCATGATTCTCAGTGGGGATTTCACCTAGGTATCTCCAAGATGTTTTGAGATATTTTTCGACAATATTAGTGGTCTTGGATAAAATGTAAAATCATGGGTTTTATCACTAGGTGTTCCACTTGTCAGTAGGTGATGGTGGAACACCGTTGGATCACTGCATTTTTACAATCTTTATTAGTCTTGGAATGGAAATGGGATGACATATCAATGTATTTTGTTATTGGTTTACTGGGTCTGCCTGAATGTAGTATTACTATTTGTGTAGTCGTCGATTGACTAAATAAGGTGGCTTGATTTCATCCAATTAAAAAGAGTTTCTTAGTTGATAAACTAGGATGAATGCATGTCCATGGTATTATACACCTTCACAGGGTCCCTCACACTATCATTTCAAATAGGTATTCTCATTTAAAATTGAGTTTCTGGAAAGGGTTACAGAAATCATTGGGTATACAGGTACTTCTGAGTATATCTTTTCACCCTTAGATTGATGGTTAGTCAGAACAAACTCTACAGGTGTTTGGGGACAATCTTTGAGCATGATTCATTGATTTTGGTGGTTCTTGGAAAAATATAAACCTCTTTTTGAGTTTTCCTACAATAATTTGTTTCCTGAAACCATTCAGATGGATCCATATAAGGCCTTATATGGAAGGAAATTCTGTTCACCTCTCTCATGGATAGATGTTGGAGAGGTAGTTCTATTTGATCCTCATCTCATGTAGGATAATTCAAAAAAGGTGTATTCAATCAAAAAGTTGATGTCTACTGCTCAGTCTAGATATAAATCATATGCCAATCACCATTTACGACCTATGGAGTTTGAGGTCAGGGATCATGTTTTCTTATTGGTATCACCTAGACATGGGAATAGGCTGATATAGAGGTAACGGAAGTTTTCACATCATTTTCTGTACCTTTTGAGATCTAAGATAGAGTCAGTCTGGTAGCCTATCAATTGCTGTTACTTTAGAGGTACTATTCCATGTACAATGTATTCCATGGTTCACAACTTCATAGTTACCATATCAACCCATCACATAATTTTGATCCCCAAGATGTTGAATTGGATACTGATTTTTCTTTTTTGGTGTAACCCATTCAAATCATTGATTAGAGAAAGAAGCCTCTCAGAGGGTGGTGTGTCCCTCTAGTGTGGTTATTATAGAAGAATGACCATGTACATGACTAGACTTGGGATTAGGAGGCTGACATATGTGCTTAATGGTCATATTTATTCTCAAATAAAGTTTTACCACCTTGGAAGGGAAACTTGGGTAAGAGTTCCTTTAAGGGGAAAATACTGTAAGAACCCATGTTTTCATATCAGGTACAGATTTGTCAAATTCTAGTTAAACCCATTTTTAGGTTCTTTTTTTTGGGTTAGACCCTAAAGATGACCCCGTAGGCTGGTTTTTGTGTTTTGGGAAGAAGGTAGAAAGGTGGTTGGAGTCTGGTTGTAGGAAAAATTCATGGAATATATTGAATACACAATGTACATTGTCCTGGATAGGCCAACTCATGGTGTATAATTGTTTTTCTATAGAGGTGAATACTTTATCATTACACAACATGTAATGTTTACATGCCATGTAAATGACCAGGGTTAATTTTTTTTTTAAATGGGGCAGGGGTATTTTTTTACAGGAGCCCCACTTTTTCTTCATCTCTCACACAAGAGTCCACCCATGAAGCTCCCTTTTTAGACTAAACTAGGATTTGGTGTTTCTATTCCATTAATATTCCAATTTGAGATCCATATTTTATGTTGGGAAGCCACCAGTATGCTCTCTAATCCTTTGGATCCCTTCATCATTTTCCATTATATCGGCAATGCTATTTTTGGTGGATGTTCATATGCCCTGTTTTGAAGGAGTTTATTGTTTCCTCAATTTTATTTCAATATAAGATGAACCAAGGGTTGATACTAAAAAAGGAATATACTATAGACTTATGGTATGTGTTCTATTAATTATACCTTAAAGTTTCACCGCTTATAAATTTTTATGTTGTGCACATGCCAGTTTCACTAGGCGTTTCCCCTTAAATTCATATGCCTTAATTTAATTTTTCTAGAATGTATTTTATAGACCTATTAGCATCACTTGATGTCATTGGAGGCTGTGACATAAATTTTAACCAAACCAAGTAGGGTGCCTTATTTGTTATGCTCTTGGTGACCCGAGTAAGGTTTATCTGTGACATCGTTCAGGTGCGTTGACTTCACCTTAAAAAGGAAAGTGTTTCTTAATTGTTAATCAATATTTAAATGAATGTTATGGAAAGTATATATATATATATATATATATAATTATCACTTGGGACTTAGAAATATATAACTTTTGCAATTGGAATATGATGAAATTTAATGGAATGAACATAGTGACTTGAAGTTTGGATGAGTATTACATGGACCATCTTGACATATTTATATAAATTAAATGAGTATAAGGTTCCTATTTCATTTGAAACTTTTTTATATTTATATGAATGGTTATAGTTGATCAAGACTTAGATTCCCAAAGGAATTCCTTTAGCACTTATAGGACACCATTATGATTCATCGATCCAATTTCCATGGATAATTCCCACTATGAAATCCGGCCCTTATCTTATTATATGAATGCCTTGACATTGTTCCTATGATTACCCCATCTCTTTTTCTTGATATTAGAATTCTTTGGATACACTCATTGGATTTTGATTGATGTATTAGGACATGTGGTTCCATGGATTTACCCCAATGGGCCTAGTCATGCTTAGCCCTGAATTACTATTGACAAGCTCCAGGGACCTGGTTAGAGTATTTTACAATGGAATGCCTTGGGTGTTCTCCTTGGATTACACTCATACCCTTATAGAAAGACTACATGAGTTACTACTTTGATTTGGATCGACCCTTGTAGTCAAGGTTGCACTGTTTTCACCTTGGATACTCCTTTATTATTATCATCATTCTTACTCCATGATTACGAGTTTATTATAATTATAATCCCAAAGATAATAAATAAATGAATAAATGTTTAGAGACATTCCATCTAAGGATAAAGAGGGTATGGGTTATATAAATTTTATTTATTTATAATTATATACATCACCATTATACAATTTTTATTCACAAAATAGATTTTTATAGACGCAGTTGGTGGTGGACAATTGAGATTTATCTCACACACTATTGGGGCTACTTTTGGTACCCAGGTCGATTATATGATCACATATGTGGATAAGGGGGAGATTTTCACTTTGGAAACCTATCATACTTGTTTTTGGATGGGAGATTGTTAGCAGATGATCTAGCCAGTTCTTGGCATGCTTGGATAGTTTTTCCCCTTTTGACCATTTTGTACATCATGTTTTCTACTGCCTGCCTACTGCTATGTATGCATGTTTCCACTTTTTCTTGAGACATGAAATTAACTCTATTTTTATATGATATTGTATAGATTCTGATGATTATTTATTGCTTGGATACTTATTCTTATTTCCAATGCCTTTCTCTTTATTATTATTATGCTTATATTGTTCATTCATCTTATTATATCACTGTTCTACACTATGACCAGAGGAAATAGTCTCCCCACAGACAACCCCAAGGCCATCACTGCTAGTAAGAAGCCTCTAGTATATAGGGATGCACACTTGAGGCCATGTGGCCAACCAGGTTCAGGGCACCTTTAAGTGGAACCCAGGTCGGAAGGTCATATCAATAATTAGTAAAAATTAATAAATATCATTAATAATTAGTAAAAATTTTGTAATAACTTATAAAGAAATATTGAAAATACTAATAAATATTAAAACATTTCAATAAAAAGTAAAAATTTTGTGATATTTAAAAATGTTAGTAATAATTATTAAATAATATATAATAATTAATAAATAAGTGGTCAATATTAGTGATAATTAGTAAATATTTATAATATTTGGTAAATATTAGATATAATTTATAAATATTAGTAAATTATGATAACTTGTAATAAATTGAAAAAATATATATGGAATAATAATAATTATTAAAAATTAGTAATAATTATTAAAAATTTAGTTATAATTAATAATTTATTAGTATTATTGAGTTAATAATTATAATAATTTGAAAAAAATAATATATATAGTAATAATGAGTAAATATTTTGTAATAACTAGTAAAAAATATTAAAGATACAAAAAATTATATAAAGTTATCAATAAAAATTATATATATTTTGGTATAAATTATAAATAATATGTAATAATAAATAAATTAGTAGTAAATATTATTAACAATTAATAAATATTAATAAAAATTAGTATGTACTGATAATAATTTGTAAACATTAGTATATTATGATAATTTTCAATAAATGAATATAAAAAATATATATATAAAATATTGATAATTATTAAAAGTTCATAATAAGTAGTAAAAATTTGTAATAATTTAAACATTTATTACTAGTTATAAACTAAATTATAATAATTAATACATAATTAGACAATTTTAGTAATGTTTTTAACTAAAAGTAAAAATTAAAAAAATACTATGAATAATTTTTAAATATTAGTAAAAAATATGATAATTTTTAATAAATTGTAAAAACTATAAAAAATAATTATTATTATGAAAATATTATAATATTTATTAAAAATGGTTTAATAATTAATAAAAAATTAATATTACTTAAAAAATATTTGTAATAATTAGTAATAATTAATAAATATTACTAATAATTAGTAAATATTAGTAAGAATATTATTGATAAGTAGTCATTATTAACAATAATTTAAATTTAGTTATAATTTGTAATAATTAGTCATAATGATTAATACTTATTCTTATTTCTTTTGTTTTTTAGATAATTATAGACTCAATTAGTGGACATCAATTTCTTTTACGTGATTGTAATTGGATAAATCATCACAAAAATCGTAATGGATCTGGTATAAATCATGTCTTCAATAAGGGTTTTAAAACATTTATACCATTTGCACCATCAAGTTCAAGATTTGTTTCTGACAGAACAATTAATTAGATTTGTATGAAATGTTATCTCAGTAGATTTGAGACCTTTTATAATGTTGGAATTCATCTACTACATCTTGGTTTTCAGAAATATTATATTTTTTGGCATCAACATGGTGAACAAAATTCTATAGAAAAGAATTTTGTTTGGTTCTAAATCCATTATTTATGAATTTAGTACACAAAGTTGATGGACAATATTTTCTACAAGAAACAATTTAGAATGATATTTGACATCCTAAATAAAAACCATCTCAATTTTAATTGTTTTTGAAATATTTTGTGGAGGCCTTATATCTGGGATGCAAGATAAAAAAAGAATGAAACTATTAAAAAATTGATGGCTATGAAATAATATTTTTGGAATTTTAAATAGTGTTTTCAATCAAATATTTTCTTAGTTTAAATCATTATTACCTAACATAAATACCCTACATGCAAGTTTCTATTAAAGTCAAATGTTTATCCATAATCAAGGACTTAGTAATCAGAAGATCCATGTATGTACAAATGACTACATCTTATATTATTGTGATTATAAATTATTTGTTAATTTACCAATATGTGGATAATTGATGTATAAAAGGGAACATTAAGGAAATTCAATATTTCTTATGAAATAATGGAAGTATTTTCCAACTACACCATATTAAAAAAGCTATTTATGTCTCACAATACCACTATATTGATGAAATGACATAAATTAAATATTTTTGTTAGTAAAAGCTTAAATCATCTATGTGATAGTGATTTGTGGTAACACATTATCATATGAATCCTTCTTTTGATTCATAATCTCGTAACATAGGTTTGATTCATTCTATTGATGGGTTTTTTCCATTTTGTGCTTACGAGATTCAATATTCTAGTTGTCCTGTTTTCATAACTACATAGAAATTACCTTCTTAGATTATGATGAAGGAACCATATATATATTTGGCATTATTAATTCTAGGACATTAGAAGAAGAATATATATGTTTATTTGAAGTCACTAATTAATGAGTTACATTCATTATGTAATGATGGTGTAACAACTTATGATATAGTTATAGATCAAAATTTTACACTGAAGATTGCAATAATGTGGACAATTAGTGACTTTTCGGCATATGGTATGTTATCTAGATGAAATACACCTGGTCAAAAATCATGTCCAAACTTTTTGGATGAGAAAAAAGAGTATTATTATCAATAGAAGAAAGAACATTTATTTTTAATTTCATAAGATATTTCTTCCAGAAGATCACCGTTTTTGAAGAGAAAAATAATAATTTTAAAAATGTATAATTGATAGAGACGAGCCTCTGACAGCTCTCTCAAGTATTTAGGTAAAATCTACCATCTCTTAATTACCTCAAATTAATTTTAGACCAACTATAAATGAAAACAAATATATGTATTTGGGAGATACCATAATTGTATAAAGAAGTGTTTTTGGGACCTGCCATATTGGTATGGTTTTTTTGTTCATCAAATTTTAGATGTAATTCATATTGGGAAGAATTTCTTAGATAAAATATTTTTTATCAGGTTAGACACACTTAGTAAAAACAATGATAATGTAAACTAATTATTAGTTCTTTACCATGTTTATAGGAATCCTAAACTTGAATTTTTTGAAGATGAAAGAGAAGAAAATTTAAGTAAACCAAAAGTTTCTTATGAACTTTCTAAAGAAATTCATTTATTATTCTATTAATGGATTAGACATTTTATGTTACCTGATGGTTATACTTCTATTTTTTCCCATTTCTTCAGAAATATTCATATTACCAGGTTAAAAATTCATGACTATCATATCACAATGACAATACAACAACATGTTTGTATTAGAGGGATTCTGAATTCTTTATTCTGGGATGTGTTGATTGAAATATCATATTTCTCTTAGATATTTGTGTATAAAAATAATATTATGATGCATTGAGTATGTAGAAAAAATATATTGTTTTAATTTTATATAAATTGGATAAAATATTCCTACCTTATTTCTATGACTCAATAGAAAATTTATATTTAATTTTCTGAATGATGATAAATTTGGAGGAACAATACAATTATTAGGGATGAACCTACTTGGAGGATTTATGAAAAAGTTAAAGAAGAAAGTAAGTAACAAATCATCGGTTGAAGGGTCAATTAAAAAATCATACTTTATAGAAAAAATTTAAAATTTCTTATCATATTATTTTAAATATGAATATCCTTATAATGACCCAATCTTGGCATACGTAGAATTTACATCACATTTTCGGAATACTTAAAACATTATAAAAAATATATGCCTAAGGACCGTATGAGTTTAGTGCCGTTGGAAACATGGAAATATAAATACCCATACAAGAGCATGCTATATTATCTCCCAACGGGTTCTCCAATACTAGAACCACTCTTAGACATATCATTCATGAAATATATCTTCATAAATGGAGGAAGGAAACATAAAAAGGGGCGAGCTCAGATGCTCAGTATGGGTAAACAAAGGAGACATGTAAGCATAGACATGTGCATAAGGTTATGAGAACATGATCATGAAAATAGAAGATCATACCCTACATATCAAATATCATATACATGAATGATGCCATAAATCTTGGTAGTTCATAAGACATAAATAATAAATAAATAAAGAACATAAGACATGAAATCACAACATAGGAATAATACATGGATTTGTGGTAGTCACATAATAATATATATTGATTTACAAAGTAGTCAGGGTATCACTATCATGGCCATCTTAGGGGAGAAAAGCCTTTACTGAATTGGGTTCACACCCTATTCCATCCTTGAATTACTAAACTGAGTTCACTCCTCGTTCCAGAAATATAATTATGAATTTAGTTCAATTCTCATTCCATATATATCTATATCATGAGATATATATCTTTACACAATGCATTGGATAAAGATATAGGTCCCACCCATTTCATAATGAAATCATACATTCATGTGCCACGATGACATAAACAATCATATCATAACCCATGAAATTAAATAGGTGTCATAAACATTTAATCCTATCTTACCCTGTGAAAAAATATAGGATTCATAATCATTTCATCCAAAGCATAACCCGTGACAAGAAGTGGGTTTCAAAAGTATATAACATGTGGAAGAGAAATATATTTCATAAGCATCATTAGATAAAAACATAAAAAATTAAAGAAAGAATACAAACACAACATTTGGATCATTTCTAATAAGGGTATGAGTGACATCAACAGATGTAATCTTAGATGGTAAATAACATGGAAAGTTATTTTAAAAACATTTTTTGAGGAAAATATCCAATATTCTTTAGAAAATCATCTTTAAAACATAAAAAACATTGGAATACCATTTTCATACAAATAAACTTGAATGATTATAAATAAATCTTTCAAAAAAAAAATTAAAACCCTTTTATTTGAAAATATATAAAGGGAGATTGAAAACGTATTGAAAGCAATTTTCCAAGAAATCTTATAAAAGAATCTTAAAAAGTTTTTGAAATAAATTTCTTTAAAAATACTTTTAAAAATTGTAATTAAGTCTTGAAAATAATTTAAAAACCATTTTCCTTGAAAAAATATAAAATAATCATGGAATTGTTTTGAAAACCATTTCTTTGAAAATACATTTCAAACATATAAATAATGCTTCAAAATCATTTAAAAACCATTTTCCTTGAAAAAAATATAAAGTAAGCTAGAAAATGTTTTGAAAATAGTTTTTCTTAAAACTTATAAAAGAAGCGTGAAAACCTTTTGAAAAATAAATTCCTTGAAAACATATAAAGGAAGGGATAATGCATTTTTGAAAACAGGTTTCCTTCAAAACTTATAGCAGACTCTTAAAACCCATTTGAAAAACACTTTAGTTGAAAAATAATTTGAAAACATGTGAAGAAATATTGAAAAAATGTTTTGAAAACAATTTATTTTAAATTTTATTAAAAAATGTATCTTAAAAATTAAAATTTTAATCATTAAATTTTATCTTTATTGAAATGATTATGAGTAAATCCATACATGCCTTATGAGGTAAGAAGAGCATTATATTTACCTGATGAAAGGTTATAAAAATGCCTTGTTTGTAAAGAGACAAGAAGATTTCTTTTAAAAATTTGGTAAAAGAAAAAAAGGAAAAAATTATATTACTTATTATAGGATAATAATAGAATATTCAAGGAAACCCTTTTTAGAAAACACGATTTTGAAGGAAAAATGATTTTTAATAGAAGAGAGGGTAAAGTCAGGATTTCATAAAAACAATTTATTAACTAAATTATGTATCCAAGAGTATAATATTGGTAAAAATATATTAATAAATCATGAATAACCATATAAGAATAAAATTCATGTATTTTTTAGAGATATGGATCATAAAATTTCATTAAAGGAAGCATAAATATAAACAATCTTGAAAAACAATGAGATTTTTTCAATAAACTCTTACTATTTGGAAAATATGAACCATACTACCCATGTAAGAAAATGAACAGTCATCGTTTTGTGAGGCGGTAGTTCCCTATACACATAAATAGTATGTTCGTTACCCATTAAATAGAGGTGTTTTTAAGTGTAGGTAGAACCCCTAGAAAAAAATTTCTATATATTTAGGATACGTTTTTTATAAGTATAGAATAATATTAGTTGAGATGGTAGAGAATGGAAATAAATGAAAGGTGTTTGAGGGAGGGTGTTGCCTCTTAATCAGGTAACTCCTTTTGGTTATAAAAAAAGGGATTCCTTGGAAGTATTTCTGACCAAAGGGAGGATTAAAGGAGGAAGGGAGTGATGATTATGATCTATTTGGGAAGATATTTTCAGAACCTAAGTGGCATGAGATGTGTGGAGATGTTTGAGTAAAGGAGGCCTTTTTATAGCGGAGGAGGAGTGAGACTCTTGTAAATTTTGGGAAAAGGAATTACAACCAAGTTTTTACCATATAAATTAGATCCAATAATTGTCAAAATTAGAAACATGTTATTATAGGGTATAAATATGGCTGTAAAATGGCTTCTGGAAAATATTCCATATCATTTAAGACCTTAAGTTCAAGGTTTAGTCCATAGTTGAGCTTACTTTTACCTTAATCGGTGTAATTAATTTTAATTACTTTCAATAATTATTTTTGGTAAAAAACTAAGTTGAACTTATTAAAAATTATATATTATTATGATTACAAATATTGAATCCATTTTTCTAAATTCCAATATCATAAGTGTCATAAATTAATTTAAATTTAATCCCGTAGTCGGGTTGGGAATACAGGGTTTTAAAGTAAAAATGTTAAAACATTTTCTATGTTATAATATTCAATTACAAAGTGAAATTAATTACATTAAACCAAATTGGTTTTATTAGTAAAAATATAATCTAATTAAACTGATAAACCAATTTAAAATATAATTTATCCTTATAAATAAATTAGATGAAAAAACAGGATTGAACTAAAATTTAGTATTTTTCATTATTCATTAAAAAATGAAACCTTACATAAAAATACCAAAAATTTACCCAAAAATAATTATTATGTTTCAATTTAATATTTTTAGCTTATTTTGAAATATTAAATCTATAAAAGTTACTAAAATTGGATTTAAAATTGGTTTTCTATTAAGAGGAGGTAAAAATTATTTAATAAAAATATAGGGTTTTAAGCATAAAATTAGGTCTGTTCTTATATGATATCTATATAATATATTGGATGAATATTAAAAATATTTGATTGAATATATAACATATATATTAAAATAATATCACTCTATAACTATAATTAATTTAATTTATTAGGGTAAAATAACTTTGTGACCATAATAATATTTCCCTTTACATTCAATCAGTTTTCATATTCATTTATAATTAATTCATAATATATAAATTCATCTTATATTTGTGTAAACCATATATTATCATAAATTAGTTAATACAATTCTTAACCACGAATATAATGGCTACATTATATCTTATTATATTAAATAATAAAATTTTAGTAATATATTATTGTTCAGTAAAAATTGGACTTGGGGGTTATGAAAGCCATGGAGGAAAGTCATTGTTGTATGTTATGCATGTTGAACTCGGTGTTGCGTATAGATAAAGCTAAAATTTATGCTCCGTGTAGTGCATCATTAACATGATGTTTCATATAACACAAGCCAAACATAGTTCTTTAATATAAAATAAATTATTTTCAGTGGTGTGTGAAATGAATAAAATCAAAAAGGTTAAATTAATTTGAAAAAAAAAACAATTCAAAATATCTCTGGTTGTTATACTCTACCCACATTAAAATGAATTTCTCCCCAAAAATGTTTCTGGGTTATCAAAGGTTTAATAATTTAAAGTTTCATTCATAGAAACCCACATTGTAAAAATGAATACTAAAACTTAATTTTAAAAAGGAAAATCAGAAACATAAAATTTTCCCAAATTAATATATAACTTGGTTTCCACATGGGAGAACATTGGTGGAAATTGAAAACATGGACAAGGAAAAAAATATAACCATCACGTTTTTATAGAGAGTGATAAATAATAAGGTCAGGAGAATGTTAATAACCTCAAATCCATAAATCTATGATGACCTAAAGGATGATCTAATCCATATAAATGGTAATAGAATAACAATTTTGGTTTCAAGATCTTCTTTGCTAAAGTTAAACAGTATTCATGAAAAGATATATGTGCATGATTTCAGGACAACCCCACCCTTTATTTTTCCTTGATCCACTTCGCCTCTTTCTCTAAAAAAGAAGGTGAATTTTTAATTCCTGAAGCACTAATAGATCACGAGATCTATGATATTCCATCTCATCTATCATCAGTTATCATCAACAGGTTATCTAATAAACATTAATCTTCATTTGGTGTGATAATAATTCATTCCCATAAAATTCATCCAAAGTTTAACTTAATATTTCTATAAATGGTTAACCTCTTAACCCTTATGAATGATGAAAATAAAAAACTTATAAAGAAGTCAGAAAATTAGATTAACATCGATCCATCATATATAAAAAAGAATCTCTTCTTTGAGACATTCCAAACACGTGAATACCCTCATCATATACTCTCTTGAAACATGGTAATAACATGAATTACAATAAATAATTTTGGAAAACATGCATGATTCCCTATTTAAAAGGTTACATGATATATTTATTAAATATAATAAGTTGTAAAATTCATCCATGATGAAATAGAATAATTTTTCAAATAATCAATAATCAGATCAATGGTAATCAGTTCTGTCCAATTTACTTTATCCAAAACAATCATCTCTTTATCTAAGATAAACAAAATTTTTTCAACTTCTTGATCTCATTAATGGTTACCTTCCTTTAATAAAATTATCACTTTTCTACGTCTTTATCCCCATTAAACCTATCCTTTTCAATACTTAATTAAAACTTATACTTAAAATATTTATACATTTAATGATTCATATAACATAATATTTGAATTCCAAAACATAATTACTTTTTTCATCCAACTTTATTATTTAACCATTACTCTAGATTCATCAACTTATTACTTAATACCTATTTTCTATAATATTAAATATGAATTATATATTTAGGTTCCTCAACCTCAATATAATCATGCTTATTATGATTAATGTAAACAATAATATAAGAACATCACATACCTTTCATATATTGTTTCCAATATCTTTATATTCAGATGTATAATCAATACTCATACCACCTTCTTGATTCTATTTATGAGATTTTCTCATGGGATGTCAATTTTCATAATTCTCATACTTTCCACATATGAATCATTAAATGTTAACCATGTTATTTCTTGTTCTCTCCATTAACTAAAACCAAAAAGCATGGGCTGTGAAACACATATCATAGAAGAAATCACTTAATCCTAAAAAATAGTTATAGGATGTCTAAATCATGAACCCTAACTTTTAATTGAAGAAACTTTAGGTTTATACTAGGTTATTCATATTCATATTCTATACTAATCCTTCATAATGTTTCATTAAGAGTTTTCTAATTTCCAAATAATTTCCCATGGGAATGTCAATCTATGTGTGTAGTAAGGCCGGTTGTCAAGTACCAGATTATCCTGAGTCAGGACTAGGACATATTTCTGTAGTTTCTACCCCAAGGTACATATTTTCTAGAGCCACATCCATTTATAGTATCTATACATGGATTTATTTCAAGGAAACCAATCACTCAATCCTTTACCAAAATTCCAGGACATTTTCCCAAACATTAACTCATCTTTATACTTATCCTTAGAGAAATCCCTTGAAATATCCTTATAAATATACATAGGGGTCTCAGTAATGTTTTCTCATCCTACTTTCAAAAATTTTAATAAATATTTTCTCTTATACTAAATATAATGACCCAATACTGATGTACATAGATATTATATCATATTTTTAGAATACTTAAAACATTTCAAAAAAAAAATTCCCAAAGACCGTATTAGTTAATTCATTTGGAAACATGTAAACATAAATATTGGTACATGAGTGAGATATATTATCTCCCACTAGGTTCTCCAAGAGTATCAACCTTCTTAGACATATTCTAAAGAAATATATCTTCATAACCTGGGGATGGAAACAAAAAAGGGGTGTGCTCAAATGCATAGTAAGGTTAAACAAGGGAGACATGTAAAAATAAACATGAGCATAGGGGTATGAGAATATGATCATGAAAATAGAAGATCATACCCATCATATCAAATATCATATACATGAATTATGGAATAAATCTTGGTAGTTTCAATTGACATGAATCATAAGGAAATATATAACATAATCCACAAAATCATAACATAATAATAATGTATATAATTTTGGGAGAAACATGATAATATATAATTATTTCCATAGTAATCAAGGAATCGCTTCCAAGATAATCTTAGTGAAAAAATTACTTTACTAAAAAGGGTTCACACCCCATTACAGACCCATTTTATTGAACTGAATTCACTCCTAGTTGTGACTCTATAATACTGAATTGAGTTCATTTCTCATTCCATCCATGTCTATCTCATGAGATATAAATCTTTACCCAATTCATTAAAGTGAGATATAGGTCCCACCCATCTCATAATGAAATACTATATACATGTGGTAAAAAATAACAAACAATCATTTCATAACCCATAGAATTAAATGGGTTTCACAAATATGTAATCATATCTTAACATGTGAATAAAGAATGGTTTCGTAATCATTACAATAAAAGCATAACCCATTAAAAGAAGCGGGTTTTAAAAGTATATAACCGATGGAAGAAAAGAACATGTTATAAGAATCATTCCATCAAAACATAAACCATTTATGAAAAAATATTAATGGATCCTTTGGATCATTTCATAGAAGGGAATGAGTAACATCAGTAGATTTCATCTTAGATAGAAAATAACTTGGAAATATATATTGAAAAAATTTCTCAAGGAAAATATCCTTTATTCTTTGAAAAGGGTTCTTCAAAACATAAAAAACTATTGATAACCATTTTCCTGAAAATAAACTTGAATTCTTAAAACGAAATCTTTGAAACCCTTTTTGAAACCTTTTTCTTTGAAAACATATAAATATAGCATAAAAACATTTCGAAAACTATTTTTCTTGAAAAATTATAAAAGGAACTTGAAAATGTTTTGAAAACCATTTCATTGAAAATACTTTTCAATATTATAAATGATGCTTGAAAATCATTTGAAAACCATTTTCCTTGAATAAATATAAAATAATCTTGGAATTTTTTTAAAAACCATATCATTGATAATTGTTTTCACACTTATAAATAATGCTTGAAAATCATTTGAAAACCATTTTACTTGAAAACATATAAAGGAAACTTGAAAAGTTCTGGAAAATTTTTTTTCTTGAAAACATATAAAATAATCTTGAAAACATTTTGAAAATAATTTTCCTGGAAAACATATAAAGGTAGTTTTAAAATATTTTTGAAAATAATTTTCTTTGAAAGCTTATAAAAGATTATTAAAAACCTTTTGAAAAACAACATTCCTTGAAAACTAATTTCAAAACTTATGAATAAATATTGAAAAGGTTTTGAAAACTTTTTATTAAAAATTTGTTTTTTTAATATTTTATTAAAAATTATCCTTTTAAACATACAAAGGTTTCTTCATAGATATTATTATGGGTAAATACGTGCATATAGTATGAGGTAAGAATAAAATTCCTTTTTTCACGGTAAAATGTTAGAAACTATTCTTGTTAGGAAATTAAAAAGAAGATTCCCTTAAAAATATTGTTAAAAGAAAAAAGGGGAAAATTTTCATTTAATTATTATAGGAAAATCATATAATATTATTGGAAACCCTTTTTAGAAATCAAGGTTTCCAAGGAATGTAGATTTTTGATCGAAGAGAGGGT
The DNA here is from genome assembly GCA_963277665.1 of Viscum album. Taxonomy (NCBI): domain Eukaryota; kingdom Viridiplantae; phylum Streptophyta; class Magnoliopsida; order Santalales; family Viscaceae; genus Viscum; species Viscum album. Next base: position 1,704,615,172 of record OY728129.1, on the reverse strand, counting down.
ATAGTTGGGCACTCTTAAACACAATTTTTAACTATAGTATATACCAATTAGTAGAAAAGTGGTACATATACATGAATAAATAATTAATAACTAGAGGATATTAAAATTCATTAATTTTATTGAGATATGGTTCATAATATTTCATCGAAGGAAGTATAAACATAAACAATCTAAAAAAGAGAAGAGATTGTTTCAAAAAACCCTTACCACTTTGTAACTTTGAACCATACTCCCAATTTAAGAAAATTAAATTACATGAATCTTAAAATATCATGAAAAAATAATATTCATGAAATAACATTTCAAAGTTATTATATAAACCTCATGGAAAACTATAGGTGCATAACATGGCATGTGTCTCAAAGAAGGAAAATTGAGACAAAATTAAATTAAATATTTGTTAACTTTTGAAACATATATCCCATGATAGAAAGATCATAAAATGGATATGTAAATATCCATAATTTTAATTATATGAATCATATAATAAACTAATGGGAAGTATATACACCACTAAGAAAAGAGTGGTGAATATGTAATGTATCTCACTGATATAAAAATTGAGATGAAATTCCCTTACCTTTTGTTTTGACTCTATTTGTACTCATAAATTCTTCCAGAATAATAAATGTAAGTTTATTATAAATCATTTAGAGAATAATATTATTATATATAATATCATATATTGTTTTATTATGACCTTATATTACCCACTTGTTAAAATCCTATGTTAAGGTTTCACTTCAGGTGATATTCACCTTGTTCTTCGCATGTGTCTTAATTTTTTATATCTTTGGTCCTTATACTTATATCATGATTTATAGAATGTAAATCATGATATAAATATCATTTATATTCAGTATATGTGTATTATAATAATCTATAGAATATATAATTATGAATTGGGATACACCATTCATGGAGATGATAAGTCATACGTACACATGAACGTTGTTTAAATTTTTATTGTTGTATTAAAAGTAGTAAATAAATTGGAATATATGTATATATATGTATGTATATGATATAATTAATATAAAAATATGATTATATATATATATATCATATAATTTCACTAAACTCATCCTTAATACATTCCATGTAGTGTGAGAATGAACCACATCGCTTTGAGGGGTGGTAGTCCACACTCCCTCAAATGATATTATCATATTAACACAAAATGGGATGTATAAACATATGTGTTTTAAAAGAATTAAATATGATTAAAGACATTATAAATTTCATATATATTATATATAGACAGATTTTCCATCATAATTACTAGCATGAGAGGTGGTAAAGGAAAAACTAACAATCATCGTTTTGTGAGGTGGTAGTTCATTCTACACATAAACAGTATGTTTGTTACCCATTAGATGGAGGTGTAAGGTCCTGAGTTTTCTTAAATAATGTTTTCAGTTAATTTTTGGCTTGGATATATCATTTTCATCTAGATAAGTGTTTCCAAAGTTCATGTGGGAGCTCGGGGGTGCCCGGGGGCTCAGGGCACGATGAGAAGAGCAATCAGGCCAAGTAGTGCAAGGCACACGGTCGGTGCACGGTTAGGGGTAACCGTGCTGGAAAATTGTGGGAACCAACCATCCTTGAACAATAGCCTTTTCATGGTCTATGCATGGTTAGGGAAAACCGTGTAGGATCCCTAAGAAACCGTGTGGGATGGCCTCTCATGGATAGTAGTTGTCGCACAGTTTACGCATGGTTTATCAAAACGTGTGGGTAAACCGTGCATCCCAGAAAAGTTGGAAAAAATTTCTAAAATGACACCCCGTGATTTTAAGTCCCAACTTAGGGTTTTCCTCATCCTTCTCCCTTGAAACCCTAGGAAGGAACCAAAGGGATGAAGAGCTCTCAAGTATTAATATCCTTTGATTCTGGACCATTTGGAGTGTTATTGGAAGTGAATCAAAGATCCGCGTGAGTCTAATCTCCTCCACTCTCTTTTCTACTTTAGGTTTTGTCTTTTGTGTGATATCCATCCAAATCTCTCAACCCTTTATTTTTCGGTGTGATCAAGGTGGAGTCTTTAAATGTGTGTTGTATTGGGATCTAAGGACTTGATTAGGAGGGTGTTCATCAACAGATCCGAGGTAGGTGGTACACAAGTTATATCCCATAGTTTTCCCTAGATTTGTGCATGTGTGTTGGGGTTTTCCACTTCTCATGCTGCATATTAGTTATATTGGGTATGAGTTAGTAAATTGGGTGTCTAAATGATTTCTTGAAACCATCACGATCCTTTTGGGATGAATGGAGGAGGACTTGACCATTTTATGGCCACCCATAGGGTGTGCCAAAAAACCCCGACCTAGAGAGAGTGTGTGTGGGGGAGGGGGGTGGGGAGGGGGGTTATGTGGAGGGTTACCGATTATAAATGTGGAACCCATATAGAATATGTTTTAACAGTTGATTAAGTCATAAATGGTACGATGAATAATATTCATAAGGCAAAAAATGAATAATACATTGTTGGAATGATACGAAAATGGGTAATTGGGTGAAAGAGATTATGTCGATTGTTTAATGAACTGGTTAGAAATGCCTAAGGGAATTAGTGCATATTGAATGGTGAAATTGAAATGGGTTAATGGAATATGAATGGGGAATATGTTAATGATATGTAATAAGGGAATAGATGGAATTGTGGAAAGGGTTAATATATTATAATTAGGTGGTGCACCTAAATGATTGAATGCAATAAAGTGGTTGTGTTATGTGATATGAGAATTGTACTTGAAATTCAAGAGTGGTTGAATGATTGTGGAATGATAAATGGGATAAATGGGTCAATGTATGGTCATTGATGAATTTGGTTAATGGCATAGAGGTTGTTTAATACACCTAATGGGTTAAAGCACAAGAATGGGATTTTTGATAAATGGATATGAATTGTAATTGCGAAGTGTATCATTAGGTTATGGAATAGTATTGTTTCCCATGTTGTTTGCTATGAATTGTGAATGATGATTTCCAATGGAATTGGTTATGTTATGTTGTGTTATGGTATGAATGTGGTGATTGATAAATAAGCATGTGTGTATGGCTTGGTATAGTGGGGTATTAACTTGAGGTTCTATGCCAACGTGTCATGTTAGACCGAGGCTCTAAACTCCACCCAAAAATTCTCGAGTTAGGGAAGGGGACATAGGCTCTATTCCCCTGACAATTTCATTCCACTCGGACTAATTATTTGAGGTGAGGTTAATATATTGATGTCATTACACTCAGATTGAGGCGTCGAGGTGAGGAAATGTGTTGATGTGATATGTGTGTCCCTAGTGAGTTAGGTACTTGACTTGTTTCTCATATTTTTTATGATTGATTTCCTTAGACCCTTATGTAGAGGATAATTCTACCTAAGCCATGGAACATGTGATCAATGTGGCTTATGTAATGATTATGGTATAAGAAATAGAATCGGGATAAATGCTAGTAATGAATTTAAATAAACCCCGTAAACTTATGATACCCAATTTTTTCCTTGTTTACTTACCATTTATTTTGTACTTTCATGAACTATCTGTTAGACTAGATATTTTTTAGACACCATTGGTGGTGGCCTACTGAATTTTTTACTCACACCCTTCTCGGGCCGCAGTTGGGTACCCGAGCATATCTCTTGGTTGCAAGTCTGTACAAGGGCTGAGGTCCAACAGTAAGTTGTTGCATTGGGATTGGGACATATGTGGAGAAGGATTCAGAAATAGATTCAGGACCCGTTATGAGTTTTGGGCCATTTATTTTATTTTTGGTTTCTTTCCATTGCACTACCAGTATGGCATGACATTGTTGTATTTGATTGGTGTTTGTACCATGTTGGGAAACATTTGGTTATGCATGTTTATTGGTCGTTTCATATAGTTTTTGTTATTTTTATTGTGATATGATGTGGCTTACTCTGGTAAAGAGGGTATAGTCTCCCCATGTGACTTATTAGACCCTCATTGTTAGTCGGAAACCTCTAGTGTATGGGGAGGTGCACTTGAGATCATGTGACGACCCGACACGGAGCACCAGTTTAGTGGATTCTGGGTTAGGGACGTTACAAACTGGTATCAGAGGAGTTCATTTTTCATCTTACAATTTGGGGATCATAGACAGGATATTAGGATATGTCGAGCCTTGGTAAGGATATCATGCTTGGTAATAACTAACCCATTTATGAAGGAAAACCCAAGTCACCCTAGGTGGGAATCATTGTTATGGATATATATTGTTATAGTTGGATGATATTTCACCGTTGGGTTATGCCCATGTTGTGTGATTTGACTAATTTATGATATTCCACTCACTGCCGGAATGGCATGCAGATGTGAATTCATGCATAATTTTCAGCACCTAAGGATATAGGTGGCATGCATCAGTATAGTCACACACACGGGATCAGTGTGCGGGGCATATAGAGTGGTATGAATTTTACTTCCTTGATAAATATGAAGAAAATGATTCTTAATAATAGAGATGAAAGTTAGTTACTGAAAAGAACACAAATGAATAGTTAAATAATATCATGCATAAAGAATTTTTTTTACCGGGTTAAAGTTTTGGGGGTATCATAAATTGTAACGCTTGTTTTGGTGTCTAAAATAAAAGGGGTGCATAATGAAATAAAAATTGATAACAGAGTTTTCCTAATGAAAGGTGTAAATGAGTTAAAATGAATATTTTAACAAGATGTGAAATAAGAAATGTTCTTGAGGGGAAAGGATTGTGTCATAAAAGAATGGTTTTATTGAAGAGTTGTTGACTAAAGACTTGTGATTAAGTAAATTTGTTACCCCCATGTTGACCATGACCCATGGAAAGTATGATGGAGTGTAGTGCTCAAAGTGTGACGTTGATCATTGGGGTAGAGTATGAAGAATGGTTTGTTTTAGGTTGATCGTGTGGGATCTTTCCATCTATGGTTAAATTATGTCAAGTATTCCATGAATTGTCAAGTGAATGAAAAGTTTGGAATTAGAATGTTTGGGTTAAAAGGTGGGTATCCTTGGTGTTGTCGGTTTGAACCTTGTATGTGTGGGTTAGGGCAGTGAGAGTGCCCTAGTTGAGACTATGGGATTGGATTGTGAGGTCTTGCTGGTTATGATATAGCCTAGATAGTGTGTTTAGGGAACCCTTTGTAGGGTTATGGACTTTGGGTTGCGAGGCGTTGTTCGGTGATGTGTGTGAGGGAACTCTTGTGGTCTGTGACCGTACAGAGTACATGATGGACCCTAAGGATGGTGATTGGGTCTTGGTGACCTTGTGAGAAGAGACCTTGAAATTTGGGTCTCAAATCACAGAGAAGATGTTTTTCTGTAGTGCCATTGAATGTTTACACCTTTGGTGTGGAACCTAGAGTAGATAGTTGTTTTGTATGCTAAGCATAGCAAGAATCCGTACGGGAGTTAGTGTTCCATTCATGTTCATTCATTTGTTCATGGCATGATAAGTATGGTTTCAAGAGAGGACCAAAGACTTCTCCTGGTTATGACTCCAGTCTAGGGGGTTGGTATCATTCAACCATCAAGGTGACCCATGAGAGAGGTCGGACAGAGTCTCTAGTGCTTTTGGGTGTGTGTCATGCATATAGATGTTTTGGACCTTGGTGGGGGGACTTCGAGTGTTCCATGGTGCATATTTGGCCTTGAGGCCGAAGTGGGAAGGTTGATGGATGGTTGTGCCACTCAAGTTGTGGTTATGTGTTGATAACCTCATGAGATCAATGGTGACCTCCTGGGAGGTTATCCCAGTGATGTAGGTACCTCGGAATGTGAGCATGGATGATGATCCAGAGGTAGTGTCAATGCATACCAAGTACCACTGAGTTTAGTAAATGGTGTAGTTGTGCCATGGATCTTTCATGAGGGAACCCTAGTGTTTGTGATAGGATGTATGGTTGTGTCAAGGTTTGTATTGTTTTAACTCATGAATCAACTATTTGGATGATTATTAATGGAGTCTTCAAGTGGTATTGAGCATAAAAGAAAAGGGTGTCTAGGGTGTGGTTATATACTTTCGCTTGATGGTGACACCTTGGTGAGGGTGGTCATGCGGTGGAACATGTTAGTAAGAATGGGTTGGTTGATGGTTGAGATGAAGAGGCTTCCCCAGGGATAATGATACTGGCTAACCAATAGACATGGTTAGGAAAGTTAGCTGGTGGTGGGTTAAACTCAAGTTAAGGTTGTTTTTTGAGACCGTTGGTTTTCTTGGTGCGATAAATAGTTGTGCTTCAATTGTTATCCGTCAGGGACGCATCATAAGCACTCGAGCAGTGTGGTGGAAATAGTACCACATGAAACATTGGTTTATGACTGCTGGTGATTTTTTTGTGGAGCAATGGTTAAAACTCTTTGGCAATCAGACCTGGGTGGATGGTTTAAGTGTTGATGTGATGCATTTGACAGGGAGGCCTAAGATCCTTGGAAGGTCATAGTGTCCCATAGTTTGACATTAGAAATGGATAAGTTGGTAGTGGTGTTCTCCGAAAAATTCTTAGAATACCTCATCTTGTAAAGATCATGCCCAATATCTTGATATCGTCCCAGGTACGTTGAGTAGATTTGGATCATTCCAAGAGACAAGAAGGTGTTTGGTTGGTTTAGGGACATCACAGAGTTTACGCACATAGAAATAGTATATTTAGATTTTGAGGATGGAATGCACACCCTCTATGGTTTTGGGTGAGGTCCCCGGGATGGACCAAATGCCGAAAAACCTCATGGGTTCCGTTCACAGAAGCCGGGAACATGCATTGGGTGACGTTTGTTTTTCAAATTTTGGGAAAGGTTGGATGGCCATGTCTGAGTTTGGGGTTCTTCTTGTGATCGAGTAAAATATGTGGTGGTTCAAGTCCCTCTTGAGAGCAGTAGTAACAACAATCCTAAGGTGGAGAGTGATAAATTAGTCCTGGATGTAGAGAAGATTACATCGAGTTGATGTAGTGGCACCAGTGTGTCAATGAGGAACCTGTGAGGTGCATGGAAGGTTCCTCGGAGAGGAATGTAGGCCTTGGACGTTGTGTCTGAGGAACCAAGTGTTGTATTGAGCTCAAGGTGGTTCCAGGTTAAGATTTTTATGTCTATGCTAACTCGTAGGAGGGTGTGGTTGGATATTAAAATAGGTTGTGGTAAGAGAATTAGGGGGTCCTATAACTCCAACGAATATTTGGGTTAGACTTAGGTAATTTTCCCCTTGTGTGGTTTTGGAACATCGTGAAGTTGAGCGAACCTTGGCCATGTGATGTGCTGACATGCTAAGGGTGAAGTAGATGACAGCCTAGATGGCGGTATTGCCGTGATGATGGAATTATTCTGGAATTCAATAAATGACCTTAGTGGGTGTGTGAGATGATAATGATGTGCTTCAAGTGGGAGAAATGCTCCAATGGAAGCTTGGGTATGGTGAATTGGATCATTTTAGGTGATGGGAAAGTGGGGTTGATTTATGGTGCTCCTTTTTCGATGTAGGAGGTTCCAAGTAAATATACATGGAAAAGAGAAACATACTAGATAAATGTTTGGTTGATGATATGATCAGAGTTTTGGTTGGAAGGACTCAAGTGGTCACCGTTCTGGTAAGTTAGCCCTGATAGTGAGCCTTGGAATTAGTTTAGTTGGTCGAGTATCCAAGAGTTTTAGGTGGATTTTGGTTATACAATCATAGAGTGAAATTGTCCGAAAATTTGGTTGGAGGGATCATGTGTTTTCCCTTGGGTAATACTTGGTTTTATCACCATTAGAGTAGGGAGAACACGATATGACGCCAAGTGATTTGGGTCATGAGTTGTGTAGAGGATCGGGATGATGAGGTGTTGATTGCTTCCTCCATGATGACGTGATGATGTGTGTTATGTTTCCATGTGTTTTGAGTTAGGTGTGGTCTTATAAGTTTCCCCATGAATTTCTCGGGGTGAGAATGGTTGAAATAGATGCATCCTCGAAGAGTTTTTCTAGTTCTTGTTGTGGGTTGTGGTAAGGAAGTCTTGAGGGGAAAGTATGTACCCCTGAACCATGTTCGGTAGACTTGTGATATGAAACAAGAAACACAAAATTTAGACGAATAAGTAGGAATAGTGGAATGAACTTTAGTTATAGGATATTAGTGATGCCGTAAAGAGCATATTGAGGATGAGCCGTTAGAAGGTGGGGAGGTTGTAAGGACCCGATTTTTCTTAGAGACTATTTTTGGTCAAGTCTTAGCTTGGATCTCTTATTTTCAGCTAGATAAGTGTTTCCCAAGTTCAGGTTGGAGATTTGGGGTCTCGGGGGCTCAGGGCGCGATGAGAAGAGTAGTCAGGCCAAGCAGTCCAAGGTGCATGGTCTGCACACGGTTAGGGGAAACGTGTTGGAAAACTGTGAGGACCAGCCATCCTTGTACAATAGCCTTCGCATGGTATATGCATGGTTAGGGAAAACTATGTGGGATCCCTAGAAAACCATGTGGTATGGCCTCTCAGAGAAAGTAGTTGTCTCACAGTTTGAGCACTGTTTTTCAAACAGTGCGGGTAAACCGTGCGACCCAGAAAAGTTGGAAAACAATACAAAAATTCCACCCTGTGATTTTAAGACCCAACTTGAGTTTTTACCCTCCTTATCCCTTACAACCCTAGGAAGTAGCATAATTGTCCAATATCTCCCAAGGATTTATCTCCTTTGATTATTCACCATTTGGAGTGTCATTAGAAGTTTATCTTATATCTTGGTGAGTCTAATCATATCCCCCTATATGTTTTTCGGTTTAGGTATTGTCTTTTGTGCGATCTACATCCAAATCTCTCAAACCTTCCTTTTTTGGTGAGATCTAGGTTGAGGATTCAAAGGTGTACTGGATAAGTATCTAATGACTTGACAAGGAGGGTGTCCATCAATGGATCTGAGGTAGGTGGTCTATAAGTTATATCCCATAGTTTTTCCCTATATTTGTGCATGTGTGTTGTGATTTTTCCCTTCTCATGTTGTGTATTGGTTATCTTGGGTATGAGTTGGTAAATTGGGTGTCTAAATGATTTCATTAAATCCTCATGATCCCCATGGAATTCATGGAGGAGTACTTGACCATTTTATCGACACCCATGGGGTGTGCCGGAAAACTCAGACCTAGAGTGTGGTGGGGTTATGTGGAGGGTTGCCGATTATTAATGTGGAACCCATGTAGAATATGTTTTAACAATTTACTAAGTCATAAATGGGATGATGGATAATATTCCTAGGGAAATAAGGGCATAATACATTGTTGGAATGATATGAAAATGGGTAATTGGTTGAAACAGATTTTGTCGATTGATTAATGAACTCGTTTAGAAATGCCTAAGGGAATTAGTGAATATTGAATGGTGAACCTGTAACGAAGTAATGGAATGGGAATGGAGAATATTTTAACAAGATGTAACAAGGGAATAAATGGAATTTTGGAAATGGTTAATACATGAGGATTGGGTGGTGCACGTAAATGATTGAATGCAATAAAATGGTTGTGTTATGTGATATGAGAATTGTACTTGAAATGCATGAGTGGGTGAATGCTTGTGAAATGATAAATGGGCTAAATGGGTCAATGTATGGTCATTTATGAATTAGGATAATGACATATGGGTTTTTGAATACACCTAATGGGTTAATGCATAGGAATGGGATTTTGGCTAAATGGATATGAATTTCAATTGGGAAGTGTGTTAATGGGTTATGGAATATTATTGTTTCCCATATTGTTTTTTATTCATTGTGAATGATAATTTCTAATAGAATTGGTTATGTTTTTTGTGTGTTATAGTATGGATGTGGTGATTGATAAATAATCATGTGAACATGGCTTGGTCTAGTGGGGTGTTGAATTGAGGTTATTTTCCCACAATTCGAGTTAGGATGAGGCTCTAAACTCCACCCCAAAATTCTCGGGTTATGGAAGGGGATATGGGATCTATTACCTTAATAGTTTCATTCCACCGGGACTGAAGCTTTGAGGTGAGGTTAATGTATCGATGTCATTCCACTCATAATGAGGCTTCGAGGTGAGAAAATGCATTGATGTGACGAGTGTGTCCCTAGAGAGTTAGGGAATTGACTTGTTTCCATTATGCTTTGTGATTGACTTCTTTAGACCCTTGTGTAGAGGATAATTATTCCTAACCCATAGAACATGTGATCAGTGTGGCTTATGTAATGATGATGTTATAAGAAATGGAATTGGGATAAATTCTAGTAATGAATTTAAATGAACCCCATTAACTTATGGAATCCAAATTATTCCTTGTTTATAAATCATTTATTTTTTACTTTCCTGAACTATCTGTTAGACTGGATATTTTGTAGACAATTTTGGTAGTCGCCTACTAAGTTTGGTAATCACACCATGTTCAGGCCACCGTTGGGTACCCGAGCAGATCTCTTGGTTGCAGGTCTGGACAAGGGTTGATGCCCTACCCTAAGATGTTGAGTTGGGATCGGGACATACATGGAGAAGGATCCAGAATTAGAGTCAGGAATCATTGGGAGTTTGTGTCCATTTTTTTTATTTTGGGTTTCTTTCACTTTCCCTATTAGTATGGCATGCCATTTTTTTATTTGATTGGTGTTTGTACCCTGTGGGGAAATGTTTGGTTATGAATGTTTATTGGTTATTTCATATAGTTTATATTATTTTTATTGTGATATGCTGTGGATTACTCTAGTAAATAGGGTTTAGTATCCCATGTGGCTTATTAGACCCTCATCACTAGTAAAAAACCTATGGCATATGAGGAGGTGTGCTTCAGGTCATGTGACGACCCGTCACGGAGCACCAGTTTAGTGGCTTCTGGGTTGGGGACGTTACAGTAAGTGTATATAAGTGTAGGTTGAAACCTTATAATAAAAAAAATATCAGTATATTTAGGATATTGGATTTTTTTTCATGTAATAAGATTAATTGAGGTGGTGGAGAATGAAAATAAAATAATGGATCTTGGGTAAGGGTGTTAACACTTAATCGGGTTGCTCCTTTTGGTTTCCCCCCAAACAGATTCCTGGTAGGGATTTATTACAAAAGGGAAGATTTAAGGAGGTAGGGAAGTATATTGAGGAGATATTTTGGCAGATATTAGATGAACTTAAGTGTCTTTATAGGTGTTAATATGTGGGAGTAGGGACGTCCTTTTTATATTGGAGGAGGAGTGACACTCTTGCAAATTTTGGGAAATGGGATTCCACCCACGTTTCTTCAAAGGAAAGTGGATGAAATAATGGTAAAAAGTTCATCCAAATGATTATATGGCATAAATATTTCCCTACAATAGAATTTTTACAAGTTTCTAGGTCATTTGTGCCCTTAAGTTTAAGGCATATTCCTTAGTTAAGCTTAATTTTACCTTAATCGATGTAATTAATTTTAATTAATTTCACTAATATATTTGGTAAAATAATAATTTGACCTTATTTGAAATTATATATTATGATGATTCCAAATATGGAATCCATGTTTTCAAATTATAATCACAAAAAATGGCAGAAATTAATTTAAATTCAATCCTGCAGTTGGGTTGACAATGTGAGTCTTTAAAGTAAAAACGTTCAAAAGTTGGCTATGCGATTATATCAAATTATAAATTGAAATTGATTCCAATTACCCGAATTAGGTTTTTTGGTAAAAATATTATATAATTAAACTTTAAAACCAATTTATAATGTAATTTATCCTTATAAATAAATTTGATGAAAATGTAATTTTGAACTAAAATTCAGTATTTTCACTATTCATTAAAAAATAAAACTTCACAGAAAAATAAAAATAATTTACACTAAAATAATAATTATGTTCCTATTTAAAAGATAATGTTTATTGTGACATATTAAATATATAAAAGCACCAAAAATTGGATTTAAAATGGGATCTCTATTAAAAAGAAGTGAAAATGCCATAATAAAAATAGAGGGAGTTAAGCATAATATTGGGTTTATTCTTATCTTATGTCTATAAAATCTATTATATGAATATAAAAAATATATTTTATTGAATATATAATATATATAATATATTAATATCACTCAATAAATATAAATAATTTAATTTATTAGGGTAAAATAGCTTTGTGACCATAATAATATTTCCCTTTACATTCAATCAGTTTTCATATTCATTTATAATGAATTAGTAACCTATGAATTAAAATTATATTTATGTAAAACATATATTTCCATAAATTAGTTAATAATATTAATAACCACTAATTTAACAGCTAGGTTACATATTATTATATTAAATAATTATATTTGGATAATATATTATTTTTCGGTAAAACATGGTCTTTCATGTTACGCAAGCCATTAAGGAAAGTCATTGTTACGTGTAAAAAAGATAAAATCAGTGCTATATATAGATCTAGATAAAATGTATGTTTCTTTTAGTGCATTTTTAACTTGGTGTTGCATATAATGCAATCTAGTCACAGTTCTTTAATATAAAATAAATTTCAGTGTTGGGTGAAATAAAAAATATCAAAAAAGGTAAATTAATTTGAAAAACTTAATTAAAAACATAATCACATGGTTTTCATTGAGAAAAATTTTGATGAAATCATAGACTATCAATTTTCAATTTCTAATCAGCTCGAGCTTCGTTTTAGTGGTTATCATGATGATGAATTTCAAATGAATAACTACACATAGATCATACATATATTCTTCTCAATTGTGAAGAAATGACTTGATTTTTTCAGTATTAATTTTTATTATTTTTTTAAAAAATTAAGAGATAAAATTATTTACATTATTTGTTTTGTATACTATATTATGACCATATGAAAAAATAATTATACAAATTACCCATGCTTCTCTTAAAGAACATCGATAATAGAATTTTGTATATTGGTTTCAAAGAAAGGTAAGTTATGTTTTTTAAGATGGAACATTAAACTATTTTTTTAATAATATCTATTATTAAAAATTTATATCATTTACTAGCTACATAACATTAATGTAAAGTGGATAACATATTATATGATCTAAAAAAACCTCCATCAAAATTGGTAAAATCTAATAATGTGTATATGGGTAATGAAAACATATATATATTGAGTTAAAGAAATAAATGAATAATGGTGTCTATTTGAGAGGATCACATTACAAAGAAAGTGATGTTGACTTTAATATCATGCTATATGAAATAATTTATTTATGTTATCTTGGACTGAATTTTATAAAAATGGTTAACTTTCATTGGTTTGACACTGATTGAGGGTTGTGAGATCATCCACAAAATGAAGTCAATGAAATTAGATATAAAGTCCTTCTTGCCTAAAATGGACCATTTATGTTGGCACATCAAGCACATCAAGTTTACTTTGGAAATTATTTTTTTGTTTTAAGAGATTTAAATGACTCCTAGAGTGTAATAAAAACGAAATCTAATGATAGTCAGTATATTGATAATGAAAATGGTTCTATGGAAGTGAAACATATTCTATTTTTTCAAGAAACATCCTCAAATACATTTCTTACTTGATGAGATATAAATATCAATAATGAAATCCACCAGTTAAGGTTTGATGATATTGACAATGTTGAGAAAGTAATAAGGGACAATGAAACAAAAAGGTGATGGATATTGACAATATTAAAGAGGAAGATGAATACATTATCATTGATGAAGATGAGGATGAAGATGATAAATGACATATTATATTCAAGTATTTGTTATTATTTTATATTTTATATTTTTATTGAAAATTATTTATATGTAAGATTTTTTTTTCAGATGGCAGGAGATAGTCACGATGATCTATTCTATTCCCTCACTAATGTTGACATTTTTTAGTTTTTTATACATGATATCTACAATAAAAATTATTTACTATTAATATTATTATGTTAATTATGGTATTTATTATATTTTTATATTTGATATCTATATTAACAATTTTTTAAAGGTAAGACTATATTTTTTGGTATTTATTTACCAGTAATTATTATATTGTGTTATTTATTAGTTTTTTATTTTTGATATATTTGTTAACAATTATTTTTATGTTATACTATTATATTCTTGTATTTTTTAGTTTTTTATTTTTTATTTGTATAAAAATAATTTACAAGTAATATTATTTATTCCAGATGGTATCAATGATTTATTCCATTATCTCACTGATATTGAGATTCATGATATTGAGCTCGACTCATCTGACCTGAAGGATGTTTCTACAACACCTCCTATTAGGCGGGGGCACAACCTTGCAAGATTGATGGTTTTGGACCATGTTATATAAAGTCATCCACATCTTAATTTTTATCATCATTTAGAGAGGTATGTTCAATTATGTAATGTATTTATTTTAAATTTGGTTTTTTTAATTTTGTTAATAATATTTTGATTATATATTTTTTATTTCCATAATTCTTCATATTTTCCCATGGGAAGGTTGGAGAGATTCTATGAAATTATTTTTCTGCACTATGGGTGTCATGGGTTCTGGTTCCAACTGATATTTGAAATCAAATGTTTGACCATTTGATTGTATATTAATAAATAATATATTTTATTTTCAGTTTATTTAATTATTAACATGTTGTTTTTCATTGTCTTGTAAAATTTATGATCTTTAATCAATGATAACATTAGGGATCCTATCTGGGAGGCATGAGAGACTTTTATACATGAACATTTTCTTCCATTTTTACACAAACATCAAAAGAGAGCCATTGATAGAGATTTTGTTACTATTTTTGACCAGTATGGATCCTCTTTACTTGAATAAATATCATATCAGGTATGTGATAGATTGTTCTCCTACAGAATAAGAGAGACTTTTAAGAGGAGTTCATCATATGAGAATTAAATCTAGGGGAGGTAGGAGGTCACACATTGGACTGGGAGTCGTACATTTGGTATAAATTGATGGAATATGAAAAATAATATTTTTTATTAATTTATATATACTTTAAATTTAAAATTTATGTCATATTGTATAGTCCATTATGGACCCCTATATTTTAGATCCCAAATTTTACAAGAATATGTACACTGATCCTAGTATGTGACTGCTTATCAACAGCATACATCTCCAATTTGTGGTTAATTTGTTTAAATTTTACATAATTTAAATTTATTATTAATATTATTTATTATTATATTTGAATTAAACATATGATTATGTGACTTTTCGTTAATGAGAAATTCAAACCAAGACCAATGCATATTCCACATGTGTGTCAGGTTTTGATGAGAGGGCTTGGATATAGGAGACTATGCATGGTGTCATGAAATTTCTGGTGATTGGTATTGGTTCAATATTGACACCTACTAGTTATTATTGTACTTATATGATTTCATCAGTAATCTCAAAAGGATCCCATATAGAGTCATCAATCGCTACATAATATGAAGAGAGGTTGCAAGATCAGGATGAGATGATATAACAGATGGGGAGAGTGCTGGAGGAGGAGCGTGAGCATGAACATCAGAGAGATGAGATGACATTAGAGTATATGCGAAATATTTCATGTGGTATTGGAATGGAGTTCCCACCCGACCCTTTGGGTGATCATCCTACCCCTAATACTAGCCAATTCACATTTTTTGTTGTGGATATTGTGCATGTTGGTTTGATAAACAAATTTTGTGTAAAATAGTATAATTATTTTATGCATGAGATTTTTATATTTATTTGTTTTTATATTTTTATAACATTTTTCATTATTTATTATTTATTACTTTTTAAAATATGTAATTGATTATGAGGCATTCTGAATCAATCACAATTAGTTTTTTTAAGAACTATTTTGTGTTTATTTGTGATAGAAATTATGAATCATTGAAAAGAATATTATTTTTGATGTACCAACACTATTGATGAAATTTACAACACCATTTTTGTGAGGAACATTTTATAATGGAATCCCATCACCACAAGTCATTTGTGATAAGAGTCCATTTCAAAACTCCCATCACAAAAGGCCTAAAATCTAGTTGTTTGATATCATAAAAAGGAAAGGCTCATGAATAATCATATGAAATCATAAAATAAATAACATGGAATAATAAGATCTTTGAAACATTGGAATGTGGCATAAAAATATAACATGACGTAAGCATACTTTAAGCCTAAAAAAATACAACATCACATAGTAGATAGGGTCCCATCATAGATTAGGTTCATTCCATAATCCCATACATATTGTCTCATGAACCAGAAACATTTCCCAATGAATTAAACCACTATATGGGTGCACCCATCATAACATGTATATGATTATATATTCCACAAAATGAAATTGGACATAAGGAATAAACATAATAACTACCCATGGAATGTAATGAGTTTCATAATCTTTCCTAACATCACAATGAAGTGAGATTTCATAAAGAATACATTTGATAAATGAACATAAGGCATGTATTACCCCATAAATGGAAGGGAAGATAATATTGATATATATATATGATATATATATAATTTATAATTTATAATCATTGCATATCATTAAATAGAGTGATACAAAGTGATTTAGGGAGAAAAATGTCGTAACCCAAATAAAAAGGTTAGTTCAAAGAGATCCCTTACCTCATGTTCCAGAATCCCTATGCACTTTAACTTAATATCGTAGATTATAAAATTAAATTCATTAATTACTTAATTAAAAACCTTTTAAATATATATTTTACTTATTATAATTTTATTTTATTCATTTATAAATATTTCAATGAGATATAAATACAAATTTCTCTTTTTTAAGAAAGTTAATTTCATGGTTCAATGGTAAGATCACTTGGGTAAAATTATTGAAGTTATTTTCAAATGAGAAAAAAATAATAAAGTGAAATAAAATGGTATTAATTTCATTAAAAAAATTTAAATGGTCCCAAAAATTAATTCATGTTCTAACATAGGGATGATTCATTTAGTAAAAATGTTAATGTTAAATGGTTAGTTCATTTAGGCAGTTTTACAGGCCTACAAATACTGGTTTGGTTTTATTTAAAAGTATGTATATACATTAATTAAAGAATATGAAATAAGTTATAATATAATTATTAGAATATTATTTAACCATAATAATATTTTTTATTCCAATCCTTGAAGGTGTTGGAGAAAAATAATTATGTTGTTCATGGTGGCTTTGAACCAACCATATTGTAAACACGATTTTCGATTTAGGAGTGAAATAAAGGAGGGAATAAGGTGGATATTATGAAGTAATAATAAAATATAGTTATATTTAGAATAAATATGTTACTATTTTAGGTTTATGGGGATCATATGTGGGCGGTATATGATGAATAAAATTGATATAGTTGAATCAAGAATCTTTCATCTTCCTTTGGTTGTCTCCCCTCAGACTACCCATTAAGGCTCCTTGAAATAGTATTTGGGTGAAAACATAAGCACTAAGAAATTTGGGAGGATATTAGAAAGGAGATTAGATAAAAATTTGGAAATATTTAAGGCTTAGTGTGAGGAGAAGGGCTAGCAAGAGGTGGTTTTTATAAGGAGAAGAGAGGGGTGTTTTTGAATACTACATTCTTTAGTTTATTATTTTGGCTCAATACTATCAATAACATTGATTATTTTGACTATATAAATTTGAATTTTCATTTTAGTTTGAGCTATTGTGTACTTACAATATTCATGACTAAAGAGTTCATATATTTATCTTATAATGGTAAATATCGTATTTAAAAATAATTCACTATTCACCAAAAATTTAATTATTTTAGAAAAATACCAAAAATTAATCAATCCATTTTTAAACATGTATATTTAAAAAATAAAACCCATTTTATGAAAATAATTTTCTAATTTTGATAAATTTAATTTTTAAATAAAATCCTCATTTATTTTAAAATACCAATTTTAATATTATGATCAATTTCCCGACCCTTTGAAAAATTAATTATGGTCACATAAAATTATATTATTATTATAATAAAACTTAATATGAATTTATATATCAATTTTATGAGAATAATTTTTTAAATCAATATATTTATTATAAAATTCCAATTCAAAAATTTATGTTTTACAAAAAATACATTCACTTAATTTATCAATTTTAAAGAACTTATTTAATTGTACCATGCTATAAATATATCATATTTTATCTTTATAATATACATAAATAATATTTTACACTTCCATAGGTGATAATACTATTATAATAGTTAGGTTACTATTCTTGATGGTTAGATTACTATTCCAATTTCCAGGTTACTATTCCAATAGTAAGATTACTATTCCAAAATTCATATTTGTAACGGTCATATGGGTTCCTTAATTCCTTTAAATTCCTCATATTTTATTCATTATTTATTCAATTATATTTTTTCTAGGTTATATATTTTCATTTTCAAAATGCGTAGTACATTAATAACATTATGCTTCATTTCTATGGTGTTGTTCGTGAGTGTGAATATTCTAGAGGATCTAGAAGATCCAAATTTACCTATAATAATTGTTTTATTTTCTATTTTTTGTTCTATTATAATAATTTTAATTATTATGTCCATTTTATTATCTCAATGTGTTATTTAAATTATTATAATAAAATTATCTTGATTTCAACATGTGGTTCATTTTTTATACCACATTACTAAACATGACAAAATTATAAGAAAATAAATTCCATTGATAAAATTCAAGGTCATTAAATTCTCCCCCTTATGAAATTTCACCCTTGATGTTTTAAAAACTAAGGTAAAAATAGGTGAGGGTACTTCTTCTACATGTATTACTCATATTCACATGTTTCATCCTCGTAATTATGATTCCATCATAGCACTTTGACTAGATAAGTTGACTTATTGCATATAACATTGTCTCTATGGTCCAATATCTTTACCGGATTCTCCTCCCAAGAAAGAGAATTTTCCAACTGTACCACATCAATTTTTTTTACATGTGAGGGATCTGGTATGTACTTTATCAAGAGGGATATGTGGAATATATTATGTGCTTGAGACATGGTTCATGGTAGTTCTAGTCAATAGGCCATGACTCTGATATGATCAAGAATCATAAAGGGATCGATGTACCTAGGACACAACATTCCCTTCTTCCCAAATATCATGAATATCATCCATGGAGATATGTGTAAGTAAACTTTATCACCAAAATTAATATCGATGCCAGTTCGATGATTGATATAATAATTATTCTATCGACTCTAAGTGTCTTGGATGTGATGCTAAATAGTCTTGACCTTTTCTAACATTTTCCCAACCATTTTATGTTCCAATAAATTGTGTTCACTAACTTTATCCCAATACACAAGTGTTCTACATCGCTTACCATAAACTAATTCATATACTTTTTTTAGTATTGAGTGTAAAATATTATTTTATGATAACTGTACTAGAGGAATATGTTGGCCCCATCATCCTTTGAATCACCTCAAGCGTGCTATCAACATTTCCTCAAGTTTTTTGTCAGTCTACTTAGAGTTTCCATCCATTTGGGGGTGATAACCCATACTGAAGTCCAACTTAGTGTTTAGAGAATGTTGGTTACTCATTCCAAAGTTAGACAAAAAATCATATCTCAATAAAAAATAATCGATAATGGTGTTCTATCTAGATTCATCACTTCTTTTATGTATATCCTTATAAGTTGACTAGGTGATAGGTCCTCTCAAATTAAAGTGAAGTGAATGGTCCTTGTAAGTTGATACACTACAAACCATATAGCATTATTTTCTTAGGATGTATTTAGAATACTAATGAAAAAGTCTATAGTGATTTTTTTGAATTTCCATAAAGGTATGGGTAATGGTTTCATCATTACCTTGGTCTTTTGTCCTTTCATCCTTCACTTTTTGACATACCGGTAACTTTGATGTATATTCTGTGATCTCCTTCACTATATTTTAAAACCAATTTCTCTCTAAAAGATCTTCATACATATTTATGCTCCTTGGGTGGATGAAGAAGGTTGATCTATGTGAATAATTCAACAAATCCTTATTTATATCGGGATTTGATGGTACACAATGTCATGAACCAAATCTTAAAACATCTTCTTTATCTATTTTGAACTCTGAGGATTTACATTTTTTATAGCTTCTACCTTCTTCTGAATTTACTAATTATCTCTTTGATCATCCTTTAAATTCTCTAAAAGGGATGGTTGAGTAATAATTTGAGAAAGGAATGATGATGTACCATCCTTTGTGTTTTCCATGTCTATCCTTTATAAATCAATGAATATTAGATCCTTCTCAATTGGAATTAGTGATATGGTTACCTGATCCTTTCTACATAGAGTATCATCCACTTTATTTACTTTCCCAAGATGGTAGTGGATTCAAAAATCATAATCCTTGGTTAGCTTTAACTATTTATGATGGTTTATATTAAGATAATTCTATGTCAATCTATGTTTTTGGATCTTATGATCTATATATATTTCACATTCTCCCCATAGAGGTAATGCCACCAGAGTTTCAACATAATGATCACTACATCCAACTCCTAATCATGCATTTGATATTTTTCCCATGTTGTTTAAACTTCCTTGGGGTGAAATAAATTTATTTATCATTATATATAAGTATATATACCATTAAATTCTTGTAAGAATCATTTATTACCGTGAAACGTTTCCCACATGATGGAAATACGAGGAATAGAGTTTTGAATAGCCTCTTTTCATCTATTTGAAGCTCTATTCAGATTCATAGGTCAAAAAAGACATTTACTTATTTCTGTGTCATCTTGGTTAATGGGTTTAAAATTCATGATAAGTTTCTTATAAGTTTTCAATAATACCTATCTAGTCCAATGAAACTATATATCTCCATTACAGATATTGGCCTATCCACTATTTAATTGCCTTTACATTATAAGGGGCCATAGATACCCCTTTGATGGTGATAATATTCCCCAATAATGGCACTTCATTTTTCAAAAACTCATATTTACTATACTTCTCATATAACATCACCATTTCCAATGTCTTTTGAACCGTATTCAAATGCTCCCCACGATCCTCGTTACTTTTAATGTTTATCAGAATATCATCAACAAATAATACCATAATATTTTTGATCTAATATCTAAAGACTCTATTCATTAAGTCCATAAAGATGATTGTATCATTAATGACTCCAAAGAGAATCACTAGAACTCATAGTGTCCAAAACTATTTTGAAAGAGATTCTTTGGAATATATTTCTTCTTCACCTTTAATTTTTGATATCCTAACTAAAGGTCCACCTTAGATAAATAATGGACCCCATGTAGTTGATTGAAATTTTTTTCTAATCTTGGGTGAGGATACTTGTTCTTGTAATTTTCCAGTCAAGATAGTTATATCACTGAGAGGGGGTGGGGTTGAATCAGTGATATCTATTTCTTTTAAGTTTCATTATTATTGAAACAAACTTTACCTCTTATTAATGAATTATTTATCTATAGGAAAAACACACATGAACATGTACATAATAATTTACAAGGTTCACTACTCAACAAGAGTATCTAAATCCTTGGTATAGTTTGGAAATAATTCAATACCACACAATCCACTAAGAAACAATCCTTTTGTGTGGAATACAATGAGTAGGATATTCCCTTACACTCGTGTAACATTATGTTCAATAAAATAGTTCATTTTCTTCATGTAGCATGAATATGTAATAAAAAATTGTTGTGAAAAACATTTTATGGTGATACTTGATCAACTTTCACAAATATGTTCTTCAAAACAATTCTTCACATTCCTACCTAGCTGTAGGAAAGCACTTACTATATAATTTATAATGAAACTCAATTAGATTTCCTTATCTAATTTCCAAGTCTGATTTCAAAATATAGAAATATTGCTCTATCAGAATACCATTGAGACAATTTAGAACTGGTCTTGTCCGAATCTAGTAATCCCATTCTAATTTCTCAGTCTATTTTGGAAACCCTAAATACGATCTTCACTCTTCTCATTTATTCTTCAATTTAGATAACTTTCTTAATAATGACCAATCTAGAAAATTCTTCTCCCCATAAATTATGAGCTTCCCTCTCTTCATCTCAAATATACATTAGTATCATAAAGTAAAATGTATTTTCACCTTTTTTAGTCAACCAAAAATTGGTTTTTATGGGATTCTAAAAATGTTTCCGACTCAACTAAATTTTTCAAAAACATAAATTCTCCTTTAATTTCAAGGGAATTTATGACTTTTTTAACACTTCTCAACTCATCGTGAACCTTATCAAATATTATAACAATGTCATCTTGCTTCAAAATTCTTAAAAAAACTTTTTTTCTATTCCAATTTCAAAATACAATTTCATCATTAAGAAAATGGATTTTTTTCACTCTGATTCACTCGAGCCACTTGGAAATAATTCATAACAGAATATATTTTATTACACATCAATTCACCAACTGAAATACTATATTCCCATTCTGATTTATTCATTATGTTAGAGACAAAATATTATCTCAAACTTCTTCAATTACTTCTACTTTCTTTCTTTCTTAAAACTAAATATCAGTTTTGTCTTCACTATAATGAATCAGTGTCAACTCCAATATGATGTATCTTGAACCAACTGTTAAAAAAAATTTAAAAAAAATATTAATTTCTATTTCTCTTGAGAAACTTGATAAAAAAACAACAAATAATTCATCTCAATGGAAATGGTTAACTATATTGTTTATTGATCTCAGACTTTTTTTTATTTTCCTCCAACAACTTTACTTACTTTTTCTTTCCATTGGTCACAACAAATATCAACAAAATTAATTTTACCACTGATTATTATGATAGAATACTGAATCTGATGGGCCAATATTATCATCTTTGACTTAAGGAACTTATTTCTTTTCTGAGTACGATACCAATGAACTTTAAGAACTTAACTTATTTCTCTTATACGATTATGAAACTCATCAACTTATTTCTCTTAATATTTAAATATTTTGTCTTTTGGTCCGACTGAAACCAACACCATTGGTTTCTAAAATTCTATTCGAGAAAACCATATGAGCCTTCAAATAAATCTAAACATGATGATCTATGATTAGAAATCTTCTATTTCAGAAACTTACTTCTTCTGTATAATTTTTCTTGTAAGCATGAATTACTTCCTAAATTTGATTACATTGAAGATCAGTTTTACCATCATCTAACTTTCATTAACAAGTATTATAACTTCCTATTATTTCAGGAAAATTTTTTCTTTCTAACCAGCATCAATACGATAGGACTGAATAAGATTTGTAGCACTCCTCCTTTCTTTCATCTAGCTATTATCACATGTTTTATAACTTGCTTAATAATTTTTTGAAATACAAAACAGAAAATCATCATCCGATACATATCATAGTCATTCAGAATCCAATCCTTATTATTATCAACACTTCATTTTGGACCCAAGGTGAGTCCAATGATCCTTTCAACTGGAAAACATCTTCCTAATGCGATGGAATTTCTTATGCATTATGAGTCTGATTTTATGAATATGATGTTGAGTTCAATTTTTACCAAAAAAGAGGTGACTTCTTCTTCGTTGATTATTCCTTGACAACAAAATAAAATTCCTAAATACAATAATCATTCTTATCAACTTGGTCCTAACAATCTACCAATTTAGATTTTTTCCACCAAGATTCATAAATCACTAAACATTCTAATCACAAGCTATGATTACTTATCAACAATTCTAAGACTACGTGAGCTAACTCATTATAAGAAATAATAATTACTGATAGTAGAACCATGTTGTCCAAAACTAGTGAGCATGAAACCTCCTCATATTTTTCTTCAAAAAATTCTTCTTCAACATTCTTTAAAAGAAAATTTTCCTATAAAAACTCTAATAAAAAATTATAATATTTCATACACTTACATACTAGACTCATATCATACCCAAAAATCCCCTTTATACATGCTTTCTTAAATGGTTTTTCACATATAAAATGGATAGATTTATGAAAAATTATCCCTTTTGGAAACACTATCCAAATAAAGGATGAGAGAGGGAAACAAATACCTAAATCTTTAAGATAAAGAGGTTGGACGTCTATGTTCAAACTCTATTTGTAAAAAGGTTCCTTCGATAATGGTGTTCTGAAAATGTCAACAACTTGATCTGATGTAGGAACATACTCTAGATTCAATTCATTCTTCCCCACATACTCTTTGATGAATTGATATTTGATATCAATATGTTTTGAATGAGAATTATGTACTTGAATTCTGATAAGGTTGACTTCATTTTGACTATCATAACTAAACAAAAAGGGTGGATTTACTTCAATAAGTCTTCAAATTGATTATTTATCCAAATTAGTTGGGTAGTAGCTTGAGTGGGAGAAATATATTCAACTTCATCCACACTAAGTTTTAATAAATTCTATTTATTTATATTCTAACTAACACAGATCTCCCACTGAAAGAAAATTCAACCAGATGTGGATCTTCTATCATAAACATTTCCTGCTAAATCATCACATGAATACCCAAATAAAATTATTCTTTCTATTCTATCATACCTAATTCTGAAATTTATTGTGCCTTTGATAAATCTGTATATTATTTTTCCATAAATTAATTGTGAATCTTTAGGAGAGCTTTGAAATCATTCACATAAGGTAATAATATAAACAATGTTTGGTATTATGGAAGTCAAGTACAAAAAACTTACTATCATCTTCTAAAAAACTTTATAATCAACTTATTTTCCATCACCATATTTAAAAACCTTGGTTCCCACTGAAATTATTTTGGAAATAGGTTTCAAATTTTCTATTCTTAACTTCTTAAGATGCTCCATACTATACTTTTCTTGAGAAAGAAAAATGTGTTTCTTATTTTTTAATATTTTTAAGCCAAGAAATCATTTCATCTCTCCCAGCATGGAAATATCAAATAAATTTTTTATATCTAAATTAAATCTTTCACATGTTCTTTAATTTTTCCCATAAAAGGTAATGTAATCGCCATAAAAAATTACTATGAGGAAAAACTCATGAATTTCTTTGATGTGAATATTTCTATCAACTATTAAATTCTTAAATTTCATCTTTCTTAAAAAACTATCCAATTTGGAATACCATTCTCTCATATCTTTTTTAGCCAATATAAGGGTTTCTTCATCTTACAAATATAAATTTCATATTTCCCAAATAAAATCACCGTGATTGTTCAATGTAAACTTCCTCATCAAGATCCCCATTCATAAATGTGTACTTTATATCTATTTGAAAAAATTTATATCTTCAGTGTACAATAATATAAAGAAACATTTTGGCAGTTTATAACCTTTCTATCAAAGAAAATGTATCATAAAAACCAATGCCTTTAAATTTATGAGTAACCTTTCAACACAATTAATGTTTTTTTTCATTATCACTTCACCTTCTTAATTCAGATTGTTTTAGAAAACTCATTTTATACCAATAATATTTCTATTATCTGTCGTAGATATGAGTTCCCATGTTTTATTCTTTTATATTTGATATATCTCTTTATTCATATCCTAAAACCATTTCAAATACTCAAAATCTTCATTCACATCATTCTACTCACCTTTTTAATACATATAAAAGTCTGTAACAACTTTTGATGTTTTTATTGTGTGAATATTATCGTGTTGATCACCAATAATCTTCTAAGACTCCACTTCCTTCCTCATCCTGGGATGTGATTTTTGAGTTTCTTCATCATCACTTAAAATAGACGAGTCTAATTCTCTTTCTTGAGTAGGATTTATATTTTCAGAATCCTTATCTGAATCATTAATAGTTTTTTAACTTAATCAATTTTCTTTATTAGCCCGAGTCTATTTATCTTCATCACTATTTTCAATAACTTCCAAATCAAAAAAATTAAAAATTATTCCTATTTATTTATTGAAAAACATATATCCTCTTCCTTCCATAGAATATCCAAGAATAATTCCATCTTCATCTATTTTCTAAAATATTCTGAGGTTTCCACCTTTCTTCTTTACGATGCATGGACACCCAAAAAATATTAAGTGTTTTAAACTTGCAGTTTTTCCATAAAAAATTTCATATAGATTCATATATGAAAATGGACACTAGAAATATAAGTTTTTTATTTACAAAACATTTCCCATGGATTTCTTCTAAAAGTAATGAGAAATACCATGTTCAAGTAAGGTAGTTCTCCTTATTTCAACCAAACTTATGTTCTTCGTTTCAGAAAACCCATTTTGTTGAGGAGGGTATGGTGAACTGAACTCATGATTAATTCCTTACTACTCAATATAAAATTCAAAATTTTCATTTCTATACTAAAACCCATGATTAGTTTTCAATTTCTTTACAGAATACTCACATTCCTTATCATATTTCCTCTTGAAAGTTTTGTACATTTTCAGAGAATCTGAGTATGTTTCATATACATAATACAAGTAATGAGAGTGAAGTCATCAAGAAAATTGATGAATAACTTATCTAAATTAGTTGATTGTTTTCTCATTCGACCATAAATATCTAAATGAATATGTTCCATGCGTCATTTTCAAGAAATATCAACTTTCTTATGCACTGATTTAGTAATATTTTCTTTTTTGAATTAGTGTACCACCAATATATTCCTCTATACATTTCAAGAATACAACAAAAAATATCTCTCTTTGATAACATTATCATGTTTCTATGACACATGTGTCCAATCCTTTTATGCCACAACTGATTCTATTCCACCATTCCCAAGTAACATGATTTTTTTATTTCACCATCTTGAAATAAGTTTCCTTTTGTATGTGGCCTCTTGTAAGTATTTTTCCATCTTCCTCACTCTTCATAACAAACCCATATTTTATAAAAATAATTTTTTTCCTTTATCACAGTGCTGTGAAAGTCTTAGAATTTTTTATTCTAGCCCATCAACATACAAATAATTCTTGGAATTCAACTTTTATTTCTCAATAATGGATGATCCAACACATTTTATTCTAAGAGATTCATTATTTCTAAATGTCATAGTTCCTTCTTTGAAGACTTTCACATTTTTTAAAAACATTAAGTCTCCTTTAATATGATAGGAACACCCCATATCCATGATCAATGGTCTTTCTACTTTTATATATTTTATAGTGGTTTCAAAAGCAAAACATTTTTCTTTCCCTTTTTCTTTATTCATCTCATTATTATGAGAATTGTTAAGAAAATTTTGTTGTACTAGTAACAAAACAAGACACACTTTAACAAGATGTCTAGGTTGTTCACATATTTCAAAAATAGTTTTTAGAGGTTGGAACCTATTTTAAATTTTCGCACCATTATTATCTGGTTTCTCTTTAACATCTTTCTCAGACTTCTTCCTCTGAGGAGATTGATTACCCATCAGACTTTGACTTCTAAAATTTTAGGAATAGTAAAAAATTTGTTGATTAAACCAACAAATATTTACTGCTGTCTTCAAATCCACCAAAATACCATAATTATGCACATGAAGACTATTTTCTTAGGAAAAATTTATACTTACTAGAGTTTTGAACATGCTTATCACTAACCTTCTTGTATTTCTTGTCAGAAATTTGTTGACCAATTTTTTTGTTCTAAAATAGAATATTCATTTTCTTATTGGTTTTCTTTTCATCCTTATCAGAACTAGAAGTAATAAAAAAAATTTGAGACTTAGAATGTTTATAAACTTCTTAATTCATGACTTTTTTGGTCTTGGCTATATACATTACATTCTCATATTTCTTGTTCTAAAAAAGAATTACATCTTTTTTCTCAACATTTGAAGGTAAATTTGGATGATTTTTATTAGGTTCACCTATATGATAATTTTCTCTAACTTCATAGATAGAGTTTTTGAAACTTGTACCTCTATATTTAGCTTTATTGTTTTTTAGATAAACTCCAAATATTTTTCTTTTTCCTTAAATTTAACTTAAAAATGTTCATTATGTTTCTTTTCTTTATTAATAGATTTATTCAATCATTCACCCTCTTCCATCATCTTGAAGTTCTCATCAAGACTATCTTGTTGAATTTTTTATGATGAGTTTTTATTTTTTATATTCATGATTTATTTTTTATTCTTCTCAATCTTCCTCATACATTACTTTAATTCTTCATTAAGATGAAATTATAATTGGGTTTCTTCTTTTTCATCAGAATTGATGCTTCTGAATTATTCATTATTCACTGTTCAATAAAAGTATCCTCACCAGAATTCTCAATAGATATTTCAGATTCAGATTCAATATCTTCTTCTTCATCATATCCAGTTAAGAGACTTATCATTTTATATTTTGGGAAATTTTTATCTTTCCCTCTGGGAAAAGATTTACCATTATCACTATGTTTCTACCACAACCTCCTTGACCTTCCTTCTTATTCATCACTATCCCATTCCATATTTCTTTGTGGAAAGTTATCCACAAATTGTCCAATGGATCCATAATAAAAACAATTTATAGAAAGTTTTAATTTGTATTTACCTATATATCTTCTCACATTTTTAGAAAACAAGATAGAATTTCACCAAGATTTTTACATACCACATTTTTGGAGTCAAAGTCTTCAACATCATTTTCCACAATAAATTTATTATAAATTAATTTCTATGTATATTTTAATGAAATTTCTCTATCATATTTTATCTATTCATATATTTATACCTTCTCAAATCATATGTAATGATAGTGCTATGAAAATCATCAATAGATAATGTTTCTGGATCTGTATCTTCTAATTAAGGAATATTCACATCAAAATTTTCTGGAATAATTATAATGATCTTTTCAATAAAAGTAGAATCTTGTAACTTTTCAATAAGAAATATGATAGCATTGACAATTTCATTTTTAGGGTGAATAATTCCACATAAAATTCATACACACCCATCATCAGATATTCATACCTCATCCTCTAGATTTATAGTTTTTCCTTATTCACTTTTTTATTGCATTCGTAAATATTTTTCAACTTATCTCATATTCCTTTAGAATTAGAAACAACTTTCACTCTTAAGAATTAATTTTCAGATAGTGATAGTAGTAAATCATTCATAGCACTTCCATCATTCTCTACACTTTTCTTGTCAATAGATGTAACAAGAAATTTATCATCAATAAGAGTAAATACATCTGTTATAGCTTTAAGAACATTTTATTCAATAGACATAAGATAAAGAAACATTCTATCTTTCCAGATATGATAATTATTACAATAAAAAACCAAAATACATTTACTATTGAAATAGTTCAAATTCTCCATCAACTTCTCTTTGAAACTTCAGCAAAGATCAAATGATGGGAACCTTCAACTCTGATACCAATTTTAATATCCCAGTCAAGATAGTTGTATAACTAAGTGGGGGAGGTGGTAAATCCATGATATATATTTATTTTAAGTTTCCTTCTTGTTGAAACAACCTTCACCTCCTATTAAATATTTCATTCTCTTCTAAAAACAAAAAAACACATATCCACATAAACATAATACTTTACAAAGTTCACTACTCAATAAGAGTAGCTACATCCTTATTATGGTTTGGAAACAATGGACTACACAAAAATACACAAGAAAAAAATCCTTTTGTGTGGAATGCAATGAGTAGGATATGCTGTTACACATGTGTACCAATATTTTCAATACAACAGTGCCTGTAATTCATGTATCACGAAGATATAATATAATTTTTTTTGTAACAAACAATTTATGGTGATGGTTGATCAACTTTCAAAAATATGTTATTTAAAAAAATTATCCACTTTCTTACCCATTAGTAAGAATGAACTTCCTCCAAACTTCTCAATGAAACTCGATATGATTTCCCAATCTAATTCCCAAGTATAATTTCTCATTATATAAATATTTTTTGGTCAGAATACCATTGAGACAATGTTGAATTGCTTCTATCTAAGTCCAGAAATCCCAATCTAATTTCTCAGTATGATCATGAAACCATGAATATGATCTTATCTCTTCTCCTTTCTTCTTCTGTCCACTAAAATTTATCAAGAATTCCAAATATAGAAACTTCTTCTCCCTTTATATTCAAATATTCTCTCTCTTATTCTCAACTGTACATCTATGTTAGAAAGTACATAGTACTTTTACATTTTATAGTCGACCAAAAAGAGGATTGTGAAGGATTTGGAAAATCTTTCCCATTCAACTAAATTTTCAAAAAAAATAAAAATAAATTCTCTTTGAATTTAAATTTAATTTATGACATTATTGATTCTTCTCAATTCTTCATGAACCTTATTGAATCATCTAACAGCTTTAGATCACTTCTAAACTCTGTTAAAAAACTTTAGTCTAATTCTAATCATCTATTCCAATTTCGTAATACAAATTCATCATTATGAAAAACGAATTTGGTCTCTCTAATTTTCTTTAACAACTTAGAAATAAATCATAACTGAAGATATTTGATTATGTTGGTCTCCACCAACTCAAAGACTATCTTCCTATTTAGATTTCTTCATTATGATGGAGATATAAGATTCTTTCAAACATCTTCAATTTCTTTTAAATTTTCATTTCTTATGACTATAGATTGATCTCCTCTTCACTTAGATGAATCAATGTCATGTACAATATGATGGATATTGAACCAACTTATAAAAATACATTAAAAAAATAAAATTTCTTCTTTCTCTTGACCCACTTGATATGGAAAACAACAAAAATTTCATCCTGACGGAAATTATTGACAATATTTTTAATTTATCTTTGACTTTTATTTTGTATTAGCCCCCACTAACTTTACTTATTTTTCATTTTCATTAGTCCCAACAAATATCAATGAAAATAATTATTCCTCTTATAATTATGATAGCATATTGAATTTGATGGATAGGTATCAGTAGTTTCAAGTTTAGAAACTTATTCCTTTTTTGAATATGATACCAATGAACTTTTAGAACATAACTTATTTTTATTTTCTAATTACGAAACTCATAAACTTATTTCTATGAAGATTTAGTGACATTGTCTTTTGGTCTGACTGAAACAAGCACCTTTGGTTTCTCAGATTCTGATGAAGAAAACCTTCCCAACCATAAAAAAAACTTGATTTTGATGATCTGAGATCAGAAAGATTTACTTTTTCAACTTCATTATTCCAAAACTAATATTATAATAATGACTTAATCATTGAATTTTTTTATGTTAAATATCATATTTAGCATCATCTTACTTTCATTATTAATTATTAAAACTTCTTATTCATTAAAAAAATTATTTCTTTATAACCAGCATCAATATTATTAGCTCAAATATGATTGGTATAACTCCCCCTTTCTTTAATCAAGCTAAGATCATAAGTTTTATAAATTACTTATTATTTTTGTGAAATAAAAATTAGTAAATCATCATCATATTTATATCATAGTCATTCAGAATCCAATCCTCATTGTAATCAACACTTCATTCTGGACCATAGGTGAGTTCGATGATCCATTCCACCAGAAAACATCCTCCCAATATGATTGAATTTATTAAGAATTATGACTTGGATTTTTTGAATATGATGGTCAGTATTATTTTTACCAAAAAAAAGTGTGTTGATTTATCCATCTTTGAAAATTCCTTAACAAAAAAGACAATTCCTTGATACAATAATCTTCCTTATCATCTTGGTTCAAAAAATATCCCCCTTTAGATTTTTTTTTCAACCGAGATCCAAAAATCCCTAAACGTTTTAACCTCAAGCTATATATTACTTATCAACAATTATAATCCTACATGAGCTAATTTATTGTATGAAACAAAAATTATTGAGAGAAAAACTATGTTGTCCAAAATTAGAGATCATGAATCCTCCTAATATTTTTCTTCACAGCTTTCTTCATCGACTTTCCTACAAACAAAGTTTCCTAAAACCACTCCAAAAAATAGTTATAATAGTTCAAGCACATACATGTTGGATTCAAAGATTACCCATAACTACCCTTTATACAAGATTCCTTAAAAGGTTTAGTACTGATACAGTGGATACATTTAAGAAACAATTATACCCCTTTACAACACTATCTAATGAAAATATGGGAGAGGGAACAAAAAACATACCTCATCCTTGATTAGAAAGAGGTTGGACACCCTGGTTAAACTTTAATTTGTGAAAAGGTTCATTCAGCAAATATTTTTTCTGAAAATGTCATCAACTTTTTCTTTTGTAGGAACATAATACAACCTCAATTAATTCTTATGCACATGTTATTTGATGAAATAATATTTTATATCAATATATTTAGAATGATAATGTTATACTCATTGGTGGGAATCCCACCTATACTAACGCATTCCTGCCAATGTTTTTAAAAAACTGTTGGGAAAAGGATACTCTACCAACTGTTATAGAGATCCACTGGTATAAGCCTATAAATGATTGGTTTTCCCAACAGTTTCATCAAAAAGTTGGGATAGAGTAGTTTAAGGTGGGTTTTTTCAATTGTTTAATGAAATAATTGGCATAGATTCAGTTTTACCAATGGTTTTTGTAAACCTTTGGGATAGAAAATCCCAAATATAGTGCAGACAACATGCCTCCAGAACCCATCCCATCTTGAAATATTTACCCTAAATGTGATCTTGACACAAATCCAACTTCCCAACCGGCTCTTGAGGGTGTTAAATCAACGTTCCAACCATTCATATCTCTTTCATTCAATTTTTTGTTTTTCCACATTAAATGGGGGCATCTGACTTCATTTATTTTAGAATTTTTTGTTTGGTTTCGCTATAAAGTATTGTGTATTACGATACCTTATAAACACAAACCATATATCATTTTAGGTTGGGGTTTTATTGTGATTTGTCTTTATCAAATAATTTTTATTAATATTTAATAGGTCAATATGATCCTATGTTATTTTATCCTTGGCTTATTTTAAATTTAAGGTTTATTGACATGATTTCATTGGTTATACATAAATACAGTTATAGAATTTTTTATCCCAAGAGGAATGAGAAGATACTCATGCACTATGAATTTACCCCTAAATTTTGTCTTTGAAATATCACACTCTAATTTTAAGATGATGATACCCTTAATATAAGTCATTCAATAAAGTGGTGCTTCTACCTCAACCACTAGAGTGGGTTTGGGATCATTTTCATGTGTGAATGTACATAGAAAAAAAATTTACTCTATTAAATGATCATTTAGTCCTACTACATCAAGATGTGTGGTCATACACTTGTAAGGTTTTATTTTTTAAAATTCAAAATGGATGTTAGGAATTCATTTTACAATTTTACTAAGTAGTCATAATGAATTATTAAAGAATTTACATGATTTTCTATCATAGGAATCTACCCATATTAAAGGAGTAGAACCATCATAGAACTAACCAAGGATGTTCATTCCTACACATTATTTACTCTTTGATATATATCTCACGAAACAAAATATCTTGTCCAGGTGAACATAATTATTCACTGCTAGTAGATAGTATTTGAGGTCTGTAGAGGTGCACCTGAGGTGTTGTTGTGTACCTGCTTAGATTCTATTGTTTTTATTTTATTCTGGGAAATAGAAGTCAATATTAGAGTGTTTTATTTTTCATACTATTTTTGGATAATTATATGGTGATAGGAATGTGTTGTACTTGTGATAGTCCTGAAATAGGTGAGTCGTGAACCCATATCTAGTGGTAATTATTGGTTAATAGGGTTATGAAACTATACTTCTTGATTATCAATGTTAAATTTGAGATATTTACTCAAGTATGATGTGCTAATTTGATATTTTTATTTGTGGTTTTGACACTTGGACCATACGAGAAAGGGGATTGTGTACATTCACCATATGTGACATGTAGGATTCACATGACATTTATATTCTTATGTGTGACTGAATTTTCTAATTACATAGTATTTAGTTGTATAAAGTGTCCATACTAAGTTTTATATGGGTTTTTTATATAACTTGTTTGTGAAATTATACCAACCCAAACCACAGTGTTTTTGAGGAAAGAACATGTGGACATTATTTTGGGATGTTATATGATGATGTAAATAAATTCCATTGGTGAAATGGATGTATTTTGACACTTGGGTGTTCATTTAATAACTTTATGGATTTGTAAATTTTTAAAGTATTAAAGTTAATCATAAAAATTTGGTTCATGATGGGAATGATTCACCTTGATTATTTAGATACCCTTGTTATGGTAAAAGTGAAGAAATGTATAATTATTTATATCCTTTTAATTTAAATTACTTGAAGTAATTTTGGAATCATGATTATATGAAGAGGGAATGATTTATTAGATACCTAGACCTATTGGTTTTGGGTGTGGGTTTTGATGAGATAGTTGATTATGATCTGATATGGATGGATCTAGGATGGATATAGCATGCATATGTTCTTTGTGGTATGGTAGTAATGCTTGGGTGACTAGTGATCATTTAATAATCCATGTAATGTGTGTGATTACTTAGTATCACCATGGGGTATTTTTTCTAGATAAACATGACATGGATGAGAATCATTATCACTTTTTAGTTGAATGAGCCTAGGTTTTATGACATGTGAGTCATTGGAGAACGATCCTGGTGGTGTGATTAGGTGATATGGGAGTGTAAAATCATTGGGTTTATAACACCTTGAGTTTTAATGAATTATTATTATTTTTGATGAAACTCAAATTTATTGGTGGCTTGCATTGAATGATACACTAAAAGATTTTCAATATGATTAATGAATATCTCACTATTTAATGAATATATAACCATTTAATACTTTCAAAAAAGATGATCAATATGATTAATAAATTATGATTGTTCCTCAGTGGATAAATTTTTTTGTAGTTGAGTATAAATATGATAAATCCTCAAATGAAATGGGTGTATGGAATATATGAGGGTACTACATTACTTTCTTATCCACATAACACTTGGTTTTCTGAGATTTATTACCATGCCTAAGAGAAAGATTCATCGGATCATTTAATCTTATATAAGGTATATAATTAAATATTATTTATCAACCAAAGTTGATCTAATATTGAGTTTCATCAAAAACTCAATACACTATTCACCCAATATGTTTCATTTTGCATTTGAGTTGTGCCTGTGTTTAATGTTTATTTACTTATCACATATCTTATTCTTTAAAAGTGTTTAATCTGATACTCTTTGTTTTTTATTTTTACATATTTTTCACATGAATAACTACAATAGAGTCTATTTGTACCCTGGACTTCTTAGTGTGTAGTTATTTCATGTAAAACATGATCCATGTTATGGTTCATTTTATTTTTTCAAATAAATTTTCTTAGTTGTGGGTTACTATCATGTGTAGAGGACTATGTTCTATATTAGAACTAAACCTACTATTTTATTAATTCCACTGTGTGATATTTTGTTTTCTCTTACCCAGTCTCAAATTGATGTTGATATAATACTTTAATTTCCAATTCTATGTTTCAACATTTAACAACATATTGTGTCAGTTAAGGTTTTATATAAAGTGAAGAACTCACATTTACTTAAAAATATTGTCGATTGAACTTCAATATTATTGAATTGATTTCATGAAATGACTGATTATAATTATTTTACAGAATGGATAGATGTTGTGTGTATGAAAGTGATTAGATCTCAAGAAATTTTCAAAAAAAAATTGTGATATTTTCAGATTTCGAATTTGAAAATGCTTCAGATAGTGGTCACATACATTTCCTATGTGACCTTGGTTGTTCTATGAAAGATTTATCTACTATATAACCAAATATGATTTTCATAAAAACTATTATGTGTGGTATCACAATGGGGAAAAAATTGAATGATGTTGTGACGACTACAGTATATCGGTGAGGTGGTAAAATGAAAAATATGGAATTTTTAATTCAATTGTTTCATGGGAAGACCATGTATGGTATTTATAATACTTACATCGATTAAATTCTTACATAATTGAAGGAATTTCTTTCATATGATGAAGATATTCCATCAAACCACTATATGGCATGAAAATTAGTTAAAGAACATGGATTTTCAATAAACAAAATTCATGATTTCCTGAAATATTTCAGCTTATTCTGGGAGGAAACTGCTAAAAGAAATGATTGTATCAAATGTGGAACAAACCAAAAGAAGACAATAGATTATGTAAGACCATCCTGTGTTCCACAAAAATTAATTTGGCACTATCCATTGATCCCTAGAATCTAGACTCTTTTCATGTTTGATGAAATATCAATAAAAATGTGATGGAACGATACTAAGAGAAATAAGAATAATAAAGAGTTGGTTTGCCCTATAGATGGATTTTAATGACAGATATTTGATGTTCAATATCCTAATTTTATAGTTGACATGCGTAATTTGAGGTTGGGTCTTTCAAATGACAGTTTTAATCCATTTGGATAGATTCTTACATCGCACAACACATGTCCGGTTTTCATACACATTTATAAACTTCCCTCATGGTTGTTTATGAAAAAACCTTTCACTTTCATGGAGGATTTAATGGAGAAAGACAGATATGAGGAGCTATAAAAATAAACTTCCACATTATCCCCATTTATTATTTTTTTGCAGATCGCCTATATTTTGTGTATATGTTTTACAATTTATGACATAGTAGTTCCATATTTGTTATGGTTTAAACATGTGTGTTTGGTTTGGTTCCATTATAAAATGGTTTATAAAGATTTTTGGGAGATGAGTTTTGAATTTAATTACTCTTTTTTGATATTAATATTTTTATTTCAAAAGGCATGTTTTGATTTAAAGAAGGATTCAGCCTATAAAATTTTATTAAAATGGCTATTTTAATTAAATAAAAGAACATGTTTTTTTAGAAATTTTAATGGGTTTAGTATTTTTGAAATTTCTTAACAAGGTGGGGAGCAGGGGGGGCTGTGCAGGTGGGGAGGGGGTGTGTAGGTGGGGGGGGGGGGGTTGTGTATGTGGGGGAGGTTGTGAAAGGTGGAGGGGTATTTTCAGGTGGGGGAGGGGTGTGCAAGGGGTAGGGGGATGTGCATGGGGTGTGTAAGTGGGGAGGGGGTGTATGTGGGTGGGGGTGTAGGTGGGGAGGGGGTGTGTGCAGGTGGGGAGGGGGTGTGTTCAGGTGGGGAGGAGGGTGCAGGTGGGGGGGGGGGTGAAGGTAGGGGGGGTGTACAGGTGGTGGGGGGTGCAGGGGGAGGGAGGATGTGAAGGGCGAGGCTATAGAGGTGTGGTGGGGAGTGGGGGATGTGGAGGTAGGGAGGGGGATGTTCAGGTGGGGAGGTGGTGTGCAGGTGTGGGTGTGAAGGTGGGGAGGGGTGGTGTGTAGGTAGGGAGGGGGGGGGGGGGTTGCAAGTGGGTGGTTGGCGGGGCTGTGCAGGTCGGGGGGGGTTGTGTAGGTGGGGAGGGGTGTGAAAGTGGGTGGGGTGGGGGTTGTGTTGGTGGGGGCTATACAGGTGGGGAGGGGGCTATGCAGGGGGAGGTTGCTGGTGGTGAGGTGAGGGGGGGGGGGGGGTTGTGTAGGTGGGGAGAGGGTGGGCTGTGCAGGGGGTACAGGTGGGGGTGTGTAGGTGGAGAGGGGGGTGCAAAGGGGGCTATGTAGGTGGGAGGGGGGAGTGCAGGTGGAGGGAGGGGCAGTAACAAAATATTAACCATACAATATATAATTCAAGAGAAGCATGTATAATAATATCTCAATCTCTATCCAATGTACTAAAATACAATATCATTATTTTCTCATGATTGTAAATGAGAGATAATTGGTCTATTAGCAAAATCAATCCCATTAAACTATTTTTTCAATTAAAATTCCAGATTCAATCCCCATTATGAATCCACCATTTTTGAAAATGCATTTTTTGAAGTCATTTATCCATTTTTATATCTAATTACATGTGAAAAGTATTATTCAATATCAATAACACTGGATTCATCTAAAATCACCCAATCATATGAACCACAATTCCATATTCAAAACCTGAACTTGATTTTCTTATATAGGGGTTACCATGATTCATTTTAGAATCTATATAATACCTCTATAATGAACCTATTTTTATATTTTTTTGGAACATGTATATCTAAATCTTGATCTGTACTTGATCCATTAATTAAAGTTTATACCTCATTAGTCCCCCAACAATACAGATCATATACAATTACCACAAATGAATCATAAAATTTAGTATTTTCAATGGATTAGATATGAACCATCCTTTCCACATCCATCCCCAACATCAAACCCCCAGTCACTCACTAGTTGGGTTAGCTATACAGGTCAATCTACACATTCATTTCCACTTATATGGCATTAGGGTCATATGAAAATATCTAATAACCCATGAAGATCAGAATTTCATATACATGCCTGAAGTATCCTATGATAACTATCCCAATAACCTTACTCTAATGTCTAAATACAAAATTGCTCATTAAATAACATAGATTAATCTATGATCATCCTCATCTCCCCCATTGTTATGGTTCACAATCCCTATCAAATTTCTAGAATTTTCATCTAGTATGATTCTAAATTTATTAACCTGGCATGAATCACCAATGATGACTCTGGAAATAAAATAAAACCCTAACAAATATTTGGTTTTATCTATTAACCATGCCTAAATCAATGTTCAACACATCTATTCTAAACCACGGGTCATACAATTTATCAGTTTATGGTGTGATATCCACAATTTGACTACAATCACCAAATATACTTGAGCACCAACCAGTATAGATGTTTATCATCACCCAATAATTTTCACCCATTAAATATTCGAATTTTATACTCATAGATTCATCCAAAACTCCATAATTGGGTCTGAATATCATGATATCCCAAGCTTCTTCAACCCCATACTATAAAAAGTTCATCACCAACTCCCCATACCACTTGCCACTATAGAACTACACTATCCCAGAGAATGTATTGTAATTACTTTGATTTCTTATTCCACACCTGAGTGTAAGAGATTCCACAACTCACATTTTTACATGGTTACAACTATACCATTGTGATTGAAAAATGTATATGACCTCATTCCAATGAGTTTAAATTAGACAAATCCATGCTATTGGGAAACTGAAAATCATTAATCCTAGTCCAATCTTAATGAATTTTACTAGTTCTCAATGCCATAAATTGTTCTTGGACAAGCACATGACATTGATCAAATCCACCCAACTATCATAGGGGTAATGAGTAACACTAACATGAAACACTGAATTATATAAAACATATTGCAATTTCATATGGTAATTACCTTATAAATTATGAATTCAATTATGTATGTATTGAATTTGGAATTGAATACATTGTATATAATTCAGAATTATTTATGTATTTATAATTCTTTATAACACATAAAAAATTATGTATTCAATTATGTATGTATTGTATTCATAATTCATAATAAAATTATGTATGTACTCAATTCTGAATTCAAATCTGAATTCTATATTGTACATGGTATTTGAATTCTGAATTCTGAATTGAATTCTGAATTCAATTCTGAATTCAATTCTTTATGTATTAAATTACCTTATGAATTATGTGTCATACTTGAATTAAATTAGTAATTAAATTATGTATTATATTTGTATGTAATTGATGAATTCTATATGTTAATACTTACAGGTAATTGCATGGGGGGGGAGCCAGGTTGCTTCTTGCTGCTGGAATTGCAAGAAGGCTATACCAATGGCTTACACCCATTGGTATATGTGTGAAAACCTATTCTATAAAAATGGTTTATATAAAACTGTTGGTAAAAGTATATACCAATAGTTTTTAAACTGTTGGGATAGAAACTGTTGGTAAAAGTATATACCAATAGTTTTTAAACCGTTGGGATAGACCTCCAAATTCAACATTTACAAATAGTTTACTAAACCGTTGGTAACGTTATATTCCAACAGTTTCCAAACCATTGGAGTATACATGATATTTCAACTTTCATAATGGTTTTAAACAATTGGTAAAATATTTATGGTAATGGATACAAGAAACCATTGGTATAATGTGCATTCTGAAGCCATATACCAATGATTATTCAATAACCATCGGTATATGGCTATTTCAATGCCTCAGTATCCAACAGTTTGGAAAACTGTTGGTATAGGTTATACCAATGGTTGTCCAGCCTTTACCAATGGTTTAAAACTATTTGTATATAATAAATTTCCAATAGTGAATGGATTTCTTGTAATGACACAAACTTTCAATTATGAAAATTCCACTTGATCTAATTAAATGTCTTATTATGGTTATATAAAATTTTAACTTCGTTGGTTTTATTGTTATGGATTTTAAAATACCATTAATAATTGTAACCATTTCTAATATAGCCATTGAACAGTGATCACATGATTAGTATAAATATAGGGATTTAACAAATCCAATTTACTCGACAAAGGAAGTGATGGCCTTATCCAGTAGACATACCCCGTACAAAGACCATTTGTCGAAGCTCGGAATGGAGGTGGTGTCATTGAGCTTCTCTCTTGACCAATCCCAAACTGAGAATGAACATGTTAAGCTTGAGCAGAATCGACTACGGAAAAAGTGGAAGTAAATAGAGATTACCACCAGAGCGATGTTATCCAAGCCACCCCAAGAGTCTGTCACCATTGAAAACCATACCCTTTGGTATTATGTGGGTGTTATAATGAGTTATGTAACAATACCCTAGCACTATGACTATGTACATTATTTTTGTATAAAAAATGTGCATTCATTGTATTATTGTTACATTGTAAATAGTTTTTGAAGCACAAATAGTATTTTTTAGTTAATATTCGACTAAGAAATCTATTTTGATGAATTAATGTATTTTTTAATTAAATAATATTTTAATAAAATATAAATTTTTATTAAATATAAATGATCAAACAATTTTTTATGAATACAATTGTAATTTTTATTAAGGTTTGAAAGCTGTTTTTGTCAAAACCTATGTATTTTTTATAAATGTCAATTTTTGTTTTAAAAGTAAAAATTGACATATTTAGAAAAAAAAAATTATATAAAAGTAATATGATATTTGGAATCAAGATGTTGAAATTATCCAATTGTGAATTTTTCATAATTTTCTGAGACAATTGAATTTTCGGTTAACAATTAAATACCGTTTAAATATATAATGTGTTTTATGACATCATAATGACCCAATAGTGATTTAATAGAATACTATAAACATTATTTTCAGACAATATATGTTTTAAAATTAAAATTATGCGATTTTAGATTTGTTTTATTTATTTTACTAAGCTTTAGTGGACCCTCCAAGACTTATAAAACATTTTGTCTTTTTCAATTGTTTTCCTTGAGAGTGTGACTCAACTCCACATAAGCAACCCTATTATTTTAAGAGGTTCTTCCATTGACCTCATAAAATATTTTTTTCACTCCCCTTTGGAAAAAACCATTCTAAAATCCATGGGTTGGTTTTTGGTTTTGATTAATTTAATGTGTGGTGTCCCAAACCTAAATAATAAAGAATTCCCTCTCCTTTCCTATATAAACCCACCCAAGCTACCACTTCTTCTTCACTCAAAGCCTTTGGACTTCATCCAAACTCTGTCCTCCTATCTCTAGAATCCTCCCAAGTCTCCCCAATCTCTCAAGAAACCTCTCTCAATCCTCTCTCAATCCTTTGGAAGCACACTTCCAAGTAAGGGATTCTCACTTTCCTTATTTAGTCCAAGTTTCCTTATATTGTTATGCCCTTTCATTTTCAATTATACATTTTTGGGCTATAATTTCTAACCTCCCCCATACTTCCCTATTCATGTTTGAATAATTAGAGAACCCATTTCTCTCTCATTAATTCCTCCCATGTACACCCCTTACCATGCCAAATTCCATAAGGAATTTCACTCTCCTCATTTACATTCAAGAAATTATTTTGTATTACATATCTAAATTCCATTAAACTTGTTGGGAAATGTGTCTATATGAACCCCTTACTTTAAATTTCATGTAAATATAATGATACACCAATTTCTCCCTCATCAACCATTTTTATGAATTCTTATGTCACACCGTTATGATGCCGAAATTGCACTATGTTTTTCCAAGCAAATATCGTTGTATACTGAATACCACACCCATGTATCTATAAAAGGCATTCACCTTTATGAACATATACATATCGAATGGTACTTTCATGTATTTATTCCACATTCCTTAATCTTGGAATAACTTATGATGTTGATTGATTCCATGTTATATGATCCATGTTACACACTTATGTATGAAGTGAAAGGTTTAAGAAGGGTGCACCCTGGTAGCGGTCCAATGCATTGGGTAAAGTATAGTATCATGATACGTCATGTGCAATGAGTTTTTACTATTTCTAATTCAGGTGAAAATATGTTTTACTCGTGCTTCATGTGCAATGAGGGTTTACTCATGCTCCATGTGCAATGAGCCTTGGCTCATGCTAAATTCCATGTTAAGTGTTCTTGCCACATTTCCATGTTATGATTATCATGCTTTATCATGCCTTTATGTTCAAGTTTCTATTGTTCTCCATTGATATGCCTATTGTCTAACATGTATTGTATTCCTCATGTTATTCCATGTTTATTCCCTTACTGGGATTTATAGATCACTCTTTTCGTATGCATTTCCTCAGTTTATCCCATGCAATGCTAAGTACGAGGGAATGCATTTTTCATGTAATGGAAGTTTTCAATAAAGATGTTGTATTTCATGTTTTAAGTTGTTATGTAATGATCCTTGGCCGCAAAGACACTAGACCTCTTGATCTTCTATGTTGTATCAAGTGAAGTTTATGTAATAAATCATGTTTTAGTGTATAATAAATTGCAGGATTGTTATAGTTTGTATCAAAGGGAGGATTAGTTATTTTTGGGGATTAGGATTAGAAAACCCAAGTTAAATAATTATGGATAAGACTAAGTATAATGAAAACATCCCTGTGTTTTGGTGAGTATTGAGTAAGTGTTTTATCAAGAAAATACATCCCTATCTGGATACGAGCAGGTAGAGGTGGCTTTGGCACATATGTACCTGTGTGTAAAAACTCCGATAAGGAGTTTCGGGCTTGACCTGAGGTATCTTAGTACATGAAAATGGGCCTTTCTGCACTATTGGTTATGAAACTCCTGAGGGATATGAATTGGTAAATTCACAAGATTAATATGAACCATTATTAATGGAATAAAAAAATCCCACAAGAATATAAGTTAGAAAGTAGATCATGGATAACATAGATTGAAGCCTATAGATTCATAAGTTAAGGAAATAAAATCTATTTTTAAGTCATCTTTTTTTTGGATTACCCTTTATGTGTTACCCCTAACTTTCCTTTTATTCCAGCCAATGGCCGATAATAGGAGGACTCGGGATAACAACCAATGTGAAGACCAATGTGATGACTGTTCTAATGAAATTCCCAATCCAATGGGAGTGGAAATCACGAAGTTTATCATGATACTCTCTTAGTTAACTCAATCATTGAATAGAAACATGAGTCAAGAGGAATGTTCAACCCCCCCCCCCCCCAAGAAATAACAATTCACTATTGAGAGCTTCATGAGAGAAAGGCCTCCTAATTTTAAAGGATCATCTGATCCCTAAATCGCTGAATAATGGATCAAATCCATTGAAAAGATCTTCTCCATCCTTCAATGTTCCAAACAAGAGAAAGTTTTTATAACTTCTTATCATATGGACGGTGAAGCCGGTCAATGGT
This sequence comes from Viscum album, assembly GCA_963277665.1. Lineage (NCBI taxonomy): Eukaryota > Viridiplantae > Streptophyta > Magnoliopsida > Santalales > Viscaceae > Viscum > Viscum album. The sequence continues at coordinate 1,704,571,588 of OY728129.1, read as the reverse complement.
GGACATTGATAAAAAATACAAAGCCTGAGGTGGAGATTGAGGCATTGGAATGGAAGGATTTCCAGAAGATGTTTTTTGATAAACATTTTCCACACACCCTCCTGCTTAAGATGGAAAGAGACTTGCTTGACCTCAAGAAAAAATACAAAGAATATGTCAGAGCGTATGAGGCAAACTTCACAAGCCTTGCATGATGCACTTCTTCCTTTGTCATTACCCCTGAATGCAAGGTTGTCCGCTTATTTGGTGGGCTGAAACCTAGCCTGCAGAAAGCCCTAGTGATCTGTGACTTAGACAGCTATGAGGAAATTGTCTGATGTTCCCTCAAGGTTGAAATGGAGATCAGCGAACCTCAGGGGTATCATGGGGATAAGAAGCGTAAGGTGGAATTCAATTTTGGTGGTCCGATGGATAAATCCAACGGTGCTATGAAAATCCATCACCCCACTTGCCAAAGGTGTGGAAAGAAGCACCCCAGAAATTGCATGAAGGGGATGAGGAAATTCTTTAGGTGTAGAAGAGAAGGGAACCTAGCCATTAACTGCCGACAAAAAAAACCTGTAGCTACGAAATAGGAGAGGAACACTCTGTTCGACTCTCAACATGTTGTTCATTGCTTCAAATGAAAAGAACCATGGCATATTTCAAATCAGTTCCCTTAGCCAAGGGTTATTAAAGGTAACCAACAACCTCCAAGGCAGGAAGGGAGAGCTTTTTCCATCACTACTATCGAAGCCAACCCTAACAACGAAGTGGTGATAGGTACGCTAGTTATTCATTCAAGAATAGAGAACTTACTTTTTGATTCAGGTTATATGCATTCTATTATATCCCAGATGTTTAGTAGAACAATACCAACACCACCACAAATCATTGAAGTAAAGATGTCAATGAATACGAAAAATGGGGCAATCATTGCATCCCATGAATATAACTCCTCCCCTGTCTTAATCAGTGGATTGAACTTCCCAATGAACCTCATCATACTCCCTATGGTGGAATTTGATTCAATTCTTAGCATGGATTGGATTTCCTTATATAAAGCCGACATAAATTTCCGTGAGAGGGAAATCACTCTCCATGTGGAGAATCAACCCTCAATTATGTACAAGTGCAAGGAGGAAGATGAATCTTCTTTAGCTCCATCATCTCAAGTGTGTATATTACTGCCCTATGAGCATGCGTATCTGGCTCAGATGATTGAGTCTAAGGAGAAAACCATCCTTGAAGACATGCCTATTGCGAGGGAATTCGTTGAAGTGTTTCCTGAGGAATTGCCTCGTCTCCCTATTAGAAGAGATGTTGAATTCGAAATTGATCTTATACCAGGAGCGTTGCCAATATCCAAGACTCTGTATTGAATAGCTGTTGTGGAGCTTGAGAAGCTAAAGAAAAAACTACAGGAGAATCTGGATAAAGGTTTTATACAGCCAATTGATTCACCATGGGGTGCACCAGTCCTCTTCGTCAAGAATAAAGATGGGTCAATGCACATTTTCATCGATTATCATGATCTTAACAAAATCACGATAAAGAACAAGTATCCCCTCCCATGAATTGATGAATTTTTCGATCAGCTGCGTGGATCACAATAATTCTCCAAGGTAGATTTGTGGTCGGGATATTATCAAGTAAGTGTGAAGAAGGAAGATATCCGCAAGTCTGATTTTCATACAAGATACGGGTAGTAAGAATTCATAGTAATTCATTTTGGACTCTCTAATTCTCTAGCAATCTTCATGGAATTGATGGATAAAGTCTTTAGAGATTACCTCGACAAATTTTAGGTAGTCTTTATAGATGATATTTTAATATACTACAAAACCAAGGGGGTCATGGGGAGCATCTTAGAACTGTACTAAAGGCCTTGCGAAAGGAGAAGCTTTATGAAAAGTACTAAAAGTGTGATTTCTGGTTGAAATATTTCTCATTCTTGGGCCATATCATCATAAGGAATGGGATATATGTGGATCCCTCTACGACAACTATAGTAGAGGTATGACCAAGTCCAACACTGGTAACGAATATCTGTAGATTCTTGGGATTAGCTGGATATTATCGATGATTTGTGAGAAATTTATCACGATTGTCCAACCCTCTTACCAAGCTAACTCAGAAGGGAGTAAATTTTTCATGGAGTGATGAATGTGAAGAAAGATTTAAGGAATTTAAAAAGACGCTTATCACTGCGCCCATGCTCACAATACCCACATGTGGAGAACTTTTTGTGGTATTCAGTGATGCTTCTAAGAAGGGTCTAGGCTATGTGTTGATGCAAAATGATAAAGTCATTGCCCATGCTTCAAGGCAAATGAATGTTCATGAGAAAAATTATCCAACACTTGATCTAGAGTTGGATGCTGTGATCTTCTCTTTAATAATTTTGAAGTATTATCTCTTTAGGGAGAAGTGTGAAATATATACGGACCACAAAATCCTCAAGTATATATTCATACCGAAATATTTGAACATGTGCCAACGAAGTTGGTTAGATCTGATCAAAAACTATTACTGCTCAATCCATTACCACCCTAGGAAAGAGAAAAAGGTGGAAGTTGCCCTATGTAGAACGGAGCCAGTGATTCTATCATTGATGAGAATTGAAAAGGATAAAATCTTCATAGATTTAATGAAGATGGACATAGGAATCATAAATAAGGGAACATCATCAATCCTTTCACAAATGATTTCTCAACCATATCTTTTATAAATGTTGAAGGATGATCCAAATGATGATGTGGGAATTCAGAAGAAGTTGGAAACTATCAAAAAAGGGAAATCCTTGGAGTTCACTGTTAATGAAGAAGGAATTGTGAGATTTGGGAAAAGACTATGTGTCCCATCAAGTTAGAAGATGAAGAAGGAGCTTTTGGATGATGCACATAGTTCAAGAATCTCTATTCACCCAGGAAAAACAAAGATGTATCGAGATCTCTGAGAGAATTATTGGTGGGATAACATGAAGAAGGAGATCACTGAGTATACATCAAAGTGCCTGGTGTGTTAGCAAGTGAAGGCTAAGAGGCAGAAGTCTAATGGGAAGATGCAACCATTACCCATACCAACATGGAAATGGAAGAAAATAACCATGGAATTTGTCACCAGACTTCTGAAGAAATCTAAAGGAAATAATGCTATCTGGGTTGTTGTAGATCGTCTTACAAAGGCTGCACAATTCATTTCTATTCGAGAGGATTTCTCATTTGATCTATTGGAATAGATATATATCAGGGAAGTGGTAAGGATTCATGGAGTACGACTATCTATTATATCAGATCGGGATCCAAGATTTACCTCTACATTTTAGAAGAGGCTTCAAAATTTTCTTGAAAATGGGCTGAACATCAGTACGACTTATCATACTTAAACTAATGGAAAATCTGAGTGGACTATCCAAACACTTGAGGAAATGTTGAGATCATGCTAAATGGAATTTAAAGGAGGATTGGATCAACATCTTCCTTTGGTTGAATTTTCCTACAATAACAGTTTTCACTCAATCATCCAAATGGCACCTTATGAAGCCCTATATGGGAAGAGGTGAAGAACACTAGCATGTTGGGATGAAGTCGGGGATCTTAAGCTGTTAGGACCATAAATGGTTGAAGAAATGGTGGAGAAGGTGAAAAACATTCAGCATCATATCAAGGTATCCCAGAGTCGACAGAAGAGTTATGCAGATAACCATCGATGAGAACTAGCGTTTAAAGTTGGAGACAAGGTATTCCTACGAATACCTCCATGGAAGAAGGTATTGAGGTTTGGAAATAAAGGGAAGTTATGTCCTAGGTATGTCGGCCCCTTCGAGATTCTTTATTGTGTTGGAGCTGTAGCCTATCGACTAGCACTTCCACCTACCATGGCCAAAGTACATGATGTATTCTATGTATCCCTATTAAGGAAGTACATACCAGACCCTTCACATGTACTATATTCAGATGTTGTACAGTTATAGGATGATATTTCTTATGAGGAGAAACCAGCTAAGATCTTAAATCATAGAGAAATAGTTCTACAAAATAAGACAATGCCCCTCGTCAAGGTGTTGTGGTGAAACCATATGTTTAAAGAAGCGACGTGGGAATCAGAGGAAGTGATGAAGCAAAGTTACCAATATTTGTTTTAGTGTGGGAAAAGGAAATTTCAAGGGAGAAACTTCTTAAGGGGGGAAGATTGTAATGACCCAAACTTTCATTAATGAAAATTCCATTTGATCTAATTAAATGTATTATTATGGGTATATAAAATGTGAACTTAATTGGTGTTATTTTTATGGATTTTAAAATACCACTATGAATTTTGAACATTTCTAATATAGCAGTTGAAGATTGATCACATGATTATTATAAATACAAGGCTTTAACAAATCCAATTTACTCAGAAAAAGGTAGTGATGGCCTCTTCCAGTAGAATTTCCCCATATGAAGCCCATTTTTCAGATCACAGAAAATAGGTCGTGTCATTGGGCTTTGCTCTTGACCAATCCCAAGCCGATCTTGAACATGTTAATCTTGAGCGGAACTTACTACGAGGGAAGGGGAAGTAAATAGATATTACCACCAGAGCGATGTTATTCGAGCCACACAAAGAGTCTGTCACCATCGCACACCTTACCCTTCGGTCTTATGAGGTTGTTATAAGGGTTATGTAACAATACCCTAGCACTATGACTATGTACATTATTTTTTTATAAATAATGTGCATTCATTTTATTATTGTTACTTTGTAAATAGTTTTTAAAGCACAAAAAATATTTTTATTAGTTAATATTCAACTAAAAAATCTATTTGGATGAATTAATGGATTTTTTAATTAAATAATATTTTAAAAAATATAACTTTTTATTAAATATAAATGATCATACAATTTATTATGAATACAATTTTAATTTTTATTACGGTTTGAAAGCTATTTTTCTCAAAACCCATGAATTTTCGATAAATATCAATTTTAATTTTAAAATTAAAAATTCCCATATTTAAAAAATTATATAGATAAAATGAATATTATTTTTGGAATTAGGACGTCAAAATTATCCAATGGAGAATTTTTGATAATATTCTGAGAAAGTCGAATTTTCAGGTAAAAATTAAATACCATTTAAATATATAATGTGTTTTATGACATCATAATGACCCAATAGTGATGTAATAAAATATTGTAAACATTATTTTCGAAAATATATGTTTTACCATTAAAATAATGTGATTTTAGATTTGTTTTATTTATTTTACAGAGCTTTAGTGGACCCTCCAAGAATTATAAAACATTTTGTCTTTTTAATGTTTTTTTCTTGAGAGTGTGACTCACCTCCACATAAGAAACCATATTTTTTTTTAAGAATTTTGGCCATTGGACTCATAAAATATTTTTTTCACTCCCCTTTGGGAAAAACCATGGGCAAAAACTATGGGCTAGTTTTTGGTTTTGATTAATTTAATGTGTGGTGTCCCAAACCTAAATAATAATGAATTCCCACTCCTTTCCTATATAAACCCACCCAAGATCCCATTTACTATTCACTCAAAGCCTTTTTAGTTCGTCAAAACTCTTACCTCCTCTCTCTATAATCCTCCCAAGGTGCCCAAGCTCCCAAGAAGCCTCTCTCGAGTCTTTGGAAGCACACATCCGTGTAAGGGATTCTCACATTCCTTATTTATGTCCAAGTTTCATTATATTGTTATGCCCTTTTATTTTCAATTATAAATGTTGGGGTATGGTTTATCACCTCCCCCATACTTCCCTCTTCATGTTTGAATAATGAGAGATCCCATTTCTCACTTATTAATTCCTCCCATGTACACCTGTTACCATACCAAAATTCTATACGGAATTTCACTCTCCTCATTTACATTCAAGCAATTATTTTGTATTGCATATCTAAATACCATTACATTTATTAGGACATGTGTCTATATGACCCCCTTACTATCCATTTAATGTACATTGATGAGACACCTATTTCTCTCTCATCAAACATTTTTATGAATTCTTATGTGATGTCGTTATGCTGTTGAAATTGCACCGTGTTTTTCTAATCCAGGATCATTGTATAGTGAATACTATACCCATGTCTCTATCAAGGGTATTAACCTTTATGCACATATACATATTGAATGGTACTTTCATGTATTTATTCCAAATTTTTTAGTTGTAGAATAACTTATGATGTTGATTTATTCCGTGTTATATGATCCATGTGGCACACTTATCCATGAAATGAAATGTTTAAGAAGGGTGCGCCCTGATAGCGCTTCAATGCATTGGGTAAAGAATAGTATCATGATAAGTCATGTACAATGAGTGTTGACTCATAATAATTCATGTGCAATGAGGGTTTACTTGTGCTTCATGTGCAATGTGGTTTTACTCATGTGCCATGTGCAATGAGCCTTGGCTCATGCTAAATTCCATGTTAAGTGTTCTTGCCACATTTCCATGTTATTATTACGATGCTTTATCATGACTTTATGTTCATGTTTATCTTGTTATCCATTGATATTCCTATTGCCTAACATTTATTGTATTCCTCAAGTTATTCCATGTTTATTCCCTTACTTGGCTTTATATCTCACCCTTTTCTTATGCATGTCCTCAGGTTATCCCATACAATGCTAAGTACGAGGGAATGCAGTGGTCATGTAAAGGAAGTTTTCAGTAAAGATGTTGTATTTCATGTTTTAAGTTGTTATGTAATGATCCGAATCCCCAAAGACACTAGACCTATCGATCTTCTATGTTGTATCAAGTGAAGTTTATGTAATAAATCATGTTTTAGTGTGTAATAAAGAGAAGGTTTGTTATATTTTTGGTAAGGTTGATTTCAATTTTATTATCACAAACTAAGAGCAAGGGTAACATTACTTCAACAAGTAATTCTTCTAACTGAGTCTTCATACACATAAATTGGGTAGAATCTTGAGTAGAATCAATATATTCAGGTTCAATATTACTAGGAGTTACTGAATTCTGTTTCTTTATTTCCCAACTAACATAACTCTTCCCCAGAATGAAAAATCCACTAGATGTGGATCTTCTATTATCATCATTTTCCACCCAATCTATATATAAATACCAAAACAAATAATATTTTCTGAGATAACATACATGATTATAAAATTTATTATGCCTTCGATATATCTAAGAATTATTTTTCTTGCATTAAATGTGATTATTTAGGAGAACTTTGAAATATTTCTCATATGTTAACATCATAAAAAATTTTGAGTCTTAAGGTAGTAAACTATGAAAACAAAACCTTCTATCAACTTCATAAATTATTTCTGAACAAATTCTTTACCTTCATCCTCTTTATAAGACTTGGTTTCCACTAAAATCGGTGTGGGGATAGGTTTCTAATTTTCTATGTTGAACTTCATAACAAGTTTCTTAGTATACTTTTTTTGAGAAAGAAATATCTCTCTCTTATTTTGTAAAAATTATAACCCAAGAATGTCTTTTATCTATCCCATCATGGAAATCTCAAACAAATCTTTCATCTCTTCCAAAAATTGTTCACAAGTTCTTTCATCATTCCCATCAAAGATAATGTCATCAACTTAAACAATTATGATGATTGAAAAATCTTGAATTTATTTAATTTAAATATTTCTATCAACTATTCCTTTATTAAAATTTTCTTCCTTAAGAAAGTATCCAATTTGGAATACCATAATCTCGAATATTTGTTTTATCCCATGCAAGGATTTCTTCAGCTTACACAAAAAAAATACATCTTTCCCAGTAACAAATCCCCATGTTTTTTCAATGTAAAACTACTCATCAAGATCCCCATTTAAAAATGTGGACTTCACACCCATTTGAAAATATTTGTAACTTCATTGTGCAGAAATAGAAATAAATATTCTATTAGATTCTAACCTTTCCACTGGAGAAAAAGATTCATCAAAATTTATGACTTCAATCTATGAGAAACCACTGCACACTAATCATGCTTTGTTCCTTATGACTTCACCTTCACCATTCACCTTTTTCTAGAAAACCCATTTTGTACTAATAAGATTTTTATTATCCAGTTTAGGTATTAATTACCAAGTATCATTATTTTCAATCTAATCCATCTCTTTATTCATATCCTAAACTGATTCTGAATACTCAAAAGCTTCATTCATGTCATTCATATCAACTTTTGAATACAAATTAGTGTGTGTAACAACTTTTTATATTCTTCTTGTTTGAACCTTCAAAAGTTGATCTCGGGTAATGTTCTGAACCACCACTTTCTTCTTCATCCAGGGATGATATTTTTGAGTTTATTCCTTATCACTTGAAATAGATGATTCTGAATATTCTTCCTGAGTAGGATAACTATTATTATTATCCTTATCATAATCATTAAAAATACCTGTTATTCTACTCAGCTTCCTTGTTAGCATGAGTTTGTTTATCTTACGCATCCATTTCAATAACTTTCACATTAAAAAAATCAACTATTCTTCTTGTTAATTTATTAAAACACTTGTATCCTCTTCCTTTCAGAGTATAGCCTAGAAAAATTCATTCTTTACCTCTCTTCTCATACTTTTTGAGGTTTCCACCTTTCTTCTTTATGACTTATAGACTCCCAAAAAAATCCTAACTGATTTAAACCTAGAGTTTTTCAATAAAACATTTCATATGAATTTATATATAAATGTGGATATTAAAAACATTGGTTTTTATATATACATAGAACTTATCATGGATTTTCTTCAAAAGTATTGAGAAATACCATGTTCAAGTAACATAGTTCTCCCTATTTCTACCAAACTTCTATAATTCCATTATGTAACCCCTTTTATTAAAGAGTGTATGTTGAACTAAACCCATGTTGGATTTCATGATTCTCAATATAACTTTCAAATTATTCATTTCTATACTCACCTCCATTATCAATTCTAAAATTCTTCATTGAATACTCACATTCCTTCTAGCTTTACCCTTAAAACTTATAATCATTTTTAGAGCATCTGAATTATGTTTCATATACATAACAAAAATAATGTGAGTAAATTAATTAATTAAAGTAATGATGTACATATCTACATTAGTTGATTGTTTTCTTATTTTCCCACAGAAATTGTAATGTATAATTTTTAGGAGCTGTTTTGAAAAAATATCAACTTTCTTATTCAATGAGTTTGTAATTTTTCCTTTTAGAGAAATAATTCCTAAACGATATATTTTTCATGATATATTAGGAATACCACATACAATATATCTATTTTATGAAATGCTCATTTTTCTCTAACACATGTGTCCTATACTTTTATGGCAGAACCAATTCTCTTCCACCATGCCCATGTAATAAGTGTTTTGTGTTTCACCAACTTGAAATAAGTTTACTTTTGTTATGTTGGCCTGTTGTAACATATCTTTACATCTCCCTAAATCTTAAAAAAACCAATATTTTCTGAAAAGAACTTTGTTTCCTTCATCACAAATTTTTGAAACACTTAGAAAGTTATGTTTCAACCCATCAACATACAAATATTTCTTGTAAATTAACTTTTCATTCCAAATGATGGATGATCCAACACCTTTGGTTCTCAGATATTAATCATTGTCAAATGTCACCATTCCTTATTTTAAGTATTTCACATTATTTAATTTTTTTATCCTATCACATGAGAAGAAAACCAACAATCCAAGATCCAAGGTCAATCACCTTTTGTATCTTTTAGAGCTATTTCTACAACAAGAGCTTTTTCTTTCACATTTTCGTTTTTATTCTCCAGCTTCTAATAATTCTTAAAAAACATTTCTTCTATTAGTAACAAAATAAGATACCATTTAGAAATATGTTCTATTTGTTCACATATTTCAGAAATAGTTTCCATAGGTTGGAACCTATTTTCAATATTCACACCAACCTTCTTAGATTTCTTCTGAATATCATTCTTAGACTTATTCCATTGAGGAAATTGACTGCCCCTAAAAAAATTTCTTCTGAAATTTGAGGATTAGTAATAACCTTTTTGAATAAACCAACACATATTTTCTATGTGTCTGAATCCACCACAATACCAAAAATATTTAAAGAATTAATATTTTCCTCTAAAAATTTATTATTGAACAGAGTTGTTAACATGATTCTCAAAAACCTTCTTTTCTTTCTTGTAAGAAATTTGTTGAACACCAAAATTTATATTCTCAATGGGAATATTCTTTTTAAACTCAATATTATTTTCATCCTTATCATAATTAGAAGTAACAATTTTTTTTCAGACATAGAATGTTTATAAACATCCGACTTCATGACTTTTTTGGTCTTTTCCACATACATAACTTTCCCAACATTCTTCTTCTCAGAAAAAATCCCATCTTACTTATTATCCTTTGAAGGTAATTTTTTTGATTATTTTTAGTTTCACCCTTGTGATAATTTCCACCAACTTCAAATATATATATTTTTTAAACTTGTACCTCTATTCTTAGCTTTAAAAAGATTTTTTTAGATATGTTCCAACTATTATTATTTTGACTTCAATTAAACATCTATATGATTGTTATGATTATTTTATTTCTCAAGATATTTCTTCAAATCTTTAATATCTTCCTTAAGCTTGAATTTTTCATCAAGAAAACCTTAATGAATGTTTAATGAGTAGTTTTAATTTTTTATCTTCCTGATTTATTTTTCTATCCTCCCAATCATCCATAGACATTCTATAAATTAATCATTAATATGAGATTATAATTGGGTTTCTTCTTCATTAGAACTAGTAATTATGAATTCTTTGTTATTAAATATTTCAATAAAAGTATTCTCCCCAACATGCTCAGTATATATTTCAGCTTCAGCTTTAATTCCTTCTTCTTCATTATCTTTAGTTAAAATTATCCTTTTAGATTTGGAGAAATTTGTATCTTTACCTATATAAAAATATTTACAATTATGATCCTATTTCTTCTATGAACTCCATGGCCTTATTTCTCCTCCATCACTATCATATTATTTATTTATTCTAGGATAGTTATCCACAAAGTGTCTAATAGATCCATATTCAAAGAACATGAAGGTATGTTTTATTTTGTATTTACCTGTTCCTCTTCTGAATTTTTTTGAAAACATAGATAAAATTTCATCAATAATTTTATGTAACTAATTTTTAAATTTAGAGTTATAAAAATACTTCTCTTGAAGAAATCTATTAGAATTATATTTCTTTGTAGTTTTTAAGGACATTTCTCTATCAGATTTTGTTTTTCCCTTCACAACCTTCTCTCTTCTCATATTATATGAAATGAGAGTTCTATGAAAATCATCTAAAGATAACGTTTATGGATCTCTATTTTCCAATGAAGAAAATTTCACATGAAACTTATTGAGAATAATTCTCAATATATTTTCAATAATAGTAAAATTTTCTAACATTTCACTAAGACATATGATAGTGCTAAAAATTCCATTTACCCTGGTAAATAATTCCCCAAAACACTCATACTCACCCATCTTAATATCTTCATACATCACCCTCCATATTTTTAGTTTTTCCATCATTACTTTTTTATTTTCTTCATAAATATTTTTCAACTTATCCCATATTCCATTGGTAGTGAGAACACTATTAACTCTTAAGAGTTAACTTTCAGAAAGTGATAATAGTAATGCATTCTTAGCACTTCCATTATTCTGATGATTCTTATTATCAATATATATAAGAGGAAATTTATCATCAATATGAGGAAATATATCTATTACAGCTTCAAGAACATCATATCAAATAGAAATAAGCAAAGGAAAAATTTTATCTTTCTAGATATGATAATTCTTAACATATAAAACTAGAATACCTTTACTATTGACACAATTCATATTATCCATCAAATTCTCTTCAAAACGTCAGTACAGGTCAAATGAAGGGAACCTTCGGCTCTGATACCACTTGTAATTTTCCAATTAAGATAGTCATATCACTGAGAGGGGGTGGGTTTGAATCTGTGATATCTTTTTCATTTAAGATTCCTTCTCCTCGTAACAAATTTTGTATCCTATTAAAAATTTATTTATCTGCTAAAAACAAAACAAACACACATCTACAAGAACATGAAAATTTATAAGGTTCACTACTCAACATGAGTAGCTACGTACTTGGCATAGTTTGGAAAAAATCCAATACCACACAATCCACTAGAAAACAATTTTTTTATTTGGAATAAAATGAATAGGATATTACCTTGCACTATGTTCAATAACACAGTGGATGTGATTCATGTAGCACCAGGATTTAATAAAATGTTTTTATAACAAACATGTTATGATGATGATTTATATAATTTCACAAATATATTCTTTAAAAAAAATCTTCACTTTCTTACATAGTAGCATGAATGAAATTCCTCTGAACATCAAAATGACACTCATTACGATTTCCCAGTCTAATTAATCAATATTTATGTATTTCTCCATCAGAATGATATTGTGATAATTTTGAACTACTTCTATGTAAATCAAGAAATCCTAGTCCAATTTTTCAGATCGGTCCAAAAACACTAAAAAATGATCTTATTTATTCTCCATTCATCTTTTGTTTTCTAAATTTCTCATGAATTCCCAATCAAGAATATTCTTCTCCCTAGAAATCCAGATTTTATCTTCTTTATTCTCAATATTACATTAGTTTCAGAAAGTAAAAAAGTACTTTCACCTTTTATAGTTGACCCAAAATTGGCTTGTGAGGGATTCTTAAAATGTTTCCTACTCAAAATTTTTTTACAAACACATAAACTATCCCTGAAATTTGGGAGAATTTGTGACTACGTCAATGCTTATCAACTCTTCTCAACCCATATTGAATATTCTAAAAACTTCAACTCACTGCTAAATTATTTTTAAAAAAACATTATTCTGATTCTGATTATCCATTCTGATTTCCCAATATGATTTATTTATTAGGAAAATGGAAATTGGTAACTCCAAATTTCCTAAATTGATTGGAAATAAATTAGTAATGAAGATATTTAATTACATTTCTATACAATAGTAGAAATATTATCTTCTCATTATGATTTTTTTCATTACAATGGAGACAATAATTTTTTTGAAACTTCTTTAACCACTTTTACTTCTTCATTTCTTCATACCAAAGATTGTTATCATATTAAATCGAATGAATTTCTGTCAACTAAAATATGATGGATATTAATGAAACTAATCAAGATACTTCTGAAAAATAAGAGTTATTCTTTCTCTTGACCAACTTGATATAAAAAACAACCAATAATTCATCTTGATGTAAATGGTTAACTATATTTTGGATTCATCTCTGAATTTATTTTTGTTTTCCCCCAATAACTTTACTTATTTTTTTCTTTTCATTGGTCTCAACAACTCTCAATGAAAACACTTCTTCCTTCAATTATTATGATAGAATATCAAATATTATGGACTAATATCAGCATCTTAGACTTTAAACACTTATTTATTTTATGAATATGACACGAATTAACTTTAAACACATAACTTATTTCTCTTTTTTGATTAATAAACTCATTAATTTATTACCACTACGTTTTAAATATTTTGTATTTTGATATTATTGAAACCAATACCATATGTTTATCACATTCAGATCAAGAAAAACTTCCCAGACTTCAAAAAAATCTAAATCTGAGGATCTAAGACAAAAAAAATTACTTTAGAAACATCATTATTCCTCAAACTTTTTATTGTAATCATGACTTCCTTCATGAATTTGATTATGTTGAAGATCAACTCTAACAACATCTTACTTTCATTAGGATGTATTATAACTTCATATTATTTCAGTAAATTTATTTATTTCTAACCATACTCCATACGATTGTCTTGAATATGATTAGAAGCACCCCTCCTTTATTCATCAAGCTAGAATCTCAAGTTTTACAACTTACTTAATATTTTATTGAAATAAAAAACATAAAAGAATCATCAGATTAATATCATATTCATTTAGATTCATATCCTAATTATGATCAAGAATTCATTTTGATCCCAAGGTGATTCCAATGATCATTTCCAATAGAACGCATCTTCCCAATCCATTGGAATTTCGTAAACATTATGAGTCCAATTTTTTTAATATAATGTTCAATCTTATTTTTACCAAAACAAAGTAAGGTGATTTATCCTTCTTTGATAATTGTTTGATAATAGAAGACAATTCATGAATACAGTAATCTTCATTATAAGTTTATTCCAAATATTTTTCATTGTGATTTTTTTGAGCTCATGATAATCATTGTAGAGGTGCATTAACCCACCCATATTATTAAGGAAGAGTTCCAAAGATCCCCATTGTGATGAAATAGGTCATATGAAACCCTTTTTTAGATTCTTTTATAACCACTTATTCATTTCTTCATACTCAATAGTGGATATTTAGTAGGGAGTCATGGATATGGGTAGAGATCCAAGTATAAGTTCGATTGAGAGCTCAAACTCTCAATCATGAGGAAAACCATAAAACACTTAAAGGAATATATTAGTATAATACCTCACAATGGGAATGTCCTCAAGAATTATTCTATCATTATTCTTAATCATTTGAGCTTGATATGATTTATCTTAAGGAAATAATATCAACACATTAGATGAAAATTCCAAAGTAGATTCATCCTCCTATGGAGACTTGTAAAAGATTGGATGATGAATAGGGATGTGAAAATTGTTATCCATATCCAAAAATTTGTTGTTGGATTTATATATGGATAAAAAAATCCATGATCAATATAACATCAAATTCTACTAAAGGAAGTAAGACAATATTTTATGGGTGGTTGAGTCCACAGTCATCGATCCGGAATTAATTGTATACTTGGGATTAAATATTTTCTATGTTTTCTATTCTTATAGATAGATTAACCCCTATGTTTTGAGGTGGTTTTTGAATAGTTCTAATAAACATGGAATATATGAAAGAATGCATTAAAACAGAATCAAAAAGTGTGTTTCCTATTCTTTAATGAAAAACTAGCATACCTACCACTACATCGTTGTTAAGATTCACCTCAAAAGTAGTGATAACATAAGATCTTCCTTTATCTCATGGCCTTAGAAGTTTTCGTCATTCATTTTCTCCAAAAACCCTTGGATTAGGGAATTGATTCACATACTATCTGTATTCCTTGCAGTTAAAACATTTTAATAAAGGATGATTTTTTATCTAAACCTTCTTTTCTTCCATCTCATAATTTGGATTCTTCATCTCCCTTTATTAATTATTTTCATGATGACCCTATTTTTCACATTTGATCCATCTCTGAGTTCCATTGAGAGAGTTTGGGAGATTCTTCTTCCCATATTTTTTACATATGGGGAGTTGGAGTTTATTTTCATCATGGGATTTATCTACTGGTCATCCGAATGAAAATTCTATTTTATAATTTTTATCTTTTATTTTCATTAAAACACTGAAAGTATCTAATCACCGTATTGAATATGAGGAAATAATGAACAATCTCTTAATAGATGTTAAAGTCTTAAATCTAAAAATATTTTCATAGAAATGGATTTAATCCACTATATAAATAGTAAACATTAATTTCAGTGTTGATGATGAACCCCAAGGAATACCATGCAAGCCTTGTGAGGTTTGAATCATACACCACAATAGACTCATTTTCCTTTTTCTTAAATTTTAAGAACTCCATGTCTATTTTATGATAGCGAGTTCATGGAAATACTTAATGAAAATATTTTCTTGAATCTTTACCATTACATGGAATCAATTTCCACATTAGAATTTATGTTCTTGATCAATTCCCACCACTGATTGGGTTCCCCTTAAAGAAGATAGATAGATAACATGAGTGTCTATTATTCCTATTTTTAGAGGAAACGTTATATATTCTCAATGGAGTTAATATATTATTCCATTATGATGGGTTAAGAATATACACTAAAGGTTGGAGGCCTTTATCACATAATGGATTCAACAGCAAATTTATCTTTCTTAGGAGAAGGATGTTGTTACACATGATTCAATTTATTATTCACAACTTTATTTAGTTAAGACAATACTACCATTATGTTCCTGGCTCTCACTCCCATAAAGTTAGAAATATCATTAGTAAAATAATCATATTTACTATAACATTGGTTTTTGGCATAGTTTCTCTCATTTTAATCCATTAATAGAAAGAATGACTATGAATCATATTACTTAAAATAAAAATCATATAAAAAGGGGAACTATGAACATATAAAGAACAAATTTTAAATGGAACATATATCCAAAATTATGAGTCTCTATGTTTCAATATAGGTTATCCATGGTAAATTTTACTATAGGTTTTCTAACCTAAAAATATATTGGATTTCTTCATAATTTTTAAGAAAGAGTTTTTGAATATTTTTAAGCATATCCCTCAAGAGTATAAAACTAAGTTTGTAAAAAGGAATCTTATTCATATATCGTGCGATGATAGAGCTAATAAAAAATTATCCCTTTTTGGTGTTATTACACCTATGTAAAACAAATAAAAAGTGATATCCCCTTATAGTATCCTGATAGGGATGTAATTTCCTAGAAACCACTAACTCTATACTTCACTAAAAGTTTTGGATATCTTATGATACCAAGACGTTTCCCTAGGGTTGTTACTAAAATATTCTAGTATTAATACCATAAAATAAATAGAAATTTATATAATACCAACTATAGAATCCCAAGACATATACACATATTGTTTAATGATTTTAACATAAAAATCCAATAAATTCAACCTGAGGATTATGGGGCCTAGAATAGTTTGAAGGTTTGGTTCATAATTCATCAAAATGAATTTAAAACACTACATATTTCTTTTATTATATATGATGATATTGTAAATATAATTGAGATCCTAATAATACATGATATAAAATATTTAATACATAAAATAAAGTGGTGAGATATAAAACATGGTAAGGGAATTAACATGATGAATCAACATAACATATCAGTCAAGAGTAATAACATGATATCATAAATCGGAACGTGTCATGAGTAATAATATAGAATAATAACATAAATAAAATGAAATCATAAGATCTTAGAAAAATAGGAATGTAGAGGAAACATATAACATGCCATAATCATTAGTAAATGTTAACCACCAAGATAAAATCACATGGTGGACAAAGTCCCATCATGGATTAAGTTCACTCCCTTATCCCATACATATCGTATCATGAGACAAAAACATTACCCAATGAATTTTGGTACTATCTAGGCACACCCCTAATAAAATGTACATGATTATGCATACCAAAAGATTAAATAAATAATAATACATATTCATTATAATTTCCCATTTAATGAAATAAGTTTCATAATCTTCCCTAATATTATAATCAATTGATATTTCAAAAATAAGGCATTTGAGAAAGTCATGTATTACCCCTCCAGAGGAAGGTATAATAAGATAGGTATATATGTGAGAGATATATATAATGTATATATATATTAATTTCAAAACATTAAATAGAGATATAGATAGTGAGTTAGTAATAGATAGGTCACAACCCCAAAAAAAACAGTGGTTCATAGAAATCCCTTACCTTATATTCTAGAATCTCTCTACACCTGCACTTATCATCCTGTATAATAATATTAGATTAATTTATTACATAATTCAAATCATTTTCCATATATATTTTATTTATTATAATTATAATATAGTAATTAATAAATATTTTAATCAGATATCAAAAATAATTTCTCTTTTTTAGGAGCGCTCTTTTCATTGTTCCATGGTCAGATCACTTATGCATAATTATTGATGTTATTATAAAATGTGAATAAAACTACAGAAGTGAAATGAAATGGTATTAATTTAATTATATAAATTTAAATGGTCCCAAATATTTAATCATGTTCTGACATACGGATGAATCATTTAGTAAAAATGTTAATGTGAAATAGTTAGATCATTTAAGCAGTTTTACCAACCTTCACAAACAAGTATAATTTTATTTAATATTATATAAATATTTTTATTAAAAACATTATAAAATTTATAATATAATTATTACCATATTATTTAATCATAATAATATTTTTATGACCATCCTTGAAGGAGGTAGATAAAAATGAAACATGTTGTTCATGGATGTGTTGAGCCAACCGTATTGTAAACAATGTTTTAATTTTAGAAACAATATAAGTGTGAGTATAAGATGAAAATTACTCCATAATAATAAAATATCAGTATATTTATAATGATTTTATTTATATGTTTATGTGTATGGGGATAATATGGGGTGGTAGAAGAAGAATAAATTTGAGATAGACGAGTCGATAATCTTACTTCTTCCTTTTGTTTTCTCCTCTTAGGCTACCCATTAAGGCTACTGGAAATGATATTTGGGTGAGACAAGAAGAACTATTACATGGGGGAGAATATTGGGAAGGAAATTGTGGCGAAACTTTTAAATCTCCAAGGCTTAGAAGGTGTGATAAGATGGGGTGATATTTATAAGGGATGGAGAAGGGTGTTTTTAAGTATTATATTCATTAATTTATTATTTTGGATCAAGACTATAAATATTTTTGACTATTGTGACTATATATTGTAAATGTTTCATGTGAGTTTGAACTATTGGGTTATTACATTATAAAAGGATAAAAAATTTATGTATTTAGCTTATGATGTTAAATACCGCATTTTAAGATATTACACTATTTACAAAAATTAAACTATTTTAGAAAAATACCAAAAATTCACCCAGACCATTTTAAAAAATGTAGATTTTAAAAATTATACCCATCTTTTGAATATAATTTTCTAAATTTGAGAAATTTAATTTTTAAATAAAATCTCTATTTACTTGAAAAATACCAATTTTAATATTATGATCTATTTTCTAACCCCTTGAAAATCACTAATAATCTCATAAAATTATCATATTATTATAATAAAAATTGATATTATTTTATAAAACAATTTTATGAAAATAAATTTTATCATAAATAATTAATTATATTATAAAATTTATAGTAAATTAAATGCTTTTTTACAAAAAAAGAAACACATAATTTATCATTTTTTAAACATTTATTTAATTGTATCATTATATAAACATATCATATTCTCATTTTATAAGATACCTAAATATTATTTTACACCTAAATAGGTGAGGATTCTATTATAATAGTCGGGTTACTCTTCCTAACAGACAGATTACTATTTCAATGGCTAGGTTACTATTCTATCGGTCAGATTAATATTCTAGTGGTTAGATTTGTATCAGTCATATGAATTCCCTACTTTCTATAAATACCTCAGAATTCATTCATTATTAATTAAATTATATTTTCTCTCACGGTTATATATTTTCATTTTAAAAATGCATATTGTATTTCTAACGTCCTGCTTCATTTCTATAGTGTTGTTCATGAGTGAGATTATTCTGGAGGATCAAGTAGATCCATATTTTATTATTATATTCTTATCTAAGTTCTTATTTCTATACCATTTTAATACATTCAATTCTTATGTCCAATTTTAGCATATAAATTTAATTTTCAAATTATTATAATAAAATTGTTTTGGATTCATCATGTAGTGCATGTTATTTATATAATATAACTAAATTTGAAATAATTATTATAGGATAAATTCCATTTATAAAATTATAGGTTGTTACATATACCATAAACTTCCCTCATATTACTCCTTGAGATAAGATCTTTGTTCACAATATTAGATATGGTAGTTAGACGAAAGATGTTCATCTGAGATTAAATGGAATACCTGAGTTCGTACTCAAAAGTTCTCTCCCAAGATAGATCATCCATAGCCAGAGTGGGTAAAAAATGATCGAGCTCCATGAAATGGACTGATTAGTCCCTAAAAGACATGGTAACCTTATACATATGGATGGATTCCCTGTCTCAATTAGCTCTCAGCGTCTCTAGGAAAATGTAGTCATAGAAACTAGTATATAAGTACCTTCAAACCATGTCCTGGTGCTGAACTGCCTGAGTTAGGACATCCCAACATAGCTTGGAAAATCGAAGAAGCATGTAGGCTAAAAGATTCAACCTCATAGCTAGATATGTGTTCATATGATCAAATAACATATGGATATCCTCAATCTATATTTCATTGTCATGTGAAACACCTTCCTCTAAGAAAGTAGGAGGGTGCTGTTGTTGGAACACTCTCATCAACTCAGACATAAACAGTGAAATTTGTGGGACTCCCTCCATGGATTTTACTAGATGTTGGAACCCTCTCTATTATGAGAATTAGATCTCAGTTATGATATGATAAGCAACACTAATGGAGGTTCCACATGTGGCACTATAGTAGGTACCATAAGCGGTTCAAGTCCCACTACTTCAAGAGCATGGTTTTCACCACCTTCCAAATGCTGGACTCTAAGCCATTATGGATGCATATATCTATAATTCCAAGAACACAAATTATAACATGTTTAAAAAAAGATAAAAAAGATAGAAAACAATTGTAGGCTAATGTACACACCTCAAGGAATACACCATCTGAACTGCCCATTTCCAAGGTCAGATTATATGCTTATATTTCAAGTTTTTAATCATAAAGGACCAGTAACATGAGGTGTCAATTGCATGTTATAGAGGAAAAAACTCTTTATGTTTAAATTGGAATTCCCATTTAATGGTAACCAAATTTTCATATAATGGTTTAGTTACATGGATTACCATTCCCAATTTATATTGGAAAAACAATATAAATTGAAATTGGTAGTACATGTAACTACAACCAGGTAACATAAAATATTATGATCAAACAGATGTATATATTATGGTTTAGTTATGTGGATTCTTATTCCCAACTTAAAGAGGCTCACAACTTATAAATTATAATTAAAAATCTATTTAATAATAACCATCTAAACATCTCAGCTCATGTAACCTAAGATCTATAGCTTTAACCATGTCAAAATTTGTAAAATAAGGTTCCATCATATGGATATGTGATAAAACACCATTTAGGATAATGAATTTTACTTCCCTATATGAAACATTAGAATTACGTGTATATATATATATATATAACCAATGCAGAAACAATAGATAACACGAATTATAAGAAATGATATATGCATGTAATGGTATGTGAATGTTATATAAATACCTATATAACTATAATGATGCATTGAGTAATGCTCCATTTCTATATCATCTAAAGTGTATAAATCCTTAAAGCATAACATCATAATCATGTACATCACCCAATAGTGAAAATAGTATAACTATAACAAGGGCAATTCATAACAAAAATTCATATCCCCAGAAACTTAAAATTTCCTCCACATGTTGGTTAACTACTCCCAAGTAAAGCTTTTTACCAACTCCCAACACATCCCAATGTCATGTTTAACAAACCCAAATAGTATGACTAAGAAAAAATAAAAACCCCTCATACCACTTTATGATTCCCCGAGATCGGTGAACTCATAAGTAACCAAACCTGAGGTCCACATGGCCTCAATCATGCCTCCCTATATGCCAAAGGATGTAAAATATAAATTATGGTGTATGTTGGTATAGTTGAGAGACTATACACTCTTTATTATAGTGTAATACAATGTGACAAAGAAACAAAAGTTAAATATTAGAAGAATAATAAAATAATAGAATAATAAAATACATCTAGATGATAATAAAAACTGACATAAAATAGTATATAATATCACATACATATCATTTCATGAATAAAAAATAGTTCAGACATACAAATGTACGTGTTTCCAAAAAATAAAAAAACCTAAATGTTTTAAACTCTATGAGAATCCCAAGAACATGCTTAGTCCACTTATCCAAAGCACCCAATCTAGAATAAAATCAAGATTCCATATTTGGGTGCATCCATTTATCATTTATTGAATCTAAGTGGCATATTCGAGTACCAAGTAGTGACCAAAATAGGGTGTGAGTATAACAGAGTAGGTCGCCACCAATGGTGTCTAAGATGGATGAATCTGAGTATATAACCTTTTAATATGGATCGACACCCAAGGTACATAGCCATGGAATCCATGTATAATTACCATAAGGAATTCAAAAAGACTCTTGGTATTCATTACATTGAAATTCAGGCAACCTCACAATGACCAACCATGATGTTTGGCCATTTTGGGTTTGAGTGTAGCCCAAGGGGTGATCCATTGTAATTATACTCCTAAGGTTTTATAATTGAATCAGGGAAACTATCCTTGTTATTTGGGTAAACTCTATTGGAATCCAAGGGGATAAACTAAGGCATTCTTTTTTTGAAGACATTGAGCCGAACCTGGGGAGAACATCTTAAGAATTATAGATTTTCTAGTGAGGTGAGGATGAATTTGTGATGTACGATTAAGGAATTTATCAAAGTAAGACAAGGTTGAAATTAGAGATGGGTGTACCTCTTGGAATTCACATCAATGAATCATTTGTAATCCAATTAGTTTGATCAAGGAATTATTGTTGAGGAATATAAGGCTTTCTCAAGGAATTTCATGCCTTTAACTATAATGACCTATCTTTTTACTACATAAATTTGAACATAATTCCATTAAAAAAATTATATTAATAAATTAAAAGTAATTTTTATGTTCTAGTTACTTGAAAATTAGGTATATATTACCAATAATATATAAGTAAAGCATTATAATGAATAGTATTTAATACCTTATGAGAGACTCCTTTATTATTCCATTATAGGTCACCTCAGTGCTAGTAATTTTATGGGGTCACACATTGAAGAAAGGGGGTAGCATAAATCCCAGTAAGGTAATTACAAATGGAAAAACTTAGCATGTGTCTATGAGGAATATTAATAAGACATGATCATATGATCATGATGCATATCATAATATAAATAACATTAATCACCACATGTAAATGTAGATATAACATAAAAATGAGATATTCATAAGCATATTACCAAGCTTTATCACTAGGGTGTCATAAATTATAATTACCAAGGTTATTCATAAAGTTATCAGAAAACATATCATATATAGAGATTATTTGTTTACCCAATGAATTTTTTCACTATTAGGGAACATATATCATAATAAAACATTTCATCATTTACTCATGGAAAATGAAGCATGAGTTTCGTATCAAATCATTTATGGCTCATCAAAATCATAAATTTTATCCCATAAAGGGACTAATTAATGTATTTATTGGATCAAAAAATAGGTTTATATATTGGCGAACATGCATAGAAAAGGAAGAAGTTTGGGATTTCACAAAATAAGAATTTCCCATGTAAAGAGAGAATTCAAGAAATGAATTCGGCAACCTGACGGTATAAAAAATCGATTATGAAGAAGGAATAATGATAGGTAAAAAAGGTCACCCATTATTAAAGAACTAATTTATTATGTAAGGGGAATTAAAAAATTTCATGACCAAGAATCTTTCTATACATTTAGAAAACACTAAAAATTGAGGTACTTGAATGAAAAAAAGAGAGGAAGATAATTCCCTCACCTTGAAGAGTTGCTTCCTAGAACATGAGAATAGAACCATGAAACCCAAAGGAAAACTTTTATAGACTATTTTGAAGGTAAAAATGAACATAACTTCATGGATTATGAATTTTTAGTAATGATAAAATATGTAATGTGTGGTATTTATATTTGAGGAGTGGTGGTTTTTAAAGGATTAAATATTAGTTATTTTATCATATAAGTCAAAAACTTGTGTGTAAATTGAATTAAAACCAATTTTATAACTAATTAATGAGCTATATAGGGTGGTTGGAAGTTCAAGGATGTCCAAAACTGAATATCTCCTTCAAAACCACCTAGTTAATACAAACACATCAAAAATTATTATTTTCTCAAAAATACACTTTTTTGTTCCAAAATGAAAATATAAATTGATAAATTAAAATTAAAATTTATAAAATTTATATTTATAATTATTAAATTTTATTTTTATAGAATAAAAAGTTTAATAAATTTTTGAATTATGTGGAAATTATAATGAATTCATAAATTTGCAGTGCTCATAAAATGATAATTTTCACCTTTTAACCAAAAAATCTATTTTGTCTAAAAATTAAAAATCCTTACCCTAGGGAAATATTGATGTGATTATTCCAAAAAAATTTATTTTATCCAAATAAATCTCTATTTAGGATAATGAAGTCTTTTAAATAAAAATAATTATTTTTTGAAATTTGTCAATTTTGTGGGAAAAAAATATTATGTCCATTATAAAAAGTACTTACGACTTTGTTAAATTATATTATCAGTTTAAAGGTTATTTATAATAATATTTAATGAAAATAAATTTTATTTAAATCTCAAAAATTTACGATAAATAACCTTTTTAATTGACTATTTTTATAGTCACTCAAGATAATACAATTTTTAATATATCATTAAATAGCTCCGTCAAACACTTAAATGCGTTTATGCAACAAACAATAATACTAATGCCCAAATACCTTATTAATGAAATATCTTAATTAAAAAAGGATATATAACCCAATAAATACAACATCACTTTAATACTTAATCATTTACTTCAATTTTACTATATCATCACCAAAATGAATATTGTATTGCTAACTCTCTATTTCTTTGATATAGTGTTGTTCATGGGTGTGATGACTATAGGGGATAGTGGAAACCCAATTTTTTATATATTATTTTATTTATTCTATGATATTCTTCCCATTATAATACAAGGTATCATATTGGGTATTTTTATATATTGAATTTATCATTCTAAAATAAATAAATGAAGTGATGTTGCGTTCTTATAAGTGTTTTCTATCCTTTTAATATTTTCAATTGTAAGTGTTAACCCCAACACATGATTTATAAAGTTATAATGAAATTTAATAGTCTTTATATGATCTTATATTTTAATACATAAAAATTTATATTGATAGGTAAGAGTTCATAAATAATATAGGAATGTTTTTTGTGGTCATTACATTCTCCCCCCTTAAAATAATTTTGTTCATAAAATTTCAACTCATATTCTCAGTTGAGAATAGATTTGGATACATCTATCTCATTGATTCCTATGGATCCCACATTTCTTCTTCATATTTATGGTTCTTCTATAGGACATTTAAAACGTGAGTTTTCTTTATCCATATAAATTTGACTCAATGTTCTATGATCTTTGATTATTACTCCTCTTAAGTGAGGTAATTTTCTAGTTGTACCACCTCTAAATTCATTACATGTGAGGGATCTTGTATGTACTTCCTTAGGAGTGATATGTTAAAGGAAACATAAAATTTTTCTATATTTGGTGGAAGTTTTATCTAATATATCATTGCTCATATTTTATTTAGGATCTCAAAGGGGAAAATGTATCTTGGTATACGATTTCCTTTTATTTCAAAGAGCATGAATATATTCCATGGTCATATATAGAAGAACACTTTATCTCCGACTTCAAACTACATATCTCATTGATTATTGTTAACTTAGATCTTCTATAGAATTTGAGTAGCCTTGATATGCTACTAAATGGTTTTGACTTTTTATACCATTTTATCAACCATTTAAGGTCCCAGGAATTTGTGTTCCCCAACCTCATCCTAACACATAGGTGTTTTTAATTTCTTCATATAAATGGATTTATATGGATCCATTTGGATTCTAGAGTGAAAACTATCAATAATTTAAGACTTGACTAGAGTAATATGTTAATCCCATCCCCCTTTTAAGTCCACCAAGCATTCCCTTAACCTGAATTCCAATTTTTTAAAGGTCCCTTCATATTGGAAATAAATTTGGGGGTGATATGATGTATTTAAATTTAATTCAATATTCAAATCATTTTGAAGGCTTCTAAAGAATTTAGGAGTGAAACTTGGATCACAATCAGAAATGATTGAAAGTGGTAACCCAGGAAGCCTCAACACTTAGTTTACATATATCATGGAAAGTTATTCAAGAGAAAAACATTCCTGAATAGTGATTAAGTTGACTATCATAGTGATTTGATCCACTGTAACCCATATCACATTTCTTCCCTTGGATGTATTTCAGATACTAGTGATGAAGTCTATGGTGATATTATCCCATTATCATGTGGGTATAGGAAATTTTTGCATCATCCCCTTGGACTTATGTAACTTTGCTTTAACCTTTTGACAAGCCAAGCACCTTGAGGTATACTTAGTGATCTCCTTCTTCATGTTTTCCCACCATATGTTTTGTCAAAGATCACAACACATCTTGGTACTTCAAAGATGGATGGAGAAAGATGAGCTATGTGTATTATCCAATAGATATTTCATTATATAGGGTGATTAAGAATGATAAAGTATAGATCCAAACTGAAGGAAACCATATTAATCTATGTGAAAATTATGAATATTACCCTTTTTACTGCTTTTGACATCTTCTAAATCTCTAAATTATCCCTTTTTTCCTCCTTTATCCTCTCTTAGATAGATAGTCGGGTAGTCATTTGGGAAAGGATGGATGTATTCCCTACCATTATGATTCCCAAATCCATCCTTTGCATATCCATTAATATAGGGTCTTTCTCAATCATCATCAAGTATAGAGTATCATATTCATTTTTTATATGAGCATCAACTAACTTATTCACCTTTCTAAGACAGTAGTGAATAGAGTTATAATTGTCCCAAATTATCCCTAACTATCTTTGTTGATGCATGCTCAGCTCCTTTCGTTGGGAATATTTAATTTAAAATTTTCTTGTATATGTATATATTACACTTCTCCCCAAAAAACATAGTGTTTCTATATCTCTAATGCGAATATAACTATATATAACTATTTATCATGGGTTATATAAACCTGTTCATTAGACTTTAACTATTGTGATGCATAAAAAATCACTTTTTAATTTTTCATGAGTACACATCCAAGTCATTTTATGGATGTATCTCTAAAAATGAAAAATCATTCCCTATTAGAGGTTAAAGTGATCACAGCTTCACTAATCTACCTCTTATTCAGTTCGTGAACACTTTCTCACACTCCTTTATCTAGATAAAATTAACTCCATTTTTGTTAACATAGTTAGTGGATTAGAAAGTCGTGAACGGTTTTGCACAAATTTTATACAGTATCTTGGTAGACCAAAAAACTATAAATATTAGTTATAGTGGTAAGATGATGAAAATCCACTATGGCATTTGTCTTTTTTGGATCAATTGATATTTCTTTATAGGTTACAATGTTCCCCTATAAGTCAACTTGTAACTAAAAATTTCATTTTGTAAATTTAATAGACAACTTAAAATTCCTCAGAGTTATTAATTCAACCCTTAGATGATCTTTAGACTCCTAGAGGATTTTATAATATATCAAACTATTTTCAATAAATAACATAATTAATTCATCAAGGTTGATCTAAAAGTCTCTATTCATCAAATATATAAAAATGATATTACCATTAGCCAGGCTTAAGTGAATACCAATAAAATTGTAATAGACATATCTTGTTCAGAGGATAGTTTATGGGATATCTTCTTTCTTCTCCATTAATTTATGATACCAATATTGTAGATCGATCCAATAGAATAATTGATTTTTAATAATCTATTTGAACAAATCATCAATACTTGGAAGAGGATAATTTTTTTTCATCATGATCCCATTAATTTCTTTAAAATCAAAGAAT
Organism: Viscum album; assembly: GCA_963277665.1. Lineage (NCBI taxonomy): Eukaryota > Viridiplantae > Streptophyta > Magnoliopsida > Santalales > Viscaceae > Viscum > Viscum album. Next base: position 1,704,544,010 of record OY728129.1, on the reverse strand, counting down.
TGTTGCATTGATCTATCCTTATTCTTTAAAAATATATAATTTCTCCCCAAGGAGACATACTTAGTCAAACAAAACCATTATCCAAAATATCTTATGGTTGTTTCTTAATTCCTCTAGCACTATGTATACCATTATATATGAGGTCTTCAGTATTGGCTTAGAACCATGTATGATTTCAATTGAAAACTCTACCGCTCTTTTTGTCAAAGGTCCCAATAACTCTTCAGGAAATAAATTATTGTATTACTAGAAAATAGGTATGTCTCATATATTTAAAATTTCCCTTTATTATTTTTCTTCCCCAATAATTTCCATAAATATGGAAATAGAAGGAGGTTCATGGAAATACTTTGGTTGGGAAATATATCATTTGAAGATGAATAGAGGTTTTCTATTCAAGACATGGGAAATATTCCTACTACTATAGATGATCTTGGAAATATATTTTTACAACCAATCCATCCCAATTATTATGTCAAATTCCACCATTGGTATGATCGCCACATTTGTAGAGATATTATAGGGGGACCCCTATATATCATCGATTTTATAACAGTTCCTCCAAGAGTTACAATATATAACTCTACCACTTGTATTTCAGGGTTTAAAATGATGTTATTTGAAAAATTGAAAGAAATAAAATAATGCATACAATAAGAATAAAATAATTCACTAAATATATTTGAGTGTATGATGAGTATACCTGTCATAAGATCATTTGGATCCTTCACCTCAGCTATCATAATTGACAAAGAATGACCTTTCCCCTTTTTCCAATTTTGGGGTTGATAGTGGTTTCTCTCCATTATCTTTTAATTTGGACATTGATTTTTAAAATTCCCAAGTTCCCTACTCTTTATGTGGTGTATATCAGGTTATTTTTTAAACTTCTTCCCTTTTTCATTGGCATTTAGATGTTGAGGCTTTACACCCCATGATAGTTTTAATCTATATTTCTATATTTTCCATACTTATAGAACTTTCCACTTTTGAATTTTTTTTCAAATTCTTATTCTCACATTTTTTTCACATGGTATATTAAACATTATTCCCATCTGGATTTTTGATAAAATTTTGTTACACCCTCCTCTTCATGTCATTCTTCCCATTATTCTATTAGGAATCTGCAAATAATATTCAAACCTTGAGAGCACATATTATTATCTATTAGTAACTCCAAAATTATCAGATTTAGAAATATTTCCATATATGGAGTCTCAGTCTGCTAAATAATCAATATATCTTCCCATCAGGATCAATAAATGAGCTTAAAGCACATCGTGTAGGCCTTGTAAAGTTTATATCATAATTCCCAATTGATTTATCTTCTCTTTGCTTCAAGTCAAGGAACCCCTCTCTATTGTTATTACGAGGGTATGAAGAAAATAATCATTTAAAAATGCCTTTTTGAATACTTCCCATTCCATGGATTCAACCTCATCACTTTTCATTATGTTCTTCATTAGTGTCCTCCCCTGAACAACTTCTACCTCTAAGATATATACCGACCATTTTACATTCTCTTTCTTAGAACAATGTAATACCAAAAATATATTTTTTATTGTTTTAATCCATCATTTTATTGATCAATGGATTAGTGGTTCCACTAAAAAATGGTGGTTATTTATGCGTGAAAGATTCAAATATTGGTTATTCCATCATCGGTGAAGATGAACACTAAAAATTGTTTTGTTTGTTATTTATAACCTGATTTAACTGATTCATCATCATCATAATGAAGTTTTCAACTCTAGTTCTCTCCAAAATGTGAAGACCGTCATTGCACTATCTGTTGCGTATATTGTTTATTTAAGTCCTTATATTTCCTATATTTTTTTTCTAAAAAGAGAAAACCTATGTGAGATATTTGTTACTATAGGGAATATTATAGAAAAAATTATAAAGGAAATATTATTACTAACATTTTATAATATCATTCTTCTGGGATGATATTCTTAAATATTAATATAAACTATACATTATCTATTAGTCCTTCAAAATGGTTTGTAAAAGAATGTGACTAACCAAAGAATATCCCACAGGTGTGTCAAATGAGGTGTGGATCAAGGACCATTTTCATGTACCAATGTATGATTGAGTCCATATGAATGTGATATTATCAGGGATATTACTGCTAGGTACAACTATTCTAGATCCACATCCACTTGTAGTATCCAAACAAGGATGTATTTTTTGGGAAACCACTTAATTAAAACATCAAATAAATATCATGGTGTTTTAATTTATTAAAAATTAACCATAGTGTTTTTACTAATATTTTATAATCCTAATTTCCACAAATAACTAAACCTAAACTTTGATACCAATTATAATGACCCTTCTTTTTAATACATAACTTTTTACATAATTCCTTAACAAAAATTACATTAATAACTTTGAAGGACCTTCTGGGGTATTGTGTCTTTGAATTTGGTATATATTGAATAAATTTAATAAGTAAAACATAATCATGAAAATTATATAATCCAGTATTAAATACTTGTTTATTCATCCATCCTAGTTTACCCCACTACAAGTAATTTCTGGGGGACATACATCAATGAAAGGGGTGAGCATAAAGCCTAGTAATGGAATTAAAAAAGGAGATACCTAGCATGTGACTGTGAGGTATATCAATAAAAAATGATCATATAAACATTAATCTTATCATAATAGAAATAACATGAAACATAACATGTAAATATCGCTACAATATAAAAATGAGAGATTCATTTTTATATCACTAAGGTCTATCACCAGGGTGTCATAAATAATAATTACCAAGGTTATTCACCAAGGTATCATAAAGCATGTTATCTCTATAGATTAATTCCTTGCATTATGAATTGGTGTGATATTATGGAACACCCTTCATCTGTTTTAGTTCATGTGAGCCTCGTATACATATTAAAACATTTCATCAATGACCCAAGGAAAATAAAGCACCATTTTTGTACAAAAGCATTGAAGACTTCATAATTCCTTCACTTTTATCCTAGAAAAATGTTAATGTGGGATAAATAATGGTAAATCCATGATAAAAATAGTTTTACATCTTTGGGAACACCCATTGAAAAGGAATAGGTTTGGTTATTCATAAAATAATAATGTCTAATATAAAGAGATAATTCATGAAATGAACTTGGCAACATGATGATATACAATTTGGGTTAAGAAGAGGACATAATTAGAGGAAAAAAGGTCTAAAATTGTTAAAAAAATATTTTTACAATAATGTTATGAATAAAGGTGTATAAAAAATAAAGTATATGGATATTTACAATGAACTAAAAAAGGAGGCAGTTGAACGAAAAAGGAGAGGATAATTCCCTAACCTTGATGAATTGATTCCTAAAATTTGAGGATGGGACCTTGGAACCTTAAAGAAACCTTGGAAGTACTATTTTGGAGGTAAAATTAACAGAACATTATAGATTGTGAATTTTGAGTGGATATGAAATAGGGAAGGGGTAGTATTTATACTTGACAAGGGGTGGTTTTTAAAGGATTAAATGTTTACAATTTTATCAAATAAGCCAAATACTTGTGGGTAAATTGAATTGGGACCAATTTTCTAGATAATTAATGAGTTTCATAGGGTGTTTGGATTTTAAAGTCCTAATTAAACCTAATCTCACATTCCAAACCACCAAATTAATCCACACACACTAAAGATATTTTTTATCTCAAAAATCCTCTTTTTTTGTTCCAAAATTAAAATTATAAAATTATAAATTTAAATTAATATTTTAAAATTATATTTTGATTTAGTAAAATGTTTCATAAATTTTTAAATCATGTTGACATTATAATGATGATTTAATTTTTGAATTCTCACAATGAGGCAATTTTCACTATTTCACGAAAAACATTATTTTGTCATAAAATCCCTAAAAAAATACCCTAAGATAATTTCAATGTTATGAGTCGAAAAAATAAATTTATTTTATAAAAAAAAATATCAAAATATGATATTTTAAAATTTGAAATAAAAAACCTTATTTATTGAAATTTGGAAATTTTATAGAAAAATTTGAATTCTAACTATTATAAATATTACTTATGACTTTGTTAAAATATATTATCATTTAAAAGGTGTTTTACAATATTATTTGATCATTTTTTTTAATTTATACATTTAATATAAAACAAAATTTTAAAATAATAATTTTATAGACTCTAAAGATGGTTCATTTTTTATTATATCAATAAATAATTATGAAGATCACTTAAATGTGTTTACATAACCAACAATAATACTAATACACAAGTAACTTATTAATCAAATTCATTAATGTTGAAATTCCATATCACCCTTTAAATACACCACCACTTTTTTACTTCAGTATTCACTTTGATTTTACTCTATCATCACCAAAATAAATAATGTATTACTAAAACTCTATTTCTTTTCTATAATGTTGTCTGTTTCTAGTAAGTGTTTTCTATCCATTCATTATTCTTGATTGTAAATGATCATCTCAATAAACGATTTATGAAAATAACAAGAAATTTAAAATCATTTCTATGAGATTCTATTATAGAACATAAAAAAGCGTTAGTGAGAGGTTACAATTCCATTACTAAAAGTGTAAAAAAAAATTCAGGATGTTACACTAATCATATTCTCAAGAACTATAACAATAGCCATAAATATATTTATTAATCTATCATAGGTCCATGTGAAGTGTTAATACCATTATAAAATTTAATTAATTTAATTTATAAATTCCTCTTATAAGGGATAAGTGAACACACCATATGTGGTGGTTCGATGACTTAGGAAAGGAAAGGTTGTCATGTGAATATAACCAAACACACCCAAATGTGTGGTTAAAAACGAGTCTATCAACTTCTATAGGTTTCAAGGGATTTCATGAAGTATTTGTACCAACTTCTAGGTAAATAAATAATGTATTTTAAAATTTTAGTGGATTTTTTTGGAAATTATCAAATGCAGAACAATGATAGAAGTAATAAACATCAATACTTTTATCAAAAAAGATAAAACCACATAGCTAAGAATATTATAAAAATATTATTATAGTATGAGCCTAATATTTGGGATAGAATGGGAGTAATAAAAAGAATAGGAAGAATACATGAAAATATGATATATTAGATCATATAGAGATAACACTAATAATTGTGAATAAAATTGAGAAAATAAGGAAGAGAATTCCTAGTCTCACTAAGGTTGAACCAATGAAAAAATGGTGAAAGATTCAAAGGTTTTATGAGGGAGATATACCAAAAACATGAATATGGGAGAATGTTGTAGGACCTTGGGTCACCATAGGAGGGGATGGGTGAATTAGGGTGTCAAAAGTTTCTTTTAATGTACCAGATATTGTTCCCACATTTATTAGAACCTATAAAACTTGTATGACAGATTCATGTAGTTATTTAACATTAACATGAAGATATAAAACACAATAGTTTTACTTGGTTCTCCAATAAGGTCTAGTCCATGGATCATACCTTGAAAGTGTGTCAGTCATACAAAAATTTACTAATCTTTATTAGTTTTGGAATAAAAAGTTCAAACACTATAACTCTATGCCAGGAACACTACCTTTATCATACTTTTAGGGGTATCACACTACCTCCCTCAGATCACTTCCATCAACTCCCCTAAAATCACTAACTTGGTAGAAGTGTTACTCAGTTTAATGGCCTGAAGGTCACCTTAGTATATCATAATTTATGTCTTTGTACCTGAATAGGAAGAGAGTCTACTTCCATAAATGTCCTAAGTTGATGCACTTAAAATAACTTTTCACATAAAAAATACTTTCAACACTACTATTCGCAAAGCTCCTAACCTTCATGTAACCACCTTTATGTTTCCATTAAATAATAATATTCATGATCCCGTACACTTTTGTGAAGCACCATTCCATTTTTAATAAATTAGTACTCATGAAGCTCTTAGCCTTCAAAAAACACACAAACTTCACAGAATATACTCAGTCTTCACAGAAATTCCTTTTTCTGATATTCCTTAGCATCAATTAGTTCATATTCATTCCTTTTGAGAGCTTAAGCTCTTGAAGGGTTCTTGATTCATAAATATTTCCTTATTAGGTATATCTTAATCCAATCAAAGAAAATTATACTTTTATCTAATTCTCCTTGTTTCAAATGATGTGGGGGTAACTACTTATTTATAGCCCTAGCCTTTCAAAATGATTCCATGTTCCAAGCATATTTTTCATGAACATCCAAATTCATGTTCATGATTCTCCTTCATTCATGAACCCCGTAGTGAAAAATAACATGTTTATGAACATTCTCATGGTTATGTAGATTTACTTTCATTCCATCATTCATTTTCAAATATTCTCAAAGTCATAAAGATTTACTATCATCTCATCACATTGTTCACGATTCTCCACATCTTCATGAATCTCAACCTTCGTGAAACCCAGTTTTTACAAAACTCATATCTTTACAATAATTAAGATCATACGATCCCATAAAAACACATTTCAAAAAGCTTTCTCCTTCCTCCAAATTTTTAGCTGAAATATTTTGAAAACACTAGGAAATGGTTTCACCTACAACATTATTGACAACTTATATTGTTGGATCGCTTGCATTGTATTCTCCATGATCAACCCACTGTGGATTGAATAATAACCTATACTCCATTTTCAACTATGAAAGGACTTGGTTCTAACAATATCAACCTTTGGGTTTGTTGGAATCCTTTAGGATATATTGAATAAATAACGAACCTAGAAAAAAAACATAAAAGGAAATAAAAAACTCATCCAACACTTTATGTCTACATGATAAAATATTGGTATAGAAACTAAGAGGGGAAGCATGAATTGGGTCTCATGTTTTGAAACAATTATGTTTATCCAAGATAAGCTCTAATAAATAATAAATTTTTACTTATAACACCTGATTTACATCTTATCACAGAATAATTTCATTGTTTTTCAAAAACCTGTTACCAAAAAACCTTTATAACATTAAATTTATCTATTCTCCCCCATTGGAAATAAACCTAAAGAACCTATACATGTACTTTTAGAGCACAAAAAAACTCCCCCTAGACCATATCTCCCACATAAACCTACATCACTTCCGCAAACAGATTAAAATAGGTAACAGAAATTGGGAGAGGGGAAAATTGTAACCTCCTCATGCACTAGGAGGTGGATGAACACTTAGTTTCAATTGATGTTTCTTGAACACATGTGCTACTAATGGATTTGTCAAAATGTTATCAATTTGGTCATCAATCCCAACATGCTTCAGTTTAACCACAAATTGTTAAAAAATTTCCTTGATTAAGTGACATATTATCTCAATATGTTTTGAATTAGAGTGTTGAACTATATTATTCATAATATTCATCATGATCTTGTTGTCACATTGAATCACCATAGGTTTTTTCACCTTATCACCAATATCAGTTAGTTTTTTCGTCATCCAAAATAGATATGTGAAAGAATTTATAGAAGATATATACCATACTTCATCCATAAGAATAGAATTAATTTCTTGTTTATTACTCAACCATCCCACACATTAGTTCCTATGAAGAAAGAAAAACCACATGTAAAATTTTAATCCTCCATATCTCCAACACAATAAGCATCATAAAATTCTAATAGTTCTATATCTCTTCCTACTGAAAAATATATGAAAAAAAATTAATGTACATTGAATATACCTTATGATTCATTTAACTACTTATAAATTCCTTTCCTACAGATTACTTTGAAATTGGTCCACTAATAATGTTTCAAATATGATATCTATCCATTTTGTGGTCAAGTATAATAAGCTTCCAATGATTCTACATTATAGGGTGGGATCCACATATGTCTCATCCATGTGATTCCCAAGTCTTGTCCCAACCTTAGTCAGAGTCGAAATCGGTTTGGAGTCATGAATGTTGAATTTATTCAGAAGCTCTCTTGTGTATTTTTTATATGAAATAATTATTTAATACATCTTTTGAATCACCTAATTCCCCAAGATGTATATGAATTCTCCAATATTGGAAATTTCAAAATATGTTTTCATGTGATTGGAAAATTTTTCCACTAATCCCTTCCAAATTATGAAAATAATAATATCATACACATATAGAAGAACCATAAATATAACTTTTTAGAATTATTTACATATTTATTATTGTTGAAACATCCTATTTTACAATCAAGATTCATTAGATATGTATCTATTCAAGAATACCATGCTCTTGGTTCCGGCTTCAGACCATAGAGATTCTTATTTAATATGCAAGCCTTAGTCTCATCATTTCCAAGTATAAATACCATTTATTGTTAAATGTAAACTTCTTAATCAGGAATTCCATTTAAGAATTATATTTTGACATCCATATGATAAAATTTGTATCCTCTTTGAATTTACATAGAAAGGGAAATCCTATATGACTCTAGTCTAACTACTGGAGAAATTTTTTCTCCAACATGAATTCCTTCAATCTATATATAGCTTTTAGATACTAATAATGCCTTGTTTTTTATCACATATCTTTGGTCGTAAATTTCATTTAAAGATACCCTTTGTTTCAATCACATTATGATTTTTAGGTCTCTTAACAAGATCCCATGTCCGGTTATTATTAATATGGTCATGTTCTTCATTCATGGCACAAACCCATGATTCAAACTTTTCTACTTCTTAAAACAAGGTTGGTTCCACAATTTATAGGATGAAAAAACATGCTTTATTTATTATTATCCTTGTATGTGTGGGTGTAGTTCAATCCACAATGATGTTGTATTGATCAATTTATTCTCTTCTATTTATCCTATAAGGTTCTGATGAGGTTTCTTTAGCCATGGTTTCCATTTTAGATTTATTTTATGAATCATAATTGTTTTTTGAGTCTTGAATGTTTTTCAAGCCTTCCACTAATTCTGTATTTCAATCTATCCCTTTTCCATTTTCATCTTCATCTTCTATAATATCAACATATAATCTTCATAAGGTATTTAGGGATTTATCTTAAATGATATTAACATCACTGGTTTCCACAATTCTTCATAGTATATTATTGAAACATTTTTAGGCGTTACTCTTAATTCAATATCCAGGAAATATTCCCCCATCTATATCATCACCATACTTTCCTTGATTTACTTCTTTATTTTAGATGAAACATATACTTACAAAAAGATGAAAACACAACAGAGAGGTATTAATTCCTTCCCATAACTCATATGTTGTCTTTGTTTCTCCCATAAAAATACTAGTTCTATTTTGATTATACACAACTATGAGGATAACCTCTTTCATGTAATGATGAGAAATTCAAGTCTCAATCAGTAGAGTTGTAGGCATATTGTCCACCTATTGATTTATATATTCTACAAATACATTTTTCTATGGGGTTGTCACTATATCTACCTCATAATTTATTCCATGTTTTTTGTGATTATTTTTAATTTTAATGGATTCATATTCTACTCCATTATTAGATCAAAGAATATTGATTGTGCGACAAGTTTCATTCTCAATTATTTGACGATAGCTTATCTTGAAATCAATAACTTGTTGTTTCCGCTATATAATCATTAAAAAATACATTATACTATAATAATCAATAAAGATAATTAATTAAATCTCTCTATATGTTCCATCCACAATTATTAGGCCACAAACATCTTGGTGGATAAGATCAAGTAGATTTGATACCCATTTGTTCTTCAGTCGATATGAACTCCCAACCATATTTCCTGGAATTCATGAATCAAATGTGTTTTCTCAATTAAGTTTCAAATTATAAATGTCAAAAAATACCTTAATATTATATATTTGTTCCATTCTGTGTTGGTTAATGTGGCCCAACCTCAAGTGCCTCAAGTTGTTTTCTTCTTTAAATGCTATGTAACAAGTGTTATCTTTACTATCTACCCGGTATAAATTTCCATATGTTTTGGATGATTTCTTGAGATAATTAACTTTTTTTATAATTATCCCATTTTGATTAAATGTCACTATCAATTACAATTCATAGAGTTGACTCACACTCGAAATATTGTGATGCAAACCATCTACATAAAGAAATTTAGTTTTTTCTTATCTCAGCATTTTCCAGTTTAGTACTCCCACTACCTTTGCTCTTTAAAGAACCATCATTTCCAAATATGATTGTTCTATTAAACATTTTTTTTAAATTATTCAAGAAATTTGAATTTTCTATCTTGTGAGATGAGAATATGCTGTCAAGAATCAAGTTTATATTGTTCTTTTAATCTTTGAGGGATATTTCTTAATGGATGGTTTTATCAATTTTCTTCTTTTCCTTCTATGAGACGCCTAATTGATTGAAGGAAAAGGAAACCATTCCAATATATCTTTAATATGAATGGTTTAATCATACTCATATTCTTATTTTGGTGGAGAATACCTATTTTCAAGTGAAAGTATTTTTGGTTGAAGGGTATTGAATTTGCACAATGATCTATAGTTATCTTTCCCAAATTTCCTTATCCATCAATGAATAATATTATGTCCATAGATAAAATAATTAAAAATATATCCATAGAAATTATTTAATAATTATGATGAAGGATATGGCCTTATTCTACTTTTTTCAATTCCAAGAACTTACCCATTTATATAGCTCCTTTATTATATAAACTAGGACATGGTAGGGCCTATAAAGCAAAAACAATTGACACTTCCTAATGGGAAAAATATTCTCACTTCCATTCCTACACATTTACCCTTTTCTTATAATGATTTTGAATGGAAATATTTTAGGTACACATGAGGATTATTTTTATCTCTCTTTTCTACTTTGTTCAAAGATTTATTTTTGGGACATAAGAAACCTTTGTGATATTTTCAACTTTCTTCTTACCTTTAATTTTCTTCATCCTATTTCCATCCTTTGATGTTTCTGAATCACATGTAATTCCAATTTTTCCCACACATATAGATATCTGATCATTAAAGGCCTTATCTACTCCTTCAAATCTACATTTATCCTATTCTAACAGATCTGCACATGAGAATCTTCCAAAGTGTAATTTAATCTTTATTTCCCATGATTTTGATTCAGTTTATTATTTACTCCTTAGAGTAACAACTTCTTCTTCATGTCCCTCAACTGTATAATATATATCCTAAAATCTGAATGTAATTTCATTGATCATTTTCCATACTCTTCAATCCTAATATTATGTTCTATAACTTCTTCCAAGCTTTCATGTTTGCTAAATTTTCTTCTTCCCATTATTCCAGTCAATCATTTTATGACTCAATCCAATCAACATACTCTGATGACTCATCTAGAATGACTTTCATATTTCTATTACTCTTTAATTGAATGTTAATCTCATCAATAACATCCTTAAGTCCCACATTAAGATCAAAAAAACCTATTGACTAATTATCTTTACCTTTTTAAGGTTCTACATTCACAAATACCACCATAATGGATTCTTGGGTTTCATATTTAAACTCTGGTTCTGTAACCTCTAAAAAGTAATTATCATATTGTTCTTCTTTATATATGAATCAATTTCTCTATAATTTATTTCTAGATTTAAAATATCCCTTTTGGGGGAACCTTTCTAAGGACTCTTCATAATTCTTACCTGAATTTATTTATCATCAATGTTACTTGATCACTAATAGTAAATTTTCCCAACTCTACCACATCAAAAATAGGCTAGAGGATGATTCCCATATGATATCCATTTTCCTCTCTTGAATTTCATGAGAAAAATAGAAAGAATTTCATATTATTTATTATAATCATTAAAACTATCTACAGAAATTCCATGTTTTTAAATAAATTTCAATTGCATTTCCTTTATTACTCATGTTCTTACATATTTTACTTTGACTCTCATCTCCTAAGACACCAGACAGCTTAGCTAATCATCAAGATAAAGTTTAGATAGATATAATTTCTCAAGGGATGGAACTTTTGGATTGTATAGGGGTAAAATATTTCTCAATATTTTCTTCATAATGTTAATATCAATAATTAATTCACCAATTTTCTATATTTACCCAACAAGATCAGTAATTTGGTTAAAAAAAATCTTCATTTTCATCATGATGCATTTTCAGATCATCAAACATATTGTAAAAAAATTGGAGTTTCATTTCCTTTATGTTGTAACCCCCTTTGTATATATTTACCAGTTTCTCCCACATGGTATTGGATGATATGAAACACATCACCTTTAAATAGATTTGATCAAATAGTGTTGTAGTACGGAAATTTTGTTCTTTTTCATCCATATAAATCATTTTACAATCTATTTCATTCATAGAACGTCTTAAGGCATCAGTGACATGAATCCCTTGAGATATGGAAAAAAGAACATCCTTCTATAGGGATCTCAAATGAGATATCATCATATTTTTTCAAATATGTATGTTACTTCCATAAAATAAGAAAAATTCCCTAAAAACCACAATATTATACATGAAAACTACAAATGAAAGATTAAACACAATCAACATGTAGGATCTGATACCTCATATAGGACAATAGGGAACCTAAGAGGGGAGGGGTGAATCAGGGTGTCAAATTTTTCTTTTAATGTTTCAGGTGTTGTTCCCCCATTGGTTAGAACCAATATAACTTATCTGATGGATTCATATATTTATTTAACATTCATATACAGAGTGGAAACACAACATTTTTACTTGGTTTATCACTATGGGATATTCCAACAAGAATACACCAAAAGTGTGCCAGCTATACAAAAATACACTAATCTTTACTAGTTATGGAATATATAAGTTTAGTAATATTCACTTTGTGATAGGCACACTACCATTACAATAAATTTATGGGTAGAACACTACCTCCCTTTGACCACTTCCTTTAATTCCCTCTATCTCACTATCGTAGGATAAATATTACTCAGTTTAATCACATAAAGGACACTTTAGTGTATTCGAATTTAAGTCTTTTTCCCTGACTATCATGAAACTATTATTACACCAAAGTTTTGAGATAATGCACTTGAATGTACTATTTACTTAAACCATATGTTAGACACTAATGTTTGCGATGATACCATCCCTCTCAAAATTCTATTTATGTTTCAAATAAATAATAAAATTCATGAACCCACACACTTTATTTTAGTTCCATTCCTTCACAAATAAGTCATTCTTCATGATGATCCTAGCCTTCAAGAATCCCACATCCTTCACGGAACACACCCAGTCTTTGAAAAAAATCCTTTTCTGATATTCCTTAGCATCAATCAGTTCATATCCATTCCTTTTGTGATGCTTAATCTCATGAAGGATTCCATATTTGTGAAGATTTATATATTAGGTAGACTATCACAAAATCAGATAAAGTTATCATATTCTCCAATTCCTTTCATGTGAAATGAAGTTGGGGTATCTGTATATTTATAAACTCGTCATTTTGCGAATATTAGAAGCTCCTAATAGATTTTTCATGAACATTGAAATTAATGTTCGCAAAGATCCTTAATTTTTGAATCCCCTGGTGAAAATTAACACCTTCATGAACATTCTCATAGTTCTGTAGATTTATCATCACACCATCACATATTAACGAAGCTTCTCATAGATGAAAATATTTACTGTCATACCATATATTTTTTTCATGATGCTTGTTTTTGATGCTTCACACCTTCACGAATCTCAACCATCATGAAACCTAGTCTTCATGAACCTCATTTCTTTACCATATTTGAGGATAGAAAATACCAAAAAAATAACATTTCGCAAAGATTTCTCCTTCCTCAAAATTTTGATCCCAAAAATATGGAAAACACTAGGAAATTAAACCACCTTCAACACTATATCCATCTTTTATTGTATGATCACTTTCCTTGTATACTCTTTGATCAACCTAGTGTGGATTGATAACAAACAAAAACTAGACTCTGTTTCTAACTGTGAAAGGTATTTTTCCAAAAAAGGTGGTATATAGAGGGTATTATATGTGAGAATGAAGGGAGGAAGAAGGTGGTTTATTATTAGGGTTAAAATGGGGATGTAAAGGTAATTTCCAGCACTTTTAATGGAGTACACAGTTTGACCACATGATTTTCCAAACTATGTGAAAACTAAATACACCTACTATCTAGGTAAAAACTACCTCAAAAGGTTATGGACATGTTTAGGAAAAACCATGTGAAAAATGTGTGAGGTGCTCTATAATAAATTGAAAATGTTACATGGTCTCTAATAACCTATAAATGTATTTTAACAAACCTTGATTCTCCCTTTTCCTATCTGCACAAATGAGGTTAATGGTTAGTGAAGTCCATGAAATAACCTTAAAACTCATCATGTTTCAGGAAAAACTAGAACTTCGAGCTCTAAACCAAGATTTAATAGTCCCAAAACCTCAGATACTCTCTTGGGAACTTCCATTAAGGTAAAACAAGACTTTTGGAATAATTCTAAAAGTGATCTATACATTTCTGAAAAATTGGGATTTTACACTTTGAAAGAACCATAACTTTTTTATTTTATAGTAAACCAATTTATATCATTAAATTTAATTAAAGTGATAATTTTAACTGCACATAATTTCTTATCATAAGAATAAACATTTCTCTAAAAAGAGGTTTTTATGAGGTACATGTGATGATGTTAAAATTGAGTTTTCTTACACATGTAAATTTTATTTGATAAAATGCAGTCCCTCAATAGAATCATTTGTTCTAAATTATTTAATAATGGAATTTTGTTTATTCATTAAATTTAAATTACTTAGGTAAAAATAAGATAACATTGAAAAACTAAAATGGTAAAACTGAGAATTATAAGAGAAACAAACATATATTAATGATTAAAACATTAGTGAAATTGAATGGTTAAAGGATTATCAACCTGATCTCATAATACAATACATTATTATAACTTTTAGAGGCTTATTGACATGTGAAACATTTGTTGGTTTATCTTAAGATATAATATTTAAAAAATGTCATTATCACCACCTAAAAAGGGGGCCTCTCACCTACCCTTCAATAACACTACCAAAAATAGGTTTCCACCTAAAACTATACCCATTATCTTTATTTTATATCCCTAATCCTTTTCTTTGAGTCTCTAGTCGTAATATATTGCCTTAAGACCTCCATTTCTAAGGATTCCTCAAAGGAAAATCCTAATTTCTCAATGTGAGTACTTTTTCCCTAACTTATTTTATTTTCTTCATTATCATCCAAATATAATAATCTAACTCCTATATAATTTCATTATCGTTGTTTTTATACTGAATAATAATATGTCTTGGGAATAAATATTAAACGCAATTTCCATTTTATATAAAGAAAAAATGTTATTCGAGCATTGTAAAGACTACCACCTCCATGAAGTGACGACTTCTGTTTTCTTTCACCACCACATCTCCTTGGTGATTACATGGGTGAAGTTGAAGAATTTAAATGAAATATATAATATAATTATTATTTTTAAAATAATATTCCACCTTATTTCCATTTTATCTTTGAGAAAAGAAAACATTAATCATGCATTGTGTAGACTATGGCCTCAATGATGTTACATATCACATTTTTTTATTTATTTATTATTTATTAATATCTCTATAAATATGATTCATCCCTAGGAAATTATCTAAATAAAATCATTATAATTATATAATAATGATATTATTCTAAAACAAACCTATTTTATAATCATAATCATCCATTAATTATGGCATGTTATTGTTTGGGTCGGTCAAACCACCTACTTGAACAATAATAAAAAATAATATCATGGATTAAAATGAGAACTTAATTACTGATATATATAACATAAATAATAAAATAAATGTTTTAATTTCATTCATTAAAGGTAAAAATAATATTAATCCCCTTAATTAAAATACCACTGTTTGTTTTTCTAAAATCACTTAAACATGATTATCGCCAATTCTATCTACAATAACCATAAAAAACTACCATAGAATGAAATTATAACATTATAAATAATTATAAAAAAATTAAATTACCTTGTTTTATCTTCGAATGATTAAATTTTTGATAAGAAAGAATAAAAACGTTGTTATATGAAACGATCTCAAAATGATCAGGATTACTCACGCCTGATATTAAAAATAATTAATAACCAACTAATATGAATGTATAGAATACTTATAAATTAATTTTATAAATGGTTGTAGATATGAATAAAGTTTCAGATTAGATGAAAAATATAGTTAGTTTTTTTATAAATGTACAGAACCTACTTTTAACAATACATATTCTAGTGACATTTTACTAGAATTAATTTTCTTTCATTACCAAAGATAATTTAGTTTTAGTTTCTTAAAGAATTAGTAAAAACTAACATACTTTACAAGTAGAAACTCCTATACAAAATCCATTTGTTTTCATAAAAAAATCATTAAAATAAAAAATGATTTACTTTCATGATAAATTTTTACAATTTTCCCATTAATATCATTATAATCCCTAATCTTCCTTAAATCATATGAAAAATTATTTAAAACTTGGGATGACCACAAAAATATCAGTAAGGGACATAAAAATAAGGAAAACAATTAGTCCAATTAAAAACATGAAAAATCAAATAATATTTACCTTTAACTTCATTGTTCTTTGAGTGTATGAAAAACAACATTTTCACATGAATAAAACACACACAATTTTGTCAACAAAATCCTTTAAAACCCATAACAACAATTCAAAACCCTTTTTCTATAACACAGAGCATCATTTTCATAAAACCATTTCAAAAGCATTTTAATTAGAATAAACATACAAACTACAGCCAATATAATCACTACCCAATTAATTGGAGATCTATAATGGGGATCACGCTTCATATAAGCTATACCAGGCTGACCTGTGAGCTATAATGGGACTCAACCCTTGGTATAATCTATATCGGGCTCACCCATGAGCTGTAATGGGGAAAAACATTAATAATTATAATCTATATCGGGATCAACCATGAAATATAATGGGGATCCACACATAAAATAGTATATAGTATCACATACATATCATTTCATGAATAAAAAATAGATCAGACATACAAATGTACGTGTTTCCAAAAAATAAAAAAAAACTAAAAGTGCTAAACTCTATGAGAATCCCAATAACATGCTTAGTCCACTTCTCCAAATCTCCAAATCTAGAATAAAATCAAGATTCCATATTTGGGTGCATCCCTTTATCATTTATTGAATCTAAGAGGCATATTCGGGTACTAAGTAGTGACCAAAATAGGGTGTGAGTATAACGGAGTAGGCCACCACCAATGGTGTATAAGATGGATGAATTTGAGTATATAAACTTTTAATATGGATCGACACCCAAGGAACATAGCCATGGAATGAATGTATAATAACCATAAATAATCCACAAAGACTCTTGGTATTCATGAAATTGAAATTCAAGCAACCTCACAATGACCAACCATGATGTTTGTCTATTTTGGGTTTGAGTATAGCCTAAGGGATGAACCATTGTAATTCTACTCCTAATGTTTTATAATTGAATCAGGGAAAACTATCCTTGTTATTTGGGTAAAATCTATTGGAATCCTAGGGGATAAACCAAGGCATTCTTTTTTTGAATACATTGATCCGAACCTGGGGAGAACATCTTAAGCATTATAGATTTTCTAGTGAGGGGAGGATGAATTTGTGATGTACGATTAAGGAATTCATCAAAGTAAGACAAGGTCGAAATCAAAGATGGGTTTACCTCTTGGAATTTACATCAATGAATCATTTGTAATCCAATTAGTTTGATCAAGGAATTATTTTTGAGGAATCTAAGGCTTTCTCAAGGAATTGCATGCCTTTAACTATAATGACCTATCTTTTTACTACATAAATTTTAAACTAATTCCATTAAAAAAATATATTAATAAATTAAAAGTAATTTTTAAGTTCTAATTACTTGAAAATTAGGTATATATTACCAATAATATATAAGTAAAACATTATAATGAATAGTATTTAATACCTTATGAGATACTCCTTTATTATTCCATTATAGGTCACCTCAGTTCTAGTAATTTTATGGGGTCACACATTGAAGAAAGGGGGTAGCATAAATCCCAGTAAGGTAATTAAAAATGGAAATACATAGCATGTGTCTAGGGGAATATTAATAAGACATGATCATATAAACATGATGCATATCATAATATAAAGAACATGAATCACCACATGGAAATGTGGATATAACATAAAAATGTAATATTCATATGCATATTACCAAGATTTATAACTAGGGTGTCCTAAATTATAATTACCTAGGTTATTCATAAATTTATCATAAAACATATCATATATAGAGATTATTTGTTTACCCAATGAATTTTTTCACTATTAGGTAACATATATCATAATAAAACATTTCATCATTTACTCATGGAAAATGAAGCACGAGTTTCGTATCAAATCATTTAAGGCTCATCAAAATCATAAATTTTATCCCATAAAGTGACTAATTAATGTATGTACTGGATCAAAAAATAGGTTTATATCTTGGTGAACATGTATATAAAAAGAAGAGGTTTGGGATTTCACAAAATAATAATTTCCCATATAAAGAGAGAATTCAATAAATGAATTCGGCAACCTGACAGTACAAAAAATCGATTATGAAGAAGGAATAATGATAGGTAAAAAAGGTCACCCATTATTAAAAAACTAATTTTTAAGTAAGGGGAAGTAAAAAATTTCATGACCAAGAATCTTTCTATACATTTAGAACACACTAAAAAATGAGGTACTTGAATGAAAAAGAGAGAGAAAGATAATTCCCTCACCTTGAAGAGTTGCTTCCTAGAACATGAGAATTGAACCATGAAACCCTAAGGAAAACTTTTATAGACTAATTTGAAGGTAAAAATGAACATAGATTCATGGATTATGAATTTTTAGTGAAGATAAAATATGTAATGTGTGGTATTTATATTTTAAGAGTGGTGGTTTTTAAAGGATTAAATATTAGTTATTTTACCATATAAGTCAAAAACTTGTGTGTAAAATGAATTAAAACCAATTTTATAATTAATTAATGAGCTATATAGGGTTTTTGGACGTCCAAGGATGTGGAAAACTGAATATCTCCTTCAAAACCACCTAGTTAGTACAAACACATCAAAAATTATTTTTTTCTCAAAAATCCACTTTTTTGTTCCAAAATGAAAATATAAATTGATAAATTAAAATTTATATTTATAAAATTTGTATTTATAATTGTTAAATATTATTTTTATAGAATAAAAAGTTTCATAAATTTTTGAATTATGTGGAAATTATAATGACGTCATAAATTTGCAGTGCTCATAAAACGATAATTTTCACCTTTTAACCAAAAAATCAATTTTGTCTAAAAATTGAAAATCCTTACCCTAAGGAAATTTTGATGTGATTAGTCCAAAAAAAAATTTATTTTATCAAAATAAATCTCTATTTATGATAATGAAGTCTTTTGAATAAAAATAATAATTTTTTGAAATTTGTCAATTTTGTGGAAAAAAAATATTATGTCCATTATAAAAAGTACTTATAACTTTGTTAAATTATATTATCAGTTTAAAGGTGATTTATAATAATATTTATTGAAAATAAATTTTATTTAAATCTCATAAATTTACCATAAATCATCTTTTTAATTGACTATTTTTATAGTCACTCAAAATAAGGAAATTTTTAATATATCATTAAATAGCTCTGTCAAACACTTAAATGCATCTATGAAACAAACAATAATACTTATGCCCAAATACCTTATTAATGAATTATCTTAATTAAAAAATATATATAACCCAATAAATACAACATTACTTTAATACTACATCATTTACTTCAATTTTACTATATCATCACCAAAATGAATATTGTGTTACTAACTCTCTATTTCTTTGATATAGTGTTGTTCATGGGTGTGATGCCTACATGGGATAGTGGAAACCCAAATTTTTATATATTATTTTATTTATTCTATGATATTCTTCCCATTATAATACTAGGTATTATATTGGGTATTTTTATATATTGAATTTAACATTCTAAAATAAGGAAATGAAGTGATGCTGGTTTCTTGTAAGTGTTTTCTATCCTTTTAATATTTTCGATTGTAAGAGTTAACCCCAACACATGATTTATAAAGTTATAATGAAATTTAATAGTATTTATATGATCTTATATTTTAATACATAAAAATATATATTGATAGGTAAGAGTTCCATTAATAATATAGGAATGTTTTTTTTTGGTTGTTACATTATCCCCCCTTAAAAGAATTTTTTTCATTAAATTTCAACTCATATTCTTAGTTGATAATAGATTTGGATACTTCTATCTCATTGATTCCTATGGATCCCACATTTCTTCTTCATATTTATGGTTCTTACATAGGACATTTAAAAGGTGAGTTTTCTTTATCCATATAAATTTGACTATATGGTCCCTGATCTTTTATTATTACTCCTCATAAGTGAGGTAATTTTCTAGTTATACCACCTCCAAATTCATTACATGAGAGGGATCTTGTATGTACTTCCTTAGGAGTGATATGTTAAAGGAAACATGAAATTTTTCTATATTTGGTGGAAGTTTTATCTAATATATCATTTCTTATATTTTATTTAGGATCTAAAAGGGGCCGATGTATCTTGGTATATGATTTCCTTTTATTTCAAAGGGCATGAAAATATTCCATGGCCATATATAGAGGAACAATTTATCTCCGACTTCAAACTACATATCTCATCGATTATTGTTAATTTAGATCTTCTATAGAATTTGAGTAGCCTTGATGTGCTACTAAATGGTTTTGACTTTTTATACCATTTTATCAACCATTTAAGGTCCTAGGAGTTTGTGTTTCCCAACGTCATCCTAACACATAGGTGTTTTTAATCTCTTCATATAAAGGGATTTATATGGATCCATTTGGATTATAGAGTGAAAACTATCAATGCATTAGGACTCAACTAGAGTAATATGTTAATCCCATCCCCCTTTTAAGTCCATCAAGCATTCCCTCAACATGAATTACAATTTTTTAAAGTTCCCTTCATATTGGAAATAAATTTGGGGGTGATGTGATGTAATTAAATTCAACTCAATATTAAAATCATTTTGAAGGCTTCTAAAGAATTTAAGAGTGAAACATGAATTACAATCAGAAATGATTTAAATTGGTAACCCAGGAAGCCTCAACACTTAGTATACATATATCATGGAAAGTTATTCAAGAGAAAAAACTTCCTGAATAATGATTAAGTGGACTATCATAGTGATTCGATCCACTGTAACCCAGATCACATTTCTTCCCTTAGATGTCTTTCAGATACAAGTGATGAAGTCCATGGTGATGTTATCCTATTATCATGTGGGTATAGGAAATGTTTGCATCATCCCCTTGGACTTATGTAACTTTGCTTTAACCTTTTGACAAGCCAAACACCTTGAGGTATACATAGTGATCTCCTTCATCATGATTTCCCACCATATGTTTTCTCAAAGATCACAACACGTCTTGGTACTTAGGAGATGGATGGAGAAATATAAGCTATGTGTATTATCTAATAGATATTTTATTATCTATGGTGATTAAGAAAGATAAACTCGAGATCCAAACTGAAGAAAACCATATTAATCTATGTGAAA
Source organism: Viscum album (assembly GCA_963277665.1). Lineage (NCBI taxonomy): Eukaryota > Viridiplantae > Streptophyta > Magnoliopsida > Santalales > Viscaceae > Viscum > Viscum album. The sequence continues at coordinate 1,704,522,385 of OY728129.1, read as the reverse complement.
ATCCTGAATATTACCCTTTTTTATCACTTTTGACATCTTCTAAATCTCTAAATTATCCCTTGGTTCCTCCTTTATCCTCTCTTGGATAGATAGTCGGGTAGTCATTTGGGAAAGGATGGATGTATTCCCTACTATTATGATTTCCAAATCCATCCTTTGCATATCCATTAATATAGGGTCTTTCTCAATCTTCATTAAGTATAGAGTATCATATTCATTTTTTATATGAGCATCAACTACCTTATTAACCTTTCCAAGATGGTAGTGAATAGAGTTATAATAGTCCCAGATTATCCCTAACCATCTTTGTTGATACATGCTCAGCTCCTTCGTTGGGAATATTTAATTTAAAATTTTATTGAACATGTATATATTACACTTCTCCCCAAAAACATAGTGTTTTTATATCTCTAATATGAATATAACTGTGTATAACTATTGATCATGGGTTAGATAAACCTGTTCATTAGAATTTAACTATTGTGATGTATAAAAAATCACTTTTTCATTTTTCATGAGTACACATCCAAGTCATTTTATGGATGTATCTCTAAAAATGAAAACTCCTTCCCCATTAGAGGTTAAAGTTATCACAGTTTCACTAATCTACCTCTTATTCACTTCGTGAACACTTTATCACACTCCTTTATCTAGATAAAATTAAATCCATTTTTGGTTAACATAGTTAGTGGATTAGAAAGTCGTGAAAGGTTTTTCAAAAATTTTATATAGTATCTTGGTAAACCAAAACATTTATAAATATTAGTTATAGTAGTAAGAGGATGAAAATACACTATGTCCTTTGTCTTTTTTGGATCAATTGAGATTTATTTATAGGTTATAAAGTTCCCCTATAAGTCAAATTGTAACTAAAAATTTCATTTTGTAAATTTACTAAACAACTTATAATTCCTCAGAGTTATTAATTAAACACTTATATGATCTTTAGACTCCTAGAGGATTTTAGAATATATCAAAATATTTTCAATAAATAACATAATGAATTCATCAAGGTTGATCTAAAAGACTCTATTCATCAAATCCCAAAAATTATAGGACCATTAGTCAGGCTTAAGGGAATACCAACAAAATTGTAATAGACATATCTTGTTCAGAGGATAGTTTATGGGATATCTTCTTTCTTCTCCATTAATTTATGATACCAATATTGTAAATCAATCCAATAGAATAATTGATTTATAAAAACTATTTGAACAAATCATCAATACTTGGAAGAGGATAATTTTTTTCCATCATGATCACATTAAGTTCTTTAAAATAAACAATTTTTTGCATTGATCTATCCTTCTTCTTTAAAAATATAGAATTTATCCCCAAGGAGACATACTTAGTCAAAAAAAAACATTATCCAAAAGATCTTATAGTTGTTTCCTTAATTCCTCTAGCACTATGTATACCATTATATATGAGGTCTTCAGTATTGTCTTAGAACCATGTATGATTTCAATTGAAACCTCTACCTCTCTTTTTGTCAAAGGTCCCAATAACTCTTCAAGAAATAAATTATTGTATTCCTAAAAAAATAGGTATGTCTCATATATTTAAAATTTCCCTTTCTTATTTTTCTTCCCCAATAATTTCTATAAATATGGAAATAGAAGGTGGTTCATAGAAAGACTTTGGTTGGGAAATATATCATTTGAATATGAATAGAGGTTTTCTATTCAAGACATGGGAAATATTCCTACTTCTATAGTTGATCTTGGAAATATATTTTGACAACCAATCCATCCCAATTATTATGTCAAATTCCACCATTGGTATGATCGCCACATTTGTAGAGATATTATAGTCATAAAAGATTATAGGGGGGGCCCTATATATCATCGATTCTATAATAGTTCCATTAAGAGTTACAATATATAACTCTATCACTAGTATTTCAGGGTTTAAAATGATGTTATTTGAAAAATTGAAAGAAATAAAATAATGAATGCAATAAGAATAAAATAATTCACTAAATATATTTGAGTGTATGATGATTATACCCACCATAAGATCATTTGGATCCTTCACCTCACCTATCATAATTGAAAAAACCTGACCTTTCCCCTTTGTCCAATTTTGGGGTTAATTGTGGTTTCTCTCCATTATCTTTTAATTTGGACATTGATTTTTAAAATTGCAAAGTTCCCTACACTTTATGTGGTGTATATCAAGTTATTTTTTAAACCTCTTCCCTTTTTCATTGGCATTTAGATGTTGAGGCTTTACAACCCATGATAGTTTTTATCTATATTTCAATATTTTCCATACTTATAGAACTTTCCACTTTTGAATTTGTTTTTCAAATTCCTATTCTCACATTTTTTTCACATGGTATGTTGAACATTATTCCCATCTGTCTTTTTGATAAAATTTTGTTACACCCTCCTCTTCATGTCATTCTTCCCATTATTCTATTAGCAATCTGCAAAAAATATTCAAACCTTCAGAGCACATATTATTATCTATTAGTAACTCCAAAATTATCAGATTTAGAAATATTTCCATAGATGGAGTCTCAGTATGCTAAATAATCGATATATCTTCCCATCAGGATCAATAAAAAAGCTTAAAGCACATCGTGTAGGCCTTGTAATGTTTATATCATAATTCCCAATTGATTTAACTTCACTTTGTTTCAAATCAAATAACCCCTCTATATTTTTATTATGAGGGTATGATGAAAATAATCATTTAAAAATACATTTTTGAAGTCTTCCCATTCCATGGCTTCAACCTCATCACTTTTCATTATGTTCTTCATTAGTGTCCTCCACTAAACGACTTCTACCTCTAAGATATATACCGACCATTTTACATTCTCTTTCTTAGAACAATGGAATACCAAAAATATATTTTTTATTGTATTAATCCATCATTTTATTGATCAATGGATTAGTGGTTCCACTAAAAAATGGTGGTTATTGATGTGTGAAAGATTCAACTATTGATTATTCCTTCATCAGTGAAGATGAACACTAAAAATGGTTTTGGTTGTTGTTTATAACCTTATTTAACTGATTCATCATCATGATCATGATGTTTTCAACTCTAGTTCTCTCCAAAATGTGAAGACCGTCGTCACACTGTCTGTTGCGTATATTGTTAATTTAAATCCTTCTATTTCCTAGAATTTTTTTTCTAAAAATAGAAAACCTATGTGAGATATTTGTTACTATAGGTAATATTATATAAAAAATTATAAAGGAAATATTATTACTAACATTCTATAATATCATTATTCTAGGATGATATTCTTAAATATTAATAAAAACAATACATTATCTATTAGTCCTTCAAACTGGTTTGTAAAAGAATATGACTAACCAAAGCATATCCCAAAGGAGTGTCAAATGAGTTGTGGATCAAGGACCATTTTCATGCACCAATTTATGATTGAGTCCATATCAATGTGATATTATCAGGGATATTACCGCTAGGCACAACTATTATAGAGCCACATCCACTTGTAGTATCCAAACAAGGATGTATTTTTTGGGAAACCACTTAATTAAAAGATCAAAAAATATCATGTTGTTTTCATTTATTAAAAATTACCCATAGTGTTTTTACTAATATTTTATAATCCTAATTTCCACAAATAACTAAACCTAAACTTTGATACCAATTATAATGACCCTTCTTTTTAATACATAACTTTTTGTGGAATTATTTAACAAAAATTACATTAATAACTTTGAAGGACTTTCTGAGGTATTGTGTCTTTGAATTTGGTATATATTGAATACATTTAATAAGTAAAACATAATCATGAAAATTATATAATCCATTATTAAAGACTTGTTTATTCATCCATCCTAGTTCACCCCACTACAATTAATTTCTGGGGGACATACATCAATGAAAGGGGTGATCATAAAGCCTAGTAATGGAATTAACAAAGGAGATACCTAGAATGTGACCATGAGGTATATCAATAATAAATGATCATATAAACATTAATATTATCATAATAGAAAGAACATGAAACATAACATGTAAATATCGCTACAATATAAAAATGAGACATTCATTTTCATATCACTGAGGTCTATCACCAGGGCTTTATAAATAATAATTACCAAGGTTATTCACCAAGGTATCGTAAAGCATGTTATATCTATAGATTAATTATTTACATTATGAATTGGTGTGATATTATGGAACACCCTTCATCTGTCTTAGTTCATGTGATCCTTATATACATATTAAAAAATTTCATCAATGAACCGAGGAAAATAAAGCACCATTTTTGTACAAAAGCATTGAAGACTTCGTAATTCCATCACTTTTATCCCAGAAAAATGTTAATGTGGGATAAATAATTGTAAATCCATGATAAAAATAGGTTTATATCTTTGGGAACACCCATTGAAAAGGAATAGGTTTGGTTATTTATAAAATAAGAATGTCCTATAAAAAGAGAGAATTCATGAAATAAACTGGGCAACATGATGATATACAATTTGGGTTAAGAAGAGGACATAATTAGAGGAAAAAAAGATCTAAAATTGTTAAAAAAATATTTATATAATAATGGTATGAATAAAAGTGTATAAAAAATAAATTATATGGATATTTACAATGCACTCAAAAAGATAGAAGTTGAATGAGAAAGGGGAGGAGAATTACCTAACCTTGATGAATTGATTCCTAAAACTTGAGGATGGAACCTTGGAACCTTAAAGAAACCTTGGAGGTACTATTTTTGAGGTAAAATGAACAGAACATTATGGATTGTAAATTTTGAGTGGATATAAAATAGGGAAGGGGTAGTATTTATACTTAACAAGGGGTGGTTTTTAAAGGATTAAATGTTTGAAATTTTATCACATACGCCAAATACTTGTGGGTAAATTGAATTGGGACCAATTATATAGATATTTAATGAGTTTCATGGGGTGTTTGGATTTTAAAGGCCTAATTAAACCTAATCTCACATTCCAAACCACCAAATTAATCCACACACACTAAAGATATTTTTTATCTCAAAAACCCACTTTTTTGTTCCAAAATTACAATTATAACATTATAAATTAAAATTAATATTTTAAAATTATATTTTTATTTAGTAAATTGTTTCATAAATTTTTAAATCATGTTGACATTATAATGATGTTTTAATTTTTCAATTCTCACAATGAGGCAATTTTCACTATTTCACGAAAAACATTATTTTGTCATAAAATCCCTAACAAAATACCCTAAGATGATTTCAATGTTATGAGTATAAAAACAAAATTTATTTTATAAAAATAATTATCAAAATATGATAATTTAAAATTTGAAATAAAAAACCTTACTTATTGAAATTTGGAAATTTTATAGAAAAATTTGAATTCTAACTGTCATAAATATTACTTATGACTTTGTTAAAATATATTATCATTTAAAAGGTGTTTTAAAATATTATTTGATCAAAATAATTTTTTTAAAATTTATACATTTACCATAATTTTTTTTAATATAATACTTTTATAGACTCTAAAGATGGTTCATTTTTTTATTATATCAACAAATAATTCTGAAGATCACTTAAATGTGTCTACATAACCAACAATAATACTAATAAAAAAGTAACTTATAAATAAAATGCATTAATGTTGAAAGTCCATATCACCCTTTAAATACACCAACACTTTTTTACTTCATCATTCACTTTGATTTTACTCTATCATCACTAAAATAAATAATGTATTACTAAAACTCTGTTTCTTTTCTATAATGTTGTTTGTTTCTTGTAAGTGTTTTCTATCCATTCACTATTCTTGATTGTAAATGATCATCTCAATACATGATGTATGAAAATAAAAAGAAATTTAAAATCATTTCTATGAGATTATATTATAGAACATAAAAATCATTAGGGAGAGGTTACAATTCCATTACTAAAAGTGTAAATGTTTTTCAGGCTGTTACATTAATCATATTCTCAAGAACTATAAAAATATCAATAAATATATTTATTAATCCATCATAGGTCCATGTGAATTATTCATACCATTATAAAATTTAATTAATTCAATTTAGAAATTCCATTTATAAGGGACAATTGAACACACCATATGTGGTGGTTCGATGACTTGGGAAAGGAAAAGTTGTCATGTGAATATAACCAAACACACCCAAAGGGGTGGTTAAAAATGAGTCCATAAACCTCTATAGGTGTCAAGGGATTTCATGAAGTATGTGTACCAACTTATAGGTAAATAAATAATGTATTTTAAAATTTTATGGGATTGTTTTGGAAATTCTAAAATGCGAAACAATGACAAAAGTAATAAACATCAATACTTTTATGGAAAACGATTAGACCACATAGCTAAGACTATTATAAAAATCCTATTATAGTATGAGCCCTGTATTTAGGATAGAATGGGAGGAATAAAAAGAATAGGAAGAATACATGAAAATAGGATATATATTAGAGCATATAGAGATAACACCAATAATTGTGAATAAGATTAAGAAAAGAAGGAAGCGCATTCCTAGTCTCACTAAGGTTGAAACAATGAGAAAAATGGTGAAAGAATCACAGTTTTATGAGGGAGATCTACCAAAAACCTGAAGATGGGAGAAATTTTTAGGACCTTGGGTCACCATAGGAGGGGATGGGTGAATTAGGGTGTCAAAATTTGATTTTAATGTACTAGATATTGTTCCCACATTTATTAGAACCTATAAAACTTTAATGACAGATTCATGTATTTATTTAACATTAACATGAAGATAAACAACACAATAGTTTTACTTGGTTCTCCAATAAGGTCTAGTCCATGGATCATACCTTGAAAGTGTGTCAGTCAAACAAAAATTTACTAATCTTTATTAGTTTTGGAATAAAAAGTTCAAACACTATAACTCTGTGCCAGGAACACTACCTTTATAATACTTTTAGGGGTATCACACTACCTCCCTCAGATCACTTCCATCAACTCCCCTAAAATCACTAACTTGGTAGAAGTGTTACTCAGTTTAATGGCTTGAAGGTCACTTTAGTATATCAGAATTTATGTCTTTGTACCTGAATAGGAAGAGAGTCTACTTTTATCAATGTCCTAAGTTGATGCACTTAAAAATAAATTTTCACATAAAAAATATTTTCAACACTACTATTCGCAAAGCTTCCATCATTCATGTAACCCCCTTTATGTTTAAATTAAATACTAAAATTCATGAGCCCATACACTTTTGTGAAGCTCCATTCCATTGTTAATAAATTAGTACTCATGAAGCTCCTAGCCTTCACGAAACACACAACCTTCACAAAATATACTCAGTCTTCATAGAACTTTGTTTTTCTGATATTCCTTAGCATCAATCAGTTCATATTCGTTCCTTTTGAGAGATTAAGATCTTCAAGGGTTCCTAATTCATAAAGATTTCTTTATTAGGTATATCTTAATCCAATCAAAGAAAATTATCCTTTTATCTAATTCTCTTAGATTCAAATTATGTGGGGGTAACTACCTATTTATATCCCGATCCTTTCAAAATGATTCCATGTTCTAAGCACATTTTACATGAACATCTAAATTCATTTTCATGATTCTCCTTCATTTATGAACCCCATAGTGAAAAATAACATGTTTATGAACATTCTCATGGTTATGTAGATTTAATTTCATTCCATCATTCATTTTCAAATATTCTCAAAGTCATAAAGATTTACTATCATCTCATCACATTGTTCACGATTCTCCACATCTTCATGAATCTCAACCTTTGTGAAACCCAGTTTTTACAAAACTCATATCTTTATAATAATTGAGATCATACGATCCTATAAAACCACATTTCACAAAGCTTTCTCCTTCCTCCAAATTTTTAGCTGAAATATTTTGAAAACACTAGGAAATGGTTCCACCTACAACATTATAGACATATTATATTATTGGATCGCTTGCATTGCATTCTCCATGATCAACCCACTGTGGATTGAATAATAAACTATACTCCATTTTCAACTGTGAAAGGACTTGTTTCTAACAATATCAACCTTTGGGTTTGTTGGAATCCTCTAAGATATATTCAATAAATAACCAACCTTGAAAAAAACCTAAAAAGAAATAAACAACTCATCCAACACTTTATGTCTACATGATAAAATATTGGTATAGAAAATAAGAGGGGAGGCATGAATTGTGTCTCATGTTTTGAAATAATTAAGTTTATCCAAGATAAGATCTAAGAAATAAGAAATTTTTACTTATAACAACTGATTTTCATCTTATCACAGAATAATTTCATTGTTTTTTAAAAACCTGCAACCAAAAAAACTTTATAATGTTATATTTATCCATTCCCTCCCATTGAAAATAAACCTAAAGAACCTATACCTGTACTTTTAGAGCAAAAAAAAAACTCCCTCTGGACCGTATCTCCCCCATAAACCTACATCACTTCCGAAAATAGATTAAAATAGGTAACACAAATTGGGAGATGGGAAAACTATAACCTCCTCATACACTGGGAGGTGGCTGAACACTTAGTTTCAACTGATGTTTCTTTGAACACATGTGATACTAATGTATTTGTCAAAATGTTATCCATTTGGTCATCAATTCCAACATGACTCATTTTAACCACAAATTGTTAACATTTTTCCTTGATTAAGTGACATCTTATCTCAATATGTTTTGAATTAAAGTGTTGAACTTGATTTTTCATAATATTCATCATGCTCTTGTTGTCACATTGAACCACTATAGGTTTTTCCACCTCATCACCAATATCAGTTAGTTTTTTCTTCATCCAAAATAGATAAGTGAAAGAATTTGTAGAAGATATATACTATACTTCATCCATACTAATAGAAATAATTTCTTGTTTATTACTCAACCATCCCACATATTGGTTCATATGAATAAAGAACCACCACATGTGAAATTTCAATCCTCCATATCTCCAACACAATAAGAATCATAAAATGCTAATAGTAATATATCTCTTCCTACTGAAAAATATATGAAAAAATTTAATGTACCTTGAATATACCTTATGATTCATTTAACTACTTATAAATTCCTTTCCTATAGATTAATTTGAATGTGGTCCACTAATAATGTTTCAAATACGATATCTATCCATGATGCGGTCAAGTATAATAAGCTTCCAATGATTCTAAATTATAGGGTGGGATCCACATATGTCTCATCCCTATGATTCCTAAGTTTTATCCCAACCTTAGTCAGAGTCGAAATCAGTTTGGAGTCATGAATGTTGAATTTATTCAGAAGCTCTCTTGTGTATTTTTTCTATGAAACAAATATTTAATACATCTTTTGAATCACCTAATTCCCTAATATGTATGTCAATTCTCTAATAGTGGAAATTTCAAAATACGTTTTCATGGGATTGGAAAAATATTCCACTAATTCCTTCCAAATTATGAAAATAATAATATCATACACATACATCAGAACCATAAATATAACCTTTTATAATTATTCACATATTTATTATTGTCAAAACATCCTCTTTTACAATCAAGATTCATTAGATATGCATCGATTCAAGAATACCATGCTCTTGGTTCCGGCTTCAGACCATAGAGATCCTTATTTAATATGAAAGCCTTAGTATCATCATTTACAATTATAAATCCCACTTATTGTTAAATGTAAACTTCTTAATCAAGAATTCCATTTAAGAATTATATTTTGACATCCATATAATAAACTTTGTATCCTCTTTGAATTTTCATGGAAAGGGAAATCCTATACGACTCTAGTCTTACTATTGGAGAAATTTTTTCTCCAACATCAATTCCTTCAATATATTTATAGCTTTTAGATACTAATCATGCCTTGTTTTTTATCACATATATATGATCGTAAATTTCGTTTAAAGATCCCCTTTGTTTCAATAACATTATGATTTTTAGGTATCTTAACGAGATCCCATGTCTGGTTATTATTAATATGTTCATGTTCTCAATTCATGTCATAAACCAATGATTCATCCTTTTCTACTTCTCAAAACAAGGTTGGTTCCACAATTTATAGGACGGAAAAACATGCTTCATTTCTTATTATCCTTGTATGTGTGGGTGTAGTTAAATCCACAATGATGTTGGACTGATCAATTTCTTCTCTTCTATTTCTTCTGTGAGGTTCTGATGAGGATTTTTAACCATGGTTTCCATTTCAGATTTATTTTATGAATCATAATTGTTTTGTGAGTCCTGAATGTTTTGCAAGCCTTCCACTAATTCTACATTTCAATATATCCCTTTTCCATTTTCATATTCATCTTCTATAATATCAATATATGAGCTCCACGAGGTATTTAGGGATTTATCTTAAATGATATTAACATCACTGGTTTCCACAATTCTTCCTAGTAGATTATTGAAACATTTTTAGGATTTACCCTTAATTCAATATCCATGGAATATTCCCTCATCTATATCATCACCATACTTTCCTTGATTTACTTCTTTATTTTAGATGAAACATTTACTTAAAATAAGATGAAAACACAAAAGATAGGTATTAATTCCTTCCCAAAACTCATATGGTGTCATTGTTTCTACCATAAAAATACCAGTTCGATTTTGATTATACACCACTACGTGGATAGCCTCTTTCATGTAATGATGAGAAATACAAGTCTTAATCAGTAGAGTTATAGGCATATTTTCCACTTATTGATTTATATATTCTACAAATACATTTTTTCTATGGGGTTATCACTATATCTACCTCATAATGTATTCCATGTTTTTTGAGGTTATTTTTAAATTTAATGGATTCATATTCTACTCCATTATCATATCATAGTATATTGATTGTGCGGCCGATTTCATTCTCAATTATTTGACGATAGCTTATCATGAAATCAAGAACTTGTTTCTTCTTATATATAATCATTACAAAATACATTACACTAGAATAATCAATAAATATAATGAATTACCTCTCTCCATATGTTCTAGCCACAATTATTAGGCCACATACATCTTGGTGGATAAGATCAAGTAGATTTGATACCCTTTTGTTCTTTGGCCGATATGAACTCCCAACCATATTTCCTGGAATTCATGAATCACATGTGTTTTCTCAATTAAGTTTCATATTGGAAATGTCAAAAAATACCTTAATATTATATATTTATTCCATTCTATGCTGGTTAATGTGGCCCAACCTCAGGTGTCGCAAGTTTTTTTCTTCTTAAAATTCTAAGTAACAAGTGTTATCTTTACTATCAACCTGTTATAAATTTTCATATGTTTTGGATGATTTCAAGAGATAATTACCTTTTTTATAGTGATCCCATTTTAATTAAATGTCACTATCAATTACAATTCATAGAGTTGAATCACACTCAAAATATTGTGATGCAAATCATCTACATAAAGAAATTTAGTTTTTTCTTATCTCATCATTTTCTAGTTTAGTACTCCCATTACATTTTCTCTTTAAAGAACCATCATTTCCAAATATGACTGTTCTATTAAACATTTTTTTTAAATTATTCAAGAAATTTTAATTTTCTATCATGTGAGATGAGAATATGTTTTCAAGAATCAAGTTGATATTGTTATTTTTATCTTTGAGGGATATTTCTTAAAGGCAAGTTTTCTCAATTTTCTTCTTTTCCTTCTATGAGATACCTAATTGATTGAAGTAAAAGGAAACCATTCCAATATATCTTAATTATGAATGGTTTAATCATACTCATATTCTTATTTTGGTGGAGAATACCTATTTTCAAGTGAAAGTATTTTTGGTTGAAGGGTATTGACTTTCCACAATGATCTATAGTTATCATTCCCAAATTTCCTCATCCACCAATGAATAAAATTATGTCTATAGATAAAACAATTAAAAATATATCCATAGAAATTATTTAATCATTATGATGAAAGATATGGCCTCATTATATTTTTTTCCAATTCCAAGAACTTCCCCATTTATATATCTCCTTTTCTATATAAACTAGGACATTGTAGGGCCTATAACGCAAAAAAAAATTGACACTTCTTAATGGGAAAAATATTCTCACTTCCATTCCTACACATGTACCATTTTCTAATAATGATCTTGAATGGAAATATTTTAGGTATACATGAGGATTATTTTTATCACTCTTTTATACTTTGTTCAATGATTTATTTTTGGGACATAAGAAACCTTTGGGATATTTTTAACTTTCTTCTTACCTTTAATTTTCTTCATCCTATTTCCATCCCTTGATGTTTCTAAATCACATGTAATTCCAATTTTTCCCACACATATAGATATCTGATCATTAAAGGCCATATCTACTCCTTCAAATCTACGTTTATCCTATTCTAATAGATCAGCACATGAGAATCTTACAAAGTGTAATTTATTCTTTCTTTCCCATGATTTTGATTTAGTATCTTATTTACTCCTTAAAGTAACAACTTATTCTTCATGTCCCTCAACTGTCTAATATATATCCTCAAATCTAAATGTAAATTCATTGATCATTTTCCATACTCTTCAATCCTAATATTATGTTCCATAACTTCTTCCAAGCTTTCATGTTTTCTAAATTTTCTTCTTCTCATTCTTCCAGTCAATCATTTTATGACTCAATATGATCAACATACTCAGATGACTCATCTAGACTGACTTTCATCTTTCTATTTCTCTTTCATTGAATGTAAATCTCACCAATAGAATCCTTAAGTCCCACATTGAGATCAAAAAAACATGTTGACTAATTATCTTTACCTTTTTAAGGTTCTACATTTTCAAATATCACCATCATGGATGCTTGAGTTTCATATTTAAACTCTGGTTCTGTAACCTCCAAAAAGTAATTATCATATTGTTCTTCTTTACATATGAATCTCTTTCTCTATAATTTATTTCCAGATTTAAATTATCCCTTTTGGGGGAACCTTTCTAATGACTATTCATTATTCTTACCAGAATTTCTTCATCATCAATGTTCCTTCAGCACTAATAGGAAATGTTCCCAACTCTACCACATCAAAAATAGGCTAGAGGATGATTTCCATACGATATACATTTTCTTCTCTTGAATTTCATTGAAAAAATATAAATAATTTCATCTTATTTATTATAATCATTAAAAATATCTATAGAAATCCCCTGTTTTTACATAAATTTCAATTCCATTTCCTTTATTACTCATGTTGTTGCATCTTTTACTTTGACTCTCATCTCCTAATCCACCAGAAAACTTAGCTGATCATCTAGATAAATTTTAGATAGATCTAATTACTCAAGGGATGACACTTTTTGATTGTACAGGGGTAAAATATTTCTCAATATTTTCTTCACAATGTTAATATCATTAATTAATTCACTAATTTTCTATATTCACCCAACAAGATCAGTAATTTAGATAAAAAACAATCTTCATTTTCATCATGATACATTTTCAGATCATCAAACATATTGTAAAAAAATTGGAGTTTGGTTTCCTTTATGTTGTAACCCCCTTTGTATATATTTACCAGTTTCTCCCACATGGTATTGGATGATGTGAAACACATCACCTTTAAATATATTTTATCAGATAGTGTTGTAGTACAGAAATTTTGTTCTTTTTCATCCATATAAATCATTTTATAATATATTTCATTCATAGAATGTCTTGAGTCATTAGTGACATGAATCCCTTGAGATATGGAAAAAATAACATCCTTCTATAGAGATCTCAAATGAGATATCATCATATTTTTTCCAATATGTATGTTCCTTCCATAAAATAAAGAAAAATCCCCTAACAACCACAATATTATACATGAAAACTACAAATGAAAGATTAAACACAATCAACATGCAGGATCTGATACCTCATATTGGACACTAGGGAACCCTAAGAGGGGAGGGGTGAATCAGGGTGTCAAATTTATCTTTTAAAGATTCAGATGTTGTTCCCACATTGGTTAGAACCAATATATCTTATCTGATGGATTCATATATTTATTTAACATTCATATACAGAGTGGAAACACAAAATTTTTACTTGGTTCATCACTAAGGGATATTCCAACAAGAATACACCAAAAGTGTGCCAGTCATACAAAAATACACTAATCATTACTAGTTGTGGAATATAGAAGTTCAGTAATATTCACTTTGTGATAGGCACAATACCATTACAATAAATTTATGGGTAGAACAATACCTCCATTTGACCACTTCCTTTAATTCCCTCTATCTCACTACCTTAGGATAAATCTTACGCAGTTTAATCACATGAAGGACACTTCAGTGTATTCGAATTTATGTCTTTTTCCCTGACTATCATGAAACTTTTCTTACACCAAAGTTTTGGGATGATTCACTTGAATGCACTATTTACTTAAACCATATGTTAGACACTAATGTTTGCGATGATCCCATTCCTCTCAAAATTCCATTTATGTTTCAAATAAATAATAAAATTCATGAACCCACACACTTTCTTTTAGTTCCATTCCTTCACAAATAAATCATTATTCATGATGCTCCTAGCCTTCATGAATCTCACAGCCTTCACGGAACACACCCAGTCTTTGAAAAACATCCTTTTTTGATATTCCTTAACATCAATCAGTTCATATCCATTCCTTTTATGATGCTTAATATCATGAAGGATTCCACATTTGTGAAGATTTATAGATTAGGTAGACCATCACAAAATCATATAAAGTTATCCTATTCTCTAATTCCTTTCATGTGAAATGAAGTTTGGGTATTTGTATATTTATAGGCTCGTCATTTTGCGAATATTAGAAGATTCTAATTGATTTTTCATGAACATTGAAATTAATGTTTGCAAAGCTCCTTAATTTTTGAATCCCCTAGTGAAAATTAACTCGTTCATGAACATTCTCATAGTTTTGTAGATTTATCATCACACCATAACATATTCGCGAAGCTTCTCATAGATGAAAATATTTACTGTCATACCATATTGTTTTTCATGATGCTTGTTTGTGATGCTTCACACCTTCACGAATCTCAACTATCATGAAACCTAGTCTTCAAGAAACTCATTTCTTGACCATATTTGAGGAGAGAAAATACCAAAAAATAACATTTCGCAAATATTTATCCTTCCTCAGAATTTTGATCCAAAAAATATGGAAATCACTAGGAAATTACACCACCTTCAACACTGTATCCATATTTTATTGTATGATCACTTTCCTTTTATACTCTTTGATCAACCTAGTGTTGATTGATAAAAAACACAAACTATACTCTGTTTCTAACTGTGAAAGGTATTTTTTTCCAAAAAAAGGAGGTCTATAGAGGGGCTTCTATGTGAGAATGAAGGGAGGAAGAAGGTGTTTTATTATTAGGGGTAAAATGGGGATGTAAAGGTAATTTATAGCACTTTTAATGGAGTACACGGTTTGACCACATGATTTTCCAAACTATGTGAAAACTAAATACACCTACTATCTAGGCCAAAACTACCTCAAAATGTTATGGACATGATTAGGCAAAACCATGTGAAAAATGTTTGAGGTGCTCTATAATAAATTGAAAATGTTACATGGTCTCTAAGAACCACTAAATGTATTTTAACAAACCTTGCTTCTACCTTTTCCTATCTGCACAACTAAGGTTCATGGTTAGTGAAGTCCATGAACTAAACTTAAAAGTCAACATGTTTCAGGAAAAACTAGAACTTCGAGCTCTGAACTAAGATTTAACACTCCCAAAACCTCAGCTACTCTCTTGGGAACTTCCATTAAGGTAAAACAAGACTTTTGGAATAATTCTAAAAGTGATCCATACAATTATGAAAAATTGGGATCTTATACTTTGAAATAACCATAATTTTTTTTTATTTTATAGTAAACCAATTTATACCATTAAATTCAATTAAGGTGATAATTCTAACTACACATAATTTCTTATCATAAGAATAAACATTTTTCTAAAAAGAGATTTTTATGAGGTACTTGTGATGATGTTAAAATTGAGTTTTCTTACACATGTAAATTTTATTTGATAAAATACAGTCCCTTAATAGAATCAGTTGTTCCAAATTATTTAATAATGGAATTTTGTTTATTCATTAAATTTAAATTACTTAGGTAAAAATAAGATAACATTGAAAAAACAAAATGGTAAAAGTAAAAATTATAAGAGAAACAAACATATATGAATGATTAAAGCATGAGTGAAATTGAATGGTTAAGTTATTATAAACCTGATCTCATAATCCAATACATTATTATAAATTTTAGAGGTTTATTAACATGTGAAACATTTGTTGGTTTATCTTAAGATATAATATTTAAAAAATGTCATTCTCACCACCTATAAAGGGGGCCTCTCACCTCCCCTTCAACAACACTACCAAAATTAGGTTTCCACATAAAACTATACCCATTATCTTTATTTTATACCCCTAATACTTTTCTTTGAGTCTCTAGTCATAATATATTGTCTTAAGACCTCCATTTCTAAGGATTCCTCAATGGGAAATCCTAATTTATCAATGTGAGTACTTTTTCCCTAACTTAGTTTCTTTTCTTCCTTATCATCAAAATATAATAATCTAACTCCTATATAATTTCAATATCATTATTTTTATACTGAATCATAATATGTCTTGGGAATAAATATTAAACACATTTTCCATTTTATATAATGAAAAAAAAAATTATTCGGGCATTGTAAAGACTACCACCTCCATGAAGTGACAACTTCTATTTTTTTCACCACCACATCTCCATGGTGATTATAAGGGTGAAGTTGAAGAATTTAAATAAAATATATAATATAATTATGATTTTAAAAATAATATTCCACCTTTTTTCCATCTTATCTTTGAGAAATGAAAATATTAATCATGCATTGTGTGGACTATGGCCTCAATGATGTCACGTATCACATTTTTTTCTTATTTATTTATTATTTATTAATATCTCTATAAATATTATTCATCCCTAGAAAATTATAAAAATAAAATCATTATAATTATATAATAATGATATAATTCCAAAACAAACCTCTTTTATAATCATAATAATCCATTAATTATGGCATGTTCTTGTTTGGGTCAGTCAAACCACCTACTTGAAAAATAATAAAAAATAATATCATGGATAAAAATGAGAACTTATTTACTGATATATATAACATAAATAATCAAATAAATGTTTTAATTTGGTTCATTAATGGTAAAAATAATATTAATCCCCTTAATTAAAATACCATTGTTCGTTTTTCTAAAATCACTGAAACATGTTGGTCTCCAATTCTATCTACAATAACCATAAAAAACTACCATATAATGAAATTATAACATTATAAATAACTATAAAAAATTAAATTACCTTGTATTATCTTCGAATGATTAACTTTTTGATAAGAAAGAATAAAAACACTATTATATGTTTTTGAGCTCAAAATGATCAAGATTACTCACGCCTGATATTGAAAATAATTAATAACCAACTAATATGAATGTATAGAATACTTATAAATTAATTTTATAAATGTTTGTATATATGAATAAAGTTTCAAAATAGATTACAAATATAGTTAGTATTTTTATAAATGTATAGACCCTACCTTTAACAATACATATTCTAGTGACATTTTACTAGAATTAATTTTCTTTCTTTACCAAAGATAATTTAGTTTTAGTTTATTAAAGAATTAGTAAAAACTACCATACTTTACAAGTAGACACTCCTATACAAAATCCATTTGTTTTCATAAAACAAAAGTCTTTAAAATAAAAAATGATTTACTTTCACGATAAATCTTCACAATTTTCCCATTAATATCATTATTATCCCCACTCTTCCTTAAATGATATGAAAAATTATTTAAAACTTGGGATGACCACAAAAATATCAGTAAGGGACACAAAAATAAGGAAAAAAATTAGTCCAATTAAAAACATGAAAAATCAAAAAATATTTACCTTTACCTTCATTGTTATTTGAGTGTATGAAAAACAACATTTTAACATGAATAAAACACACACAATTTTGTCAACAAAATCCTTTAAAACCCATAACAACAATTTAAAACCCTTTTTCTCTAACATAGAGAATCATTTTCATAAAACCATTTCAAAAAAAATTAATTAGAATAACCATACAAACTAATACCAATATAATCACTACCCAATTAATTGGAGATCTATAATGGGGATCACGCTTCATATAAGCTATACCAGGCTAACCTGTGAGCTATAATGGCGCTCAACCCTTCGTATAATCTATATCGGGCTCACCCATGAGGTGTAATGGGGAAAAAATTCATAATTATAATCTATATCGGGATCAACCATGAGCTATAATGGGGATCCACACATCATATAAGTTATATCGGGCTCACCCGTGAACTAAAATAGGGCTCAAACCTTCATATGAGGTATATCATGCTCACCTGCTTCATATAATTCCCTAGTACCTATCATGAATTAAACTCTTGAAAATATTTTAAATCCATATGTAAAACAATTTAGGATATCAAATAACAAATTCTTGTATAAATAACTTTCAGAATATAAAAATCATGAACAAAATAATAGATTGTGTTGTTGAGCACGTCAAATTTGATGTTTATTTTTAACTAGAATTTCTATAGTATAGCAGCAACCCTATGTCATCTCTTTATGGAGCCTTAGATCATTAATTTAAAAAGAGGGGTTTGATTATGAATGTAGAAGGGTAACAAGGTTTTGTAAAACTTGGGGGGTTTAATGATTGAATATGAAAATAGAAAATGAAAGCGATAAAACAAAATAAAAATTAACAGAATAAATTAAGCGTGATCAACCCAGGGTAATCTCATGATTATCATCCTTCATCGCTTCATGAGATAGAGTTATGATCTTTTAATCCCTAGTTTGTAACACCTAGGAAAATAAAGTTACTAAATTTATACTAGGATAAGTCCTAGGGTTTAGTGGAAAACACACAATGATTCACCAGACACAGCCGATGATTTGGTGATTTTTGTTTGACTTCATAACTGAAACTCACCAAGGAAACACACAAAGAACATGATGTGTTTTCAAGGTTTGTATGTTATTTATTTTTGATAGCATGAAATAAATTTAAATAGACGTCACAGTGCTTATGTGATTTCAATTGACCAATTTGAACCACGCAAACACCACAATTGAATGATGGAAGGAAAAGGGATGAACGGTGTGTAAAACATCACATGAAAGGGTATTACCAAACATGATCATTTGAGTTTGAGTATAACATACTAGTATATAAATCAATTAAATAAAAATAGAGGATTAAGAAAAATAACATACAAACCAGGAATTAAAATGACCATTTAAATATTATAACATTAATCTCAGGATTTACAACATGTTCCTCCCTGGGTGATCACAAGGGGTTTAGAAACCCATGGGAGGGGAGGAAGAAGAAGATGTTGATTTGCACTTCTCATAAACTCCAGAACATCAAATATTTGTGGGAGTACTCCTTTGGGACTCCAAATTGGAAGAACCTCGCCTCTGGTTCGAAATCCCAAATGGGGTGCCCAAGGTGCCAATTTATAGGCAAAGTGGGAAGTAGTTTTGGGCACCCTGATTTCACTAATCCACTTGGTCCATGGTTTTGGCCAGTCATAAATTCTTAAATCACTTTGGAAGAAACAAAAGAGTTGTGGGATGAAAAATTTTCTACCTCCATGTCATATGTGGCAGCAAGATATGGAATATAATAAGAGATATTATCAAATTACAAAGGAATTGTTTTGACCCAGTGCAGATCCACTTTATTGAACAGATCAGTTTGTATGGACATATTAATGAAGGAATTGGGCTTTAGTTATTTCAGATTACATGGAGCTCATTCAATTTCAGACTGTCCAACAACGTTTCAGCCCATCTGAATGCTCGGTTAGGTATCATCATGTGTTTTAGGTCACTAGTGTGCTGGGATCATGTGCAGATTGGTCCATTTTTCTTGTAATTCATCAATGGTCCTCCATATCACCTCCACCTACAATATAATTATCTAAAAAAGAAACATTGACCTTCTTAACAGTGTTAAAAAAATAATTGAATCAAACATGGAGTGAAATTTGTTATTATACTTGTAAATTTCAATACAAAACCAGTTTAATACATTGGTATAAGGGTGAAATAATACATTGAATCATGGTACGATAACACCCCCACACCTAAACATTTGTACTCCTGGGAAAAGTATAATATCCTAAAAATGACCCATTCCAAAATCAGAGGTGTGAAAATATCCAAGATTGTTTTGAAATGAAATTCATCATGACTCTTTTATGGAATCAATTTTCCTATCATCTTTTTTTTCTCACATTCAAATTTATTGAACTTCATTTGTTCACCCATGAAACATGTCGCAACCTACCTCACCTAAAAAATTTTCCTCTTCACTCAAGGAACATATGAAAGTGGATTTATGCACTTTTTCAAGAGTTCATGTGATCTTACCATATTCTTACCAAGATTCGCATTTCTCTACTAGCAGAAACTAGTGTGCTACCCAAGAGGACTTCCAAAAAGTTATTCTGAGGTTCAAGGGGTGGTAGGATTTAATGTTTAAAAAAATGAGGTAGAATAGGAATGTTTAATCTCTTATGTAAAAAACATGTTAAAATTCATCAAGTGTTCACAATGAATTTACACACTCAACCCCTCACAAAGTGTATCACCTCCAACTCACTCTCCCCATTGTCCATTTTTGTGAGTCACATCCAAGAAGTGAATAATAATGAGTAAACATCCTCTTTTCTCCATTTTTTATTTTGATCTATTTTTTTCAATGTACAGAACATTTTTTGTATAGTTTTTTGAAGATAAAGATGGAAACATGTGTAAAACAATGATGTAATATGACTTGTAAACCCATTTCCCAAGGAAAATTTAGGCACCCTTTATATCAACCCATAACAATGATTCTCTCCCCATAATTACAATGGAAACGCCATCTCACCCACACTTTCTGAATATACACAATAATATACACAAGAGACGGGTAGGTAGGGATAAATTAGCTTATAATATGGATACCTAAAAAGAATTTCATGGTCTCTAAGGCTTAATAAGGAAAAAATTAAAGGTGGCCAAAAATAGAGGATAATTGTACAAAGGGTTTTTCAATGAATGATTTCCTCTATCATGAATGTAACATTGTTGAATCTTATGGCTTCAAACAGAATAAAGTAAAGTTCTAGTTTCTCTATAGGACCCGAGACTCCCATTAAAGGGATTAAAAGGAAGAATATATAATAAAGGCTTAGAATGTCTCTCGGGGAAGGGATTAAAATATTGGTAAGTCCTAATGAGACATGGGATTCAAAAATCCATTAAACACCTAAGAGTAATTTGAAAATTAAAATTATTGAAAAAGATTCCATATCAATATTCATTTTAATTTTTTTTCCAAAAACAATGGAATTTTCAAAAAAATTGACTTAAGCATGAAAAATGATTTTGAATATTATTTTTAAGATCAATTTTTATCTAAAAACACAAAATATTGAAAAATTAAATGAAAAATGAAAAAACATTTTTTTGTTTTTTTGTTTTAATCATAACTATGACATGTCACCCTCCCGCACACCGAAAAGTTACATTGTCCACAATGAAAGTATTTTAAATAAATAGACAAGTAAATAAAGGTAGTGATAAGGTAAAACATGCTAAGTGGTGTCATATGTAGCATATATTGGATGGATTTCCTCCACAAGATTCTTTGGAAAATCCTCATAGAAGTGTTTGAGCCTCTGCCCATTGACAGTAATCCTATTTCCATTATTCTCGTGAAAAACCTGTATGGCACCAAAAGGGTAAACATAAGTAATGGTATAAGGAATTAGCCATCGGGAAAAAAGATTACTTGGGTGGAGATTTATGCTGGAATTGTACATGAGGACCTTCTCACCAATATGTAACTTCCACTGATGAATCATGCTATCATGGATATCCTTTTTCATTTCATTATAGATTCGGTAGTTCTCATATGCATCACATCGAATTTCTTCCAACACTTGAATCTGCAGCTTCCTATGCTCACCTACATATTAAAGATTAATATTACATTGTTTAACAGCCCAATATGTAAGGTGTTTTTCCTCCATAGGGAGGTGACAAGCCTTTCCAAGCACAATCTTGTATGGAGACATTTTTATTGGGATTTTAAAAGTGGTACGGTATTCCCAAAGTGCATCATCCAAGCAAAAACTCCAATCTTTCCTATTAGGTTGTACTATTTTCCCAATAATCTCTTAACTTCCTGATTTGATATTTCTTCTTGTCTGTTAGTTTGGGGGTGATATGCAGTAGTGACATTATGATCAACCCCATACTTATGAAGCAAATTTTTCATGTTGCGATTGCAAAAATAGGAACCCTGATCACTAATGATGAATCTTGGAAAACAAAACCGACTAAAAATTTGGGACCTCACAAAATCAACAACAAATCAAGAGTCATCTTTCCTAGTAGCCTTTGCTTCCACCCATTTAGACATGTAGTCCACAACTAAAAAGATGTACATGAATCCAAATGAATTTGGAAAAGGCCCCATGAAGTCAATTCCCCATGCGTTAAAGATTCCACAGAATAATATGGGTTGTTGGGACATTTCAGTCCTCTTGGAGATATTCCCTGTGAATTGACAAAAACTACATGACTTGAAAAATCTATCGGCATACCTATACAATGTTGGCCAATAAAGTCCTGAATCAAGGACCTTTTGAGTTGTACGTTGCGAGCCAAAGTAGCCCCCACATTCCAAAGTGTGGCAGAAGGTAAAAACAGAGGTGAACTCATGGTCAGGGACACACCGATGAACTACTTGGTCACCACAAATTCTCCATAAATATGGGTCATCCCAAATGTACCACCTAGAATCATGCTTAAGTCTCTAGGATTGTGAAATGCTAAAATTAGTGGGGACCCTAGGTGTTACTAGAAAATTCACAATGTCTTCATACCATGGGGTAAGGTCCATAATATCATAAATGTTCTCATGAGGGAAGAATTATACAATGGGGAGGGGTGTGTCAACATGATAGTCCCATGGTGGGGAAATAATACTAATGTGTTCAGCTACCACATTTTCCACTCCCCTATTATCTATAATCTCAAGGTCAAACTCTTGTTGGAGGAGCATCCACTGTATGAGGCAGAGCTTGGCTTTAGGTTTCTTTAAGAGTAATCGAAGGGCAGCATGGTTAGAAAACACAATCACTTTTGACCCAAGAAGATATGAATGAAAATTTTCCAAGTAAAAAACTATATAAATGAGTTCTTTTTCAGTGTTTGTTCAGTTTATCTAGGTAGGGTCAAGGTTATGTGAGGCATACACAATGAAATGAGGAGATTTCTCAACCCTTTGTGATAAAACCGCCCCAACTGCAAAGTTAGAGTCATCACACAGAAGCTCAAAGGGGGGATCCTTCCTTGGTTATTGGATTATGGGAGGTGATGTGAGACTCATTTTTAGTGAATTTAATTCATCCTCACAATTTTTATCAAACAAAAACTCATAATCCTTTTGTAATAACTAGGATAATGGAAGTGTGAGTTTACTAAAGTTTTTAATGAATTGGTGATAAAAAATAGTATGACCCAAGAAAGAACGCACCTCATGAATATATTTTGGATATGGAAGGGATAAAATTAACTAAATTTTAGATTTATCAAATTCAATTCCCTTATTTGAAATGACATTCCCAAGAACTATCCCTCTTCTAACCATAAAATGTCATTTCTCATAATTTAAAACAAGATCTTTTTCAATGTAGTGGCATAGGATAGAACTGAGGTGTTCCAAACAATCATCAAAAGAAGAACCATATACCTTTAAAATATTCATAATGACTTCCATACAATTCTCAAGGTACTCAAAAAAAATACACAACATACATCAATGAAAAGTACCATGAGCATTACAAAGACCGAATGACATCCTTCTGTATGCAAATGTGCCTAATATACAAGAAAATTTTGTCTTTTCTTGATCCTCAAGGGCTATATGGATTTTCAAATAACCTGAATAGCCATCAAGGAAATAATAATGGGACTTACCAGCCAATCATTCTAACATTTGGTCAATGAAAGGTAGAGGAAAGTTGTCTTTCCACATGGCTTGATTCAGTCGACGGTAGTCAATACAGACCCACCAACTATTTTTCACACATGTTAGAACCAATTCATTCCTTTCATTTGACACAACTATTATTCAATTTTTTAGGCACAATTAGCACTGGGATAACCCATTTACTATCAAATATAGAAAAAATTATCCCAAAAACAAGTTATTTATTGACATCCAATTTTACCACTTCAAGGAGAGTGAGATTAAACTGAAATTGAGATTGTCTCACAGGCTTACCCTCATCATCAAAAAGTATATGGTGCATAACAATAGATGAGATAATCCCTAGAATATCAGCCAATGTTCATACTATTTCCTTTTTTACACTCTCTCAAAAGGTTGAGAAGTTTTGATTCCTATTGTGGAGAGAGGTTATTGGAAATAATGATGGGAAATTGGTCAATAGCCTCAAGATATCCATATTTTAAATTAAAAGTACATTGTTTAAGTTCCAACAACGGTGGTTTCTAGATTGAGGGAGGGGATTTAAGGGTAGTGAGGTCCATTAAACTGTCTATCTGCTCATGTTTATTCTCAAAATATTGAGAATCTATTGAAATGAGATTCACAGAATCATTGATAGTCATGGGTACCTTAGAATGAACACACTCATCACTTAAAGAACAAAATTTACACTTTTCATAACCCAAAAAACACTAAAAACATGAATCAAAACTCAAATCATCCAAGGGTGAAGAAGTGAAAAATGAATCAGAGTATGTGTTGAGGAGAGAATTGTGTGTGTGCATCATTTGAGAGAACTTCCATATAATAGACATGAAGAGTGTAGTGCTCTTCAATAGGGTGTTTCATAGCCTCAAGGATGTTAAATCTTACCTTTCCTCCTCTTAAATCCATGGACTGTATACCATTTTGAATGTTGATGATTGTCTATACTATTTTGAGGAATGACCTCCCTAGTATTAGAGGAACAAGTACTTGGGTTTGGGTATCTTCTATCTCAATAATGTAGAAATCAGCATGGAAGATGAGATTCTTCACTCATAAAAGGACATCCTCAAACAATCCTGTTGGATGTGTAGTACTTCAGTTGGCATGTTATATAACAATTTCCATTGGTTAAAGCTCTCCAACCTACAAGGAAGTGTACATTGAGTGATGAATTATATTAATGAGGCACCTAAATCTAGCATAGCATCAGAAAATAAGGTCTCCCCTATGGTATAAAATATTGTAAATTTTCTTGGATCCTTGAATTTGGTTTGAATTTCTAGTTGAATCAAGGCCGAGACATTCCTTCCCATGTTCAATATCTCACTTCCCTTTAGTATCCTTCTATGGGTGCAATTCTCGTTAAGAAATTTGACATATCGATGGATTTGTTTAACTACATTTAATAGAAGAATGTTAACTAGAACTTTTTTAAATGTATCCATTATTTCTTTATCAATCTCATTATCAAAATTCTTCTTAGATTTATAGAGTCTTTGTGGAAAAGGAAGAGGAATGGATTGTTTATTTGAATCATCAATGATAACTTGATTACCCTTTTTGTCTTGTTTTTCATTACATGGATATTTTGAGGGTTGGGAAAGAGAGTTTTCAAAAGGGGGATATACCTGTTGTGTAGAATCTGTATAAGGCGAGACTTATTTACCACTACGAAGTGTAACTACACATACATTACCATTTTCCTTCGGATTGAAAATGGGTCGGGATGGTAGTTGTCCAAAACCTTGCATCTTAAGCTCACCGATGGTGTTTCCTAATTTCCCCACTTGAGTTCTTAGGTATTGAATAGATGATTGTGTGGTTTGTTGGAACCGGAGGTTTTGGGATGCCATTTTCTTCACCATTTATTTGAAGCCTGGTTTACATTAGGGAGGAGGAGGAGGATTATTTTGAGGAGTTAAAGGATAATAATGTTGTATACCTTGTCCTTGTTGATACCAATTATTCTTGGGGTAGCTTGTGTTTCCTCCTTGTCATTACTAGGGTTGTGCTTTCCACCTTGGATTTGGATTTGACCTGAATTGTTCTTGCCTGAAGGTGGGTGCTTGTTGGAATGGATGCCCTTGGAATAAGGCTACACAAGACTTATGAGAATCTTGATGTTGTGGGCACTAGTTAGAAAAATGAGTATTTTCAGAACAAATACAACATTGTAATGGAAATAGGAGATATTTTGTGAAACCTTGTGCTTGAGATAATTGACTTATAAGGGTATGAATCTTATCAATCTTGTTATCTACCTTTTGTTCTAGAGATGAATGACTTACCTCATGAAATACTAGGGTTGGTGCAATAGATTGTGTACCAAATTGTTGTGCATTTTGAGCCATGTTGGTTATTAAGTCCCAAGCAGCAGAAGGAGTTTTATCAACTAGGAAACCACCAACTGCAGCATCAATCATTCCACGATCTATGGTGATAAGTCCCTCATAGAGGCATTGTATTAATAGTTGTTCATTAATCTGGTAGTGGGGGAAGCTTGAGAAATGTCTTTCGAATCTCTTCCAGTATTCATAAAGGGTCTCTCCTTGTGATTTCCTAATTCCGCAGATTTATTTCCTAATTGATGCAGTTCGGGAGGCAAAGAATAACTTCTCTAAAAAGATTATTTTATGATGACTCCATCCCCTAATCGTGGTAGGAAAATAGTATAGCCAATATTTTTCTACACCATCAAGGGAGAAATGGAAGAACCTAAACCTAATTAGGTCCTCAGATACATTTTGGGGTTTCATGGCGGAGCACACTATATGAAACTCTTTAAGGTGTTTATGAGGTTCCTCACCGGGAAGACCATGAAATTTAGGGAGAAGGAGGATGAGGAATGATCTTAGCTCAATGTTGTTTGCTTCCTCAGGATATTGGATGTACGCAGGTTGGTACTTCACATCTAGGGTGGTTAGTTCTTTTATGGTTCGATTACTTGCAGTAATTTTTTCTTGGGTTTTATTGGGTTCAATTTTTGATTGGTTTATGGCCACTTGAGGTTCCAAAAGGGGTTCCTCATTATTAATTAAATGACCTTATCTAGATTACTTGATTTTTCAATGGAGTGATTTTTCAATTTCAGGGTCAAATTCAAGTAGTGTTTCTTTACGAGATCTTGTCATGCAACAATGGAATCCAGTTTGATTGATTGATTTATTGTTGTTTTTTTATGTTTTTAATATTTTTTATGAAAAATGAATGAAATAAAAATTATTACGAAATTCAAGGATAAAATAAAAAATAATGTTATAAAACAAATTAGAGAGAGATATGGAGAAGAATAATAAAAGAGAGAGATAGAGAGGAAGAACAGAAAAAACAACCAAAAATAGAAACAAAAAAAAACCAAAACAAAAACAATAGAATGGGGGTGCGTTATTAAAAGGGGTACTAATTAAGAAGAAAAATAAATAAATAAAAGTAAATAAAGAAAAAATGATATTTTCTCCAAGGAAACAACGCCAAAATTTGATCGCCTTGTCAAGTCTGTCAAATTAGATGTTTATTTTTACTTATAATTTCGGCAGTATAGCAACAACCCTAGGTCATATTTCGATGGAGCCTTATGTCATTAATTTAAAAATAGGGGTTTGATTATGAAAATAGAATGGGAAGTAGGTTTTGTAAAACTTTTGGGTTTGATGATTGAATATGAAAATAGAAAATGAAAGAAATAAAAAAAATAGAAATTAACTGAATTAATTAAGCATGATCAACTCGGGGTACTCTCATGAGGCTCATCCTTCATCGCTTCCTGAGATAGAGATATGATATTTTAATCCTTGGTTTGTAACACATAGAACTAGAATGTTACTTATTTTATACTATGATACCTCCTAGGGTTCAGTCGAAATCACACAATGATTCACCGGACACTACTGATGATTAGGTGATTTGTATTCAACTTCATAACTGAAACTCACCAAGGAAACACATGAAGAACTCGATGTTTTATCCAGGTTTGTATGTTATTTCTTTGTGATAACATGACATAAATGTTCATAGAATTGACAGTTCTTATGTGAGTTCAATTAACCATTATGAACCACACAAACATCGCAATTGAATGATGGAAGAAAAAGGGTTGAACAGTATATAAAACATCACATGAAAGGGTACCCCCAAAAATGATCATTTGAGTTTGAGTATAACATACCAGTATATAAATCAATTAAATAAAAATATACGATGAAGAAAAACAGCATACAAACTAGGAATTAAAAATACCATTCAAATATTACAACATTAATCTCAGGATTTACCACAGGTTCCTCCCTGGGTGATCACAAGGGGTTTAGAAACCCATGTGAAGGGAGGAAGAAGAAGATGTTGATGTAGCACATACCATAGTCTCCAGAAAATAAAATATTGGTGGGAGGATTACTTTGGGACTCCAAAATAGAAGCACCTTGCCTCTGGTTTGAACTCCCAAATGGGGTTACCAAGGTGACAATTTATAGGCAAAGTTGGAAGTGGTTTTGGGCACCCTGATTTAACTAATCTGCTTAGTCTATGGTTTTGGAAGGTCAGAAAGTCTTAAATAACTATGGAAAAAACAAAATATTTATTGGAAGATAACTTTTCTACCTCCATGTCTAATTTAGCGGCTAGATATGAAAAATAATAAGAGATATTACCAAAATACAGAGGCAATGTTTTGACCCCGTGCAGATCCACTTTATTGAATAGATCAGTTTGTATGGGCCTCTTAATGAATGAATTGGGAATCGGTTCCTTCAGATGAAATGGAGTGCATTCCATTTTAGACTAGACTTTAATTTTTCAACACATTTGAAGCATGGTTTAGTAGCATCATACATTTCAGTCCACTGGTGTGCTTGGATCATGTGCAGATTTGCCCATTTTTTTAGGACTTCATCATAAGTCCTCCAAATCTTCTCCACCTACAATATAATTATCAAAAAGTAACACTTTCCTTTTTAACGGTTTTAAACACAAAATAATTTAATCAATAATGGAGTGAAATTTGTTATTATACTAGTAATTTTCAATACAAAACCAGATTAATACATTGGTATAAGGCTGAAATAAAATAGTGAATCCTGGTACGATCAATAATGAAACAACTTTCACTGAAAAGAACTATGAAAACTTATAATGGAAATATTAAAGTAACAAATCATCCTAAAATCCATAAATTCCATTCATGCAGTATATGATAAAAAACATTTTTTGACCTTTTTAAAAATTGTTATAATAGGAACATTAAAATATTATTTATAAAAGAAAATTCATTTATGTAAAACATTAAAAAGATTATTTTTTGATTTTTTTTGATAAATTAGAAATTTAAAATTTTAAACAATTAATTTACATATAAATACATTCATAAAAATCATTTTAAAGACATGTACATGAAAATTAAATATTTAGAAAATAAATCTTTAACATATTTAAAATGAGCCTTTTTAGTTTAAGAGTCCCTTACCTTGAGTATGACTCGTCACACACATAATTTATCTTCATGAATAAAAAAGTTAGGTCAATTATTTACTATATTGAAATTTTTTTAATTTTTCTTTTATCTTTTATTTCAATTATTATATAACTATAAAAATTACTTAATTATTTAAGTTTACTTCATACATCTGGATTATATTCGGTATTTGTGCCCAAAATGACTGGTATGATGTCTATACTGAATGTGATCATTTGTACATCATCTAAAGAATAAAACTAATTACATAATTATCATTTTTATATATCCATTATACTTTTAAATAAATCCTTTACATATGTATATGAAAAATTAAGTACGTTACAATCATTGAGACGGTAGGTCATACGTACTCATGAGTAACATTTTCATTTTTCAATGATCATTACAAAAAATGGTAAGTATTATTTTAACATTTAAAAATTATCATAATATCATTTAAATAATATTAAAAATTTAAATATACTTATATATTTCATTCATGTGATGTAGTGATGAAAAAAGAATCAGATCGTTTCCTAGAGGTGATAATTCACACATACGCACGACCGATATTAGCATTTTTCTATGCATGGAAAGGTAAGAATTTAAATGATATATTATATTTTAAAAATGATAAATATGTCATGAATATAATTTATAAAAATTATTTCCATATATATAACCATTCTTGAGAGACGGTGATAGAAAACAAATTAGATCGGTTTAGGAGGTAGTAGTCCGCTGTACACACAAACGATTAATAATTTTCCCATTTGATGGAATTGGAGATGAATAAAAACCATTACACTATCATAATAAAATATACGTATATTTATTACAATATAGTTATTATTTTATTGTGGTTTAATTTGGTTTGAAGGAGGTGGAAGATGAAATGAAACAGAAATTATTGATTAAAACGATACATCTTCTTTAGAAATCCTTCATTTCATAACACTTTATTACCATCATGGATGGTGTTATTCCTACAATAAGAGCTCTATAAAATGTTTAGGAATTATATGAAGGGATTCAGTCATATATTTTCTAAACCAAAATTTATTTTAATTTTTAAAAAAAGATAACAATAGTTTTCCTTTTATGAGAGTGGGTAGGGGAACTTAAAGAATTTCTCAAAAAATAAAAATAAAAATAATTATTTTTCTATTCCTGTTGGATCCAAAAATATTTATTTCAAATATAGGATGCTTGTGGATAAAAATAATCCCATAAAGTAATATTTATATAGGATTTGACTAAATATCTTCCGTTATCTTTTGGTTTTAACCCATATTTAACTGTTTTAACTCTTCTTGTGACAATATCTATTTTTACTCTTTGATGGTTAATACAGTTACTATAATATGAAAAAATACACATAAATGAATCATTGATGAAATTTAAAACTCTATAACAATAATTTGGGCGAATATAATAGTATTATAAATTTTATATCATTTAATAATATATTATTTATTTTAAAATATCATTAATGTCAATTTTGATACTATTTATTACTTTGACTTTTAAAAAGATCAATAAAACAAGGAAAATTCGAAAAAAATATTCTAACATATCCCTAAAGTCTCAAATACATCTATAAAATTACTGTATTATATAAATTATCTCAAATTATATTTATTTTAATATTTTTAATACTGTTTTTTTGATATTTAATTCAACTAAATAATTATTACATCGTTGTTGCGCAAGACTTTAAAGTAAATATTTATTCCCTAAAAATTTTAAAAATAATTACCACTATCAAAATTAATATTCTATATTTAAAAATAATAATTATAGTCTATAATATCTTGTAAATAACCCTATGTTGGAAATTTTAAATTTATTAGATACTTAAGGAAAACATCTTTGACTTTTATTTAAAATAAGTTACTTTAAGGGGACTAAAATCATCCAAGTGGATCCAAGATGTCATAAATTCAGCCCAAGGATTATTTTTTTTTAGGAATAAATCATAAAATATAAATAGAAAAAGATTTATGGTAATTCTATAATCCTTTTCATTATTATTGTTTCCTTAATAACCCAATTTACCCTTGACCACGATAATAAAAACTATTATGTTTACTTTTCATATTGTAAAAAAAATAAAAGGGACCTATTTAAAAAAATTAACTTTTTATTATAAATATATAATCCATTTATAAAAATTAAAAACACACATGTGGCTAAAATTATTTTATAATTAATCAATAGACGGGATGAGAAAGTGCATTCTTAAAGTAAAAAATGTTCACAAGTTTATTATGTTTTTATATCTAAATTTAATACGAAAATTATTGAAATGAACTAAATCGTATTTTTAAACATATAATTTATCTAATCATACTTTAAAACCAATTTAAAATATAATTTAACATTATAAATTATTTAGGTGAAAAGTTGGTTTTCAATTAACATGTAATATGTTTTTTCTCTATTCATCAAAAAATGAAAGTTATTAGAAAAATTTTAAAAAAATAAACATAAGATAATTTTGACACTAAAATAAAAAAAATGAAGTTTAGTTTTTCAAATAATCTTTATAAAAGTGTCAGATTTTTGTTTAAAAAAGTCTGTCATTAAAAGGCGTCAAAACTGCATTAAGAAAAATAAATTTTTTATATGTAAAATTGGATTTATTTTTCTATCATGTCTAGAAAATACATAAGAGGAATGTTAAAAATTTTATTGAATATATATTATATATATATTTAATCAATATATCCAAAAATATTTATAATTTTATTATATTTTTATAAAACAAACTTGTGTGCATTTAAATATCTTTTTCCGAAAAAGATTCCCTTTTATTTTCAAAAGGTTTTTATTTTCCAATATAATTAATTTTACACCACGAAATTAATTATATATACCATTTTAAACAATATTTTCATAATTCATTATATCTTGTTCATACCTTCCAATTTAATGTCTAGTGTAAGGATTTTTAAAAGAATATCCTTTACATAAAACATTATAAAGATTCCTTTATGAAAAGATTTGAGAGAAATTTGAAAATTAAAATTTTAAGACATTTATTCCCATATAAATACATTAAAAAAAACTAAAAAACATGTACATGAATAAAGAATATTTCTAAAAAAATATTTAAAATATTTAAAACGATTCTTTTAGTTTAAGATCCCCTTATGTTGATTCTGACTCATCACGTATGTAATTTATCCTACAAAATAATAAACATAGGTTAATTTTTTACTATCTTAAGAAACTTTTTATTTTTTATTATTACTTTTATATAACTTGTTATATTTTTTTAATAATTTCTTAATTATTTAATTTTACATCAGATGTTTGGACGAAATTCGGTAATTGAGTCAAAAAATGACTTTGTAATGACGTCTACTATCAAAATGATCATTATTGCCTCATCTTCATAATAATATAAATGAAATAATTATAATTTTTATATATAAATAATAATTTTAAATCTATTTATTACATATGGATATGAAAAATGGAATGTGTCACAATAATGGAAACAGTAGGTCGTAGTTACGCATAAGTAACGTTTTTATTTTTAAATGATCATTTTGGAAAGAAGGCATGTATTATTTTAAATTTATAAAATTATAATAATATATTTAACATAATATTAATCATTTAAATATACTTATATATATCATTCATGTGATTTGGTTATGAAAAATGAATCACGTCGCTACGTGGAGGTGATAATCCACACGCACACACAAACAACATTACCATCATTATGTGCATGGAAATTTGAGAGTGTAAATGATATATTATCTTTTAAAAATTATAAATATTTAATTAATATCATTCAAAAAAATTAATTCTATCATTAAAATCAGTCTTGAGAAACATTGATGGAAAAAAAATTACATCGATTCTCGAAGCGGTAGTCCTCCGTAAACACGAATGACTAATTATTTCCCCATTTTATGGAATTGAAGATAGATATTGGTAATTAAAATAACATAATAACATTTAATTATATGGAGTATATTTGATTTACTATTTTTTCTTGGTTGATGAAGGTTTTAAGGAGGTGGAAGAAGAAATAAAATAGAATGCTTGCTTAAAAATGATACATCTTCTTTAGAAATCCTTCACTTCTTAACACCTTAAGACCACTATGAATGGTGTTATGAATAAAATAAGAGATATAGAATGTGGGGATGGTTTTTATTAAGGAATATGGGTAGATATTTTCCAAACCAAATTGGTTTTGTATAGTGAATAAAATATAAGAAGAGTTTCTCTTTTATAAGAGAGGGGAGGGGCACTCTTCAAATTTTTCAAAATATTAAATTCATATAAATTAATTTTCTAGTACAACTGGATCCAAAATGATTTATTTAAAATATAGTATGCTTTTGGATCTAAATACTATCATAAAATAATATTTATATATGTTTTTACTAAATTTATTTCCCTATCTTTTCATTTTAACCCTTATTTAATCCCTTTAACTCTTACTGTGACAACATGGATTTTCACTCTTTTAGGGTTAACATAGTTAATATAAAATTAAAAAAACCCATGAATAAATAATTTATAAAATTTTAAACATTATACCAAAAATTAGGAAGAATATAACCTTTTTATAAATTTTATATCATATAATAATATATTATTCATTTTAAATATCAATGATTTCAATTTGGACATTATTCAATACATTGACTTTTATAAAAATAAATATAACCTGATAAATTAGAAAAAAAATATTATAACACATCAATAACAAGTCCCCATCATCTATATAATTTTTTATGACAATAATTATATAAAATTTCATTTATCTTAATATTTTTAATATAATTTATTTGATATTTCCCTTAATTAAACAATTATAGCATCATCATTGTGCAAGCCTTTGAGGTAATTATTTCTTACCTAAAGAATAAAATTAAATTAACATGATTAATTTAAATATTTTTAATTTTAAAATACTATTTATAATTGAAGATATCTTGGGAATAAATTTATATTAGGAATATTATAGTTATTAAAAACATAAGTATGACATCTTTGATTTTTGATTAAAATAAAATACTTTACAGTGATTAAAGTCATAAAATTGGATAAAAAAGGTCCTAAATTTGGAAAATGTATGATTTTTACCAATAAAAACTTATATGAAAAAACTAGGACATGTTTTATGGAAATTTCAAATCCTAATCATAATTAGTTTTACAATTAAATACCTGATTTCCCTCAAACATGGTAATAAACATTTCTATGTTTACTATTCATATTGTCCAAAATTAAAAGGGAACTATTTTATAAATTTAGACCTTGTAATTCAAAATATATAATATATATTTTTTTAAACAGATAAGTGGTTAAAATTAACTGATAATTAATTTGTTGATGGGATGAGAAAGTGAGTTTTTAAAGTGAAAATGTTGAAAATTTTACTAACTTTTTATATCTAAATTCAATATTAAAATAATTAAAATCACCTAAATTGGATTATTAGATGTATAATTGAACTAATTTCTCTTAAAAATAATTTTAAATTCCAATTTAACATTACTCATTATTTAGATGAGAAGTCAATTTTCAATTAAAATGCAGTACTTTTTCACTATTCATCAAAAAAAGAAACTTTTCAGAAAAATATCAAAAATTCACCCTAGGATAGTTATGATATTAAAATTTCAAAAAATGAAGTTTATTTTTACAAATAGAATTTATAATAGTGTCAAATTTTAGTTTTAAAACTAGTCCACCATTAAAAGGATGAAAACTTTCCATTAAAAAATACATCTTTTTATGCGTAAAATTGTATTTATTTATCAATTGGGTCTATAAAACACCTAGGTTCAATGTTAAACATAATATTTAATATATTATAGATATATAAATTTCATTAATATATTCCTAAAATTGATTTTTTTTATTTTATTGGTATAAAAAACACTTCTGCGTGTTAAGATAGTTTTACAGAATAAGATTTCCTTTTATTTTTAGAATGGGTTTTATTTTCATTTATAATTAATTAGTCACCAAAGAATTAATTATATATACATGTTTACACTATATATTAATAATTCAGTTTTTCTATTCAGACCCTCTATTCTAATGGTTAGGATATAATGATAATATTTAAATAATAATACTTAGTTGTTTGTTTAAGATCGATGTTTCAAATCATGTACACTGTCGAACATAGTCTTTCCATTTAAAAATGTGGGATGTTATATTATCACCACTTTAAAAAATTTCATCCTTGAAATCTTAACTCAATCTCAGTAATTAGGGTTTGAATTTTCAAAGCACCTTTATTGAAATCTGACATCATAAGAAAAACATAAAAAATTACAGTTAACAAGAAAGAAAATTAAGTATTAAGGTCACTTGAGATAACACATATTAGGAATAAATGTAGGAAAAAGTGGACATGTAAAATAAAACTAACTATCATGTTTTGATGAAGAGTGATATAGAACATGGTAATTATAAAGGTAACCATCATAAAACTGTAAATCTGTAATGGGATAAAAGGTCATTGATTTATCAGTGAGAAAAGTAAATAGATAACATCTTTATTTAAAATTATTATTTAAATATTCTTTTCCAAGGGTTGAGAATTATTTTACCATATATACTGATAATGGATGTAGATATACTTAATTGGAAAGAATAATTTCATCCTTATAACCCATTTCAACCATAAACTCATCTTTTCCTCCAAATGGTTAGTATGAATTTTATGTAATGCCTTAATCACTAGAATCATCTCATATAGATCACAAAATCCTAAAAAGGGTGAAAATATATTTCTCATATCCTTATCTATTAACCAAAAAAAAATGGTTATGATAAGATAAAATAAGTCTCAAAAAATAATAAACCTTTATATGATGAAAAACTACTTTAACCTCCATAATTAAACAATAACACCCAAAGTTCAATATAAATAATTAAAAAAATAAATATATTTAAAATTTATCAAAAATACTCTAGATCAAGATTGAAACCAAATAATTAAAAGTATTTCATCGCATAATCTTGGAAGATAAATTTTAAGAATTATCTCGAAATAACATTAATTAAACTTCAAGTATAATGGACCAGACCTCTCTGTTCCATTCCTTTGTGATAATCTGGTGTTTGAGGTGTTTTGAGAGACCAAGGGGACACTTTCCAACACTTTGCAAAATTTCACAGTTTTCCATTTTTTCCAACAATTCCTCGCCAATGGTGTCACCTAGAAATAGTGTCACCTGGCGATAGTGTCAACGAGGCATTGTCACCACTGGAGGTGTCACCCTAGCAGCATCACCCTAATGGTGTCACCCGAGAAGGGTCACCCTGACGGTGTCATTCTAGAGGTGTCACCTATGAAATCTCTATAATGTGTATAAGGATTATATAATGGTATTTAGGAAGATATTTTCTTATCCAAATAATTATTTAAGCATGAATAAAATAAAATAAGAGATGCCCTTTTACAAAATAGGGGTGGGGAATTAATGTAATTTATTAAAATATTAAGTTAATATAAATTAATTTTATATTACAACAGGATATAACTGACTTATTTATCATATAATATGTTTGTGGGTATAAATAATATGATAAAAAAACATTAGGTAAGTTTTGACTAAATTTCATCCCTTATATTTTGGTATTAACCCTTATTTAACCCCATTAACCCTTACCATGACAACATGAAAGTTTACTCATTGAGGGTTAATATAGTTATTATAAAATCCCAAAAGACCCATAAACGAATAATTGACGAAATTATAAAACTTATCCCAATTATTTGGATGAATATAATATTTTTATAGTTTCTATATCATTTGTTGATATATTATTTATTTTGAAACATCATTAATGTCAATTTTAGCACTATTCAATAGTTTTATCTTTACAAAACTCAATACAACAAGATAAATTAGAAAAAAATAGTCTAAAGAATCAATAAAATGTAAAAATAATCTATAATATTCATTTATAATATTTTATTATCTAAAATGTTTTTATTTAATTATTTTTAATATCATTTATTTGACCTTTCCATTAATTAAACAATTATCACATCATTATTGTGCAAGCCTTTAGGGTAATTATTTCTTACCTAAAAATTAAAAATAAATGGAAATTATTAAGGTAAATATTTTTTATTTAAAAATACTATTTATAGTTAAATAAATATTCTGAATAACCCTATATTGTAAATTTTATAGTTATTAAAAATATATATAAGACATAATTGACTTTTCAATAAAATAAAATAATTTAAAAAGATTATAGTCATACAAGTGGATCCAAGAGGGAATAAATTCAGCTGAAGGATGATTTTAGTTGACACACACTCATCTAAAAAATTATGACACATTTTTTAGTAATATTTTAATCCTTATCCTAATTATTTTTACCCTTAATTACTCAATTCACTGATAATAATGGTAATAAAAATAACTAGTTTTACTATTCATATTATCCAAAAGGGACCTATTTACTAAATTTGGACCTTAGAATCCAAATATGGAATACTTTTTTCAAAATTCAAAACAAATAAGTGCATTAAATTAATTTATACTTAATCCATAAACGAGACAAGGAAGCATGTTTTTAAAGAAAAAAATGTTGAGATGTTTACTAAGATTTTATTTATAAATACAATAAGAAAATGAATCCAATGACCTAAATTATAATAAATATGTATAATTTATCTAATTTTACTTTAAAACCATATTTAATTATAATTTTATATTGTAAATTTTTTAGATTAAAAGTCATTTTTCAATTGAGATATTGTATTTTTGTGACTATTAATCAAAAAATGAAACTCATAAAAAATATCAAAAAATTAGCCTATGATAAGCTTGAAATTACACATTCAAAAATGAAGTTTATTTTTTAAAAACAATTATATGCGTGTCAAAATTTATTTTTAAATCAATTAATTTGTTAAAAGGTGGAAAAACTGCCTTTAGAAAAATATTGTATTTTATTCATAAATTTAGATTTATTTTTCTATAATTTCTTGAAAACAAATAGGATGAATGTTAAAATTTATATTTAATATTATATAAATATATATATATATCCTTAATATAATCCAAAAAGGTGTGATTTAATTATTTTACTTGTATAAAACAAATTTATGCACATTTAAATAGATTTTCAGAAAATATTTCTTTTATTTTACAAAGGGTATTGATTTAATTTATAATTAATTGGTAACCAAATAATTAATTATATATAAATGTGTAAATTGTGTTTTCATAAACCAGTTAATCATGTCCATACTCTCCATTCTAACAGCTAGGTTATAACATTAATGTTTAAATAACAATATTTAGTTGTCTATTAAAGCTCGATGTGGAATATCTTGTACGCTATCAAAGATATTCATGCCTTTTAAAAACTCATAATTTTACATTATCCAATAGTAATAAATTTCTACCACATAATTTGAAATCGGTCTCAGTAACTAGGGTTTGAATTTTCAAAGTACCTCTGTTGAAATCCCACATCTGAAAAAAAAACTTAAAAACATTCACTAAAAAATAAAGAAAAGAAAGTAAGAAGGCCACCTAAGATAACACATACTAGGATTCCTTGTAGAAAAACATGGAAATAGAAGATAAAAAAACTATCAAGTTCTGATTGATAGTGATTGATAACATTGTCATTATAAAGTTAACCACCACAAAATCGTAAATCTCTAATGGGTTTAAAGGTCATTTATTTCTTATTTATAAATTTAAACAAAAAAATTTATTATTTAAGGTTTTTATTTGAAGATTATTTTCCAAGAGTTGATGAATTTGTTAACTTTATATACTAATAACACATTGAGATATACTTACCTGAAAATACTAATTTCATCGTTGAACTAATTTCTACCATAAAATCATCTTTTCATCCAAATGATGAGTATGAATTTCTTTAATGCCTAAATCACTAGAATTAAATTCCACCAATCAAAAAATCCTAAAAAGGATGAAATTCAATTCCTCTAATCATTAGGAATTAACCTAAACCAAAATTGTTAGTATAATATAAGGTAATTCTCTAAAAAATAATAAACGTTTATATGATGAAATATTGCTTTATTCTCCAAAATTCAACAATAATACCCAAAGTCCAACCTTGACCATTCAAAAAATAACTATCTGTAAAATTCCTAAAAAATATTATATACTAATATTGAAACCCAAAAATTAGAGGTAATTGATCACATACACTTCGAAGATGAATTCTCCAAATTTTCTTCAAATAACACCAATTAATCTTGAAATCTCATACCAAAAAGTAATTTCTCTAATAATCTTTAATATATCCTAACCATATCCATAAATAACCTAAATCTATACAAATCCAAAATAAAACCATACATTCTTTCCAAATATAATACAACCATTATTTCTCAAATACAATCCCATAGTATTCTGTTTCCTTGATCATATAGGGTTCCCAAAATAATGAAAATATTCCGATATAACATTAATCACTTAATCCATAAATCAATTTATAGTCCCATTGTTATCTATTTGATAAAACACATTGTCCCAAAATGAACATAACCATTATCAATAAGATATCTTAAATTAAAAAACAATTTCATGTTAACCATGACAATACGCAGTTCAGTGATAGGTGATGCACCCTTGTCATCCTTTTCTTGTGGATTCAATTCCCACAACAGTTCCAATTGCGGAGTATTTTCAACTATCCAATGAGTTTTTCTTTTACATAAAATATATAATTCTTATAACATTCCAAATAATATGATAAAATCTTAAAAACTAATCTTAATATGTTATAACATCAAAGGTTATATCGTACCTTTCATTTTGTATCCCAAGATGTAATAACTCATAATTACATCAAAAAAGAAATGTCTACCAAAATAATATTAGTCACCTTAAAATTCAAAAACTTAATGTCTCAAAAGTTTTTTCCTAGAAACTGAACTTACTTTCATGATGAAAATTATAAACCAATAAAAATATCAACAACTCTTAAGAAGGAATCCTAATAATGTTGTCTAATTCTTTTATGATACCAAATGTAAAGGTCTGGCTTTTAACAATACATATTCTAGTGACTTTTGAATATAATTCATTCTATTTCATTAAAAAATATCTTCTAGGTTTAGAGTTTTATAGAATTAGTAAAAACTCATATACATTATAAGTGGACACTTCTATACAACATCCCTTTTTTCATAAAACAAAAGTCTTTAAAATAGAAAATGATTTCTTTTCCTAATAAATCTTAACAATTTTCACCTTTATCTCATCCTTTTCTCTAATCTTCCTTAAACCCTATGAATTTTTTAACCATGGGATAAGATAAAAATGCTCATTAAGGGACATAAAAAGAAGGAAAATAATTAGTACAATGAAAAACATGAAAACCTATATAACTTATTCCTTTACCTTCAATTTTCATTTAGTGTATTAAATAAAACATCTTCACATGAAAAAATGACACAAATTTTTATAAAGGTAATCCATTAAAACCCATAAAAATAATTTAAAACCCTTATCAACAACATAGAGCATCATATTCATAAAACACATTGAAAAAAATTTTAAATGGAATAACCATATGAATGAATTCAAATATAACCACTACCCAATGTATTGGAGATCTATAATGGGGTTAACCCTTTTTATAAGTTATATTTGGTTTAACTATGTGCTATAATGGGTCCTAAACCTTCATATAATATATATCATGCTCCCTAGGAGCTATAATGGGCTTAAACCTTCATGTGAGCTATATCAAGCTCACTCATGACAAATAATGGGTTTTAACCCTTCATATAAGCTATATGGGGTTCAATTTCTTCATATAATTCTCAAGTAACATAAAATAAATTAAACTATTGAAAAACCTCTTAATCCCATGTGTAAAACACTTTCTTATATAAAATTTCCCATTTATTGTAAAAATAACATTTAAAATATAAAAACCATGCAAATATTGATGAAACCATTATCATTGAAAATGAATATAATTTTTTTAATGGAAATATGAAGGTATTAAAGAATCATGAAAGTGGTAAATTACGTTCTTGCATTATATGTTAAAAAATATTTCTTTTTTCTTTTTAGAAAGAGATGAAAGAGGAACTTTAATAGATCATTTTTAAAGGAATATCCTTTACTTAAAACCTTACAATATTACTTTTTCAAAAAAATTGATTGAAATTGAAAATTTTTATTTTTATAACATTAATGTAAACATAAATACATTCATAAAAAATAATTTTAAAAACATGTACATGAAAGGGAATTATTTAGAAAATAAATCATTAAAATATTTAAAATGGAGATTTTTAATTTAATAGTCCCTTGATATGAGTCTGACTCATCACATATGTAATTTATATTCCTAAATAATAAAATTTGGTTAATTATTTACTGTCTTTATAAAAAAAAATTTGTTTATTATTACTTTATCACTTATTATCTTGTTATTAAATTACTTAATTATTTATTTTTACATTAGGCATTTAAATGATATTCGGTAGTTGAGTCCAAAATGACTTTGGTATGATGTCTATAGTCAAAGTGGTCATTATTCCATTATCTCCAGAATAATATTTATTACATAAATTTACATTTTAAATATCAATTATACTTTTAAATACATCCATTAAATATGGATATGAAAAATGAACTATGTTATAATCATGGAGATGATAGAGCATACATACACATGAGTAACTTATTCATTTTTCAATGATCATTATAAAAAAGGAAAGTATTATTTTATCTTCCCATAGTGATAATAATATAATTAATGTAATATTAATCACAAATATATATATATATATATAATTAGATATATCATTCATGTGATGTGGTGATGAAAAATGAATCGAATCACTTCATGGAGGTGACAATTCACACTTACTCGTGAACAACATTATCATTTTTATATGCATGGAAAGGTAAGAATTTAAATGATATATTATAATTTAAAGATGATAAATATTTCATTAAAAACTTATATAAACATTAATCCCACCATTATAACTATTCTTGAGAGATGGTGATGGAAAAAAATTAAATCGGTTCGCGTGTCGGTAGTCCGCTGTACACACAAAAGTTTAAATATTTTCCATTTTGATTGATTTGGAGAGGGATATAGGTTATGAAAAGTACATCATAAAATCTATTTATATGTAGGATACTAGATTTATTGTTTTATCATTTTTTAAAAAAGTTTTAATGAGTTGGAGGAAGATCTAAAATAGAAATTCTTGATTAAAAACGATGCATGTTCTTTAGAAATCAATTGTTGAATAACTTTTTAAGACCATAATGGATGGTGTTATTCCAAAAATAAGAGATATATAATGTGTGAATGGATTATAGTAAAGAATATGGGTAGATATTGGCCAAAACAAATATAATTGTTTATGTGAATGAAAGAGAATAAGAGTTTCCCTTTCATAAGAGAAAGGATGGGAACTCTTAGAATTTCTCAGAATATTAAATTAATATAAATTAATTTTCAATTCCCAATGTGTAAAAACTAATTTATGTATAAGATAGGGTGATGGTGTAAAAAAATCCTACCATATAATAATATTTAGATAAGTTTTTACTAAATTACTTTC
This sequence comes from Viscum album, assembly GCA_963277665.1. Taxonomy (NCBI): domain Eukaryota; kingdom Viridiplantae; phylum Streptophyta; class Magnoliopsida; order Santalales; family Viscaceae; genus Viscum; species Viscum album. Next base: position 1,704,479,308 of record OY728129.1, on the reverse strand, counting down.
CTTATATTTTGGTTTTAACCCTTATTTAACCCCTTTAACCCTTACCATGACAACACAGATTTTTACACTTTGATAGTTAATATAGATACTATATAATGAAAAAAAAGACTTATAAATGAAACTTTTATTAAATTTTTAACCCTATCCCAATATTTTTTCCAAATATAATATTTTTATACATTTTATACAATTTAATAATATATTATTTATTTTAAAACATCATTAATGCCAATTTTGACATTATTTATTACTTTTACATTTACAATACACAATACAAAAATATAAATTAGAAAAAATATTATAAAACATCCATTAAATTATATTTTAATCTATAAAATTCATGTATGAAATTAATTATATTAAATTATATTTATTTTAATATTTTAAACATCATTTATATGATATTTCCAGAAATTAAACAATTACTCCATCATCATTGTGAAATACTTTAAGGTAAATATTTCTTCATTAAAAATTAAATATAAATTAAAATGATTAATATAAATATTTTATATTTCAAAATACTATTTATAATTTAAGACATCTTAAGAATAACCCAATATTACAAATGTTATAGTTATTCAAAACATAAGTATGATATCTTTGACTTTTCCTTAATAAAATACTTTATGGGGATTAGAGTCATGCAAGTGTCTCAAAGAGGCAATAAATTGAGAAAAATGTTGACTTTATTCTACAATAACTCATTAAATAAAATCAGCAAAAGTGTTAGGGTAACTTTATAATCCTTATCATAATTATTTTACCATTAATTACCTGATTTACCATTAACCAAGGTAATAATAATTATGATGGTTACTATTCAAATTATTCAAAACTAAATGGGACCTTTTGTTCTACATTTTTAACTTATAATTAAAAAATATTGAATCTATATTTTAAATTTTTAAACACATAATTGGATAAATTAATTTTTAATTAATCCGTACATGGTACGAGAAAGCAGGTTTTTGAAGTGAAAATGTTCAAGAGTATACAAAGTTTTTATAACTAAATTCAATATTAAAATTATTAAAATGACATAAATTGGATTAATATATAAATAATGTATCTAATGTTAATTTAAAACCTATTTAAATTATAATTTGACATTATATATTATTTAGATGAAATGCCAATTTTCAATTAAAAAACAGTATTTATTCATTGTTCATCAAAACATGAAACTTATCAAAAATATCAAAATATCCCCATAAGATAATTTTGATATTACTATTTCAAAAATGTTTTTTTTGTTTAAAATTTATAAAATTGTTGAAAATTAGTTTTAAAACAAGTTTTCTATTTAAAGGTGGCAACAATTCCTTTAGAAAAATACAGCCTTTTATGCATAAATTTGGATTTATTTTTTATCCTATCTAAAAAAATATAGGATGAATGTTAAACATTATATTTCATATATATTATATATATATATATATATTTCATTAATATAGTACAACAAGATTGATTCATTTATTTAATTGGTATATAACACACTTCTTCAAATTTAAATAGTTTTCCAGAAAAAGATTTCTTTTTATTTTTAAAAGGGTTTTATTTTTATTTATAATTTATTCATCACAAAATAATTCCTTATATATAAAATAATCATATGAAATTATATTTATTTAAATATTTTTATTATCATTTATTTGATATTTCTATTAATTAAATAATTAATGCATCATCATTGTGCAAGCCTTTAAGGTAATTATTTCTTCTTTAAAAATTAAAAATAAATTATCATTATGAAGAGAAATATTTTATCTTTACAAATACTATTTATAGTTCAATATAACATCTAAATAAATCTATATTATAAATTTTATAGTTATTAAAAACATAATTATGACATCATTGACGTTTCTTTAAAATAAAATACTTTAAAGGGATTAAATTCATCAAATTCACTCCAAGAAGTCATAATTTTATCCCAAGGACGACTTTTGTTGGAATGCACTCGTCCAATAAAATTATAAAAAGTTAAATGGAAAATTTATTATCCTTATCATTATTTTTTACCCTTAATTAACTGATTTACCCTTAATCATGAAAATAAAAATTACTAAGTTTATTATTCATATTGTTCAAAAATAAAATAAATTTATTTACTAAATTTGGAAAATTTTAATCCAAATATGGAATCCTTTTTTTTTAAATTCTATACACATAAGTGGAAAAAATTAATTTACAATTATTATGTAGACGAGATGAGAAAGAGGGTTTTTAGACTCAAAATGATTAGAAGTTTACTATGTTTTTATATCCAAATTCAATATTAAAATGATTAAAATAATGAAAATTTGATTAATAAGTTTATAATTAATCTAATTTTACTTTTAAAAAATTAAATTTTAATTTAACATTATAAATTATTTAGATGAAATGTTAGATTTCAATTAAAATACAATATTTTTTTCACTATTCATCAAAAAGTAAAACCTATTAGAGTAATATAAAAAATTTACCCTAAGATAATTTTTATATAATTGTTTAAAAAATAACATATATGTTTTAAAAAATCTATAAAAGTTTTCAAATTTCCTTTTAAAATAATTTTACTACTAAAAGGTAGTAAAACTGCCTTAAAAAATATATCTTTTTATGCAAAAAATTGTACTTTTTCTATAATTTCTAGAAAAAATATAAGATAAATATTAAAAATTATATTTTATATAAAATATATATATAGATTTTATCACATCCCAACCATCCTATTGGATTGAGTCAAGGTGGAATTACTACTTGGCCTTAGGAGACATCACAAGTCGCTAAAGGCTGGAAATAAATGCCAAGGGCTTCAATACGATTGGGGGATGATTTTACCTTTGAAACAGAAAAAAACACAAACAAGAATATAATAACCAAATAACCCCTAAATTATGAATGATAATAATGTATACAAATCAAAGTAAAAAAACTAATAATAATAAAAAACTATAACCATGACCCATATTAGAGTACGAAGTGAAAACCAAACTAAAATTAGAAAACAATGTAGAAGACCAAACCAAAAAACTCAAATACTCCAAGGTCATTGACTCCAATACTCCCAACATGCTCCAAGCTCGAAATCCCCATGAAAAACACAATGTATCATGAATCATCACTAATTAAATGTCATACATTGGATTTACTTATGTCTTGATAAACAATATTTGCAAAAGCACCATGGTTCCAAAGAAGGGGTGAGTAATAAAACATAGTATGTTATCCCCAAATCAATTAACTACTAACACCACTAGTATAGAACATGTTATCACATTAATATTAAACAACTTATTTAAAAACAAATTGAAATATTTTATATCAAAATATAAAATAATAACCCCACTAAGACAGATTCCAAGGAAAGAAACCAAACAACTATTTAAAACATTTCACATTTCCTTTTGGAATACACATTCCAGGAATCACACAAACAAACCCACAAATACATGATTAAATGATATATCCATACTCATTAACCATTTTTCATCCATCCAGCTATTCATCACTATGTTTCTAAAATACTTGTGTGCCAATGAAACACACCCCTTATCCAGGGTCACATCCCTTGTACCCCAATGGTACATGCCCCTTATTCAGGATAACATTGAAATACAGAACTCACACCAACCCATGTATGCTAAAACCATGTCAAACCACCTATATTAATCCATTTTAATAAAAAATTCCATTTAATGAAAACATCACCATCAAATAATTTATATGAATCAAAAGAAATCCACATTTTAAAATAATCATTTTAATTTCCATAAACAAAGCACTTGCACAATAACTAGTTTTCAAAAATAAAAAAAAACTTAGTAATGAGGGTTTCTAACAATATTTGATCATAAATTTCATAATCAATTTCATGAAATTAAAATAATTTTAAACTAATCATTCTTTTTCTAATAATATGATTCAATAATGAGGCCACCCACCTCGAAAATTATGGTGAAAATGAATAATGACACAACTTCTTCCAAAAAACAGGACTGATTTTACAAAAACACATCATAGAGATTTTTCCATAATACAACACAACCAAAACTCATCATTCTGAGAATCCACTATCATATATATATCCCCAAGAGATCATATTTATGAATCTGAGAGAAGGAAGAATAATATGCCAAAGAAAAATCACTAAGAACTAAGACTTTCCAAGAAATTCAGCCTTCAACACCCCAAGATTTTCCAACTGATCACTTTGGGATCAAAGGGGAAGGTCTACATAGTCTTTAGGAGGAGGAAAAACTAAGTTAGGGTAAAAAAATATGAAAGATGAGTGGTTTGAAGGAAAATATGTGTTACGTCCACTTTTTTAGGATAAAACTTTTAACCATACATGGTTAGTCATACGGTTAGGAAAACTATACAATAACCATGATAATGACTCTGTCCCCCAAAATCATGGTGACTTCTAGGCGACCGCATTGTTTGGAAAAACAATGGGCCTAATTTTCAGCCTAATACGAGCCCATTTTGTATCGTTGTGTGGTTTTTCATTATAGTTTCATGGTTTTCACTAACCCTTATCATACTACGCACCTCCATAATATCCTCTAAAACATTTAAAAAGTCCTCCAAAAACATTACATAATTAAAATAAATAAATGAGGGGTTACATAATTGAATACATGGGTGCTAAATTCTCATCCCTATTAGTCTTTCCATCCCTAAAAATTAGGAAACCATCATTTTTCTAAAAAAGTTTGGGTCATTTCTTGAAAATTTCATTCATATGTTCCCAAGTTTCTTACTGAATATGACCATGTTTCCAAAAAATGAGCACTATACAGATGGTTTTCCAACGAAATACTTTCACTTTCAAATCCATAGTTCGTATAAGGATATAAACTAATGATGAATCCGAATATATTTCAATATGATCCCATAAAATCACATGGTTAGGATTAGGATGATACCTTTTCAACTAAGATACATGAAACACATTATACACTTTACTGAACCATGGTGGAAATTCCAATTGATATACCACCTCACCAACCTATTCATGTATCTCAAAAGTTATTATATATCGAGGAGATAACTTACTCTACTTTCCAAAATGACTATGACCAAGCCTTGAAGAGTCTCTCAAGAACACATGATCACTCAACTCAAACAACAATGAACATCGATGGTGATACACATATGATTTTTGATGAATATGACCAGTATCTATTATCTTCTAGATAAATTGAGTCTTCTCTATTTTCTATTGGACTAGGATTGGACCAACCAGTGAATTCCCACCTATTTCCACCAAACAATGTGAAGAATGACAAGGATTCCCATATAATTCTTCAAAAGGATCTATATGTATCATGGCCTAATAACTATTGTTATATGAGAACTCCACTAATGGTATATGATCCCCCTATGAGCACCCAAAAACTATTATGAGTCTTGTATCATGTCTTAAAATGTTTGTATCATCCTTCTAGATTTTCGATCTATTTGAGGATGATAAGTCATACTCATAGTCAAATGAGTCCTAAATTATTACTAAAAGTATTTCTAGAAACAAGACGTAAACCTTGGATCTCGGTCTGGTACTATTTAAATTTGTATGAAATGACTCTTTACAACATATCAGATATAAATCTTAGATAATTACTCTACCATATGAGATTAATGAATATAGATGAAGTGAGACAACTTTGTGAGACAATCCACTATCAACCATATGGAATCGTGTTTCTAATCCATTTTTGGGAGACAAATCACAAAATCCATGCCTATTTTCTCCCATTTCCAAATAGTAATAGATAAATAGTTCAACATAACTAATGATTATTCATGATGTACGTTAATATGCTTGAAGGTTAATCATCTCAAAACAAACTCAGTCACATGTTTTTTCATGAAGACCCACCAAAATTGTGCTTTCAATGCCTTATATGTATTATATATTCCATGATGAATGAAACATCTTGAATTATGGTAAAAATGAAGAATTGTTTTTGGAAAAGGCCAGAGGTAAGACCATCTGGCCTTGAAACCACAAAATTGAACTCATGTATAGCTTACATCCCTCAATAGTCTCCATACAATTGAGTTTTGACCTCATCATAACACATTTTGAATCATATGTTTATTCCGCTTTAACTATTGAAACCAAATAAAGAATAATAGAAATAAAGAAGAAAATCAGTACACTACGTTGGTCTTCATAATCCAAGTGCATTCTGACTATCACTGACATTAACTTCCACTAGTCTAAAGACTATTTTTTTCATCTGTCCATTTGAATTTCTACTTAATTCATCTACCATCATATTTTCTTTACCCTTTGTATACATCATGTAAATTTAAAACATATTGAGATACATAATCTCTATTATTTGTATTAGATTCAAATATCACAATGATAAAATGTGTTGTAAGATTTTATAACCCATAAAAAATGTAAATTTCTCACAAAAGAGGTAATGATTTCAAATATTCAAAGCACGGAATACAACATCTTACTCCAAATCATGTTTTGGGTAGTTATTCTCATGAAATCATAACTATCATGATCCATAAGTAGAAACATGATCTCCCTGCATGAGAAAAATCCCAACTGAGATATCCGAGCATCAAAATACACCACATACCCTTGTCCTTATTCCATCAATATCAAGATTGGTGATTAGGTAAGGTGAACCTTCAGCTACAAAAAAGTATTCCAGCATTCCTTTTTTCATTGTAATGGATCATTTTTCCTTATTAAAGTTGTCATAGGTGAAGCTAGTCCTAAAATGTCATGGGAAAAGTATCAATAATAACTAACCAATCTAAGGAAATAATGTATCTTGAAGACATTATTTGGTAGTTTCCAAGAGGTAACAACCAATATCTTTTCTAGATCTATAGAAACACTTATTTTAGAGATAACACGGCTAAGTAAATGTACCCTTTATATCCAAGAACCACACTTTGATAATTTTTAATTCATATGATAATTTTTAATACATATGATAATGTCGCATGATTCCCAACATAGTCTCCAAGTATTGCTCATATTCTTTCCTTATCCATGAATACATGAATATGTTATCCCAAAAAACCACTCTAAAAGTATCCAAATACCATTAAAATATCTGATTCATCAATGCCATAAATACTCCTGGTGAATTCGTAAGACCAAGAAGAATCAACACATATGTGTAATAGAGATACCTACTTCTAAAATCTCTATTTGTAAAATCCTCAATCCAAACTCTCAAATGGTGATATCCCGATCATAGGTTTATTTTATAGAACCACTAAGAATAACTAAATTTATTAAATAAAGTATCAATGTTGATTCAAAATTAACTTTTTGACTTTTACATTCCTTTTGTTTCAAAAATCACAAACTCATTCTTATATACTTATATAACTAATTATGTTATATCCAAAGTGTTTTAATTATTTTTAAAGAAAACATACTTCTCTACTATAGTTACAATTCATTTTAATATATTCATGAATTTAAATCTACTCTATTCATTACAATTATCATAATGGGCATAGATACGATCATGATTAGACTCACTTTTATCAAATCAGATTTTAACACTTTCTATTTTATATTTATACTAAAAATAGATTAATCAGATTTGACATCAGAATCAGTATCCTCAGATTCATACTCATAAAATCAATCTTATTGACATACTGTAAGGAAATCCATATAATTGACTAAAGGTTAAAGTATGAATCTTGAACAACATATTCTATTACAATAAAATACATTTCATACTAAATTAAATGATATTGTGTATTCTATTACAATATATGTAAATCAAAATGATGTCATGTATTCATTTATAACATGACCATTATAGAGATTAGTGTCCAGGTCCTTGCAGAAATTTCAGGAAAACTATGACTGTTAGAGATCAAGATTACCATCGGAAGGATTGCCTATAAATACAAGTTCATTTAAATATTTTGAAATAATAATTGGTAGAACACATATGTAGTGACACTTTTCTGAATTTTCTTCTTTGAAAAAACTCTAAATTTACAAGAGGTAATAATATGTTATTTGTACATATATTCTTAGAGTTCGTTTTGATTTGTGTGATTCATATTTTTGTGATTATGATCATTGGCTTGCGGGGATAGAAAGACAAAATATGATCCATCAGATTGAGGGATTAAAAGGACATGAGGATAGATAAGCTGATCACCTTCTTATTCAAGGGTTTTTTGGGATATCTAGATGGAGAAAATATAATCATCATATTGAGGGATTTCTATTGTAATAGAAGGTCATATTTTATTATAAGTATAAAAAAAGAGACCTTTATCCAAGGTTATTGGATACCCTTTTCTTTGGATTGAAATAATTCTATTTAATTATATTACTTGTTTTATTATATGTTTTTCATTTCCACTGCATGCGGAATAGAAAGTGAATTACTTTTATTTTAATATTTCTACTTCTATATTTTTTATTATAATTTATAAAATTATGATAAAAAAAATTTACTCTATATTACTTTGAAAATACATTATTACTCTGATTACAAATCTATACGCTATAAGATAGAATCATTAATTTTGTAAAATAATTTGATAAATAATTTTCATATGTGAATATGATTAAATTTTGATTATAATTACACCACTTACTGAATATGATTCTATTCACTATAATCAATTCATATTTATGACATGTGGATTATATATTGGAATATTCTTTATCAAGATATTCTTATCATCAGAACCAAGCGCTAATTCCAACTACTTATTAAATTCATAAGAGGTTTTGTGAATATTATTTGTTTAATTCTATTAAAAAATGTTTCTTTTAAGGTTAAAAATGAATGTTTTTAAACTTACAATCCACCCCCCTCTTTTAAATATACATTTCGACCCTACAATTGGTATTAGAGCATGGACTCTATGTTACTAATATCGAAAATTGATATCATTACAAAGCCTTTGCAACACTGATACTCTAATTTTTTTCAAAGGATATTTCCACTACTTAATTATTTATATGTCTTTTAGATTCATTAATTTGGAAAGATGGCCATATTTTTTTTCTAAACTTTTTGTTTATAAAACTATTTTACGCTAAAATATATTGTCAAATTATTTTTTGTATTATCTTCAAAGATAGCAGGATTAAATGTTGGATCTAGAGACAATCTCAATCCTACTCCACCAATTTGTTTTATTGTAGTGATTTTGAATATTGGAGGGATAAAATGAAGACATTTGTGATCAATGCTAGAGTATAATTTTTTTTCTCATTGGAGATTAAAAAATTCCTGATAAAGAAGTCATAACTATTAAAAATTAATAATGGAGGAATATCTATTGAATTATAAGGTATGAAATACTTTGTTATGTTCTATGAAAATAAATAAATAAAGTTCTATTTCTTATTATTAAGATTAAAATAGTAATTTGAATAAGTTATAGATTACGCATTACAGAACTTCAAAATTTGTTGAAACTATAAGAGCTATACTTAGAGCTGATTACCAGGATTTTGACTTTTGTTATGGAGAAACTGTGGTAAAGGTATAACAATGGTTTATAAAAAAATTTAATAGTTTTCAAGATATGGATGATAAAGGATTAGAGGATGAAATCCTTGTTTAAAATATTATTGATATTATTACCAATGAGTGGGAGTCAAAGAGAATAGTTGTTGATAAATCTAGAAAGTTTACAAATGTTACCCTTGATGATTTGTTTGGAAATATTTTACTATATGAGAATAGATTGAAAAGAGATGTTGAGATAGCTAAAAAAATAATTTTGGAGTTTCTTTTACTTCTACTTCAAATCTGATAAATTCTTAAGACTCTTGAGAAGGTTATTAAGTAATTAAAGAAAAAGGATATAGTTTAATCATATTCAAGTGATTCTGAACATTCAAGGAATGAATTAGCCAATCTTGCTCGAATTATGATTGTTGGTAAGAAGGATTTTTAGTATCATTACATGAAATATAAAAACGATAAAAATGATAAGAAAAATTTAATGTAAGAAAGATGGACATATAAGACCAGATTGTAAAATTCTCAAAAGGTAAGATAGAAATGAAATACATTATAATAGATATCAGAAAAGGTATTACAAGTCAAAAGGAAAGAATTTTTTAAAACCTAATGACTCATGGAGTGCTAGGGGAGTAGACTCTTCGGATGATTCTTCAGATAATGAAAATTTTAGAAAGAGAAATATTGGTCTCTATGCTAGAACACTATTTAAAAAATAAATATCTTATGGATAAGGTACACATTTCTGATTCTCAAACTAGTAATTCCTTAAATACAAATCATAATGATGAGAAGAATTATATATATTCAGATGAAGAATCCTTATCACTAGTGATAATAATACTTTACCTTCTTATGAATAAGTATCAAAATATTCTATATTTTATGAAATGGAAAATTGTAAAGTTACTAAAAAACATAAAAAATCAAATACTTGAATAACTCTTTTGGTAAAAGAAGTATTGGATCTTTCTAAATATCTTAATAAGAAGAATTTTGAAATTGATTCTATTTCAAAAAACCATGAAAAATGTAATTCTATGATGAGTAAGATTTCTAATGATTTTGAAAAAGTAATTTCTGAGAAAATTGTTTTAAAAGAAACTCACTTTTGAAACAAATAATTGTGAGGATAATAATTTAGTTACCAAACTAGAGTTTGGAATTTTTTCTTTAAATAAACTCTTATCAAAGTTTACCTATGGAAAAGAAAATTTTGATAAGATGTATCAACAACTCCATCCTCAGGGTAATACTTCTGGAATGGGTTACTCTAATTCAAATCTTATTTTTAATAACATTATTTTGTTCCAAAAAGAGCACAATTTCTTACACATTTTCAAAGTGGTGGACACTAGAATAAAAATTTTCACAAAATAAAATTTAATCCTTAGTGTTCCACAATCTAATGACCCAAAAATTTTTGAATAGTAATTTTTTCTTGAAAATGTGTGTTATAATATTATTTTTTACTCAAAAAAACTATATCCCTTTATTAACTAAGTGAGTATAATTGAAATGAGACATTTGGTTTTCATAAATTTTGTTACCATTGGTCAATTATGACCATTGGTCAATATGATCATTGGAAACAATATTATTAATGTTATGATTATTGTTTATAAATAGAAATTATAATGGTTAATTACTATATAAAGAAGAGTCGATGCCCTCATCTAATAGAATCGGGCCGTATGAAGCCCATTTGTTGGAGCTTGGGAAGGAGGCATTTTCGCTGGGCTTGCTCTTATCCAATCCAAAGTCAAGCTTCAACATGTTAAGTTTGAATGAAATCACCTATAGGATAACTTCAAGTTAGTGGTGATTACCAATCAGGGAATATTATCTCAACCACCTCAAGACTCTATCACCATCACACACCTTACCCTTAGGTTATATACGGGTGTTATAAGGGGTTATGTGTCCATGACCGAGTTACTTAAAATGTAATCCCTTTGTTTTCATAAACTTTTTATTTCTTCATTTTCATTTTAAGAATAAATTTTCATAATAAAGTAAATGTTTAATTAAGACAAATTTGAAAATTTTATTTTATAGGTAAAAATTATACTTTTTAGAGATTTCTTATACTTACAGAATTATTATGGTAAAATTAATAACATTTTTGAATTTAAAATGTAAAAAATAATCTTGGGTTAATTTGTAGTATTTTTCTAAGAAGATTGACATTTTTTATGAATAGTGAAAAATACAATATTTTTTAAATAATTATTATACTTTTAATAATTAATTTTTTGAAATTATTTTCGATAAATGAATATACATGGTTGCGATTAGTAATATTTTTAAAGTTTAATTGGATCAACTTAATTTTTTAGTGAATAGTAACTTGACCCTTTAAGATAGTAATATTACCTTTATGATTAGTATTATGACCAATGGAATAGTAACCTCACCTAAGTAATTAAAGATATAATTTAGGCATCTTAAATGGTAATGTAATATAATCATATCATAGTATAAGTAATTATTAGTTAAATATTAGTATTTTTTGTGTAAATGATGATTTTAATGAAAAAATAAATTTATCATATTCAAAAATTTATTTTCATAAAATGGAAATTATTTTTGAATTATGCACATCAAAAAATGGTTTGGGTGAATTTTTTTTGGATTTTTATGAAATAGTTGAATTTTCAGTGAATAGTAAAAATATAGTTTTTAGTTTTCGGTATGTTTAATGAAATAATTAATGATATAATGAGTAAGATAAGATTCTGATTGAATCTTGTGTATTAAAATATGATATGTGGTGTCCTAAGTGGCCAATTCCATTGGAAAATAACATGGTCAAGCCATTGGTTTTACAAATACCACTGTTGAGGTGTCCTCAGAAATTAATAAAAAAATCCCTCACTTTTACTATAAATACCATTCATTTAATACATTATATTTAATTCCCAATTAATTATACTCAATTTTATGATATTATTACCTCTATAGGATTCCTCTCAAGGTTTACTCAACCTACCAAGGTCTAAATCTTTGAGTTTTAGAATTCACTCTTCAAGGTAAGGGACACCTCAAACTTCTCTTTTCCTTTCATGTTATCTTTTATGAGGTATGTCTTTAAAATTCCCATACTATGAAATTTTGCTCTTTTTTATATACCTTTACTATATTAAGTGTAATTTATGAATTGGATACCCTTTTCCTATCTCTTTTTAATGTTTTCTAAAACCATGTTTCATGCCCATTATGGTGTCAGATTTGGGTCTCAAAATTTCACTCATTTTATCAAGAAAATATTTTATTTTATTTTTTTAATACACAAACCTCTATATTATATAGGGGTATTAAAATAGATTTCAAAATTATCTATTTTAATTTTAGTATTAACATACATGAAATCCACCTTCCTTTTTCGTGGGTTTAAAACTGAGAAAATCATTATGTTTTTAAACACTTTTTAAAACACCATGATTCTGATATGAAACTCGTCTATTTTATTATCCGCAGGTTATTTATGAGATATTATATTATGATATATGTGTCACACAGTAATTAATATATATTAAGGGTGTTCCCTGATTGCGCTCCAATGTATTGGGTAAAGAATTTAATCTCTATAGATGACAAGTTTTACAATACCTTGGTGATTAACCATGGTAATTTTTATGACAACTCAGTGATAAACCTTACTAATATGATTAAGAAATAATAAATTAAATTTAGTAGCCACATTTAAATGTTATGATTCATGTTATTTTATTTATAATATTTCTCATGTTCTGTTTTTCATGACATATTCATATTCTTCATGTTTTTATAAATATTTCTCAAGATCCTATGTAAACGGTTTTGCTTGTTTTCCATTATTGGGCCTTATACTTAGCCTTTACTTTGATGTATGTTCCCAGGATATGAGATGCAACAAATGTACTTATAATTAACCATGAATAATACTTTCAAGAGGAATAAAATAATTTTTTATTTTTTTATGTATCATGTGGCTTATTTCCAAGACACTAAACATTAAAAGATTATCTGCTTATAAAATTCTACATAAAGTTTTTTAATAAAAAGAATGGATTCCATAGTTGGTATCGAATGAAGAATTAGTTATTTTTGAAATTATGATATAGAAAATTAGGAATAACAATGTATAAAAGTTTGAATATAGGAAAATATCTTAGTATTTTTTTGAAATATGAAGTAAGTTGTTTTCGAACAAATAAATCCCTATCTAGATACAAACAAATGGATGTAGCTTTGGAATAAATTTATCTAGGGGTAAAATCTTAAAACAATTCTTTAAGATAGACTCAAACGGGAACATGTGCCTAAAAATGGGCCTTGATACACTCTAGGTTTGACACCCTTGGGGGATATAATTGGTTAATCACAAATTTTTATGAATCATTTGAAAAATTTATAGAAAATTTAATTTTTTTAATGAATAAAAAGATTAAACATGATATTACATGATATAAAAGTTCCCATGGAACTATAATATTATTTAATTAAACATGTTTCTCATTAGGGTTTTCTTATTTTAGAAAATTGTGTGAAATATGAGAAACCAAAAAAATGGTTTACATAACAGATTAGGCACTAATGAACTTCCAATAGAAGCTAGAATGGAAACCTTAATGAGAATGATGAATATACTAACTTGAGTTATGTACAATAACTTGAATCATAATGAGAGACCATATTCACCATGAAGGAAACAACTTTCCATTAAGTTCTTTATGCATCAACAACCACCAACATTCAGTGGATTTACCAACCCATTGATTTCTAAATAGTGGTTAAGCTCTATGAAAAAAGCTTTTGTATACTCCGATGTTGAGAACAAAAGAAAGTCACCCTGGTTGTATACCAATAACTGGGAGATTCTGATCTATGATGGACACTGGTTAAAAAAAGACAAGATTGTATATTGAGGATATGGAGTGGGAGAAGTTCAGGGGAACATTTTTCGAAAAATATTTCACATGTTCAATGCGAATGAAAATGGGGAAGGAATGCCTGGAGTTGAAGAAAAAGGGAAATGAATCTATGGGAAGCTATAAGATAAACTTCACAAGACTCTCATGTTAAACCTATAGCCTTTTTAAGGATCATAATGGGAAGTTTGATATATTTTTTGGTAGACTAAACCTCATCTACGGAAGAATCTTTCCTACCAAGATAATTCAAACTTTGAGGAAATCATGACTAGTGTTATAAAAGTTGAACTAGAGTTCAGAGAGACATAATTATCTCAAAATTTGAATGAAAAGAAGAGATCATTAGAGCCATACTTGTGTAAGAACATTGACTAAAGAAGGGGGGTAAAGCAAGTGAAACATTCCATATGAAACAAATGTGGGAAGAAGCATTCGAGGAACTGCCTAATTGGGAGAAGGAAATGTTTCAAGTATGGAAGGGAAGGCCATATTTCTCAAAATTATTGTAGTTATGTTAAGCCTAAAATTCCCTAAAATAATGAAAAATGGAAGATGGTATAGGCTCTTCCTGAAGTCCAATTCTTTAAGTGTGGAAAACTTGGTCACTTTTCTAATCACTTCCCAAATCTGAGGGAATTTGAGGGGAATCACCATCAACCATAGTATAGTCCAACAAGAAAGGTCATTATTTTTCTATTATGAAGGCTTAATTTGATGATCTTAAGGATTTGGTGGAATTTATTCATGTTTTTCTCTCAAAAATAGGAATTAGTTTGTTTGATTTTTGTTCTATACATTCTTGTTTTTCTCCATGTTTTAAAAGAATATAGAATATATACCTAAAATACTATAAGTATAACTTTCAATCAAGAATCCTGGAGGGATTATACAAGCATAAAAAATGTTTAGAAACTCTATTATTCACTTTGACAAGAATGATATCATTGAAAATATAGTAGTAATTCCCATTTGGGAATTTGAAATTATACCAGGGATGGACTGGCTCTCAAAGTATAATGCTAAAATCAACTACAAAACCAATGAAATATCAATAGTCTTGAATAGAAAACCAACAATTGTATTCAAAGGGGAGATATCTCAACCCGATCTTTTTATAGAAGAACCACCCATAGGCTTATTTATATAGTTGATAGATAAAGAGGAAGAAGGAAATGATGGTTTACAAATAAAGAATATTCCCATAATTTAGGAATATATTAAGGTATTTCATGAGGATTTTACTAGGACTCCCCCAGAAAGAGAGGTTGATTTCTCCATTGATCTTATGCCTGGATCCAAACCGATTTCAAAAACCCCATATAGAATGAAAAAATGTGGAGCTGGAAGAATTAAAGAACCAACTCCAAGGTCTTTTGGATATGGGGTTTATCCGGACAAGCTTGTATCCTTGGGGATAACATGTTCTTTTTGTGAATAATGGGTATGGATCAATTTAGCTTCGCGTTGATTATGCAGAACATAATGAGATCATGGGGAAGAATAAGTAACCTCTTCCATGAATTGGTGTTTTGTTTAACAAGATTCATGGGGATCGATTCTACTCTGATATTGATATGTTATCTGGTTATCATCAATCGAGGGTGAAGAAGGAAGATATTCCAATGACCACCTTATGATCAAGATATGGTAATTAGGCATCTGTTGTTACACCCTTTGTGTTAACTAATGATCGTACTATTTTTATTGATTTTATTAATATATTTTTTATGGACTACATTAATAACATTGTGATAGTTTTTATTGATGATATTTTGATATATTCTAAAAGTTATGAGGTGTATGAGGTTCATATAAGGGTTATATTTCAAACTCTGAGAAGGTGAGTTTATTTGGAAAGTTCATAAAATGTGAATTTTGGTAACAAAAAATTTATTTCTTGGGGAACATTATATCCAATGAAGGAATCTTAGTTGACCCTGTCAAGATAAAGGTTGTAGGGGGTGGCCTCAGCCTACAAAAATAATAGAGATTCATAGTTTATTTATTTTAGATGGATATTATTAAAGGTTTTTGAAAATCATTTCATGACTTTCAAATCCATTAACCAAGTTAACTCAAAAATGGTCAAAGTTCCTCTGCAAAAGGAGTGTGAATAATGTTTCCAAGAGATGTAGAATATATTTTTTAATATACCTGTGTTAACTCTACCCTCTATCAGAGAATGATTCGTCATTTTTAGTGATAAATCTCTAAATGGGATTGGGTGTGTCATCATGAAATATGAAAAGGTGATTGCTTTTCCATATCGATAGTTGGAGCCTCATGAGCAGAACTATCCCGCGCATGATCTGGAACTAACTAAAGTTGTTTTTACTCTGAAGATATAGAGGTACTATCATTCTGGGGGAGAAATGTGATATATATAGAGGCGATCAACTTTTGAAATATATTTTCATGCAAAATTAATTGAATATGAGATAGTGGATATGGTTGGAACTTCTTAAATATTATAATTGTTCAATTCATTATCATTCTAGAAGATAAAACAATGTCATTGATACATTAAGTAAGAAAGACCATGTTGCGATTGAAATGATGAGGATTCAAAGAGATCCTTTGATCAAAGACCTATAAAACTGAAAATGGAAATCATAAGGTAAGGGATATCAACAACCATATCCGAAATTATTTCTCAACCTTTATTACTATATAAGATCAAGAAATCTCAAAGATAATTCCCTTTGTTACAGAATAATATTGAGGTTGTGAAGAATTTAAAGTTTCCTGAGTTCAATATTGATCAAGAAGGTGTACTAAAGTTTCGTACAAGGATATGTGTTTCATATATTCTGGAAATAGAGAAGGATATGATGGATTAGTTTCATAGATCTACTTTCTATATACATTATTGAAACACAAAAAAGTATAGGGTCCTTTATGATCATTATTGGTGGGATAACATGAAAATGGAGATTGTTGACTACACTAAGAGGTGTCTGGTGTGTCAACAAGTGAGGTAAGAGAGAAAAATTCCTAAAGGGGTATTATAACCACTACCCATACTAGTATGGAATTGATACAATATCACTATGGACTTTGTCAATGGTCTCCAAAGAACTACCAAAAAAACAAATGTGATGTGGGTTAGAGTGGACCATCTCACCAAGACTGCCCATTTTTTCTCTATTCCTAAAGATTTACCTCTTGAAAAAATCTCCAAGATATACATGAAGGGAGTGTTTAACTTTCACAGAGTTCCACTTTCAATCATATCTGATAGTGATCCAACGATCACATCAAAATTCTAAAAAAAATCCTTCAACATGATATAAGTACTGAATTGAATTTCAGTACAACCTATCATCACCAAACTGATGGACAATATGAAAGGACTATTTAGACACTCGAGGAAATTCTTTCAACAAGATCAATGAAATTTAAAGGTGGATGGGATGAACATCTCCCATTAGTTGGTTTCTTGTAAAACAACAACTTCCATTTGAGCATTCAAATGGAACCCTATAAATCTATATATGGGAAGAAATGTATAACTCTTACTTATTGGGATGAATATGGTGAGAGAAAGATTCTTACGCATGATCTTGTTCAATATACTATAATAAAGGTTCATTCCATTTAACAACACATAAAGTCTACTCATAGTCAGCAAAATAGTTATGCTTACAACTGTCGAAGGGACTTGGAGTTTGATGCTGGTCAGAAAGTCTTCCTTAAAATTTCACCTTGGAAGAGAGTCATGAGGATTGGGAATAAATGGATGCTTAACCCTAGGTATATTGTACCTTATGAAATCCTTGATCACATTGTAGTAGTGGCCTATCATCTTGCACTTCCTAAAAATCTATAACAAGTTCATGATATTTTCCAGGAATCTCTCTTGGGGAAGTAAATACCTTACCCTTAACATGTACTGAATTTGGAGGTGGTACAACTGGAACATGATATATCTTATGAGGAGTCACTGGTGGAGATATTGGACCATAGAGACAAAGTTATATGTTGCAATACTACCCGCCTTGCTAAAGTGTTGTAGAGGAAACACAAAATATGAGGAAGAAATGTGGGAAACTGAGGAAAAAATGAGGCATAAGTACCCTCACCTTTTCTCACCTGAGAGAACGAGTTGAAATTTCAAGGATGAAATTTCTTAAGGGTGATGAATATAATGACCCGAACGTTTTTTAATAGTAATTATTTCTTAAAATGTGTGTTATATTATAATTTTTTACTCAACAAAACTATATCCGTTTATTAATGGGGTGAGAATAATAGAAACGAGTCCTCTAGGTTTCGACCATTATATTACCTTGGTCAATTATGATTGTTGGTCAATATGACTATTAGAAACTATAATATTAATTTTATGAATATTGTTTATAAAAAGAAATGATAATGGTTAATTAATGCAGAAACAATAGTCGATGGCCTCATCAAGTAGAATCAGGTCCTATGAAGCCCATTTTTCAGAGCATAAGAAAGAGGTAGCATCACTGGGAATCTCTCTTAACTAAGACCAAGGTGAGCTTCAACATTTTAATCTTGAAAGAAATCACCTATGGGAGAAGTTCAAGTTAGTGGAGACTACCACTTAGGCAATGTTATTTGAACTGCCCCAAGAGTTTATCACCATCACACACCTTACCCTTAGGTTGTATGAGGGTGTTTTAAGGGGTTATGTGTTAAAGCCCTAGTTACTTAAAATGTAATACTTTTATTTTAATAAAAATTTTATTTCATAATTTCTATATTTAGAATAGTTTTTAGTAATAAAATATATGTTTAATTGAGACAAATTTTATAAATTCATTTCACAGGTAAAAATATTACTTTTTAGAGATTTCTCATGCTTAAGGAATTATAATGGTAAAATAATCATCATTTTTGAATTTCAAATTTCAAAATAAATGTGGATTTAAAAAAATATAAGATTTTTAGACCCATTAAGGTTTGAGTTCTGAAAACCTAATTATTTTTTTTTTCAAGAAAACAATGGAAGTACCAACAAAAAGTATACCTAAAACATGGATAGTGGTTCTTCCTGAAATTTGACTAGTAATAAATATTTATTTGAAAAGATTATCAAAATGAAAGGTGGAATGGTTACCCTTCGATATAATTCTCAAAGAGAAATTATTGGTAAATTTAATATTATTTTTCATGGTAAAGCATTAATTTCAAATGTTTTTTTGTTAAAGGTCTTAGACACAACCTTATAAGCATAATTCAATTATGTGGTGAAGTTTATTTTATGAATTTTAGGAATGATTCATGTGTAATAAACAATTACAATGATTAATTCATTATTTTTTCCCATTATCAACATAATATATTCACACTAAACATATAAGACTTTTGGAGGAAAGATTTACCCTGACTTAGTGGAATGGAAGATCAATCATGGTTATGGAATAGAAGGTTCGAACACTTTAACCTAAGGAACATAGGTTAATTAACTAATAAAAACATTGTTAAGGATCTACTGAAGCATATATTTGATTCTTCAAAAGTTTGTGACCCTTATCAATATGGTAAGAAACATAAGTCAAGATTTAAATTTATTAGTTAAGTCAAAAATTCTGAGGATTTATAGTTAGTGCACTTAGATCTCTTCAGAACTACACAAACTGGATGTATTGGTGGAAAATACTATATATTTATTTTAGTTAATGATTACTCTAGAGATACATGGGTTTATTTGTTAGAAGAAAAATATAATGAATATTTTTATTTCAAAACCTTAGTATCCAAAGTTAAAAATTCAAAAAACCATCCCTTAAAAAATATTTGTAGTGGTCATGGAGGACAATTTTTAAATTATGATTTTGAAAATTTTAGTAGTAAGAAATGCATTACACATAAGTTATAAACTCCTAGAACCTATAAAGAATGTTGTTAAAGAAATAATAAATCATATTCTTCAAGAAATAATAAGAAGTATGCTAAGTGAATACTCAGTTGCTAAACATTTTTGAGATGAAGCTGTTAGTACAGATTTCTATACTATAAATTAAGTTTTAATTAAACCTTTTATTAATAAAACTCCTCATGAGTCGTAGATAGGATGAAAACCAAAATTATATTACATTAGAGTATTTGGATGTAATGTATTCATCTTTAATATAAAAGATAACTTATAAAATTTTTCACCCAAATGCAATGTAGGTATATTTTTAGGTTATTTCACTACTTCTATGGAATATAGAGTTTTTAATAAAAAAAAATCATGTACTATTTAGGAAACAATACTTTTTAAGTTTGATGACAGTGATCCTTTTGTTTTTAAACAAACCAAACCATCATCCTCAGATATGTTCTCGAAAACAGATTTTCATCCTTTTATAGAAAACTCAACTCCTAAGGAAAATACACAATAAATTGTTCTTGAAGTATTTAATCAATAATATTTTCTACCTTATGTAGATGAATAGGTTATAAAAACCCAAATTTAGTTGTTTATTAGGAATCAACCTACTTATAATATCATTGGTGATGTTAATCAACATGTTGGGACTAGAAATTCTTTAAGAAATGAAGAGGAAAATATAGCATTTCTTTCCCAATTTCAACCTAATAATCCTTATGAGGCTTTAGGGGATAAGGATTAGATTAAAGAAATGAAAGATGAGCTAAATGAATTTGGACGGAATAATGTTGGGACCTGTGTTGAATGACTTAAAGAAACCTCTTTAAATAGTTTAAAATGGGTTTTTAGAAACAATTGTGATCAAAATAAAATAATCATTAAAAATATAGAAAGAAGTTTTGATAAAGGTTATAATCAACAAGAGGGAGTAGAATATGAATAAATCTATTCTAAAATAGCTATACTCGAATCTATTTCTATTTTATTAACATGTGCAGCATTATTCAATTTAAAAAAATAATTGGATGTAAAGTATTCTCTCCACAATAGTAATGTATAAGAGGAATTGTTTTTGAACA
The DNA here is from genome assembly GCA_963277665.1 of Viscum album. Classification (NCBI taxonomy): domain Eukaryota; kingdom Viridiplantae; phylum Streptophyta; class Magnoliopsida; order Santalales; family Viscaceae; genus Viscum; species Viscum album. Next base: position 1,704,457,980 of record OY728129.1, on the reverse strand, counting down.
AACTCCTATTTTTGAAGATAAAAAAACCTATTAAATACATTTATAAACATAAAAAATATTTATATATACTTAAACAATCCCCTAGTTCCTAGTATGAAAGATTAATAATATTTTTGTTACAAAAAGATTATGGTTAGGGAACCCCTAATCCAACCCTTTTCATAATGAAAGTAAAAAAACATTATGATTATTTTGATTTATGTTTCTAATATTATATTCCGATTAAATCCAAAATTATTAATAGATTCCTTTTCAAATATTATGAAATTATAGTTTTTAATGAGTATGATGGGTTAGTTAACATTGTTTCGTGGTTTTAGAATTTCAAGAAAACCAGAAGGTACTTATATATCTCAATATAAGTATATAAAATATCTTATTAAAAATTTGGATACAATAATACTAAAAGTATTAGCACTCTAATTAGAACCTAAAATACCCTTGATATAGATGAAACTGGGAAACTAGTTGATCAAACAATTTTTATAGGTATGATAAGATGTATGATATACTTAACTTCTAGTCGAACATCCATAATTTTCTCAATATTCTTATGTGAAAGTTATAACTAAAATAAAAAGGAATCCAATTTAAAATATGTTAAACATATTTTTCTTTATCGAAATGGAACTATGTATTTAAGACATTTATTTTCCCCAAGAAATGATTTTGAATTTAAATTTTTTCTTCAGATTCTAACTTTGATGGTTTTAGAACGGATATAAAAAGTATATCCTTAACATTTTATTTCATTGGAGATTCATTTGTTTCTAGATATTGTAAGAAAAAACACTCAGTAGCATTATCCACTACTGAATATGAATATGTGGTAACTAGAAGTTGTTGTGCTTAAGTGTTATAGATGAAACACATACTCACAGAATATGGAATGAGTTTTACTAGAAATCAAATATTATGTGATAAAAATAGTTTAATTACCTTAAGTAAAATACCATCACATAAATATTTTAAAAATACATATATATTGGGAATCACTTTCTTAGGGTTCACACACTTAAAGGAGATATCATTTTAAAATTAGTTAGAACACAAAAATAACATGCTGTTATTTTTACTAAACCATTACCTTCTGATAGATTTTAATACCTTAAAAAAGTTAATAGTGGTCCTTTTAAAGTAATCATTCATATATAATTCTTATTTAAACCACATCCTTGTATTAATTTACTCCATTTTATATAGGGAGTACATAGGATTTATTTTTATAAATAATTTAGTCTTTTAAAATTTTAATTTTCAAAAAATTGTTATAATTAGCCTTCTATACCTGTGTTTGTTTTAAAATTGGATATAATATTTTTGATTTGGATTATTTTCCATATTTTATTTTTTAATTAGATTTATAAAATTCAATTGTACTTGAGTTTTTATTTCAAAACTTTTGTAATCAAGAAATTATCATATTCAACTATCATTATCTGTTTTGTTACAAAACAAAGAAGTACATATTATCGTATCAACATTCCCATTTTGAATGGTTTTTTTATTTTATACTTTAACACAATTCCATTATAATTAGTTTTTTTCTTTATTGTTTTTATTCTTAATGTTTCTTTTTTAAATTTTTTTTTACTTTCCCAATCGTATTCACATTAAACGATAAAAGTTTTATAAAACATAAATGGTTTTATTTATTTTAAAAAAATAGTTCTTTTGATATAATCTCAATCATCAGATCATATGTTTATATATCATCCATTATATTTATTTGTAAGCTGAAACATCACTCAATTTTACATATAAAATGGGGACCCCCTCATGTTTGACATCAGATATTTTATATTTTCACTCTGAAGTGTTACTTCCCTTAAGTCATCAAGTCTGATTTCTTTCTCCATGTCAAAAAACTCAATCCCATGCCCGAATACAATGGATTTTTTAAGTATTACAATAAAAGGTTTTTATATCGTGAAAGGTTAGTTTCTAGATCCCTTTATGATAAATATGATTCTTCTATGAGAAGAATGGTTCAGTTTCAAGGATTAGAATCCTTATATGTATAATAGTCAGATATGAATTATGATTTATTCTATATAGATTTATTTCATGATTTTTATGATTATTTTGATTTCTTCATGGAATATGGTAAAGATATTTTTTATTTTTATATATTTGAAAAGTCTTATAAGGTGACCCCGAGAGCTGCTGTCGATTTTCTCAGTATATGAGATGAAGGAGGTGCAGTTTTCCATCTCACATGTTACTAGATTTTAAGGGTGTGTTGGTAAACTATAGAGGTGAAAAGAATTTTTTATAAACTGATAAAGATCCAATGAAATTAAATCATTTAAATCAAGACCATATAGTTTTATCTACATGGATTCAAGGCTTTGTCATTCTAGGAAAGGGTGATAGAGGTATTATCAAAGTATCTAATGATTTCATTTTAGATTTCCATGTCAACATGAGGAAACTTAATCTTACTGAAATTATTCTTTTGACTGTCAAAAACATGAATTCCAAGTATATTAAGTCTCAGATTATAATTTTTCCTGGATTCATTAATAAGATGATTGAAAAGAACATGAGACACTTTAATATTGCAATCAAATCTGAACCTGTATGAGAAAAGATAATTTTTATCAATGAATATACAATTCTTAAAATAAAATATGTGTTTGATTTGGAGTCAAAATGTTTTTCAAGACTGATTAAGTGTCTGTTTTAGAGGTGGAACCTTCTTCAACAAGGAAAAGTAAGAAACCTGAAAAAATAGAAAACAATATACTCTTCTTGAAATGAAATAAAATAAGAAAAATAAAGTACATGATTAATTTTTTTTCTAATGGATAAGGAAGAAATCTAAAAGAAAAGAGGGAGATGCCTAATTATAAATTTACCTAGCCAAAGCTATTACAATAAGAATTAACAGTGGTGATACGTTAGAAAAATTGAAAAAGTAAAAGAAGACAGAGAATAAACAATAAAGTGTAAATATAGTTTAAAAGTTTCTAAAAGGTTATGAGGATGCTTCTAAAAAAATTATTTACCAATTGATGTTAATTTTGAATTTAATGAATTAAAAGTCTTCAATGCCAATTTTCCCACTGCTATAGATAATGTAAAAGCATTTGTAGTTGATAAATAATTAGTTCTTATTTGGAAAAATGATTTGAGATTGGAGTCTAAATTTTGAGAATAGTTTCTTAAAGATATGGAGAAATGTAAATAAGGTATTGAAGAAGAAATAATATTCAAACAAATAGAGGAGTATAAAGGAGAACACAGTGAAGATGAAGAAAAATGAGAAGGTGAATAAGAAGAAGATTAAGAAGGTGAAGATAAAGAAGAATATGATGAAAGACAAGAGAAGTGAAACTCTAAAGATAAGTAAGAGGAGAATAATTTTAAAAATATTTCTTTAAGGACTCCTCAGGATTCCTTGAAATAATTGTCTTCCTTTGGAAATCGTAGGGAGAAGTTAGTCAATCAGGAGAAAAAAAAGTCTCATTTGATTTAGGAAGTCATATCTTCATCCAAGAGAAATTAAAAAAATTCAAAATAGAATAGTTGAAGGAAATAAAGAGGATGAAATTGAGGCAACTGAAATATATAACGAAAATAATTGTGAAAAAATAGTTCAGAAACTGGTCTCAAAGGAAGGTAAAAAGCAAGAGGTTCAATAATATATTATAACTAACAAAATAATCATTTAATCTGAATCAGAATATTTGAATACGATCAACGTTAATGGTATTGATTTCATTTATTATACTCTAAGTAGACTGGATAAAACAAATCCCTACTTACCAATATTAGAGAAAAAAGTTGATTTAGTTATAGAGAACCAATATAAAGATTTGAATTCAACGAAAGCATTAACATGAAACCTAAAATGTTTAGATGAAAATTTAAAAATGTTTAAAAAAATTCTAAATCTCATAGAAAGAGTTATAATAATGTTCAGAAATGGTCTTGAGGTATTAATGAAGACATCAAGATTCATTTTGAAAGTCCTAGAAAATTCAAGAAATATTTTCATGAAACTGATATTTCATTCAATAGTCATAAAAGGGATATGGAAAATATGGTTATATACCATGAATATTCTATATGAAATTTTGACAAACAAAACAATGATATATTAGACTTACAAGAATGCATGAAGTTTCTACTTAGTGAGATTTCAAGATTCAAAGTCTAAAGGGATGAAATCATTGGTTTAAAGAATCTTAGTGATGATTTATCTAATAATATCAAAGACCAAGAAGATCAAAATAAACATATGAAAGAAAAGTTATAGCGTCAATAAGAATACATGAAGGAAAATGATGAATGAATTCAGATTTAGGAGGAAAGGATTTAAGAGATTGAAAATAAAAACAAATATTCGGGAGGAGTTGATGGAAATGGTTGAAGAAGGTTTAAAATCTTTCAAGAATCTAAAGACAATTTTTAATTCCTTGATTCCATAGAATAAAGACTAACTTTCTTAAAAAACGTTTTGTATTGCTTTTGTTTTTAGAATTTTAATGATAAACTTCTTCATATATATACAATATGATTGAATTTATTCCAATTCAATATAGTTTAATGTTATTTAATTCATTTTTAGATGTCCAAGTTCTTTATTATTATTATTTTTCTTATATATTGTGTTTCTAACCCTTTTCAAGTATTAAAAATAATTTTCCCTATTCCATTTTGAAAATCAAAAAGGGGGATAAATTGATATAAAAGGGAAGAATTATAATGTAAAGGGACAGTCAAAGAAATGGGGAGAAAAATTTTAATGAAGATAATATGATCCTTAGGGGAATTCTATTCCAAAGGGGGAGTTATTTGTATTCAATATTGTATTTAGATGATTTATAAACTCATGGGCAGATATATACAAATATTTTAGTTCTGAATATGATGCATCTAAATGATAATGGACTTATGTTTTTTATAGTTATATTTTATTTAAATATTGTGGTATTTGCTTTCCAAAAAAGGAGAGATTGTTGATTCAAATGTATATTTTTGAAATTTTTGTTCCATTTGTTTTGAAAATCAAAAAATCATTATTAAATACATAATTAAAAAAATCTTTCAAGTCTAAAGTGTTTTAATTTTTTTTAGTAAAACATACTTTTCTACTATACATAGAATTTGTTTTAAAGTATTATTGAATTCAAATCTACTATATTCATTAAATTATAATAATTGGCTTAGATCCAATCATGATTAAACTCACTATAATAAAATCATATTTTAAGAACTACTATTTCATATTCAAACTAAAAAAATTTAATTAGATTTAACATCAGAACCAGTATCATATGATTCATAAGCATAAAAATAAACATAATGAATTTCTATAAAAAATCCATCAGATTGTCTAAAGGTAAAGTATGAATATGGAAAACATATTATATTATAGTACAATTTATTTCAATCAAAATGAATTTTTTTTCATTATATTAAAAAATGCGTAAAGAAAAATGATGTTCTGTATTCATTTATAATATGATTGTTCGTGTTCCAGGTGTCCAAGTCCTTAGGAAAATCTCAGAGTAAATATAACCATTGGAGATCAAGATGACTGTTGATAGGATTTCCTAAAAATTCTAAGTCATTTGACGATTTCTATTTTAGAAGTGGTAGGACACATATGTAGTGACACTCTGCTGAGTTTTCTATTGTGTGAGAGCTCTGAAGTTTACAATACTGAATAGATTATTCTTTTTACATGTATTCTTAGAGTTCATTTTTCTTTGTGTGATTAAGATTTTGTGACTAAAATTGATGGATCACAGGGATATAAATATATAATCCAATCCATCAGATTGAGGGATTACATGGATAGGAAGACAAAGGATATGATAACCTTCTTGATCTAGGGATATCAGGTGTTAGGTCTAATAAGTTAGATACGCCGAGAGGGGGGGTGAATCAGGGTATAACAGATAGAAACAACTGCCCCTGTTGATCTTGTCACACTGTTAAGCATGACTCTCTTCTATCACTTTCTTGTATCAAAGTATAAACAAAAACTAAAGCATGAACATGACACAATGATTTTTACTTGGTTCATCCTCACTGGGCTACATCCAAGGAGCATACACTGCCGATGTGCCGATGTACCAAATCCACTAAAAGCGCACTACTGTTTACAAATTTTGGTATAGATCACTTCTATTCCTAGGCTCACTTCCTTTACAATGTTTAGGGTTAGCTCACTACTTTCCCAATGGTCACTCCCTGTTTCCCTTTCACTGTATCACTACAGGTAGAAATGATTACCTTCTACCTCTTCCTTTTCTCACTGCACATGCATGGGATCCATTCACAGTTTATAGACCTTTAGGTCTATTCATTTTCATGAATGAATGCCTCCTCAACTGTTTATATATGCTCTATTGAAGTCAAACTTTCATCCATATATGAATACAACTTTTCCTCTGAACACAAGGCAATTCATTTGGAGAAACCTTCACAAAGCACCCTACATCGTGATGACCCCAATTTCAAAAAGCTCAAACAAGCCTTCGCGAAGATCCTAACTTTTCATAAATCACTTTCACGAAGCACTCTTGCGAAGCTCAAGTCATCTCAAAGTGACTTCTCTCGCGAAGCTCACTGATCCAACACGGAGATCGCACCTTTCGTGGAGCTAGATTAGCTGCCGAGAAGCTCTTCTTTCACGAACCATACTGCCTTCGCGAACTTCCTTCGCGAACCGAGAGAAAAATATATTCTCTGAAAACTATCTTTGTCTCTCTACTTCTCTTGAAGGGGTCTAGGCCTATTTATAGGCGATTCCACCAACCCTCGAACTTTCCACGCGAAGTCAACTCCACATTATCTCAAATTGAGAAGCTCCAAAGTTCCTGCTGAAATTCTCTAAAAAACATGAAGCACTATAGAAATTTTCTGATCACGTAGCTTGACGTAATCACAGAGGATCACTGTCAATCCCTTTATTCATTTTCTATGAAGCTCCCTCGCAAGGCCCTTCACCGTCGCGATGCGCTTCAACTCTTCCATTCGTAAATCTTGACGTAATCGCGAAGAATCACCGCCATCACTTTTCTGATCTTCGCAAAATCCAATCCATGAAGTCTATCTTCGCGAAATTCATGCCTTTAATATAGATTGATGATATATTCAAGGATATCCACTTTTCGTGATGCTCACCAAACTCAAAATTTTGGAATGCAAAAATTTGGCAAACAATGGAAAACGGCACCACCTTGTACTGCTCTTTTTTGTACCACCTCCAGATCGTCTATTCCTTTGTCATGGATCCTTGTCGACATGGATTGTCAACAAAATCTCTGGAACTTGACAATTCACCATGGAAACCTACTTTTTCAACAAACAAAATCAACCGAAAAATACTGCACTGATACCTTGAGGGATTTTTGCCCAACAATCTTCCCATTTGGATTTGCTGAAAACTCTTATCATAAAGATTTTCTGTACGTTGATACCTCTCTGAAGATCTTTCCAGCCACTATCACCATTCACCTCTTGCGATTGTGATAGCGTTCCAGGATTCACTTAACACGTACTCTAAGCCAACATGATCAATGCTCGACTTGTGAAACAAGAGTAGTATGAGAAGTTCATCAATGAATTACTTCATATCAGACACCAATTGTCTATTAAAAACTGATACCAGTTGCAAAATTGACACCAATTGTTGAACCATACCGATACCAAGTGGTTATAGCTAGAAACCTTCTCTCACCATTGCAACATCACTGTTCTGCTTTTATCACGATCCTCAGTTGTCATGATATCTAGTCTTTGACCGATCACTTATAGCATCGTCATATTTAAAAGTCTCCCCCTATCTCATTTCTCTCCCCCTATCTCGCTACTCCACCTGTTAACTTCTCCTTATGTCTTTTACTAAGACATTTTCTCCCTTACTTAGCCACATCTTCTCCACCTTGAGGAGTCACTATTTCTCCCCCTTTGTCATCGAACCCAAAGGTCACCCCTTTGCGGCTACAACATTGGAAAGAACACAGATTAGCATATTAGAGAAAAACATGCAATACCTTGGGGAGAGGGGGTCCCATATCCACACTTTTTCAGGTACGGGAAGTCGACTGGACTCCCAGAGCCAGTCGATGCCTCTCAAAAGATTCCTTGGGTAAGGCCTTCGTCATAATGTTTGCAACCTCTAGTTATGTAGCCACATACTCCAACTTCATGATTCCCTTCTGAACTTTATCTTTGATAAAATGATACTTTATCTCAATGTGATTTTTCCTTGAGTGATGGACTTTATTTTTTCTGAGATTTATAGCACTTGAGTTATGGAACTGGATTTTGATCGGAGACTTCACTTCAACTCCCATATCATAAATATACTTCTTCATCCACAATAATTGTGTGAATGCTTGAGTGGCCGCAATATAATCAGCTTCTATAGTGCTTAATGAGATGTAATATTGCTTCTTTCTTAGCCAAGCAATACATAGTCCACTAAGATAGAATGCACCTCCTGATGTTGATTTCTTGCCATCCGCTGAATCGGCCCAATCTGCATCAGTATATCCCAATAACTCTGTCTGAGATTTTCCATTATACTTAAAGCCGAAATCCACTGTGCCCTTGATATACGAAAGTATTCTTTTCACTACAAGCATGTGGCTTTCCTTGGGATTAATCTGATATCTCGCTGCTTGGCATGTGGCGAATACAATGTAAGGCCTTGTTTCAGTCAAGTATAGAAAACTTCCAATGATTTGCCTGTATTTTGTGATATTAACTACCTTTCCATCATCATCTTTGGACAATTTCATCCAGGTAGCTACCAGAGTCTTCATCTCCTTGGAACTTTCCATTCCAAATCTTTTTAAAACTTCCTTGGAATATTTGGATTGTGAAATGAATGTTCAATTCCTTCCTTGTGTCACCTGTAGACCAAGGAAAAATGTTAGCTCTCCAATCATTGACATTTAGATCTCACTTTTCATGAATTTGGAAAAATGTTTGCCCTAAGCTTCATCTGATCCGCCAAATATTATGTCATCGACATAAACCAACACCATCATCCTTTGATTATTGTCGTTACTGAAATAGAGATTTTAATAAACTCTCCCACGCTGAAAAACAAGCTTCTTCATGTACTGATCAAGCCTTAAGTACCATGATCTTGGTGCTTGTTTCAGCCCATACAACACCTTATTCTATCTACAAACCTTGTTCTCATCCTCCTGAATGAGAAAACCATCTGGATGACCAATATACACTTCCTCCTCCAGAACCCCATTCAAAAATGCAGATTTGACATCCATCTAGAACACTTTGAACTTCTGTTGCACTGCAATGGCTAGGAATAATCTGATTGTCTCCAGTTTTGCAACCGGTGTAAATGTCTCATCAACATATATTCCCTATATCTGGGAGTATCCTTTTCACACTAGTCGGACTTTTTTTGAACCACTGTTCCATATTCATTCATCTTGTTGTGGTAGACCCATTTTGTCCTGATGACATTCTTATCTACTAGTCTCAAAACAATCTCCCACGTCTTGTTCTTCTCAATCAGATCAAGCTCTTATTTCATATCCTAAACCCAGTTTTCATCTTCAGCTACATCAGCAAAGCATTTCGGCTCTACCTAAGATAGGAAAGATGTCTGCTATAGTGACTTCATTATTCTTGTCTGAACTAGAGCTGTCTGATCACCAATGATATTCTGCCTATCAATTTTAGCTCGACTCTTTGGCTTCCTTGTGGAAACAGACTTGACACTTTCTTGTTCATCATCAGTGTCTTCTTCTGAGTCAGTATCTTCCACTTCTACTCCTCCTATGTTACTTTCCTCTTCATTACTTTCATCAAGAAACTGTTCACTGTGTTTTTGAATATTCTCTTCATATTCCACAATAGTGATGTCATTGCTATCAAATACTTTTCCCAAAATCTTGTTAAAGTATTTGTATGCTTTTCTTTTGCCTGAGTAGCCTAGAAATATTCCCTCATCTCTACATGATTCAAACTTCCCATGCTTTTCTTTTTTGAGAATGAAGCACTTACTTCCAAATATTCAAAAGTATTTCACTATTGTCTTCTTTCCGTACCACATTTCATATGGAGTCTTTCCTTCTTTCAGACACAACAGATCCCTAATAGAAATGTAGAATGATGTCAACACTACTTCCTTCCAAAACTTCTCTAGTAGGTATTTTTCTATAAGCATTATTCTGGCCATGTTGATGATGATCTGATTTCTTCCCTCAAATACTCCATTCTGTTGGGGAGTTCTTACTGAAGAAACTTGATGCCTTATTCCATGTTTCTCGAGATACTCTTCCACCTGACTGTTTGTGAATTCTGTACCATTGTCTGTACGAAACATCAGAATTTTCTGTCCAAGCATCCTTTCAGATTCCCTTCGGTACTGTTTTAGGCAACTGAACACATCAGACTTAAGGGAAATAACAAATAACCATGCCATTCTGCTATATTCATCAATAAAAATAACATAGTACCTCTTTCCATCAATTTCTCATGGTGTGATATGACCTAAAACTCCAGCATGCACCAATTCAATCACTCTTGTTGACTTCTTTTCCTTTTCCTTATACGTCTTTCTGATAAGCTTCCCTTGTTGGCATGCATCACACGTGTGAGTATGATCATGTGAAAGTATAGGGAGGTGTCTTGCTGCATCACACTTCACCAGATCTTCCAGGGATGGTTGGCAAAGATGGCCAAGTCATTTATGCCACAACTTGTTTTCTTACCCTCTGGACAGAAAACACATATCTTCTTCTCCACTTATCAGGTAGTGATTTTCCTTTTTTTCTTTTTACCGATAGAACTATTTACTTGTCTCTTCCTCTGATGATAGAAATCTTCTTAGTAAACCTTATATAATGTCCTCGGTCACATAGTTGACTAATGTTGAGCAAATTGTGACTGAGACCTTCTGCTACTAAGACATCAGCGCGTCTCATCTCTTTGCCCCAAACTTGGCTTTTCCTGCGCGAATAATCTTCAGGCCTTCATCATTTCAAAACATGACAACCCCTTATTTATCATATTTTATACCTGTAACAAGATCCTTATTACTTTTCATGTGAGATGTGCAACCACTATCAAGGATCTACACACCAGAGAGATCTAATGCTTTAAGGGAAATTTCTGCCACCACTGCCTGCTCATCCTTCTTATTTTTGGTCAATATTTTTTCCTTCACACTTGGAATGGATTGAGACTTATTTTATTTCTCAGAGTATGATGGACCAGCTTCATCTTGCAAAGATGCAAATCTATTTTTCATTTTTAACTCACCTATTGGTTTATGGATCTGCTGCTTGTGAACATTTTGATTCTGCTTCGGCACATTCCTCTGTATGGTCAAAGTTCATTACCTAGCCATGTGACCAAATCCTACACACCAAAAACTATTTCCTTCAAAATATGTTCTGGAGAACCGTTCTCTCTTTGGATTCCACCTTTTTTCTTGTTCCCTTCGATATCTCTTGGATATGGAACACACATACTGTGAATGTCTCATCATTCCACAACAATAAAACCTGATATAAAGTGAATTCCTTCATGTTACTTCTGCACTATGAGTTTCCCCTTGGGATCTCTGAATATTCTGGTTCTGATTTATTCCCAAATCAACCTTTAATCTCGGGATGGGTGCTTGCGGTCTAACTTCAATTTTCACAGATTTTTGTTTCTGATCAAGCCTTGAATTAGCCTTAATGTCTGAGCTCAATTTCTTCTTCTTTCCTGCTGAACGACTAGGCTCCTATTTCATCTTTTCAGTCTTCGGAATGACCTGCTTTCCTAATAATGTCTTGGGAATGAAAGATTTTTCTTGGTCTTTAACATTTCTCCGCAGACCGACAACTTCCTCTTCAAGCTCTTCGATATGCTTGACGTGATCTTTCCTTGTGTTTTTTAAGCCATCAATCTCCCTTTTTTGTTCTTCAATCTTTAATTTATACTCACTAACTAATTCTGAGTTCAATGGTGTTGATCTTGAGTTTCTGAATTTCTTCCATCAACTTAGACTTCTCTTCTTACTACTCCTGCATATAGAGTTTGGCACCACAAACAACTTTGTTATATTTATTTTTTTTGGATCTCCAAACATCAATCTCTTCAAGATAATCCTCTAACTCTACATTCATATCTATTCTTCCTTCAACTTCTTCTTCATCATCACCTTCAGTTTCGTTCTTCTCCTGAGAACTACCGACAACTGCCACCATAGCATTTTCTCCACGACCTTTTCAATTTTCAATCTCATCAACCTATTCAACCTCAGACTCATCTGAATTGTCTATTTCTTGAGAATGAAGATTCTTCTTCTTGAATAAATTTCTCTTGAACTGCTTCTTCCCTTTCACATAGGCTGAAGATTTCTTCTTGGTAATTTCAATTTCATCTTCATCATTTTCTTTTTGAAACTTTTTGGGGCACCTTGCGGCAAGATGACCAACTTTTACACATCTAAAGAAAGAAAGTGGAAGTTTCCCTTTGAACTTTCCTTTACCTCTTTGAAGATTTAAGGAGAGGAATGACATTACCTCATCTGTATCTTCTTCTTCCTGAGAATCTTCAATGGTGAGCTTTTTCAAGGCCTTAAATTCCATCTATTTGGATTTCCCCTTTTCCACAACCTTGTTATCATCGTTCCTCATTTCATATGAAACCAACGTAATTTTCAAATTGTCCAGGGTCAGTTCAATTGGATATTTATTTTCTAGTACTGAAAATTTCGGATTGAACTGAGGTGGAAGTTTCCTCAAGATTCACTTTACGATGATTATGTCTTCAATGACTTCTCCAAGACTTTACATATCTTCCAAAACAATATTCAACCTGTCAAAGAATGCATCAACAGACTCAATCGGGTTCATTTTTATATCTTCATACTTATTCCATAGTACTTTTAGCTTTGCCTATCTGACCTTTGTATCTCCTTCATATATATTCAAAAGCTTTTCCCACATGGCATGTGATGTTTTACATGACATCACCTTTGTATAGATAACATTGGATAGGGCCCCCCCTAAAGAATTTATGCCCTTGGTGTCAGAATCCAAATCTCTTCACTCGACTTCTGATACTACCCCACTATTGATGTCATCTATTATACCATGCATTGCTACTGTGAATACATCCATTCCCAAATATTGGAAGTAGTTTTGCATCCAATTCTTCCATAGATGAAAATTGTTCCCATTGAATATCAGAATCCATTTATGATTGGTGGCCTCCATTTGAGATAGAAACACTGAGATAAACATTTCCCTCTGATACCAATTGTTAGGTCCACTAGGTTAGATGCCCTGAGGGGGGGGTGAATCAGGGTATGACAGATAAAAACAACTGCCCCTATTGATCTTGTCTAACTGTTAAGCAAGACTCTATTCTATCTCTTTCATGCAGTAAAGTATAAAAAAAACTAAAGCATGCACAGGACACAACGATTTTTACTTGGTTCACCCTCACTGGGCTACTTCCAAGGAGCATACACCGACGATGTGCTGATGTAAAAAATCCACTAAAAGCGCAATGCTATTTACAAAGTTTGTGATAGATCACTTATATTACCAGGCTCACTGCCTTTACAATGTTTAGGTTCAGCTCACTGCTTTCCCAAGGGTCACTCCCTATTTCTCTTTCACTGGCTCACTGCCAGTAGAAAGGATTACCTTCTTCCTCTTCCTTTACTCACTGCACTTGGAAGGGATCCACTCACTATTTATAGACCTATAGGTCTATTCATTTGCATGAATTCATGCATCCTCAACTGTTGATAGATGCTCTGTTGAAGTCCAACTTTCATACACAGATGAATAACACTTTGCCTCTGAACATAAGGTAATTCATTTGGAGAATCCTTCACAAAGCATCCTACTTCGCGAGGATCCCAATTTATCGAAGCTCAAACAATCCTCCATGAAGCTCCTCACTTTTCGCGAAGCACTTTTGCGAAGCACTCTCGCAAACCTCAAGTCATCGCAGAGAGACTTCCCTTGCGAAGCTCACTGAGCCAACGTGGAGCTCAAAACTTTCACGGAGCTATATTAGCCATAGCAAATATCTTCTTTCGTGAAGCACACTGCCTTCGCGAACTACCTTCGTGAATCGAGAGCAAAATATTTTCTCTGAAAACAATCTCTATCTCTCTTCTTCTCTTGAAGGGGTCGAGGCCTATTTATAGGCGATTCCACCGACCCTCGAACTTTCTTTGTGAATTCAACACCACGTCATCTCAAATCACGAAGCTCCAAAGTTCCTGCCGAAATTCTCTCAAAATATCAAAGCACCATGACAATTTTCCGATCATAGAGCTTGATGAAATTGCGGAGCATCACCGTCAATCCCTTCATGCCTTTTTCGCAAATCTCCCTCGCAAATCCCTTCACCACTGCAATGTGCTTCAACTGTACCCTTTGTGAAGCTTGATGTAATTGCGAAGAATCACCACTATAACTTTTCTGATCTTCGTGAAATCCAATCCACAAAGTCTATCGTCGTGAAATTCATGCATTTTCCATAGTTTGATGAGATCTTCAAGGATATCCACTTTTCGCGCTTCTCACCAAACTCAAAATTTTGGACCCCAATTTTTTTTAAAACACTAGAAAACAACACCACCTTGTACTGCTCTTTTTGTACCGTCTCCAGATCATCCATTCCATTGTCATGGTTCTTTGTCAATATGGATTGTCAAGAACATCTCTGGAACTCAACAATTCACCATGGAAACATGCTTTGACAACAAACACAATAAACCCAAAAATACTACAATAATACATCGAGGGATTTTTTCCCAACATCGGGGATAGGTAGGCGGAGAAAATCTGATCATCATATAGAGGGATTTCTCTGGTAAGAGAAATAAAAAATTTATTATTATTATAAAATAATGAAACTTTATCCAAGATTACAAGATAACCTTACCTTTGGGTTAAAATAATTCTCATTAATTGTATTACTTTTTTATTACATGTTTTTAATTTACGCTACATGTGGAATAGAATATGAATTCCTTTTATATTCATCTTTCTATTTCTATCTTATTTATTGTAATTTCTTTAATTATGATACAATGGTTCACTCTATATTAACTTTCAAATACATTAAACCTCAAATTTTGATTCTATATGATATAAGAAAAAGTCATTACATTTTTATAATACTATGATAAATAATTTTCATCTATGAATATGATTAAATTGTGATTATGATTACACCACTTATTGAATATCATTCAATTTACTAGAATAAATTCATCTTTAAAACCTATAGTTTATATATCAAAATCTAATTGATAATGATATTATTATTATCAAATCGATGGGCCTAGTCTTTTTACTTTTTAAATACATAAGAGGTTTTGTGAATATTATTTGTTTAATTCAATTAATCAATGTTTCTTTTAAGGTTAAAGATGAATTTTTTAAACAAACAATTCACCCCAAATTGTATTTATCCATCTACATATACATTTTGATCCTATAATAAATGTGTGGAAGTGGATATTAATTCTTTATTTTAGCTTGCTTACACTTAATATAATCAAAACACAACCTTAGAGTTTCATCCCATTTTTTCAAAAACAAGACCAGTGTTGTCCATAAAAATGTGCAACCTAAATGAACCCTTTGTTTTCCAGCTCCTCCAACTTCACTTTCAATTCCATTTATTCTATTGGTTTCATATGTCAAGACAAAAGTGAAATAGGTATAGTAATTGGAAGGAGATGAATTTTATACTCCATGTCTCTTATGGGTGGAAACCCTAAGAAATTCTTAAGAAAAACATATAAAAATGATCAAAAACTGCTGGAACACTACTGTTCTCAATTTCATCCACCGATTAGAAGTTTAAAGCTTCCAAATTGTATGAGATAGTTTCAACCACTGGTTCCAAAAAGACTATTGTACCTGCCATTACATTCCATTATTCTTGATAGATATTCTCGATGTTATCCTCAATCATAAAACTAATTTATTAGGTATAATAATAGATGTGATCCTTGAAAATTTTAAACTAATCCATACTCAAGATTATTCCAGAGATTTCCATATCAAGAATTGATAAATCTTATATTAAATCATCTCCATCAATCATTATAGAGCATAATTTACACATAAAGGCTCGATATTTTATTTAACCCATAGGATATTTAAGTTTCAAATCCAAAGGCATCGTCTCAAAATTTAAACCCATAAGATCAATGACATGGGAATAAATTAAAAAAAATGGTATGAACCTATATCAAAAAAAATCTTGCATAAGGGGTAATTATAAACAATGATACCTCTCACCATTGATGTTCCAGACTAATCATCCCCAATTACCTGCTCAGATCCATATAACTTCTTACTCATGGAACATTGTTCTTTATTACCCTGTGGATATTTCCGTTGTTGAGGAGTCTGGATATTCTTGTAATCACCATCGTTATCTCAGTTTTTCATATGAGAAGTATTTTGGTTTCCCCATCGAGTCAAAGCATACAATGTATGAAAACAATAGATGTATCTCGAACACCCAAACATAGATCACTATGACAATAACACTAATTATTCCCCATATTATTGAAATTATGGAATTCTCTATGTGGTGTCGTACACTCTCAATTTATGTGATCGAAAGAACCACATTGGAAACACCCACCTTTACTCTTATACCTTAGAGGAAGATTCTATAATCTATCCTTCTAATTATGATTCATTGAACTACTTCGGAAATGGGTGTCCCTATTTCTCTTATTCACAATAGTAGATTTTCCACCATTTCATATAGGTATCAACATGCTTCCTCCACCCATAGCTCCTAATATGTCCCTTTCTTCCACCATCCTTCTATAAAACATCTCCATATAAACTGTTTTAAAGTGCATAGAAATAATTGAGTGAATCTCTTACCTCATCCTTTATTGAAACTTGAATTCCTTCAAGGAATCACTAACAATAACTTCAGTATGACATTTGACTAAATTCTTAAATTTAGCCACAAACTCTATCACTAAGAGGTTCTCCCACTTCATGATTAATGAGTTTCTTGTTATTTCAATCCTGAATGTATAAGGATTGAATTTATTTTTTAAAAAAATATTCAATATCCTCCCATACAATGCCTTTGACTAATTCAGACTAAACTACTAAATACCACCACTAGTGTGCAAGATATTCCAGAATATTCATTTCCAGTTGACTCTTTGCACTATTGTTGTGCCAATGAAATTGAATATTTGATTCATCTTATTCATCCACACCTTATCCTTCACTTTTTCCAAATCACCCTAAAAGATGTGTGGATTCTAAATCTAGAATATAGTGAAGTGATCTTGTTTCCTTGGATCATCCATTCAGTTCCCTCTATCCATGGCCAAAAAATCCAAAAAAAAATACTTTAAATTAGTCATTGGATCATGTGTGGCTTAAATGAAACCATATTCTCAGTAGTTTCTTCTAGTTTGTTTCTAAGATGCCTACCGAGTTCCATTTTTTATAAAAAACACCATAAGTCTCACTCTTTATCAAATGAAGGCTTAAAAAATTCAAAATTTACCATATCACAACTATTACACAAGGTTTTCCCAATATTTCAAGATTAACATTTTTCAACCCATTTTTGAAAATTTCACCATATTTTTGAAAATGAATGCATTTAAAAAAACCCATATCATGCCTTTTAAAAATCATATATTTGAAAATAATTCCAATTTTTATTAAATCAATATTTTTTTATGAAATAATAAATGATTACTAAAAATGAAAACACACTATTAGAGGGAAGTCATTTCTATAATGAACTTCGTGTTTGTCTCATTGGATAATCCCATGAAAATGAGATTAAAACTCTTATAAGTTTCACTAAAACACTTTTTTACCCAAATACCTAGTAAATTGAAGTTCATAATAAATAGGTTAGAAACATATTTTTATTCTCTACATTTCAATTCCTAAAAATCCTACCCATTCTACCAAAATAACATAATGACTTAACAAAAATGATTTTCATATCCAAGACCGACACAACTGATGACCAAGAATCGAACAAACTGATACCATTTTTAAGTCAAGGAAAAAAATGATGATAACAATTATAACATAATTACCCTATTTATTGGACTGGTTGGAGGAAAAATTTCTACTTAGCCTTTAGCGACATCCCAAATATGACAAACTATGGTAATAAATAAATAGGAATTCAATATAATTGAGGGAATGTTTTCCTTTTAAAAAAGAAACAACCATAACCAATCATATTGTATCCAAATATCCACTAAATGATTCACGATAAATATATATAAAACTCAAATTATAAAAATTTATAGTCAAATAAAACTAAAAACATTAACCATATCAGAGTATGAAGTAGAAACTGAACAAGAATCAGAAAACAAAGCGAAATACAAGACAAAAAAACTCAAAGGCTCTAAGGTCACTAACTCCACTGCTACCAACATTCTCCAAGATCCACCTCTAGAAACAATACCTATATTATCATGAATAATCAATAAAGAAATGGGATTCCAAGATTTTACATATATCTTAATAAGCAATATCTATAAAATCACCAAAGTGCCAAAGTAGGGGGTGAGTAATGAAACTTAGTCGATTTTCCTCAAATGACTTCCATACTCATGCCACTAAGATAGAAAATGTTAGCATATTTATATTCACTAATTTATATGAAACAATTTATATCACAATAAAAAACAATATCTCTACTAAAATAGTTTCCATGGAAATCAACCAAACAACTCTTTAAACCAATTCACATTTCTTTTCGGCATACCCATTCCATGATTCACACACAGACACCCACGTATGAATTTTTTCATGAGAGTTCTATACTAATGAGTGGTTTCTCATTCATCAACAAAGTAATCACTAGGTGTCTAATCTACTAATTCAAAAATGGAATACACCCCTTATCAAGGGTCCAATCCCATATACCCCAATGGTACACACCCCTTATTCAGGGTAACATTGAAAGCATGAAATCACACCAACCTGTGTATTCCAACAGCATGTCAAAACACCCATTTCAATACATTTCAATGAAACCTTTATTTCATTGAAAAAATCACCATAAAATCATTTCCATGAATCAAATCAAATCAACATTTTAAAATCTATAAACAATGAACTTGAACAATAACCAATTTTCCCAAATCCAAAAACCATTACCAAATATAGTTTCTACAATTATTTTCACATCAATTTCATAATAAATTTTAAGTAATTAAAACAATTTGAAACTGAGCCTCTAATTTCTATTATGGGGAGTCAATATTGAATCCACCTACCTTAGAAATTATGGATAAAATGAAGAACGATGTGAATTCTTAAACAAAACCCGGTTATATCTAAAAAACGCCTTATATATTGTTCCCTAACATAAAAAAACAAAAACATAACATTATGGGAATCATATATCATATATATATCCCCAATTGATCAAATATATGAATCTAAGAGATGGAAGAAGAATATATCTAAGAGAAACCACTATGAATAGAGACTTATCATACATTTCGGCATTCGATGGACTATGATTTTCCAACAGATATCTCTAGGATAAAAGGGTGCAGTCACCAAAACCTTTAGGATGAAAAAAATTTAATTATGGTAAAAATAAAAGAAAAAATGAGTTTTTTAGAGGAAAATATCAGTTAGATCCACTTTTTATCATCTAACATTAAATTGTGTATGATTTGCAGAACGATTCGGAAAATCATGTGCTAACCGTAAAAATATATATGTCCCCAAAAGAATAGATAATCCTAGGTGGCCACATGGTTTGGAAAAATCACGCACCTACCCAGATCCCAATACCTATCTTTCTATGGTTTTATGTTGGAGTTTCACGGATATCACTAACCATACCGAAATCATACACCACCAGAAAATCCCCAAAAACATTCCAAAAGTCCTCCAAACCCTCCCAAACATCACCCAAAAACATTAAATAATTAAAATAAATAAATTAAGGGTACTTAATTCAAATCGGGGGTGCTACATATATCATTAACATATTCCAAAAAGTTTTATTTGTTTATTTTATTGGTATAAAGCACACATGTGCGCATTTAAATTGTTTTTCTGAAGAATATTTCCATTTAATTTCAAAAGGGTTTTATTTTAATTTATAATTAATTGGTCACCAAATATTTAATTATATATATATATATATAAACTATATTTTCATAATTTATTTTATCATATTCATACCTTCCATTCTAATGGAAAGTTTATATTGATAACATTTAAATAATAATATATTTTTTTTGTTTAAGATGGATGGTTGTATCTTGCACGTTATATAACATAATATTTATATTTTAAAATTTTCAATGTTATATTATCCTCTACTTAATAAATTTTGTCCTATTAATTTGAACATAGTCTTAGTAATAAGGGTTTTAATTTTCAATGTGCCTTTAATGAAATCCCACATCCGAAAAAAACCCTAACAAAACTTTCACTTTAAATGAATAAAAAGAAAGTACAAAGTTCGCCTGAGATAACTCATAATGTGATTCCATGTAAGAAAACATGGACATAGAATAGTAAACTAACTATCATTTTATAATGGATATTGATAGATCACATGGTCATTATAATGTTAACCTTCACAAAACTTTAAATCTATGATGAGTTAAAAGGTCATTGATTTATGAGGGAGAAAAGTAAACAGATAACATTCTTATTTAATGTTTTTATTTAAATATTACTTTCATATAGTTAAGGAATTAATTTTACATATATACTCATAACACATGGATATATACTACTTAAAAAGAATAATTTCATCCTTTAACCCATTTCCACTATAAACTAATATTTTCCTCTAAATGAAGAGTGTGAATTTTTTGAATTCCTAAAGAACTAAAATTAAGTTCATCAGATTAGAAACTAATAAAAAGTATAAAAATATATTCCAAATATATTTAGAAATTAACCAAAACTAAAATGGTTTGGATAAGATAAGACAATTATATAAAATAAATAAACTATTATATACTGAAAAAAACTTTAATCTCCAAAATTTAGGCGTAATACCCATATTTCAACATATACTATTAAAAAAACAACTATCCTTAAAATTAATCAAAAAAAATTTCATGAATAATATAGAAACCAAATAATCAGAAGTATTTTATCACATATTCTTCCAAGAAAAAGTTTAATAATTATCTCCAAATAACATCAATTACACTTAAAGTCGCAAACCAAAAAAGTAATTGTCTTTCTAATCTTCAAGATATAGTAACCACTTACATAAATAGATTAAATTTCCATAAATTCAACATAAAATAATATATTATCCCAAAATATAATTCAAATTTTATTCCTCAAATAAAATCCCCTATTATTATCTTTACCTTGATCATTTATCCTTCCTAAAATAGTGAACGTCTTATGAAATAACATTAATCACTTAATCCACAAATCATTTTTCAATCTCATGGTTATATATTTTATAAAACAAATGTTACCAAAATGAATATAACCATTATTCATTAGAGAGCCTAAATTAAAAAACAATTTCTAACTAATTAGGACATCACGTAATCCAGTGGTAGGTGATTCAACCTTATCACCTTCGGTTGTGGGTTCAATTCCTGTGGCCTTGCTCGATACAATGGGTTGTCTCCCATCTCGCAGGGTTTCTTTTTCCCAAAACTATATAATTATTATAAAATTGTAAAAAAATTATAAAATCCTAAAAATTAACCTTAATATGTTTTAACCTCAAAGGTTACTTCATGCCTTTCATTTTGTGTCCAAAAATGTTATCGCCTAATTAACTCAAAAATAAATGTCTCCAAAAATACAATTAGTTACCTTTTTTTGAAAATTAATTTTTTTTATTAAGGATAGGACACTTTTTAGGAGAATGTGAGAAACCACAAAAGTTAACAGAATAACCAAAAACCTCCACAGAAATCAACCGTTCCTGCCCCACCCAAGCAAATGTGTCAAGATAAAAAGCCTCTAGCGATGCAGACCATTAGTGGCCTTATAATTCTATAACTTAAAGCCTAAAATGGGTTTCCTAGACACCACACATTTGATAAACATAAAAATTATAAATCCATGATTATATCACTGACTCTTAATAATACATCCATGTATCTAATGTTGTCTAAACCCTACTCTGATAAAAACTGTAAGGATCTGACCTTTTACAAGACATATTTAGTGACTTTTGACCAAAATTCAGGTTCTTTAATTCCCATATTTTAGGTTTGGAGTATTAAAGAATTATTAAAATATACCATACATTACAAGTGGGAACTTCGATACAACATCCATTTTTTTCAAAAAACAAAATTATTTTAAATAATATATGATTTCATTTCATGATAAATCTTCATATTTTTCCCTCAATCTCATCCTTGTCCCATACCTTCATTAAAACTTGTGATTTTTAAAAAAACTTGGTATGAGAACAAAAATATTAGTAAGGGAACTAAAAATAATTAAAATAATTTGTCTAATGAAAACATAAAAAATCATATAACTTTATCTTTACCTTTAATTTTCATTTATTATATGTTTTAAAACATTTCTACATGAAAAAAAACACAAAAATTTTTCTTAAATAAATCCTTAAAAACTCGTAACAATAATTTAAAACCCTTTTTCAATAAAATAGAGAATAATATCAACAAAACCCTTTCAAAACCCTTTTAATTGAAAAAATAATACGTCTAAATTCCAACATAATCACTACGCAATGAATTAGAGATCTAAAATGAGGATCACCATTCGTATAAGTTATACAGAGATCACCCGTGAACTAGGATGGGAATCAGCTATTCATCTAAGATATATCAAACTCACCCATTATCTATAATGGGGTTCAACCCTTCATATAAGCTATATTGGGCTCAACCGTGTGTTATAATGTGGCTAAACCCTTCGTATAAGCTATATCAGGCTCACCCCTATGCTATAATGGGGATCAACCCTTCGTATAAACTATATCAGTATCACCTTATTCATATAATGCACAAGTACTATATATTTAATTAAACTATTGAAACCTCTTTTAAACCCATTTGTAAAACACTTTTGGATATCAAAATAACAATTTATTATAAGAATCAATTTTAAAATCATAAAATAGTGCCCAAAATAATGAAATCATTTTATTTCAAAAGAAAAGTGTTAATTAATAATAGAAACATTAATGTATTAAAGTGTTATGAAGGTGGTAAATTATGTTCATGTTGTATATGTTAAAAAACATTTCTTTTGAACTTCATAAAAATAGCTTAAAGAGGAACTTTAAAAAGAGTATTTTTAAAAGAAATCTATTTACATAAAACATCAAAATGACTCCTTTTTGAAAACATTTGAGAGAAATTATAAAATCCCATTTTTAAAACATTCATGTCTATATAAATACCTTTGTAAAAACATTTTAAAATAATGTACATTAAGGGGAAATATTCATAAAGAAAATCTTGAATATATTTAAAATGAGGCTTTTTATTTTATGTATCTCTTATACTGAGCCTGACTTGTCACACACATAATTAATATTCATGAATAAGAAAAATATGATAATTATTTAATGTCATGAAAGATTTTTTAATTTTTATTATTAATTTTTTTATAACTAATTATCTTATTATAAAATTTAATTAATTATTTATGTTTACATCGGACGTTTGGATGATATTCGGTACTTGAGTCCATGATGACTTTGGTATGATGTCTATTGTTAAACTGTTCGTTAGTACATTATATATAGAATAATATTTATGACTTAATTATCATTTTTATATATCAATAATAATTTTAAATCAATCCATTACATGTGGATAAGAAAAATGAACTATTTTACTATCATGGAGACGGTAGGTCGTACGTACATAGGAGTAACATTTTAATTTTTCAATGATCATTAAGGAAAGAAGGTAAGAATTATTTTATCTTTATAGTACAATAATAATATCATTAATATATAATTAGTCATTAAAATAAAAATTAATATACCATTCAAGTGATGTGGTGATGAAAAACGAATCACATTTCTTCTTGGTGGTGATAATTTACACGCACACATAAACGACATTACCATTTTTTCATTCAAGGAAAGGTTTGAATGTAAAAGATATATTATCATTTAAAAATGACACATATGTTATTAATATCTTATATAAACATTAATTCTATCATTATAACTAGTATTGATAGATTGTGATGGAAAAATAAATTACATCAATACGTGGGGTGGTAGTCCACCGTACAGACGAATGATTAACTCTTTTCCCATTTAATGAAATCAAAGTTTGATATAGAAAATTCCACAAACTTAATAACATATCAGTATACATAGGATAATTTATTTATAATTTTATCATGGTTGAAAAACTTTTATAGGACGTGTAATAAGAAATAAAAACTAAATGATCAATTTAAAATGATTCAACTTCCTTGGAAATCATTCATTGCTTAACACCTTAAGACCGTTATAGATATTATCTTGCCTAAACTAAGTGTTCTATAATGTTGTGTGGGGGTGGGGGGGTTTTTTTGAGGGTTTTTTGATGATCTTGGTAGAACCATATAGGTTTTGACGTGTGAATAAAAGAGGAGAATATTTAGCCTTTTATAAGTGAGGTGATAGGCACTCTTAGAATTTATCTAAATACTAAATTAATATAAATTAATTTTCTATTAAAAATGGATCAAAAATATTTTATTTATAAATTAAAATTATTTAGTTTCAAAATAATCTCATAAAATAATATTTATATATGTTTTTTCTAAATTTATTCCTTTATCCTTCGGTTTTAATCCTTATTTAACACATTTATCTTTATCATTACTATATGGTTTTTTACTCATTGAGGGTTAATATAGTTAATATAAAATAAAAAAATAACCATAAATGAATCATTGATAAAATATCAAATATTATCCCATTTTTTGGCCAAATTTAGTATTTTTTTAAATTTTATATCATTTAGTAATATATTATTTATTTTAAAATATAATTAATGTAAATTTGGACACAATTCATTACTAGGACTCTTAAAAATATAAATATAACAAGATAAATATGATACCAATATTCTAACACATAAATAACATGTCAAATTCATCTAGAAATTCTTGGATTACACTAAATATCTCAAATTATATTTATTCTAAAATTTTTAATATCATTTATTTTATATTACCCTTAAGTAAAAAATTAATGAATCATCATTGTGAAAACCATTAAAATAATTATTTCTTCCCTAAATATTAATAACAAATTACCCTAATTAAGATAGATATTTTTTATTTCTAAATATTATTAATAGTCTAATTAATGTTTTGAATAAACCAATATTATAAATTTTATAGTCATTAAAAACATAAGTATGACATCTTTGACTTTTCTTAAATATAAAATAATTTAAGGAGCTAAAATTCATCCAAGAGGCTTCAAGAGGTCATAAACATGGCTCAATAATTATTTTAGTCAACAATCACTCATCCAATAAAATTCGGATAAGTGTTAGGGTAATTTTATAATCCTTATCATAATTATTAATACCTTTAATAGTGATATTTACCTTTAACCATGTTAAATATAATTATAATGTTTACTATTTATATTTTCCCAAAATAAACGGTACCTTTTTAATAAATATAGACTTTTAAATCCAAAATAAGGAATAGCTTTTTAAAAAATTTAGACAAATAAGTGGAAAAAAATAATTTATAATTAATCTGTAGACGCGATGAGAAAGAGGGTTTATTAAAGTGAAAAATATTTAAAATATTACTAAGTTTTTATATATAAATTCAATATGAAAATGATTAAAATGAAATAAATTAGATTAATAGATATATAATTGATCTAATTTTAATTTAAAAACAAATTAAATTACAATCTATCATAATAAATAATTTATATGAAAATTATTTTTCAAATAAAATGCAGTATTTTTTCACTCTTTATAAAAAATGAATTTTATCAGAAAAATATAAAAAATTCACCCTAATATAATTTTTAATTTTAAATAGAAAATAATGTTTATTTTTTCAAGTAAAATTTATTAATTTATCAAAATTAATTTTTAAAAAAAGTCTTCCATTAAAAGGAAGTATAAATGCCTTTAGAAAAGTACAACATTTTATGAATAAAATTGGATTTTTTTTTCTATAATGTATAGAAAACACATAGGATGAATACCAAAAATTATATAGAAAATATATTACATATTTATTTCACTAATATTATCCAACAAATGATATTTTTTTATTATATTTGTATAAAAAAACTTATGTTCATTCAAATAATTTTTCAGAAAATAACTTTCTTTAATTATGAAAATGAATTTATTTTAATTTATAATTAATTATTGCCCAAATAATTCATTATATGTATGTGTGTAAAAAATAATTTCATAATTCAATTAATCCTGATCATACCCTCCATTCTAACAGGTAGGTAATATTGGTAACATTTAAATAATAATATTTAGTTGTTCATTTACGCTCGATGTAGTGTAACTTGTATAATATAGAACATAGTATTTCCTTTTTAAAATGTGGGTTGTCACATTCTCCACCATTTAATAAATTTCATATAATAAATTAAGACTCTGTTTTGGTAACTAGGGATTGAATTTTCAAATTACCTTTGTTGAAATATCACATCATAAAAAAACACAATAAAACATCATCTTAAAAAGAAAAAAAGAAAAGTACGAAGGTCACCAGAGATAAAACATACTATGATTCCGTGTAGAAAAAAATGGACATGAAAAAACTATCAAGTTGTTATCTAGAGTGATAGAGAAAAGGTAATATATACATTTATCCATCACAAAACCATAAATCCATGATGGGTTAAAAGGTCATTGATTTCTCAATGAGAAATGTAAATGTAAAGTGTTTTTATTTAATGATTATTTTCTTAGAGTTGAGGAATTAATTAACCATATATAATAATAATGCAGGGAGATATACTTACTGGAACAGAATAATTTCATCATTTAACCCATTTTCACTATAAGCTAATTTTTTCCTCCAAATGATGAGTATGAATTCTTTTAATTCCTAAAGCACTGGATCAACTTCTACAGATCGCAAAATATAAAGAAGGATAGTAATTTATTCCTCCTGTATTAAGGAATTAACCAAAAATAAAATGGATAGTATAAGATAAATTAATTTTCCAAAACGAATAAACCTTTTTATGATAAAAAATACTCTAATCTCAAAAATCCAATAGTAATATCCAAAGATCAAGATAAACCATTAAAAAAATAACTATCCTTAAAATTCCTCATTAATATTTTATACTAAGATTGAATCACAATAATTATAAGGATTTTATTACATAGTCCTTCATGATAAATTTTACAAATTGTCTCCAAATAACATCAATTATTCTTTAAGTCTTATACCAAAAAATTAATTTCCCTAACAATCATCAAGATACATTAACCATTTAATTAAATAATAATAATCTCCACAAATCCAAAATAAAATCTAATATTATTTCAAATATTATTCAACGTTTATTCCACAAATGAAATAACATAGTATTATGTTTACCTTGATCATATATGGTTCCCAAAATAGTGAATTTATTCCAAAATAACATTAATCAATTAATCCAAATATAATTTTCCAATCCCATGGTCATATTTTTGAAAACAAATATGTTCCCAAAATGTACATAGCCTTTATCAATCAGATAACATAAATAGAAAAACAATTTCATACTAACCAGGATATCATGTAGGATAGTGGTAGGCGATGCACCCATGTTTCCCTTTGGTTGTGGGTTCAATTCTCTTGGCCTTTCCCAACGTGATGGTTTTTCACCCATCCCGTGGGTTTTCATTTTCCTAAAACTACATAATTCATATAAAATTGAAACAATTTATCATAAAATCAAAAATCAATAACCTTAATATTTTTTATCCTCAAAGGTTATATCATAAATTTAATTTATCATCCCAAAATACAATAACCCATTATGACCTCAAAAATAAATGTCTCCATAAATACCGTTAGTAACATTAAACTTCCATTACCTAAATCATCAAAAGGGGCTTTTACGAAACCAAACTTACGATCAACTAGAAAATTATAAACCCAAAATTATATCCATAACATTTAAAAATACATCCTAAAATACAAAGGGATTTAAACCCATATCTGATATCAACTGTAAGGACCCAATGATAAATAGTACATATTCTAGTGTATTTTGAGAAGAATTAATTCTCTTTTATTCCAAAAGATATTTTGGGTTTAGAGTTTTAGATCATTAGGAAAAACTCTTATACATTAAAAGTGGAAACTTCTATAAAACTTACATTTTTTCATAAAACTAAAGCCTTTAAAATAAAACACTATTAATTTTTATGATAACTCTTCACAATTTTCCCCTTGATCACATCCATGTCCCCAATCATCCTCAAACCATGTGGAAAAATTTTAAAATTTGGGTTGATCACAAAAATATTAGTAAAGGACATAAAAATGATGAAAATCATTAGTCCAATTAAAATCATGAAAAATATTATAATTCCTACCATTACCTATAATGTTACTTAAGTGTATAAAAAAATTCACATGAAAAACACACACATTTTTTCTCAATGAAAGCCTTCCAACCCATAACAACTATTTAAAAAACCTTTTTAATAACTTAGTACACCATATTCATAAAACTCTTTCAAAACCATTTTAATTGGAATAACCATATATATGACTTCAAATATAATCACTAGCCAAATAATTGAGTATCTATAGTGGGGATCACCATTTTTATAAGTTATATTGGGATCAACTGTGAGCAATAATGGGTCTCAAACCTTCATATAAGCTATATCAGACTCACCTATGAGATAATGGGGCTCAAACATTCATGTATGGTATATTGGGAAAACCTATTTCATATAATTATTATGTACCATATCATTAATTAATCTATTGAAAACTATTTTAAACCCATATGTATAACACATTTAGATATCAAAATACTCATTTATTGTAAAAAACACTTTTAAAATCTAAAAACCTTACAAAAAATAATGAGATAGTTTTCAATGAAATAAACTATGAAAACATATAATAGAAACATTAAATATTAAATAATAATTAAATAGGTAAAGTCTATAAATTTCATATATGTTAAAAAACATTTCTTTTGACCATTTAAAAAATAGCTAAAATATGAACATTAAAAGATGATTTTTAAAAGATAGTATATTACAAAAAAAGATTCAAAAGATTCATTTTTTTGAAAAATTTTGAGAGAAAAAAGAAAATTCTTGTTAAAAACATTTGTGTCCATATAAATTCATTTATAAAAAAAAATTTAAAAACATTTTCATAAAAGGGAATGATTTCGAAAATAAATCTATAAAATATTTAAAATGAGGATTTTTAGTTTAAGAATCACATACCTTGAGTCAGAGTCTTCACCTATGTACATTATGTTTATAAATAATAAACATTTGTTATTCATTTATTTTCCTTAAAATATTTTTAATTTTTAATATACTTTTTATATCACTTATTATATTGTTATATAAATTACTTAATTATATATATTAACATTGGATGTTTGGACGATATTCGGTAATTGAGTCCAAAATGACTTTGGTATGATGTCTATAGTCAAAGTGGTCATTATTCCATCATATCCAGAATAATATACATAAAATAATTATCATTTTTTGATATTAATAATACTTTTAAATACATCCATTACATATGAATATGAGAAATGGACTATGTCACAGTCATGGAGATAGTAGTCTATATGTATGCATGAGTAACATTTTCATTTCTCAGTGATCTTTTTGGAAAGAGGATAAGTATTAAATTATCTTTATAAAAGGATAATAATATTATTAATATCATATTGATATTTTACAAATATTTATATAAATAATTCTTTTGACATGGTGATGAAAAACGAATCACATCCCTTCATAGAGGTGATAATTCACGCGTACTTATGAATAATGTTATCATTTTATATGTATGGAATGTTAAGAATGTTATTGCTATATTATCTTTTAAAAATTATACATATGTTATTAATATAATATATAAACATTAATCCCATCATTATAACTAGTCTTGAAGGACTGTGATGGAAAAATAATTACATTGGTTTGCAAGGTCGTAGTTCGTCACACAGAGGATTGATTAATTATTTTACCATATAATGGAATTGGAGATGTATATAGTTCATGGAACTTAACCAGTAACATATACATATTTTTTTGCTACTATAGTTATTATTTTATCATGGTTTAAGAAGGTTTTAAAGAGTTGGATAAAGAAATAAAATAGAAATACTTGATTAAAAACAACACCTATTATTTAGAAATCCTTCATTTCTTAACACCTTAAGACCATTTTGGATTGTTTTATGAAAAAAAGAGATCTAGAATTCCAAGTGGGATTATAGGAAGGTATTTGGTTAGATATTGGCTGAACCAAATATATTATGAAGTTTGAATAAAAGAGAAGAAAAGTTTCCCTTTTATAAGAGAGGAGAGGGGAACTCTTTGAATTTTTCAATAGATAAACTTAATATAAATTAATTTTCTATTACAAATGTCTAATGTCCCAAGATTGATGTACATGGAAATTACAATAATTTTTTGGAATATATAATATATTAAACAAATATATGCCTAATGAATTTATTAGTTTAGTATATTAGGAAACCTAGAAACATAATCAAATGGTTCATAAAACATCTACATCATATCTTACTTTATCCTTCATAACTAGAACCCCCTTTTGAAACATATTGCTTAATACTCTTATTAAAATTTTGTGGAAAAGAAACATAAAAATGGGGTGAGATGAAAAGCTCAGTAAGGGTAAATAATAGTGATATATAAACATAAACATGCACATAAAGGTTATGATAACGTGGTCATAACATTAAAAGATCATATCCTGCATGTCACGACCCCCTCCCTATAAGGTGCACCACTCTTAGGTCGGAAATGTGAAAAGGTAGATAGTGACCCCCCGAGTCCCACCTCCTGTCAACCCCGGGTTGGCTACTAGCACTGAGGGTATAATAAACTCAAAAATTGGAGGCACTACCCTCTAAGAGAACACATGAAAAAGAGAGATATAAGATATATACCAATCAACTCCAACTCAGTCTACAATTTAAAAGAAATCCATGTACACATATGTAATGTCATGAAAAACTACTACACCTAAAAGGAAAAACTGAAAGTACCAAAGGAAAGTAAAAATAGAAGCAACCACGAAGCCCAAACAGCTCTTACATCCCCAAGCTAGTAGTAACTCACCTGATCTCGAACCTACTCCAAGTGACTTGAAAAACAGTTTTTATATACATAGGGTGCATATAACGGTAAACTCAGTAGGATCCTCTATGGATCCTCTATTGCAAAATTAAAGAAAGAATGTTAAAGCATTGTGAACAACAAGTGAAACTAAATCATCACCTAAACAGGTAGACTAAGTTCCCAGCCTCACCATGGATACTCCCACCAAGTATCACATAAGTTAGTATATAATATAATAAATAATATCAAGGGTACCCCACTAAGACTTCCGCACTGGTTTGGGTTTTCCCCAACATCGCACATATTTAGAATCTCTCTCCAAAAAGGTATTCCTGGAGACACCTGGGCGTAGCACCACAACATGCACCTCGTGCAACAAAACCACCACATCCATATAAGAAAAGTAACCAGGTATTTTTTTTGGAGCCAGCACAGCTCCCATAACATGTATCATACATCAGGTATTAAACCTTAAGCCATTATATCCTATACACTGAGTAAGGATCCTCAAAACATCACAACCTATACAAATTACACATATAGTAGTACATATAAAAATATATCAAGAATATGTGTGTGTAAATAACCAAAAGCCATTACATCCCTCTACACACATATATGGGGAAAACTAACTATTGTGCCTGTGAGCACAAGTAACTAACAAGAGAAGAGAACATGGCCAAATGGGGTATTCAACCATCCATCCTACCACTAGAATGTTGGAGAAAACACCCATCGAGGCTCAGAATCCCTGGGTTGTCAGTAACCCTAACCAAAAGGGTTGGTTAGCATATAGAAACACAAAAATTACATGATATAATATAGTTAAGAAACACAATATAGGAAAATACTAGTCTTAGACTCAACTGCATATAACATCTCTCGGACTCCCAGCTGCCACTGGTAAGAATAGGTATTATATAAGCACATAACCATTTAAAGAGCTACATTAGATTACTTTATCACTTTTTATCAGTTTCACTTTACGTTAGTTAATTCTTTAAAAATTAATTAAACATTAAAAATTACACGTTATATTTCATTAGCATCACGCCGAAAGTCCATTGTTCCTTTAAATTGATACCCCAACATTTCATCCCCGAAAGCCCCAACCCCATGGGTTAATACCATTTATACAATCATTTATTAAAAGTTTTTTTACTTTCCCATATTCCCAGGCATTCTAGAAAATAATTCTAAGCTACTAAACACAAGGGGGCTCAACATGTTTGGTAGTTGAACTACCTGTCAAGTATTTCCCACCTATACAATGAGCATAGACCCATCCTCCCTTGAGAATATAAAAACAGAAATCACGTGGCATACCCCGCACATTATCTCCCCTTTTGGAAAGAGGGTAAGCAAGACCAGCTTCCTAGAGTATTGGGAAAAGTAAAGCAGATAAATAACCAAAAAGATTCATCAAGTATCCAAATATTCACATCCAACCTATTTCGTCATCTCTGGTGTCCTCCCCAACACCCACATACATAAACTGATGCATCTCACCACTCTAGGTTTCAAGTGCTTCCATAACCAATGGGCCACCTATCCCCACATATCACAACCGCCATCCAATCCCACATCACAAAAAAAGCAGCAAGAAAATAAACATCATATCAACTGGGCTCTTGGCCCATTAAACAATAAAGAGGGTAACTCATAACCCTATTAGGAAATATATTTTATCAAACAACCAGTTCTTTAATCCATCTTGAATTAACTGATTTATTATTCATCGATTCCAACGATGAGAAACCTAAACAGTAAGCTATCAAAAATAATTAAACATGCTTATTGTATCAATTTTATTAACATAAATTTACATCAACAACAACTAGATTCATTTACATGCCTCTTTATCTTTGAAATAAATACTTACAATTAATCCCAGTTTACATTCTTTACCAATTTCCATCAAGAACTAAAATCAAAACAAAGAAATCATAGATATCACACTATCTTAAAAAACAAGAGTTAATAATATACGATCAATATTAATTTATTTATCTGGTTCAAATATTTACTATGTCAACTCCATTATGATATAGTGGTCTAAAACATTCTAACTATACAGTCACACATAAAATAATATGGAAGCAATGAATCCCCTACATCAAAAGGTTCTCAACGTTCATTATATGAGAATGATCCACATAACAGATTACGACCTCCTCCCCCATGAAAACTGCATCCACTCGAGGACGCCATGGCATGACTACACCAACCTAATCACAAGAAAACTCCACTAGAAGCATGGAGATCGCATTTCATAACATGGAAAGGAGAAAAAATGGGGAAAGGATCAAAGAAAACACAAGAATAGAGGTAGATCATACCATCTACCGATGATGGATTTACACTTTCTACTTGCACCAAAACAGAGGGTTCGCATGAAAAGATTATCAAAATGAAAGGTGGAATGGTTACCCTTCGATATAATTCTCAAAGAGAAATTATTGGTAAATTTAATATTATTTTTCATGGTAAAGCATTAATTTCAAATGTTTTTTTGTTAAAGGTCTTAGACACAACCTTATAAGTATAATTCAATTATGTGGTAAAGTTTATGTTATGAATTTTAGGAATGATACATGTGTAATAAACAATTACAATGATTAATTCATTATTTTTTCCCATTATCAACATAATATATTCACACTAAACATATAAGACTTTTGGAGGAAAGACTTACCCTGACTTAGTGGAATGGAAGATCAATCATGGTTATGGAATAGAAGGTTTGAACACTTTAACCTAAGGAACATAGGTTAATTAACTAATAAAAACATTGTTAAGGATCTACCGAAGCATATATTTGATTCTTCAAAAGTTTTTGACCCTTATCAATATGGTAAGAAACATAAGTCAAGATTTAAATTTATTAGTTAAGTCACAAATTCTGAGGATTTATAGTTAGTGCACTTGGATCTCTTCAGAACTACACAAACTGGATGTATTGGTGGAAAATACTATGTATTTATTTTAGTTAATGATTACTCTAGAGATACATGGGTTTATTTGTTAGAAGAAAAATATAATGAATATTTTTATTTCAAAACCTTAGTATCCAAAGTTAAAAATTCAAAAAACCATCCCTTAAAAATATTTGTAGTGGTCATGGAGGACAATTTTTAAATTATGATTTTGAAAATTTTAGTAGTAAGAAATGCATTACACATAAGTTATAAACTCCTAGAACCTATAAAGAATGTTTTTGAAGAAATAAGAAATCATATTCTTCAAGAAATAATAAGAAGTATTCTAAGTGAATACTCAGTTGCTAAACATTTTTGAGATGAATCTGTTAGTACAGATTTCTATACTATAAATTAAGTTTTAATTAAAACTTTTATTAATAAAACTCCTCATGAGTCGTAGACAGGATGAAAACCAAAATTATATTATATTATAGTATTTGGATGTAATGTATTCATCTTTAATATAAAAGATAACTTATAAAATTTTTCACCCAAATGCAATGTAGGTATATTTTTAGGTTATTTCACTACTTCTATGGAATATAGAGTTTTTAATAAAAAAATCATGTACTATTGAGGAAACAATACTTGTTAAGTTTGATGACAGTGATCCTTTTGTTTTTAAACAAACCAAACCATCATCCTCATATATGTTCTCGAAAATAGATTTTCATCCTTTTATAGAAAACTCAACTCCTAAGGAAAATACACAATAAATTGTTCTTGAAGTATTTAATCAGTGATACTTTCTACCTTATGTAGATGAATAGGTTATAAAAAACCAAATTTAGTTGTTTATTAGGAATCAACCTACTTATAATATCATTGGTGATGTTAATCAACATGTTGGGACTAGAAATTCTTTAAGAAATGAAGAGGAAAATATAGCATTTCTTTCCCAATTTCAACCTAATAATCCTTATGAGGCTTTAGGGGATAAGGATTAGATTAAAGAAATGAAAGATGAGCTAAATGAATTTGGACGGAATAATGTTGGGACCTGTGTTGAATGACTTAAATAAACCTCTTTAAATAGTTTAAAATGG
The DNA here is from genome assembly GCA_963277665.1 of Viscum album. NCBI lineage: Eukaryota > Viridiplantae > Streptophyta > Magnoliopsida > Santalales > Viscaceae > Viscum > Viscum album. Next base: position 1,704,422,665 of record OY728129.1, on the reverse strand, counting down.
GTTTTTAGAAACAATTGTGATCAAAATAAAATAATCATTAAAAATATAGAAATAAGTTTTGATAAAGGTTATAATCAACAAGAGGGGGTAGAATATGAATAAATCTATTCTAAAATATCTATACTCGAATCTATTTCTATTTTATTAACATGTGCAGCATTATTCAATTTTAAAAAATAATAATTGGATGTAAAGTATTCTCTTCACAATAGTAATGTATAAGAGGAATTGTTTTTGAACAAACTCCTATTTTTGAAGATAAAAAACCTATTAAATACATTTATAAACATAAAAAATATTTATATATACTTAAACAATCCCCTAGTTCCTAGTATGAAATATTAATAATATTTTTGTTACAAAAAGATTATGGTTAGGGAACTCCTAATCCAACCCTTTTCATAATGAAAGTAAAAAAACATTATGATTATTTTGATTTATGTTTCTGATATTATATTCCGATTAAATCCAAAATTATTAATAGATTCCTTTTCAAATATTATGAAATTATAGTTTTTAATGAGTATGATGGGTTAGTTAACATTGTTTCGTGGTTTTATAATTTCAATAAAACCAGAAGGTACTTATATATCTCAATATAAGTATATAAAATATCTTATTAAAAATTTGGATACAATAATACTAAAAGTATTAGCACTCTAATTAGAACCTAAAATAACCTTGATATAGATGAAACTGGGAAACTAGTTGATCAAACAATTTTTATAGGAATCCAATTTAAAATATGTTAAACATATTTTTTTTATCGAAATGGAACTATGTATTTAAGACATTTATTTTCCCCAAGAAATGATTTTGAATTTAAATTTTTTCTTCAGATTCTAACTTTGATGGTTTTAGAACGGATATAAAAAGTATATCCTTAACATTTTATTTCATTGGAGATTCATTTGTTTCTAGATATTGTAAGAAAAAACACTCAGAAGCACTATCCACTACTGAATATGAATATGTGGTAACTAGAAGTTGTTGTGCTTAAGTGTTATAGATGAAACACATACTCACAGAATATGGCATGAGTTTTACTAAAAATCAAATATTATGTGATAAAAATAGTTTAATTACCTTAAGTAAAATACCATCACATAAATATTTTAAAAATACATATATATTGGGAATCACTTTCTTAGGGTTCACACACTTAAAGGAGATATCATTTTAAAATTAGTTAGAACACAAAAATAACATGCTGTTATTTTTACTAAACCATTACCTTCTGATAGATTTTAATACCTTAAAAAAGTTAATAGTGGTCCTTGTAAATTAATCATTCATATATAATTATTATTTAAACCACATCCTTGTATTAATTTACTCCATTACATATGGGGAGTGCATAGGATTTCTTTTTATAAATAATTTAGTCCTTTAAAATTTTAATTTTCAAAAAATTGTTATAATTAGCCTTCTATACCTGTGTTTGTTTTAAAATTGGATATAATATTTTTGATTTAGATGATTTTCCATATTTTATTTTTTAATTAGATTTATAAAATTCAATTGTACTTGAGTTTTTATTTCAAAACTTTTGTAATCAAGAAATTAACATTTTCAACTATCATTTTCTGTTTTGTTACAAAACAAAGAAGTACATATTATCATATCAACATTCCCATTTTGAATGGTTTTTTTATTTTATACTTTAACACAATTCCATTATAGTTAGTTTTTTTCTTTATTGTTTTTATTCTTAATGTTTCTTTTTTAATTTTTTTTTTACTTTCTCAATCGTATTCACATTAAACGATAAAAGTGTTATAAAACATAAATGGTTTTATTTATTTTAAAAAAATAGTTCTTTTGATATAATCTCAATCATCAGATCATATGTTTATATATCATCCATTATATTTATTTGTAAGCTGAAACATCACTCAATTTTACATATAAAATGGGGACCCCCTCATGTTTGACATCAGATATTTTATATTTTCACTCTGAAGTGCTACTTCCCTTAAGTCATCAAGTCTTATTTGTTTCTCCATGTCAAAAAACTCAATCCCAAGCCCGAATACAATGGATTTTTGAAGTATTACAATAAAAGGGTTTTATATCGTGAAAGGTTAGTTTCTAGATCCCTTTATGATAAATATGAATCTTCTATGAGAAGAATGGTTCAGTTTCAAGGATTAGAATCCTTATATGTATAATAGTCAGATATGAATTATGATTTATTCTATCTAGATTTATTTCATGATTTTTATGATTATTTTGATTTCTTCATGGAATATGGTAAAGATATTTTTTATTTCTATATATTTGAAAAGTCTTATAAGGTGACCCCGAGAGCTGCTGTCGATTTTCTCAGTATATGAGATGAAGGAGGTGCAGTTTTCCATCTCACATGTTACTATATTTTAAGGGTGTGTTGGTAAACTATAGAGGTGAAAAGAATTTTTTATAAACTGATAAAGATCCAATGAAATTCGATCATTTAAATCAAGACCATATAGTTTTATCTACATGGATTCAAGGCTTTGTCATTCTAGGAAAGGGTGATAGAGGTATTATCAAAGTACCTAATGATTTCATTTTAGATTTCCATGTCAACATGAGGAAACTTAATCTTACTGAAATTATTATTTTAACTGTCAAAAACATGAATTCCAAGTCTATTAAGTCTCAGATTATAATTTTTCCTGGATTCATTAATAAGATTATTGAAAAGAACATGAGACACTTTAATATTGCAATCAAATCTGAACCTGTATGAGAAAAGATAATTTTTATCAATGAATATACAATTATTAAAATAAAATATGTGTTTGATTTGGATTCAAAATGTTTTTCAAGACTGATTAAGTGTATGTGTTAGAGGTGGAACCTTCTTCAACAAGGAAAAGTAAGAAACCTGAAAAAATAGAAAATAATATACTCTTCTTGAAATGAAAGAAAATAAGAAAAATAAATTACATGATTAATTTTTTTTCTAATGGATAAGGAAGAAAGCTAAAAGAAAAGAGGTAGATGCCTAATTATAAATTTACCTAGCCAAAGCTATTACATTAAGAATTAACGGTGGTGATACGTTAGAAAAATTGAAAAAGTAAAAGAAGACAGAGAATAAACAATAAAGTGTAAATATAGTTTAAAAGTTTCTAAAAGGTTATGAGGATGCTTCTAAAAAAATTATTTACCAATTGATGTTAATTTTGAATTTCATGAATTAAAAGTCTTCAATGCCAATTTTCCCACTATTATAGATAATGGAAAAGCATTTGTAGTTGATAAATAATTAGTTCTTATTTGGAAAAATGATTTGAGATTGGAGTCTAAATTTTGAGAATAGTTTCTTAAAGATATGGAGAAATGTAAATAAGGTATTGAAGAAGAAATAATATTCAAACAAATAAGGGAGTATAAAGGAGAACACAGTGAAGATGAAGAAAAATGAGAAGGTGAATAAGAAGAAGATTAAGAAGGTGAAGATAAAGAAGAATATGATGAAAGACAAGAGAAGGGAAACTCTAAAGATAAGTAAGAGGAGAATAATTTTAACAATATTTCTTTAAGGACTCCTCAGGATTCCTTGAAACAATTGTCTTCCTTTGGAAATCGTAGGGAGAAGTTAGTCAATCAGGGGAAAAAAGTCTCATTTGATTTAGGAAGTTATATCTTCATCCAAGAGAAATTAAAAAAAAATCAAAACAGAATAGTTGAAGGAAATAAAGAGGATGAAATTGAGGCAATTGAAATATATAACGAAAATAATTGTGAAAAAATAGTTCAGAAACTGGTCTCAAAGGAAGGTAAAAAGTAAGAGGTTCAGTAATATATTATAACCAACAAAATAATCATTTAATCTGAATCAGAATATTTGAATACGATCAACATTAATGGTATTGATTTCATTTATTATACTCTAAGTAGACTGGATAAAACAAATCCCTACTTACCAATATTAGAGAAAAAAGTTGATTTAGTTATATAGAACCAATACAAAGATTTGAATTCAACGAAAGCATTAACATGAAACCTAAAACGTTTAGATGAAAATTTAAAAATGTTTAAAAAAATTCTAAATCTCATAGAAAGAGTTATAATAATGTTCAGAAAGGGTCTTGAGGTATTGATGAAGACATCAAGATTCATTTTGAAAGTCTTAGAAAATTCAAGAAATATTTTCATGAAACTGATATTTCATTCAATAGTCATACAAGGGATATGGAAAATATGGTTATATACCATGAATATTCTATATGAAATTTTGACAAACAAAACAATGATATATTAGACTTACAAGAATGCATGAAGTTTCTACTTAGTGAGATTTCAAGATTCAAAGTCTAAAGGGATTAAATCATTGGTTTAAAGAATCTTAGTGATGATTTATCTAAGAATATCAAAGACCAAGAAGATCAAAATAAACATATGAAATAAAATTTATAGTGTCAATAAGAATACATGAAGGAAAATGATGAATAAATTCAGATTTAGGAGGAAAGGATTTAAGAGATTGAAAATAAAAACAAATATTCGGGAGGAGTTGATGGAAATGGTTGAAGAAGGTTTAAAAGCTTTCAAGAATCTAAAGACAATTTTTAATTCCTTGATTCCATAGAAGAAAGACTAACTTTCTTAAAAAACGTTTTGTATTGCTTTTGTTTTTAGAATTTTAATGATAAACTTCTTCATATATATTCAATATGATTGAATTTATTCCAATTCAATATAGTTTAATGTTATTTAATTCATTTTTAGATGTCCAAGTTCTTTATTATTATTATTTTTCTTATATATTGTGTTTCTAACCCTTTTCAAGTATTAAAAATAATTTTCCCTATTCCATTTTGAAAATCAAAAAGGGGGATAAATTGATATAAAAGGGAAGAATTATAATGTAAAGGGACAGTTAAAGAAATGGGGAGAAAAATTTTAATGAAGATAATATGATCCTTAGGGGAATTCTATTCCAAAGGGGGAGTTATTTGTATTCAATATTGTATTTAGATGATTTATAAACTCATGGGGAGATATATACAAATATTTTAGTTTTGAATATGATGCATCTAAATGATAATGGACTTATGTTTTTTATAGTTATATTCTATTTAAATATTGTGGTATTTGCTTTCCAAAAAAGGAGAGATTGTTGATTCAAATGTATATTTTTGAAATTTTTGTTCCATTTGTTTTGAAAATCAAAAAATCATTATTAAATACATAATTAACAAATTCTTTCAAGTCTAAAGTGTTTTAATTTTTTTTAGTAAAACATACTTTTCTACTATACATAGAATTTGTTTTAAAGTATTATTGAATTCAAATCTACTATATTCATTAAATTATAATAATTGGCTTAGATCCAATCATGATCAAACTCACTATAATAAAATCATATTTTAAGAACTACTATTTCATATTCAAACTAAAAAAATTTAATTAGATTTAACATCAGAACCAGTATCATATGATTCATAAGCATAAAAATAAACATAATGAATTTCTATAAAAAAATCCATCGGATTGTCTAAAGGTAAAGTATGAATATGGAAAACATATTATATTATAGTACAATTTATTTCAATCAAAATGAATTTTTTTTTCATTATATTAGAAAATGTGTAAAGAAAAATGATGTTATGTATTCATTTATAATATGACTATTCGTGTTCCAGGTGTCCAGGTCCTTAGGAAAATCTCAGAGAAAATATAACCATTGGAGATCAAGATGATTGTTGAAAGGATTTCCAAAAAATTCTAAGTCATTTGACGATTTCTATTTTAGAAGTGGTAGGACACATATGTAGTGACACTCTACTGAGTTTTCTATTGTGTGAGAGCTCTGAAGTTTACAATACTGAATAGATTATTCTTTTTACATGTATTCTTAGAGTTCATTTTTCTTTGTGTGATTATGATTTTTGTGACTAAAATTGATGGATCACAGGGATAGAAATATATAATCCAATCCATCAGATTGAGGGATTACATGGATAGGAAGACAAAGGATATGATAACCTTCTTGATCTAGGGATATCAGGTGTTAGGTCTAATAAGTTAGATACGCCGAGAGGGGGGGTGAATCAGGGTATGACAGATAGAAACAACTGCCCCTGTTGATCTTGTCACACTGTTAAGCATGACTCTCTTCTATCTCTTTCTTGTATCAAAGTATAAACAAAAACTAAAGCATGAACATGATACAATGATTTTTACTTGGTTCATCCTCACTGGGCTACATCCAAGGAGCATACACTGTCGATGTGCCGATGTACCAAATCCACTAAAAGCGCACTACTGTTTACAAATTTTTGTATAGATCACTTCTATTCCTAGGCTCACTGCCTTTACAATGTTTAGGGTTAGCTCACTACTTTCCCAATGGTCACTCCCTGTTTCCCTTTCACTGTATCACTATAGGTAGAAAGGATTACCTTCTACCTCTTCCTTTTCTCACTACACATGCATGGGATCTAGTCACAGTTTATAGACCTTTAGGTCTATTCATTTTCATGAATGAATGCCTCCTCAACTATTTATATATTCTCTATTGAAGTCAAACTTTCATCCAGATATGAATACAACTTTTCCTCTGAACACAAGGCAATTCATTTGGAGAAACCTTCACAAAGCACCCTACATCGTGATGACCCCAATTTCAAAAAGCTCAAATAAGCCTTCGTGAAGATCCTAACTTTTCATAAATCACTTTCGCGAAGCACTCTTGCGAAGCTCAAGTCATCTCAAAGTGACTTCTCTCGCGAAGCTCACTGATCCAACACGGAGATCGCACCTTTCGCGGAGCTAGATTAGCTGCCGAGAAGCTCTTCTTTCACGAACCATATTGCCTTCACGAACTTCCTTCGCGAACCGAGAGAAAAATATATTCTCTGAAAACTATCTTTGTCTCTCTACTTATCTTGAAGGGGTCTAGGCCTATTTATAGGCGATTCCACCAACCCTCGAACTTTCCACGCGAAGTCAACTCCACATTATCTCAAATTGAGAAGCTCCAAAGTTCCTGCTGAAATTCTCTAAAAAACGTGAAGCACCATAGAAATTTTCCGATCACGTAGCTTGACGTAATCACAGAGGATCACTGTCAATCCCTTTATGCCTTTTCCAAGAAGCTCCCTCTCAAAGCCCTTCACCGCTGCAATGCGCTTCAACTCTTCCATTCGTAAATCTTGACGTAATCGCGATGAATCACCGCCATCACTTTTCTGATCTTCGCAAAATCCAATCCATGAAGTCTATCTTCACGAAATTCATGCCTTTGATATAGATTGATGAGATATTCAAGGATATCCACTTTTCGTGATGCTCACCAAACTCAAAATTTTGGACTGCAAAAATTTGGCAAACAATGGAAAAACGGCACCACCTTGTACTGCTCCTTTTTGTACCCCCTCCAGATCGTCCATTCCTTTGTCATGGATCCTTGTCGACATGGATTGTCAACAAAATCTCTGGAACTTGACAATTCACCATGGAAACCTACTTTGTCAACAAACACAATCAACCCAAAAATACTGCACTGATACCTTGAGGGATTTTTGCCCAACAATCTTCCCATTTGGATTTGCTGAAAACTCTTATCATAAAGATTTTCTATACGTTGATACCTCTCTAAAGATATCTCCATCCACTATCACCATTCACCACTTGTGATTGTGATAGCATTCCAGGATTCACTTAACACGTACTCTAAGCCAACATGATCAATGCTCGACTTGTGAAACAAGAGTAGTATGAGAATTTCATCAATGAATTACTTCATATCAGACACAAATTGTCTATTCCAAACTGATACCAGTTGCAAAATTGACACCAATTGTTGAACCATACCGATACCAAGTGGTTATAGCTAGAAACCTTCTCTCACCATTGCAACATCATTGTTCTGCTTTTATCACGATCTTCAGTTGTCATGATATCTAGTCTTTGACCGATCACTTATAGCATCGTCATATTTAAAAGTCTCCCCCTATCTCATTTCTCTCCCCCTATCTCGCTACTCCACCTGTCAGCTTCTCCTTGTGTCTTTTACTAAGACATTTTCTCCCTTACTTAGCCACATCTTCTCCACCTTGAGGAGTCACTATTTCTCCCCCTTTGTCATCGAACCCAAAGGTCACCCCTTTGCGGCTACAACATTGGAAAGAACACAGATTAGCATATTAGAGAAAAACATGCAATACCTTGGGGAGAGGGGGTCCCACATCCACACTTTTTAAGGTACGGGAAGTCGACTGGACTCCCAGAGCCAGTCGATGCCTCTCAAAAGATTCCTTGGGTAAGGCCTTCGTCATAATGTTCGCAACCTCTAGTTATGTAGCCACATACTCCAACTTCACGATTCCCTTATCAACTTTATCTTTGATAAAATGATACTTCATCTCAATGTGCTTTTTCCTTGAGTGATGGACTTTATTTTTTCTGAGATTTATAGCACTTTAGTTATGGAACTGGATTTTGATCGGAGACTTCACTTCAACTCCCATATCATAAATATACTTCTTCATCCACAATAATTGTGTGAATGCTTGAGTGGCCGCAATATAATCAGCTTCTATAGTGCTTAATGAGATGTAATATTGCTTCTTTCTTAGCCAAGAAATACATAGTCCACTAAGATAGAATGCACCTCCTGATGTTGATTTCTTGTCATCCGCTAAATCGGCCCAATCTGCATCAGTATATCCCAATAACTCTGTCTGAGATTTTCCATTATACTTAAATCCGAAATCCACTGTGCCCTTGATATACAGAAGTATTCTTTTCACTACAAGCATGTGGCTTTCCTTGGGATTAATCTGATATCTCGCTGCTTGGCATGTGGCGAATACAATTTCAGGCCTTGTTTCAGTCAAGTATAGAAAACTTCCAATGATTTGCCTGTATTCTGTGATATTAACTACCTTTCCATCCTCATCTTTGGACAATTTCATCCAGGTAGCTACCTGAGTCTTCATCTCCTTGTAACTTTCCATTCCAAATCTTTTTAAAACTTCCTTGGAATATTTGGATCGTGAAATGAATGTTCAATTCCTTCCTTGTGTCACCTGTAGACCAAGGAAAAATGTTAGCTCTCCAATCATTGACATTTAGATCTCACTTTTCATGAATTTGGAAAAAAATTTGCCCTGAGCTTCATCTGATCTGCCAAATATTATGTCATCGACATAAACCAACACCGTCATCCTTTGATTATTGTCGTTACTAAAATAGAGATTTTAATCAACTCCCCCATGCTGGAAAACAAGATTCTTCATGTACTGATCAAGCCTTAAGTACCATGCTCTTGGTGCTTGTTTCAGCCCATACAACACCTTATTCTATCTACAAACCTTGTTCTCATCCTCCTGAATGAGAAAACCATCTGGATGACCAATATACACTTCTTCCTCTAGAACCCCATTCAGAAATGCAGATTTGACATCCATCTAGAACACTTTGAACTTCCGTTGCACTGCAATGGCTAGGAATAATCTGATTGTCTCCAGTCTTGCAACCGGTGTAAATGTCTCATCAACATATATTCCATATATCTGGGAGTATCCTTTTCACACTAGTCGGGCTTTGTTTCGAACCACTGTTCCATATTCATTCATCTTGTTGTGGTAGACCCATTTTGTCCTGATGACATTCTTATATTCTAGTCTCAAAACAATCTCCCACGTCTTGTTATTCTCAATCAGATCGAGCTCTTATTTCATATCCTAAACCCAGTTTTCATCTTCAGCTACATCAGCAAAGCATTTTGGCTCTACCTAAGATAGGAAAGATGTCTGCTATAGTGACTTCATTATTCTTGTCTGAACTGGAGGTGTCTGATCACCAATGATATTCTGCCTATCAATTTTAGCTCGACTCTTTGGCTTCCATGTGGAAATAGACTTGACACTTTCTTGATCATCATCAGTGTCTTCTTCTGAGTCAGTATCTTCCACTTCTACTCCTCCTGTGTTACTTTCCTCTTCATTACTTTCATCAAGAAATTGTTCACTGTGTTTTTGAATATTCTCTTCATATTCCACAATAGTGATGTCATTGCTATCAAATACTTTTCCCAGCATCTTGTTAAAGTATTTGTATGCTTTTATTTTGCCTGAGTAGCCTAGAAATATTCCCTCATCTCCACATGATTCAAACTTCCCATGCTTTTATTTTTTGAGAATGAAGCACTTACTTCCAAATATTTAAAAGTATTTCACTATTGTCTTCTTTCCATACCACATTTCATATGGAGTCTTTCCTTCTTTCAGACAAAACAGATCCCTAATAGAAATGTAGAATGATGTCAACACTACTTCCTTCCAAAACTTCTCTGGTAGGACTTTTTCTATAAGCATTATTCTGGCCATGTTGATGATGATCCGATTTCTTCCCTCAAATACTCCATTCTGTTGGGGAGTTCTTACTGAAGAAACTTGATGCCTTATTCCATGTTTCTCGAGATACTCTTCCACCTAACTGTTTGTGAATTCTGTACCATTGTCTGTACGAAACATCAGAATTTTCTATCCAAGCATCCTTTCAGATTCCCTTCGGTACTGTTTTAGGCAACTGAACACATCAGACTTAAGGGAAATAACAAATAACCATGCCATTCTGCTATAGTCATCAATAAAAATAACATAGTACCTCTTTCCATCAATTTCTCATGGTGTGATATGACCTAAAACTCCAGCATGCACCAATTCGATCAATCTTGTTGACTTCTTTTCCTTTTCCTTATACATATTTCTGATAAGCTTCCCTTGTTGGCATGAATCACACGTGTGAGTATGATCATGTGAAAGTATAGGGAGGTGTCTTGCTGCATCACACTTCACCAGATCTTCCAGGGATGGTTGTCAAAGATGGCCAAGTCATTTATGCCACAACTTGTTTTCTTACCCTCTGGACAGAAAACACATATCTTCTTCTCCACTTATCAGGTAGTGATTTTCCTTTTTTCTTTTTACCTATAGAACTATTTACTTGTCTCTTCCTCTGATGATAGACATCTTCTTAGTAAACCTTATAGAATGTCCCCAGTCACATAGTTGACTAATGCTGAGAAAATTGTGACTGAGGCCTTCTGCTACTAAGACATCAGCACGTCTCATCTCTTTGCCCCAAACTTGGCTTTTCCTGCGCCAATAATCTTCAGGCCTTCATCATTTCAAAACATGACAACCCCTTATTTATCATATTTTATACCTATAACAAGATCCTTATTACTTTTCATGTGAGATGTGCAACCACTATCAAGGATCTACACACCAGAGAGATCTAATGCTTTAAGGGAAATTTCTGCCACCACGGCCTGCTCATCCTTCTTCTTTTTGGTCAATATTTTTTCCTTCACACTTGGAATGGATTGAGACTTATGTTATTTCTCAGAGTATGATGGACCAGCTTCATCTTGTAAAGATGCAAATCTATTTTTCATTTTTAACTCACCTATTGGTTTATGGATCTGCTGCTTGTGAACATTTTGATTCTGCTTCGGCACATTCCTCTGTATGGTCGAAGTTCATTACCTAGCCATGTGACCAAATCCTGCACACCAAAAACTGTTTCCTTCAAAATATGTTCTGGAGAACCGTTCTCTCTTTGGATTCCACCTTTTTTCTTATTCCCTTCGATATCTCTTGGCTATGGAACACACATACTGTGAATGTCTCATCATTCCACAACAATAAAACCTGATATAAAGTGAATTCCTTCATGTTACTTCTGTACTATGAGTTTCCCCTTGGGATCTCTGAATATTCTGGTTCTGATTTATGCCCAAATCAACCTTTAATCTCGGGATGGGTGCTTGCGGTCTAACTTCAATTTTCACATATTTTTGTTTTTGATCAAGCCTTGAATTAGCCTTAATGTCTGAGCTCAATTTCTTCTTCTTTCCTGCTGAACGACTAGGCTTCTATTTCATCTTTTCAGTCTTCGGAATGACCTTCTTTCCTAATAATGTCTTGGGAATGAAATATTTGTCTTGGTCTTTAACATTTCTCTGCAGACCGACAACTTCCTCTTCAAGCTCTTCGATATGCTTGACGTGATCTTTCCTTGTGTTTTTTAATCCATCGATCTCCCTTTTTTGTTCTTCAATCTTTAATTTATACTCACTAATTGATTCTGAGTTCAATGGTGTTGATCTTGAGTTTCTGAATTTCTTCCATCAACTTAGACTTCTCTTCTTCCTACTCCTGCATATAGAGTTTGGCACCACAAACAACTTTGTTATCTTTATTTTTTTTGGATCTCCAAACATCAATCTCTTCAAGATAATCCTCTAACTCTACATTCATATCTATTCTTCCTTCAACTTCTTCTTCATCATCACCTTCAGTTTCATTCTTCTCTTGAGAACTACCGACAACTTCCACCATAGCATTTTCTCCACGATCTTTACAATCTTCAATCTCATCAACCTATTCAACCTCAGACTCATTTGAATTGTCTATTTCTTGAGAATGAAGATTCTTCTTCTTGAATAAATTTCTCTTGAACTGCTTCTACCCTTTCACATAGGCTGAAGATTTCTTCTTGGTAATTTCAACTTCATCTTCATCATTTTCTTCTTGAAAATTTTTGGGGCACCTTGCGGCAAGATGACCAACTTTTACACATCTAAAGAAAGAAAGTGGAAGTTTCCCTTTGAACTTTCCTTTACCTCTTTGAAGATTTTAGGAGAGGAATGACATTACCTCATATGTATCTTCTTCTTCCTGAGAATCTTCAATGGTGAGCTTCTTCAAGGCCTTAAATTCCATCTATTTGGATTTCCCCTTTTCCACAGCCTTGTTATCATCGTTCCTCATTTCATATGAAACCAACGTAATTTTCAAATTGTCTAGGGTCAGTTCAATTGGATATTTATTTTCTAGTACTGAAAATTTCGGATTGAACTGAGGTGGAAGTTTCCTCAAGATGCACTTTATGATCATTATGTCTTCAATGACTTCTCCAAGACTTCAAATATCTTCCAAAACAATATTCAACCTGTCAAAGAATGCATCAACAGACTCAATCGGGTTCATTTTTAGATCTTCATACTTATTCCATAGTACTTTTAGTTTTGCCTATCTGACCTTTGTATCTCCTTCATATATATTCAAAAGCTTTTCCCACATGGCACGTGATGTTTTACATGACATCACCTTTGTATAGATAACATTGGATAGCCCCCCCCCCCTAAAGAATTTATGCCCTTGGTGTCAGAATCCAAATCTCTTCACTCGACTTCCGATACTACCCCACTATTGATGTCATCTGTTATACCATGCATTGCTACTGTGAATACATCCATTCCCAAAGATTGGAAGTAGTTTTGCATCCAATTCTTCCATAGATGAAAATTGTTCCCATTGAATATCAGAATCCCTTTATGATTGGTGACCTCCATTTGAGATAGAAACACTGATATAAACCTTTCCCTCTGATACCAATTGTTAGGTCCACTAGGTTAGATGCCCTGAGGGGGGGTGAATCAGGGTATGACAGATAAAAACAACTGCCCCTATTGATCTTGTCTAACTGTTAAGCAAGACTCTCTTCTCTCTCTTTCATGCAGTAAAGTATAAAAAAAACTAAAGCATGCACAGGACACAATGATTTTTACTTGGTTCACCCTCACTGGGCTACTTCCAAGGAGCATACACCGACGATGTGCTGATGTACAAAATCCACTAAAAGCGCAATGCTGTTTACAAAGTTTGTGATAGATCACTTATATTACCAGGCTCACTGCCTTTACAATGTTTAGGTTCAGCTCACTGCTTTCCCAAGGGTCACTCCCTATTTCTCTTTCACTGGCTCACTGCCAGTAGAAAGGATTACCTTCTTCCTCTTCCTTTACTCACTGCACTTGGAAGGGATCCACTAACTATTTATAGACCTATAGGTCTATTCATTTGCATGAATTCATGCATCCTCAACTGTTGATAGATGCTCTGTTGAAGTCCAACTTTCATCCACAAATGAATAACACTTTGCCTCTGAACATAAGGGAATTCATTTGGAGAGTCCTTCACAAAGCATCCTACTTCGCGAGGATCCCAATTTATCGAAGCTCAAATAATCCTCCACGAAGCTCCTCACTTTTCGCGAAGCACTTTTGAGAAGCACTCTCGCAAATCTCAAGTCATCGCAGAGAGACTTCCCTTGTGAAGCTCACTGAGCCAACGTGGAGCTCAAAACTTTCACGGAGCTAGATTAGCCACAGCGAATATCTTCTTTCGTGAAGCACACTGCCTTCGCGAACTACCTTCGCGAATCGAGAGCAAAATATTTTCTCTGAAAACAATCTCTATCTCTCTTCTTCTCTTGAAGGGGTCGAGGCCTATTTATAGGCGATTCCACCGACCCTCGAACTTTCTTTGTGAATTCAACACCACGTCATCTCAAATCACGAAGATCCAAAGTTCCTGCCGAAATTCTCTCAAAATATCAAAGCACCATGACAATTTTCCGATCATATAGCTTGATGTAATTACGGAGCATCACCGTCAATCCCTTCATGCCTTTTTCGCAAAGCTCCCTCGCAAATCCCTTCACCACTGCAATGTGCTTCAACTGTACCCTTCGTGAAGCTTGATGTAACTGCGAAGAATCACCACTATAACTTTTCTGATCTTCGTGAAATCCAATCCACAAAGTCTATCTTCGTGAAATTCATGCATTTTCCATAGTTTGATGAGATCTTCAAGGATATCCACTTTTCGCGCTTCTCACCACACTCAAAATTTTGGACCCCAATTTTTTTTAAAACACTAGAAAACAACACCACCTTGTACTGCTCTTTTTGTACCATCTCCAGATCATCCATTCCATTGTCATGGTTCTTTGTCAACATGGATTGTCAAGAAAATCTCTGGAACTCAACAATTCACCATGGAAACATGCTTTGACAACAAACACAATAAACCCAAAAATACTACAATGATACATCGAGGGATTTTTTCCCAACATCGGGGATAGGTAGGCGGAGAAAATCTGATCATCATATAGAGGGATTTCTCTGGTAAGAGAAATAAAAAATTTATTATTATTATAAAATAACGAAACTTTATCCAAGATTACACGATAACCTTACCTTTGGGTTAAAATAATTCTCATTAATTGTATTACTTTTTTATTACATGTTTTTAATTTACGCTACATGTGGAATAGAATATGAATTCCTTTTATATTCATCTTTCTACTTCTATCTTATTTATTGTAATTTCTTTAATTATGATACAATGGTTCACTCTATATTAATTTTCAAATACATTAAACCTCTAATTTTGATTCTATATGATATAAGAAAAAGTCATTACATTTTTAGAATACTATGATAAATAATTTTTATCTATGAATATGATTAAATTGTGATTATGATTACACCACTTATTGAATATCATTCAATTTACTAGAATAAATTCATCTTTAAAACCTATAGTTTATATATCAAAATCTAATTGATAATGATCTTATTATTATCAAAGAGATGGGCCTAGTCTTTTTACTTTTTAAATACATAAGAGGTTTTGTGAATATTATTTGTTTAATTCAATTAATCAATGTTTCTTTTAAGGTTAAAAATGAGTTTTTTAAACAAACAATTCACCCCATATTGTATTTATCCATCTGCATATACATTTTGATCCTATAATAAATGTGTGGAAGTGGATATTAATTCTTTATTTTAGCTTGCTTACACTTAATATAATCAAAACACAACCTTAGAGTTTCATCCCATTTTTTCAAAAACAATACCAGTGTTGTCCATAAAAATGTGCAAGCTAAATGAACCCTTTGTTTTCCAGCTCCTCCAACTTCACTTTCAATTCCATTTATTCTATTGGTTTCATATGTCAAGACAAAAGTGAAATAGGTATAGTAATTGGAAGGAGATGAATTTTATACTCCATGTCTCTTATGGGTGGAAACCCTAAGAAATTCTTAAGAAAAACATATAAAAATGATCAAAAACTGCTGGAACACTACTATTCTCAATTTCATCCACCGATTAGAAGTTCAAAGCTTCTAAATTGTATGAGATAGTTTCAACCACTGGTTCCAAAAAGCCTATTGTACCTGCCATTACATTACATTATTCTTGATAGATATTCTCGATGTTATCCTCAATCATAAAACTAATTTATTAGGTATAATAATAGATGTGATCCTTGAAAAATTTAAACTAATCCATACTCAAGATTATTCCATAGATATCCATATCAAGAATTGATAAATCTCATATTAAATCATCTCCATCAATCATTATAGAGCATAATTTACACATAAAGGCTCGATATTTTATTTAACCCATAGGATATTGAAGTTTCAAATCCAAAGGCATCGTCTCAAAATTTAAACCCATAAGATCAATGACATGGGAATAAATTAAAAAAAATGGGATGAACCTATATCAAAAAAAATCTTGCATAAGGGGGAATTATAAACAATGATACCTCTCACCATTGATGTTCCAGACTAATCATCCCCAATTACCTACTCAGATCCATATAACTTCTTACTCATGGAATATTGTTCTTTATTACCCTGTGGATATTTCCGTTGTTGAGGAGTCTGGATATTCTTGGAATCACCATCGTTATCTCA
The DNA here is from genome assembly GCA_963277665.1 of Viscum album. NCBI lineage: Eukaryota > Viridiplantae > Streptophyta > Magnoliopsida > Santalales > Viscaceae > Viscum > Viscum album. The sequence goes on along the minus strand of OY728129.1, from coordinate 1,704,406,096 downwards.
GTTTTTCATATGAGAAGTATTTTGGTTTCCCCATCGAGTCAAAGCATACAATGTATGAAAACAATAGATGTATCTCAAACACCCAAACATAGATCACTATGAAAATAACACTAATTATTCCCCATATTATTGAAATTATGGAATTCTCTATGTGGTGTCGTACACTCTCAATTTATGTGATCGAAAGAACCACATTGGAAAAACCCACCTTTACTCTTATACCTTAGAGGAAGATTCTATAATTTATCCTTCTAATTATGAGTCATTGAACTACTTCGGAAATGGGTGTCCCTATTTCTCTTGTTCACAATAGTAGATTTTCCACCATTTCATATAGGTATAAACATGCTTCCTCCACCCGTAGCTCCTAATATGTCCCTTTCTTCCACCATCCTTCTATAAAACATCTCCATATAAACTGTTTTAAAGTGCATAGAAATAATTTAGTGAATCTCTTACCTCATCCTTGATTGAAACTTTAATTCCTTCAAGGAATCACTAACAATAACTTCGGGATGACATTTGACTAAATTCTTAAATTTAGCCACAAACTCTATCACTAAGAGGTTCTCCCACTTCATGATTAATGAGTTTCTTGTTATTTCAATCCTGAATGTATAAGGATTGAATTTATTTTTTAAAAAAATATTCAATATCCTCCCATACAATGCCTTTGACTAATTCAGACTAAACTACTAAATACCACCACTAGTGTGCAAGATATTCCAGAATATTCATTTCCAGATGACTCTTTGCACTGTTGTTGTGCCAATGAAATTGAATATTTGATTCATCTTATTCATCCACACCTTATCCTTCACTTTTTCCAAATCACCCTAAAAGATGTGTGGATTCTAAATCTAGAATATAGTGAAGTGATCTTGTTTCCTTGGATCATCCATTCAGTTCCCTCTATCCATGGCCAAAAAATCCAAAAAAAATACTTTAAATTAGTCATTGGATCATGTGTGGCTTAAATGCAACCATATTCTCAGTAGTTTCTTCTAGTTTGTTTCTAAGATGCCTACCGAGTTCCATTTTTTATAAAAAACACCATAAGTCTCACTCTTTATCAAAATAAGGCTTAAAAAATTCAAAATTTACCATATCACAACTATTACACAAGGTTTTCCCAATATTTCAAGATTAACATTTTTCAACCCATTTTTGAAAATTTCACCATATTTTTGAAAATGAATGCATTTAAAAAAACCCATATCATGCCTTTTAAAAATCATATATTTGAAAATAATTCCAATTTTTATTAAATCAATATTTTTTTATGAAATAATAAATGATTACTAAAATGAAATACACACTATTAGAGGGAAGTCATTTCTATAATGAACTTCGTGTTTGTCTCATTGGATAATCCCATGAAAATGAGATTAAAACTCTTATAAGTTTCACTAAAACACTTTTTTACCCAAATACCTAGTAAATTGAAGTTCATAATAAATAGATTAGAAACATATTTTTATTCTCTACATTTCAATTCCTAAAATCCTACCCATTCTACCAAAATAACATAATGACTTAACAAAAATGATTTTCATATCCAAGACCGACACAACTGATGACCAAGAATCGAACAAACTGATACCATTTTTAAGTCAAGGAAAAAAATGATGATAACAATTATAACATAATTCCCCTATTTATTGGACTGGTTGGAGGAAAAATTTCTACTTGGCCTTTAGCGACATCCCAAATATGACGAACTATGGTAATAAATAAATAGGAATTCAATACAATTGAGAGAATGTTTTCATTTTAAAAAAGAAACAACCATAACCAATCATATTGTATCCAAATATCCACTAAATGATTCACGATAAATATATATAAAACTAAAATTATAAAAATTTATAGTCAAATAAAACTAAAAACATGAACCATATCAGAGTACGAAGTAGAAACTGAACAAGAATCAGAAAACAAAGCGAAATACAAGACAAAAAAACTCAAAGGCTCTAAGGTCACTGACTCCACTGCTACCAACATTCTCCAAGATCCAACTCTAGAAACAATACTGATATTATCATGAATAATCAATAAAGAAATGGGATTCCAAGATTTTACATCTATCTTAATAAGAAATATCTATAAAATCACCAAAGTGCCAAAGTAGGGGGTGAGTAATGAAACTTAGTCGATTTTCCTCAAATGACTTCCATACTCATGCCACTAAGATAGAAAATGTTAGCATATTTATATTCACTAATTTATATGAAACAATTTATATCACAATAAAAAACAATATCTCTACTAAAATAGTTTCCATGGAAATCAACCAAACAACTCTTTAAACCAATTCACATTTCTTTTCGGCATACCCATTCCATGATTCACACACAGACACCCACGTATGAATTTTTCCATGAGAGTTCTATAATAATGAGTGGTTTCTCATTCATCAACAAAGTAATCACTATGTGTCTAATCTACTAATTCAAAAATGGAATACACCCCTTATCAAGATTCCAATCCCATATACCCTAATGGTACACACCCCTTATTCAGGGTAACATTGAAAGCATGAAATCACACCAACTTGTGTATTCCAACAGCATGTCAAACCACCCATTTCAATACATTTCAATGAAACCTTTATTTCATCAAAAAAATCACCATAAAATCATTTCCATGAATCAAATCAAATCAACATTTTAAAATCTATAAACAATGAACTTGAACAATAACCAATTTTCCCAAATCCAAAAACCATCACCAAATATAGTTTCTACAATTATTTTCACATCAATTTCATAATAAATTTTAAGTAATTCAAACAATTTGAAACTGAGCCTCTAATTTCTATTAAGGGGAGTCAAGATTGAATCCACCTACCTTAGAAATAATGGATAAAATGAAGAACGACGTGAATTCTTAAACAAAACCCGGTTAAATCTAAAAAACGCCTTATATATTGTTCCCTAACATAAAAAACAAAAACATAACATTATGGGAATCCTATATCATAGATATATCCCCAATTGATCAAATATATGAATCTAAGAGAGGGAAGAAGAATATATCTAAGAGAAACCACTATGAATAGAGACTTATCATACATTTCGGCATTCGATGGACTATGATTTTCCAACAGATATCTCTAGGATAAAAGGGTGCGTTCGCCAAAACCTTTAGGATGAAAAAAAATTAATTATGGTAAAAATAAAAGAAAAAATGAGTTTTTTAGAGGAAAATATCAGTTAGATCCACTTTTTATCATCTAACATTAAATTGTGTATGATTTGCAGAACGATTCGGAAAATCATGTGCTAACCGTAAAAATATATATGTCCCTAAAAGAATAGATAATCCTAGGTGGCCACATGGTTTGGAAAAATCACGCACCTACCCAGATCCCAATACCTATCTTTCTATGGTTTTATGTTGGAGTTTCACGGATATCACTAACCATACCGAAATCATGCACCACCAGAAAATCCCCAAAAACATTCCAAAAGTCCTCCAAACCCTCCCAAACATCACCCAAAAACATTAAATAATTAAAATAAATAAATTAAGGGTACTTAATTCAAACCGGGGGTGCTACATATATCATTAACATATTCCAAAAAGTTTTATTTGTTTATTTTATTGGTATAAAGCACACATGTGCGCATTTAAATTATTTTTCTGAAGAATATTTCCATTTAATTTCAAAAGGGTTTTATTTTAATTTATAATTAATTGGTCACCAAATATTTAATTATATATATATATATATATAAACTATATTTTCATAATTTATTTAATCATATTCATACCTTCCATTCTAATGGAAAGTTTATATTGATAACATTTAAATAATAATATATATTTTTTGTTTAAGATGGATGGCTGTATCTTGCACGTTATATAACATAATATTTATGTTTTAAAATTTTCAATGTTATATTATCCCCTACTTAATAAATTTTGTCCTATTAATTTGAACATAGTATTAGTAATAAGGGTTTTAATTTTCAATGTGCCTTTAATGAAATCCCACATCCGAAAAAAAACCCTAACAAAACTTTCACTTTAAATGAATAAAAAGAAAGTACAAAGTTCGCCTGAGATAACTCATAATGTGATTCCATGTAAGAAAACATGGACATAGAATAGTAAACTAACTATAATCTTATAATGGATATTGATAGATCACATGGTCATTATAATTTTAACCTTCACAAAACTTTAAATCTATGATGAGTTAAAAGGTCATTGATTTATCAGGGAGAAAAGTAAACAGATAACATTCTTATTTAATGTTTTTATTTAAATATTACTTTCATATAGTTGAGAAATTAATTTTACATATATACTCATAACACATGGATATATACTACTTATAAAGAATAATTTCATCCTTTAACCCATTTCCACTATAAACTAATATTTTCCTCTAAATGAAGAGTGCGAATTTTTTGAATTCCTAAAGAACTAAAATTAAGTTCATCAGATTAGAAACTAATAAAAAGTATAAAAATATATTCCAAATATATTTAGAAATTAACCAAAACTAAAATGGTTTGGATAAGATAGGACAATTATATAAAATAAATAAACTATTATATACTGAAAAAAAAACTTTAATCTCCAAAATTTAGGTGTAATACCCATATTTTAACATAGACTATTAAAAAAACAACTATCCTTAAAATTAATCAAAAAAAGTTTCATGAATAATATAGAAACCAAATAATCAGAAGTATTTTATCACATATTCTTCCAAGAAAAAGTTTAATAATTATCTCCAAATAACATCAATTACACTTAAAGTCGCAAACCAAAAAAGTAATTGTCTTTCTAATCTTCAAGATATAGTAACCACTTCCATAAATAGATTAAATTTCCATAAATTCAACATAAAATAATATATTATCCCAAAATATAATTCAAATTTTATTCCTTAAATAAAATACCCTATTATTATCTTTACCTTGATCATTTATCCTTCCTAAAATAGTGAACGTCTTATGAAATAACATTAATCACTTAATCCACAAATCATTTTTCAATCTCATGGTTATATATTTTATAAAACAAATGTTACCAAAATGAATATAACCATTATTCATTAGAGATCCTAAATTAAAAAACAATTTCTAACTAATTAGGACATCTCGTAATCCAGTGGTAGGTGATTCAACCTTATCACCTTCGGTTGTGGGTTCAATTCATGTGGCCTTGCTCGATACAATGGGTTGTCTCCCATATCGCATGGTTTCTTTTTCCCAAAACTATATAATTATTATAAAATTGTAAAAAAATTAAAAAATCCTAAAAATTAACCTTAATATGTTTTAACCTCAAAGGTTAATTCATGCCTTTCATTTTGTGTCCAAAAATGTTATCGCCTAATTAACTCAAAAATAAATGTCTCCAAAAATACAATTAGTTGCCTTTTTTTGAAAATTAATTTTTTTTATTAAGGATAGGACACTTTTTTGGAGAATGTGAGAAACCACAACAGTTAACAGAATAACCAAAAACCTCCACAGAAATCAAACGTTCCTGCCCCACCCAAGCAAATGTGTCAAGATAAAAAGCCTCTAGCGATGCAGACCATTAGTGGCCTTATAATTCTATAACTTAAAGCCTAAAATGGGTTTCCTAGACACTACACATTTGATAAAAATAAAAATTATAAATCCATGATTATATCACTGACTCTTAATAATACATCCATGTATCTAATGTTGTCTAAACCCTACTCTGATAAAAACTGTAAGGATCCGACCTTTTACAAGACATATTTAGTGACTTTTGACCAAAATTCAGGTTCTTTAATTCCCATATTTTAGGTTTAGAGTATTAAAGAATTATTAAAATATACCATACATTACAAGTGGGAACTTCGATACAACATCCATTTTTTTTCAAAAAACAAAATTATTTTAAATAATATATGATTTCATTTCATGATAAATCTTCATATTTTTTCCCTCAATCTCATCCTTGTCCCATACCTTCATTAAAACTTGTGATTTTTAAAAAAACTTGGTATGAGAACAAAAATATTAGTAAGGGAACTAAAAATAATTAAAATAATTTGTCTAATGAAAACATAAAAAGTCATATAACTTTATCTTTACCTTTAATTTTCATTTATTATATGTTTTAAAACATTTCTACATGAAAAAAAACACAAACATTTTTCTTAAATAAATCCTTAAAAACTCGTAACAATAATTTAAAACCCTTTTTCAATAAAATAGAGAATAATATCAACAAAACCCTTTCAAAACCCTTTTAATTGAAAAAATAATACGTCTAAATTCCAACATAATCACTACGCAATGAATTAGAGATCTAAAATGAGGATCACCATTCGTATAAGCTATACAGAGATCACCCATGAACTAGGATGGGAATCAGCTATTCATCTAAGATATATCAAACTCACCCATTATCTATAATGGGGTTCAACCCTTCATATAAGCTATATTGGGCTCAGTTGTGTGTTATAATGTGGCTAAACCCTTCGTATAAGCTATATCAGGCTCACCCCTGTGCTATAATGGGGATCAACCCTTCGTATAAACTATATCAGTATCACCCTATTCATATAATGCACAAGTACCATATATTTAATTAAACTATTGAAACCTCTTTTAAACCCATGTGTAAAACACTTTTGGATATCAAAATAAAAATTTATTATAAGAATCAATTTTAAAATCATAAAATAGTGCCCAAAATAATGAAATCATTTTATTTCAAAAGAAAAGTGGTAGTTAATAATAGAAACATTAATGTATTAAAGTGTTATGAAGGTGGTAAATTATGTTCATGTTGTATATGTTAAAAAACATTTCTTTTGAACTTCATAAAAATAGCTTAAAGAGGAACTTTAAAAAGAGTATTTTTAAAAGAAATCTATTTACATAAAACATAAAAATGACTCCTTTTTGAAAACATTTGAGAGAAATTATAAAATCCCATTTTTAAAACATTCATGTCTATATAAATACCTTTGTAAAAATATTTTAAAATAATGTACATTAAGGGGAAATATTCATAAAGAAAATCTTGAATATATTTAAAATGAGGCTTTTTATTTTATGTATCTCTTATACTGAGCCTGACTTGTCACACACATAATTAATATTCATGAATAAGAAAAATATGATAATTATTTAATGTCATGAAAGATTTTTTAATTTTTATTATTAATTTTTTTATAACTAATTATCTTATTATAAAATTTAATTAATTATTTATGTTTACATCGGACGTTTGGATGATATTCGGTACTTGAGTCCATGATGACTTTGGTATGATGTCTATTGTTAAAGTGTTCATTAGTAAATTATATATAGAATAATATTTATGACGTAATTATCATTTTTATATATCAATAATAATTTTAAATCAATCCATTACATGTGGATAAGAAAAATGAACTATTTTACTATCATGGAGACGGTAGGTCGTACGTACATAGGAGTAGCATTTTAATTTTTCAATGATCATTAAGGAAAGAAGGTAAGAATTATTTTATCTTTATAGTATAATAATAATATCATTAATATATAATTAGTCATTAAAATAAAAATTAATATACCATTCAAGTGATGTGGTGATGAAAAACGAATCACATTTCTTCTTGGTGGTGATAATTTACACGCACACATAAACGACATTACCATTTTTTCATTCAAGGAAAGGTTTGAATGTAAAAGATATATTATCATTTAAAAATGACACATATGTTATTAATATCTTATATAAACATTAATTCTATCATTATAACTAGTATTGAGAGATTGTGATGGAAAAATAAATTACATCAATACGTGGGGTGGTAGTCCACCGTACAGACGAATGATTAACTCTTTTCCCATTTAATGAAATCAAAGTTTGATATAGAAAATTCCACAAACTTAATAACATATCAGTATACATAGGATAATTGATTTATAATTTTCTCATGGTTGAAAAACTTTTAAAGGACGTGTAATAATAAATAAAAACTAAATGATCAATTTAAAATGATTCAACTTCTTGGGAAATCATTCATTGCTTAACACCTTAAGACCGTTATAGATATCATCTTGCCTAAACTAAGTGTTCTATAATTTTGTGGGGAGATGGGGTGGTTTTTTTGAGGGTTTTTTGATGATCTTGGTAGAACCATATAGGTTTTGACGTGTGAATAAAAGAGGAGAATATTTAGCCTTTTATAAGTGAGGTGATAGGCACTCTTAAAATTTATCTAAATACTAAATTAATATAAATTAATTTTCTATTAAAAATGGATCAAAAATATTTTATTTATAAGTTAAAATTATTTAGTTTCAAAATAATCTCATAAAATAATATTTATATATGTTTTTTCTAAATTTATTCCTTTATCCTTCGGTTTTAATCCTTATTTAACACATTTATCTTTATCATTACTATATGGTTTTTTACTCATTGAGGGTTAATATAGTTAATATAAAATAACAAAATAACCATAAATGAATCATTGATAAAATATCAAATATTATCCCATTTTTTGGCCAAATTTAGTATTTTTTAAAATTTTATATCATTTAGTAATATATTATTTATTTTAAAATATAATTAATGTAAATTTGGACAAAATTCATTACTAGGACTCTTAAAAATATAAATATAATGAGATAAATATGATACCAATATTCTAACACATAAATAACATGTCAAATTCATCTAGAAATTCTTGGATTACACTAAATATCTCAAATTATATTTATTCTAAAATTTTTAATATCATTTATTTTATATTACCCTTAAGTAAAAAATTAATGAATCATCATTGTGAAAACCATTAAAATAATTATTTCTTCCCTAAATATTAATAACAAATTACCCTAATTAAGATAGATATTTTTTATTTCCAAATAGTATTAATAGTCGAATTAATGTTCTGAATAAACCAATATTATAAATTTTATAGTTATTAAAAACATAAGTATGACATATTTGACTTTTCTTAAATATAAAATAATTTAAGGAGATAAAAGTCATCCAAGAGGCTTCAAGAGGTCATAAACATGGCTCAATAATTATTTTAGTCAACAATCACTCATCCAATAAAATTCAGATAAGTGTTAGGGTAATTTTATAATCCTTATCATAATTATTAATACCTTTAATAGTGAGATTTACCTTTAACCATGTTAAATATAATTACAATGTTTACTATTTATATTTTCCCAAAATAAACGGTACCTTTTTAATAAATATAGACTTTTAAATCCAAAATAAGGAATAGATTTTTAAAAAATTTAGACAAATAAGTGGCAAAAAATAAGTTATAATTAATCTGTAGACGCGATGAGAAAGAGGGTTTATTAAAATGAAAAATATTTAAAATATTACTAAGTTTTTATATATAAATTCAATATGAATATTATTAAAATAAAATAAATTAGATTAATAGATATATAATTGATCTAATTTTAATTTAAAAACAAATTAAATTACAATCTATCATAATAAATAATTTATATGAAAATTATTTTTCAAATAAAATGCAGTATTTTTTCACTCTTCATAAAAAATGAATTTTATCAGAAAAATATAAAAAATTCACCCTAATATAATTTTTAATTTTAAATAGAAAAATAATGTTTATTTTTTCAAGTAAAATTTATTAATTTATCAAAATTAATTTTTTAAAAAAGTCTTCCATTAAAAGGAAGTATAAATTCCTTTAGAAAAGTACAACATTTTATGAATAAAATTGGATTTTTTTTTTCTATAATGTATAGAAAACACATAGGATGAATACCAAAAATTATATAGAAAATATATTACATATTTATTTCACTAATATTATCCAAAAAATGATATTTTTTTATTATATTTGTATAAAAAAACTTATGTTCATTCAAATAATTTTTCAGAAAATAACTTTCTTTAATTATGAAAATGATTTTATTTTAATTTATAATTAATTATTGCCCAAATAATTCATTATATGTATGTGTGTAAAAAATAATTTCATAATTCAATTAATCCTGATCATACCCTCCATTCTAACAGGTAGGTAATATTGGTAACATTTAAATAATAATATTTAGTTGTTCATTTACGCTCGATGTAGTGTAACTTGTATAATATAAAACATAGTATTTCCTTTTTAAAATGTGGGTTGTCACATTCTCCACCATTTAATAAATTTCATATAATAAATTAAGACTCTGTTTTGGTAACTAGGGATTGAATTTTCAAATTACCTTTGTTGAAATATCACATCAGAAAAAAACACAATAAAACATCATCTTAAAAAGAAAAAAAGAAAAGTACGAAGGTCACCAGAGATAAAACATACTATGATTCCGTGTAGAAAAAAATGGACATGAAAAAACTATCAAGTTGTGATCTAGAGTGATAGAGAAAAGGTAATATATACATTTATCCATCACAAAACCATAAATCCATGATGGGTTAAAAGGTCATAGATTTCTCAATGAGAAATGTAAATGTATGGTGTTTTTATTTAATGATTATTTTCTTAGAGTTGAGGAATTAATTAACCATATATAATAATAATGCAGGGAGATATATTTACTGGAATAGAATAATTTCATCATTTAACCCATTTTCACTATAAGCTAATTTTTTCCTCCAAATGATGAGTATGAATTCTTTTAATTCCTAAAGCACTGGATCAACTTCTACAGATCGCAAAATATAAAGAAGGATAGAAATTTATTCCTCCTGTATTAAGGAATTAACCAAAAATAAAATTGATAGTATAAGATAAATTAATTTTCCAAAACGAATAAACCTTTTTATGATAAAAAAATACTCTAATCTCAAAAATCCAATAGTAATATCCAAAGATCAAGATAAACCATTAAAAATAACTATCCTTAAAATTCCTCATTAATATTTTATACTAAGATTGAATCACAATAATTATAAGGATTTTATTACATAGTCCTTCATGATAAATTTTACAAATTGTCTCCAAATAACATCAATTATTCTTTAAGTCTTATACCAAAAAATTAATTTCCCTAACAATCATCAAGATACATTAACCATTTAATTAAATAATAAGAATCTCCACAAATCCAAAATAAAATCTAATATTATTTCAAATATTATTCAACGTTTATTCCAAAAATGAAATAACATAGTATTATGTTTACCTTGATCATATATGGTTCCCAAAATAGTGAATTTATTCCAAAATAATATTAATCAATTAATCCAAATATAATTTTCCAATCCCATGGTCATATTTTTGAAAAAAAATATGTTCCCAAAATGTACATAGCCTTTATCAATCAGATAACATAAATAGAAAAACAATTTTATACTAACCAGGATATCATGTAGGATAGTGGTAGGCGATTCACCCATGTTTCCCTTTGGTTGTGGGTTCAATTCTCTTGGCCTTTCCCAACGTGATGGTTTTTCACCCATCCTGTGGGTTTTCATTTTCCTAAAACTACATAATTCATATAAAATTGAAACAATTTATCATAAAATAAAAAATCAATAACCTTAATATTTTTTATCCTCAAAGGTTATATCATAAATTTAATTTATCATCCCAAAATACAATAACCCATTATGACCTCAAAAATAAATTTCTCCATAAATACCATTAGTAACATTAAACTTCCATTACCTAAATCATCAAAAGGGGATTCTACGAAACCAAACTTACGATCAACTAGAAAATTATAAACCCAAAATTATATACATAACATTTAAAAATACATCCTAAAATACAAAGGGATTTAAACCCATATCTGATATCAACTGTAAGGACCCTATGATAAATAGTACATATTCTAGTGTATTTTGAGAAGAATTAATTCTCTTTTATTCCAAAAGATCTTTTGGGTTTAGAGTTTTAGATCATTAGGAAAAACTCATATACATTAAAAGTGGAAACTTCTATAAAACTTACATTTTTTCATAAAACTAAAGCCTTTAAAATAAAACACTATTAATTTTCATGATAATTCTTCACAATTTTCCCCTTGATCACATCCATGTCCCCAATCATCCTCAAACCATGTGGAAAAATTTTAAAATCTGGGTTGATCACAAAAATATTAGTAAAGGACATAAAAATGATGAAAATCATTAGTCCAATTAAAATCATGAAAAATATTATAATTCCTACCATTACCTATAATGTTACTTAAGTGTATGAAAAAAAAATTCACATGAAAAACACACACATTTTTTCTCAATGAAAGCCTTTCAACCCATAACAACTATTTAAAAAACCTTTTTAATAACTTAGTGCACCATATTCATAAAACTCTTTCAAAACCATTTTAATTGGAATAACCATATACATGACTTCAAATATAATCACTAGCCAAATAATTGAGTATCTATAGTGGGGATCACCATTTTTATAAGTTATATTGGGATCAACTGTGAGCAATAATGGGTCTCAAACCTTCATATAAGATATATCAGACTCACCTATGAGATAATGGGGCTCAAACATTCATGTATGGTATATTGGGAAAACCTATTTCATATAATTCTTATGTACCATATCATTAATTAATCTATTGAAAACTATTTTAAACCCATATGTATAACACATTTAGATATCAAAATACTCATTTATTGTAAAAATCACTTTTAAAATCTAAAAACCTTACAAAAAATAATGAGATAGTTTTTAATGAAATAAACTATGAAAACATATAATAGAAACATTAAATATTAAATAATAATTAAAGAGGTAAAGTCTATAAATTTCATATATGTTAAAAAAAAATTCTTTTGACCATTTAAAAAATAGCTAAAATATGAACATTAAAAGATGATTTTTAAAAGATAGTATATTACAAAAAAAGATTCAAAAGATTCATTTTTTTGAAAAAATTTGAGAGAAAAAAGAAAATTCTTGTTTAAAAAATTTGTGTCCATATAAATTCATTTATAAAAAAAAATTTAAAAACATTTTCATAAAATGGAATAATTTGGAAAATAAATCTATAAAATATTTAAAATGAGGATTTTTAGTTTAAGAATCACATACCTTGAGTCAGAGTCTTCACCTATGTACATTATGTTTATAAATAATAAACATTTGTTATTCATTTATTTTCCTTAAAATATTTTTAATTTTTAATATACTTTTTATATCACTTATTATATTGTTATATAAATTACTTAATTATATATATTAACATTGGATGTTTGGACGATATTCAGTAATTGAGTCCAAAATGACTTTGGTATGATGTCTATAGTAAAAGTGGTCATTATTCCATCATATCCAGAATAATATACATAAAATAATTATCATTTTTTGATATTAATAATACTTTTAAATACATCCATTACATATGAATATGAGAAATGGACTATGTCACAGTCATGGAGATAGTAGTCTATATGTATGCATGAGTAACATTTTCATTTCTCAGTGATCTTTTTGGAAAGAGGATAAGTATTAAATTATCTTTATAAAATGATAATAATATTATTAATATCATATTGATATTTTACAAATATTTATATAAATAATTCTTTTGACATGGTGATGAAAAACGAATCACATCCCTTCATAGAGGTGATAATTCACGCGTACTTATGAATAATGTTATCATTTTATATGTATGGAATGTTAAGAATGTTATTGCTATATTATCTTTTAAAAATTATACATATGTCATTAATATAATATATAAACATTAATCCCATCATTATAACTAGTCTTGAAGGACTGTGATGGAAAACTAATTACATTGGTTTGCAAGGTCGTAGTTCGTCACACAGAGGATTGATTAATTATTTTACCATATAATGGAATTGGAGATGTATATAGTTCATGGAACTTAACCAGTAACATATACATATTTTTTTGCTACTATAGTTATTATTTTATCATGGTTTAAGAAGGTTTTAAAGAGTTGGATAAAGAAATAAAATAGAAATACTTGATTAAAAACAACACCTCTTATTTAGAAATCCTTCATTTCTTAACACCTTAAGACCATTTTGGATTGTTTTATGAAAAAAAGAGATCTAGAATTCCAAGTGGGATTATAGGAAGGTATTTGGTTAGATATTGGCTGAACCAAATATATTATGAAGTTTGAATAAAAGAGAAGAAAAGTTTCCCTTTTATAAGAGAGGAGAGGGGAACTCTTTGAATTTTTCAATAGATAAACTTAATATAAATTAATTTTCTATTACAAATGTCTAATGTCCCAAGATTGATGTACATGGAAATTACAATAATTTTTTGGAATATATAATATATTAAACAAATATATGCCTAATGAATTTATTAGTTTAGTATATTTGGAAACCTAGAAACATAATCCAATGGTTCATAAAACATCTACATCATATCTTACTTTATCCTTCATAACTAGAACCCCCTTTTGAAACATATTGCTTAATACTCATATTAAAATTTTGTGGAAAAGAAACATAAAAATGGGGTGAGATGAAAAGCTCAGTAAGGGTAAATAATAGTGATATATAAACATAAACATGCACATAAAGGTTATGATAACGTGATCATAACATTAAAAGATCATATCCTGCATGTCACGACCCCCTCCCTATAAGGTGCACCACTCTTAGGCCAGAAATGTGAAAAGGTAGATAGTGACCCCCCGAGTCCCACCTCCTGTCAACCCCGAGTTGGCTACTAGCACCGAGGGTATAATAAACTCAAAAATTGGAGGCATTACCCTCTAAGAGAACACATGCAAAAGAGAGATATAAGATATATACCAATCAACTCCAACTCAGTCTACAATTTAAAAGAAATCCATGTACACATATGTAATGTCATGAAAAACTACTACACCTAAAAGGAAAAACTGAAAGTACCAAAGGAAAGTAAAACTAGCAACAACCACGAAGCCCAAACAGCTCTTACATCCCCAAGCTAGTAGTAACTCACCTGATCTCGAACCTACTCCAAGTGACTTGAAAACAGTTTTTATATACATAGGGTGCATATAACGGTAAACTCAGTAGGATCCTCTATGGAGCCTCTATTGCAAAATTAAAGAAAGAATGTTAAAGCATAGTGAAAAACAAGTGAAACTAAATCATCACCTAAACAGGTAGACTAAGTTCCCAGCCTCACCATGGATACTCCCACCAAGTATCACATAAGTTAGTATATAATATAATAAATAATATCAAGGGTAACCCACTAAGACTTCCGCACTGGTTTGGGTTTTCCCCAACATCGCACATATTTAGAATCTCTCTCCAAAAAGGTATTCCTGGAGACACCTGGGCGTAGCACCACAACATGCACCTCGTGCAACAAAACCACCACGTCCATATAAGAAAAGTAACCAGGTATTTTTTTGGGAGCCAGCACAGCTCCCATAACATGTATCATACATCAGGTATTAAACCTTAAGCCATTATATCCTATACACTGAGTAAGGATCCTCAAAACATCACAACCTATACAAATTACACATATAGTAGTCCATATAAAAATATATCAAGAATATGTGTGTGTAAATAACCAAAAGCCATTACATCCCTCTACACACATATATGGGGAAAACTAACTATTGTGCCTGTGAGCACAAGTAACTAACAAGAGAAGAGAACATGGCCAAATGGGGTAGTCAACCATCCATCCTACCACTAGAATGTTGGAGAAAACACCCCTCGAGGCTCAGAATCCCTGGGGTGTCAGTAACCCTAACCAAAAGGGTTGGTTAGCATATAGAAACACAAAAATTACATGATATAATATAGTTAAGAAACACAATATAGGAAAATACTAGTCTTAGACTCAACTGCATATAACATCTCTCGGACTCCCAGCTGCCACTGGTAAGAATAGGTATTATATAAGCACATAACCATTTAAAGAGCTACATTAGATTACTTTATCACTTTTTATCAGTTTCACTTTACGTTAGTTAATTCTTTAAAAATTAATTAAACATTAAAAATTCCACGTTATATTTCATTAGCATCACACTGAAAGTCTATTGTTCCTTTAAATTGATACCCCAACATTTCATCCCCGAAATCCCCAACCCCATGGGTTAATACCATTTATACAATCATTTATTAAAAGTTTTTTTACTTTCCCATACTCCCAGTCATTCTAGAAAATCATTCTAAGCTACTAAACACAAGGGGGCTCAACATGTTTGGTAGTTGAACTACCTGTCAAGTATTTTCCACCTATATAATGAGCGTAGACCCATCCTCCCTTGAGAATATAAACACAGAAATCATGTGGCATACCCCGCACATTATCTCCCCTTTTGGAAAGAGGGTAAGCAAGACCAGCTTCCTAGAGTATTGGGAAAAGTAAAGCAGATAAATAACCAAAAAGATTCATCAAGTATCCAAATATTCACATCCAACCTATTTCGTCATCTCTGGTGTCCTCCCCAACACCCACATACATAAACTGATGCATCTCACCACTCTAGGTTTCAAGTGCTTCCATAACCAATGGGCCACCTATCCCCACATATCACAACCGCCATCCAATCCCACATCACAAAACAAGCAGCAAGAAAATAAACATCATATCAACTGGGCTCTTGGCCCATTAAACAATAAAGAGGGTAACTCATAACCCTATGAGGAAATATCTTTTATCAAACAACCAGTTCTTTAATCCATCTTGAATTAACTGATTTATTATTTATCGATTCCAATGATGAGAAACCTAAACAGTAAGCTATCAAAAATAATTAAACATGCTTATTGTATCAATTTTATTAACATAAATTTACATCAACAACAACTAGATTCATTTACATGCCTCTTTATCTTTGAAATAAATACTTACAATTAATCCCAGTTTACGTTCTTTACCAATTTCCATCAAGAACTAAAATCAAAACAAAGAAATCATAGATATCACACTATCTTAAAAAACAAGAGTTAATAATATACGATCAATATGAATTTATTTATCCGGTTCAAATATTTACTATGTCAACTCCATTGTGATATAGTGGTCTAAAACATTCTAACTATACAGTCACACATAAAATAATATGGAAGTAATGAATCCCCTACATCAAAAGGTTCTCAATGTTTATTATATGAGAATGATCCACATAACAGATTGCGATCTCCTCCCCCATGAAAACTGCATCCACTCGAGGACGCCATGGCCTGACTACACCAACCGAATCACAAGAAAACTCCACTAGAAGCATGGAGATCGCATTTCATAACATGGAAAGGAGAAAAAATGGGGAAAGGATCAAAGAAAACACAAGAATAGAGGTAGATCATACCATCTACCGATGGTGGATTTACACTTTCTACTTGCACCAAAACAGAGGGTTCGCATGAAGTAGGAAGAAACATAAAGGAGAAACAATCCATGGATTAAGGTTCAATCACGCCACTAATATGGGATGAAGGAACGGTTCGAGCATCTCGTAATAGGGAACAACAAAGTAGAAAAAGGGAGGAAGATATCTTGTCCCTTTATATGATTTAATAGATCAGTGGTTTAAGATACGTTGGATATTCCATTAAAAGTGGATTACATTAAACCACACGGTTTGACCATGTAAAGGCATACCAAGCCTTAAGAAAATTAATATAGGAGTTATGGATTTGAATCAGCCTTAAATCCCATAAAACAAGCCCTTGAATAAATTTTACATTAAAGAAAGCGTCAAAGGGGTGAAACTATAGGAAGCTAGAAACATTGTACACCTATCGATGTTGGAAAAACTGTTCACAAATGACTCACCGACACTAATGTCACTATTTAAAAAATGACTCACCGACACTAGTGACACTTTTCACAAAATGAATCACCGACACCGAGGACACTATTCAGAAAATGACTCACCAACACCAATGACACATTTCACAAAATGATCGACTGACAACTATGACATTGTTCACAAAATGACACACCCACACCAAATGCACTGTTCACAAAATGACTCACCGACACCGATGCCACAATTCACATAATGACTCACTGACACTGATGACATTGTTCACAAAATGACTCACCGACACTGATGAAACTATTCACAAAATGAATTACCTAAACCAATGAAATTGTTCACAAAATGACTCACCAACACTAATGACATTGTTCATAAAATGACTCACCAACATCGATGAAACTATTCATAAAATGACTCACTGACACAGATGACACTCTTCACAAAATGATTCACTGACACTAATGTTAGTGTTCACAAAATAACTCACCAACACTGATGACATTGTTCACAAAATGACCCACTGAAACAGATGAAACTGTTCACAAAATGACTCACCAACACCGATGACAGTGTTCACCAAATGACTCACCGAAACTAATGACACTATTCACAAAATTGGAAACATTATTCACATTACTAGAAATTTAGAAAAATATTGGGGATAAGTCACCTGGACCTCCCAAAACAACTCAGAAACTAGATTTCAATAAAGGAGTGGAATGGAGAGGTCTAGGCCATTACATCAGATAACTCTCAAAACATTCTCATCCTTAAGAATTTAAAAAAACCTAAAAGGAAATAGAAAATGGGTCTGAACAACCACACATCGAGATACCTATACAAATAGAGAAACCCACAAGAAGAAAAAAAGGAATGTCATCTTATAAACACAAAAGTCTTTAACCACAATAAGAATATCATTACATGAAAAGAGTAAAACATCAAACAACTCTGGGTATTTAGCATGTATCTGCGACTCGCATTCCTAGGTAACCTCCTCTATGCCACCATGTCACCACAAGAAACGAACCATGGGGATAGAATGCCCACACAACACCTTCTCTTTGTGGTCTTGAATCTCCATAGGCCTCTCTCTTAAGGTCACATCATCATCAACATTGATCTCTCCCCAATCGATGATGTGAGAGTCATCATGAAGATAATGACAATGTTGAGGTACCTGAAAAACATCGTCTATCAGGCTCATCTACAAGGGAAGTTCTAGTTGATATTCCATGGAACCAACATGATCCAACACCTTTAAGGGAAAAAAACCGGGGAGACAACATACTTCCATGACAAAAGCATCGCTACCCACAACATGGAGTCACCTTCAGAAACACGTGATCCCCAACATCAAACTCCAAAGGTCTCCTCCTTTGATCGACATATGATTTCTGACTATCATGTGTTGTCTTCTTCCTCTCCTGAATGACCTAAACCATCTATGTCGTATTCTGCACTAGTTCTGATCCAAGAATTTGTGACTCTCTGACCGTAGTCCAACACAACGGAGAACTTAATGGTCTGCCATTCAAGGCTTTAAACGGTGTCATACCGATGGTGGAGTGAAAAAAAATTTTGTAAGAGAATTCCATCAAGGGTAAGTGCCTCACCTGTGAACCTCCAAAATCCAAGGCACAAGAAAGCAGTATGTCTTCTAGAGTCTAGATGGTCTGCTATGTCTGATCATCCGTTTGTGGATAAAAAGTAGTGCAATTCATGGCTGAGAACCAAAATCGTGCTGGAGACCTCTCTACACCCTAGAGGTAAAACTAGGATCTTGATCAGAAATGATTATCCTCAGGACTCTGTGGAGTCTCACCATATTTTCCAGATACAGCCTCGATAAAACATCCACCGAGCTCGAATCCTTAATCTCTATAAAGTGGTATGATTTTGTTAAATGATCTACCACCACCTAAATAGTATCATGTCCTCCCTAATCTCTAGATAGAATTGTAAAAAATTCCATGTATATGTCCTCCCACTTCCACTGAGGATCATCTAATGGATAAAAAAACCATTGGGGACTCGGTTCTCAGCCTTCACCTTCTGATAGACCAAACATCGAGACACAAACCCCACAACTACACGGTTATATCCAGGCACCAAAACTGAATCATCAAAGCTTGATACATCTTTGTCACACTAAGATTTTCTGCTAAAGGAAAAATATGGAACTCTCGGATAATCATATCATGCATTGGAAAAGAACAAAAATCCTTCCCTAATACAACACTTAGTGTTGTTTATCCCCAGCCCAACCATCAGGGGCCTCACCACAAACAACTCGGTCTCTCCAGACCTCTACCTCTAGATCTCCTAACTATGACTCATCCACCTACTGCACTAGAGATTATTTCATGGTTATCTAAAAAATAAAACCTCTATCCCCAACTTCCCCCATATTGAGATGTAATTCTAAACATTTTTTCACAACTCTCCACAAATCACCAGATTTAGGCACTGCATCTCTACGTGACTTACTACTCAGCGCATTAGCCACAAAATTCCCCTTTCCAGGTGTATATGATATTTCAAAGACATATTCCTATAAGAAATCCATTCACCGAAGCTTCATCAAGTTCAAGTCATGCTGGGAGAAAACATACCTTAGGCTCTTATGATCCGTGAAAACCAATAATCCTTCTCCAATAATGAAATGTATCCAAAATTTTAGAGCAAACACCATAGCTGCCAACTCAAGATCAGGGGTGGCATAGTTACGTTATTGGGGATACAACATCTGAGACCCATAAGAAACAACTAATCTCTACTGTATCAGAACACAGCCTAACCCCAAATGCGAAGCATCATAGAAAACATCAAACTAAGCACTCTCTCTTAGAAGACAAATAATTTTATCAATTACCAAATTATGTTTCAGATAATCAAAAGTTGCCTTACACTGATCAATCCACGTGAATTCCTCATCCTTCCTAGTCAATGATTGCAGAGGAGTCGCATCCTGGGAGAAATTGGGTACGAACCTCCTGTAGTAGCCTACAAGACCAAGGAAACATCACACCTCCACCACTATCTTGGGGGCTTCCCAAGACACAAATTCTTATATCTTCGATGGATCCGTAGCTCCTCCCTGCTGGGACACCACATTCCCCAAGAAACAAACATCTCAGTCCCAAAACTCACAGTTTGAAAACTTCTAAAATAGAAATTGTTGATGAAGAAATCCCAAAACAGTGTGCAGATTCTCTACATGATCCTCCTCAAATGTGGACTACACAAGGATGTAGTCGATG
This sequence comes from Viscum album, assembly GCA_963277665.1. Classification (NCBI taxonomy): domain Eukaryota; kingdom Viridiplantae; phylum Streptophyta; class Magnoliopsida; order Santalales; family Viscaceae; genus Viscum; species Viscum album. The sequence continues at coordinate 1,704,385,161 of OY728129.1, read as the reverse complement.
AAATCCCCCATGAACTTATCTTGGAACTTGCGGAACTCAACATTCATCAATCCCATGAACACATCTAGATCATTTTTCATTCCAAACAGCATTACAACAAACTCGTAATGCCCATGCCGACAACGGAACGCAGTCTTAGGAATATCCTTATCCTTCACATGCATCTGATGATATTCTAACCTCAATTTGATCTTTGAGAACCAAATTGAACCCTTCATTTGATCTAATAAATCATCAATCTGTGAAAGATGATAGCGATTCTTCACTATCACTTTGTTTAAGCGATTATAATCAATACCCAACTGCTAACTGTCATTAGCCTTCTTCATGAACAAAATCGGTGCACCCCACGGTGACACACTCGACTGAGAAAAAACACACTATAAAAAACCATAAAGATGTATATGTAGCTCTCATAACTCAGAAGGGGTCATCCTATATGCAGACATAGAGATAAAAGATTCTCCTGGCAATAACTCGATCCCAATCTTGATCTCTCATTACGGGGTTAATGCAACAACCTCTTCTGGAAAGACATCAGGGTACTCTTCTACGACCCTGGAAAACACTAACTAATGAACCACTAAAGAACTCAACATCCACTTATCCATCAATAGTGATAAGGATGGAACATGCCTCGAACCCATCTGAGGGTCTTGCTCACCAACAAACACAGCCGGTTCTCCATTATCGTTGAAGAAAACTACCTGCCACCTAAATCAATCCATTATACCCTACACTTAATACAACCAATCCATCCCAAGGATGAAATCATATGGTTGTATATTTAAACATATGAAATGTCCCCAAGAGTGGTGTTACCCCAGAAATAGATTACAATCTCTACATACTTCAAACAAGTCATCTTAACCTCCAACTGGAATAGTCAAGACCAAGGGCACTAGAAGCCTCTATAAATCAAGTCCCAAAGCATGGACAAGGGAATGTGATATAAAGGAGTGAGTCACTCATAAATCAAAAAGGGTATACACCCAAGTACAAAAGAAGCAAAGGGTACCACGAATGATGTCTAGCTCACCTGGCTTTGGAAACGCTAAAGCATGAAGCTAACAATGACTTCCTCTATGGACCCTCTGACCCTGATGATGGCATAAACCATAGCCACACTCTACTCTCTGAGGATGGGGAGAATCACAGTGATATCATCTGCATTCCCCATATACTCTCTACTGATCCAATGCTAGTGCATCCTACTGCTTCTTCCTCGGTTGGAACTGCCTCAAAAGAGGAACCTAGAGCGGAACACTTGTGGCACGATGACTTATCTGAATGTTCAGAAACTCTATCTACTGATGACCTCGACCACCACAAGAAAAACAAACACATGATCCCTTATCATAGGAATGCTATCCACCACCCCTAGAGAAACAAGTTACTGAGGGCTGGGACCTACCCCCTGCTGAATAGAAACTCTTCAGCCCTAAAAACCAGTAACCCCTATCCACAACTCTTCTTCATGAGGAATTGAGATGACTCCCCTCTCATGATGATCTGGTTATTGCCAATGTCCTCTCGAATCCCTCTACACTCTCTAGCACCTCATTATATATATTCATCATAAACGGGGCGACCAGGCACTAGATCTTCAGACACAAAGCCTTCTCGAAATGCCTCACTCTGGCCTCCTCTTATTGAAACATGTCTGAAGCATAACATAAAAGGTTTCTGAAATGGATTTCAAACTATCACACGTTGAATCTCCCCTGTCGAAGGGTAAGAATCTACAAGAAAATGGGATCCTCTATGGTCAAAGAAAGAAAATTGACTCTGAACTTGTCTCTGAAATCCTCCCGTGAGATCTCTGACTCCATGAAACCCCATAGGAACAAGAACCACCACTTCCTAACTACTCCACGCAGCATTTTCACAACCAAAGACACCCAATGATCCTTATGATCATGGATCAAACTAAATACTATCTCAAGCTCCTCCAACCAGTCTTATGTGACTATATCCGAAACAGATCCCTTCTACTTCTATAGGCTTTGGCTCAGAAACTCTTAGAGTGTCTTCCTCCAAGCATCTTCATTGTCATCCTATACTCTATGGATATCTGCTAGCCCTACCTGCTGGACATCTTCTGTGAGAAACTGACAAGGATGTCAACCTAGATTCATACCTACAAAATAACAAATAGTCAGAGATCCTAAACCTTGAATATATAAGACTCAACATTAATTATTTAATTGTTTTCTTTTATTCATTTTTTTGTTAACCTATCCTAAGGTTTACCCATTCAATCACATGCACAAAGAATAATGATGCATGATCCATTCCTAGGTCTCTACACTGCAACTAATATAACCTTATTTAGTAGCCACTAAAAACATAATGGTCCATGCATCAGATCACAGGTGGCCCTAAATGCCTATGTCTTAGCTGGTCTCCAGTGTTTACATCACTTGATAAACATAATTGGCATTATTTCCCTACCAACCCATGAAACCTTACATGTGCCTAACACCAAACTCCACACTATCCCTCAACCTCCATCTAATACCACACTATCATGACCCCCTCACTATAATGTGTACCCTCCTAGAATGACAATGTGGGAAGGGAGATAGTGACCCCCTAATCTTGCCTTTAGTAGGCCCTGGGTTGGCGACTAGCACCGAGGGTATAGTAAACACCAAAATGAGAGGCATTACCCTCTAAGAGAACTAATTCTAAATAGAGAGATAAGATATACACCAACCAACTCCAAATTAGAATGAAATATAAAATAAATCCCAAGAATAGTTATGTAATGTCATGAAAAACTACTACAACTGAAAGGAAAAACAACAATTACCAAAATAACGTAAAAAACAACAGCAACCACGAAGCCTGAATTTCTCATACAACCCCAAGATATTAGTAACCATCCTGGTCTCTAACCGTCTCTAAGTGACTTGAAAAATAGTTTTTATATACATAGGGTGAGTATAACAGTACACTCAGTAAGATCCTCCCTGGAGCCTCTCATGCAATAGTAAAGAAAGCATGCTAAAGCATAGTGAACAACAAATAAAACTAACTCGTCGCCTAAATAGGTATATTAAGTTCCCAGCCTCACCATGGATATTATCACTAAGTATCACATACGAGAGTATATAATATAATAAATAATATCAAGGGTACCCCAGTACCACTTCCCTAGTGGTTTTCCGCTTTTCCCTAACGTTGCACACCCTAAGAATCATTCTCTAAAAAAGGATTGCCCGCAGACACTTGGGTGTAGCACCACAACATGAACCTCATGAGACTAAACCACCATGTCCAGATACACAAAGTAGTCATCTAGTTTTCAGGAGCCACCATATCTCACATAATGTGCATCATATGTCGGGTATTAATCCTCAAGCCATTATATACTATACATAGAGTAAGGATTCTCAAGCCATCATAGCCTATAAATGTTACACCTATAGTAGTCCATAGTAATCTATAACTATAATATGTGTGTGAATAACCACAAGCTATTACAGCCCTCTACACACATATATGGGGAAAACTAACTGATGTGCCTACCCGCACAAGTAACTACCAAGTGAAGTGAGCGGGGCCAAAGGGGTTGGTCATCCTTCCATCCTCCCACCAGAATGTTGGGGAAAACACCCCCCTGGGGGCTCAGAATCCCTGGGGTGTCAATCATCCTAACCGACAGGGTAGGGTAGCATATAGAAACCCAAAAATAACATGATATAATATATGTCACAACCACACTATGGGAAAATCCTAGTCTCAAACTCAACTACAACTAACGTCTCTCAAAATCACAGCTTCCATTACTACGAATAGGTATCATATAAGCACACAACCATTTAAAGAGCAACATTATATTACATTATCCCTTTTTATCAGTAGCACATTATGTTAATTAATTCTTTAAACAATAATTAACCATTAAAATTTACACATTATATTTCATTAGAAACACACCCAAATTCCACTGTTCCTTTGAATTGAAACCCCATCATTACGTCCCTGTAAGCTCCAACCCCATGGGTTAACATCATATAATCAATCATTTATTAACTGCATTATTACTTTCCCATATTCCCAGGCATTCTTGAAAAACAATTCTAAGCTACTAAACACAAGGGGTATCAACATGGTGGGTAGTTGAACTACCTGTCAAGTATTTCTCACCTATAGAAATAGGGTAGACACATCCTCCCTTGAGAACTTAAACACGGAAAGCAAGTGGCATACCCCGTACGTCTTATGCCCTTTTGGAAGGAGGGTAAGAAAGACCAAATACCTAGATCAGTAGTGAAAGAAAAGCAGATAAACAACAAAAAAGATTCATAAAGCATCCAAATATTCACATACAACCCATATCATCATCTTTGGTGTCCTCTTCAACACCCACATGCATAAACTGATGCATCTCTCCACTCTAGATGTCAACTGCTACCACAACCAATGGGCCTCCATGCTCACACATATAACAACATCAATCCAGGATCACGTCACAACATAAGTAGCAGGAAAAAACATCATATCAACTGGGCTCTTGGCCCTTAAACAAGCAAGAGGGTAACTCAGAACCCTATGAGGAATTATCTTTTATCCAACAACCAATTCGTTAATACATCTTGAATTAACCAATTTATTATTTTTAGGATCCAATGATGGGAAACCTAAACAATAATATATCACAAATAATTAAACTTCCTTACTGCATCAATTTGATTGACATCAAATTACTACAACAACAACCAGATTCATTTACATGCCTCTTTATCTTTGAACGAAATAATTACAATTAATCCCAGTTTACATTATTTACCAATTTCCATCAAGAATGAAAAGATAAACCAGTAATGCATAGATATCACACTATCTAGCAAAATAAGAGGCAATAACATACAATTGATATCAATTTATTTATCCATTTCAAATATTTATTATGTCACTTCCATTGTGATCCAGTGGGATAAAACATGCTAACTCTACAGTTTCACATAACGGAATAGGGAGGCAATGAATCCCATACCTAAAAAGGTTCATGAAATTCGTTATACGAGAATGATCCACACAACGGATTATGATCTCCTCCCTGATGACAACTGCATCCACCATAGGACGTCGGATCACGACCGCACCAACCAAAACCCAAGAAAACTCTATTAGAAGATTAGAGATCACATTTCATAACATGGAAAAGAGAAAACAGGGGGGAAGGATTAATGAAAACACAAGAACAAAGGTAGATCATACCTTTTATTGATGATGGATCGACACTAGCTACTTGCACCAAAACAGGGGGTGCACATGCAGTAGGAAGAAACGTCAAGGGGAAATGATCCCAGTATTAAGGTTCGATCATGCCACTCCTATGAGAAGAAGGAACGGTTCTAGTGTTTATCTCGAGAGAACAAGAAGGTAGAACAATGGATAGATATATCTTGTCCCTTTAAAGGATTTAACAGAGTAGTGTCTTAAGATGCGCTGGATTTTCCATTAAAAGAATATTGCATTAAAAAAGACAGTTTTACCAATTAAGGGAATCCCAAGCCTTAAGAAAATTAATATAGGGGTAATGGATTTGAATCGAAATTAAATCCCTTAAAACAAGTCCTTGAATGCGTTTTAAAGCTCAAAAAATTAGGTCTAGGAGTTGTACTCATATATCCATCAAAGGCATTCCTTCCTTACTCATTCCTTCTATTAGAGGGGTGCATGGACAATGAATAAAAATATTTGGCTCTCGTTTTAGGGATAGAGCTGGCACTTTAGGTAAAAGTAAAACACGAGAAGAAAAAATGAGATCTATAAATGGTCATCAAGCATGTTATCAGTGATTATGTTACAAAAAAGGAATATATAGTTCCCAAGAAAACCCTTTTTTGAGGACTAATTTAGGAATTCCCTTCAGGTACAACATTGACTCATGTACCATGATCGAAAATTCCATAGCTGATGCAGTGTGGAATGTAGCCACAGCTCTGGTTGATCTCGATCAGGATGAAATAGTCATCAGCATTGCACACCACTGGATGGTATCACCATTCATTCAGGACAACACAAAAGAAATCACTTAGATTAGTCCCTTACTAGAACCATATGGTCCTACCATCGGCTAGATGACACCCATTTTGGACTACCTTAAAATGGGATAGCTCTCACCAGATAGAGTTGGGAAAGAGGAAATTCAAATATAAACAATTCAATTTGTTTGGTTTGACAGAACAAATCGGAAAAAGTCCCTCTATAGGTGAGGCATTGATGGGGTCCTTCTCAGGTGCATCGATGGATAAGAGAATGTTGTTTTCATGAAAGAAGTGTACAGTGGAGCCTGTGGTTCCCACCAATCAGGATCCAAGATTTCCTATCCAATCCAAAGGCTTGGATACTACTAGCCCACAGTAATGTAAGACTATACTAAATTATCCAAAACATGTCATTATTTCCACATTCATTCCAACTTCATCTACCAACCCATGACTTTACTTTACATAGCCACATACTTATATACATTTTTCATATGGGTAATGGATGTCATGAGACCATATCCTCCCACTATGGTAAAGAAGTTCAAGTATATTTTCATGACAACAGACTTCTTTTCCAAGTGGAAAGAAGTTTTACCCCTCAAAGAGGTCATGTAAAATATCATGGCAGCTTCATGAAATCCAAAATCATCACCAGATTTGGTGTCCCTCATACAATACTTACATAAAACGGTACTAAAATCCTTTATTCTAAATTATAGAAGCTATATATGTAGTATGACATCAAATCAAACTGTTCATCCCGCTACCATGTAGTAGCTAACAAATAGATAGAGGACTTCAATAATACCCTATCCAATATACTCTAGAATATAGTAGATAAGGATAATAATTTGTGGCTGAACAAGCTTCTCATTCCTTGTGTGATTATCGAACCACAACTTACACTATCACATCGGTGACACCAGACTCATTAGTATATGGGACGTAGGTGTTCATGCCTATAGAAGTTAAATTTCCCTCACTCTATGTTGCCATTTGTGATTAGCTATCCATAGATGATAAATCTCAAAAACAGACAGATGAACTGAAGAGAATCAGTGAGAAGAGATTGAATACTTTTCTCTATTTAGAGGTTCACCAAAATCGAATTGTACAAATAGCTCACCACGGCTCCCACCAATATAATTTTCCTAAAGAAGTATTCTATATAAACCAAAAGATCCTTCATCTTGATCACATGATGATAAATTGTATAGTATGATTGTTCCTAGTTTCTTGATGATAAACTATGCACCCATCATCATCCCCATCGTACAATGTTAAATTATCCAAAACATATCATTATTTTCACGTTCATGCCAACTCCATCCTTCAACCCCTAGAGTTACTTCACATAGACGTGTACTTCTAGCCATTTTCCATATGGGGAATGGATGTCATGAGACCATATCCTCCCACTATGGACAAGCAGTTCAAGTATATTCTCACAATAACTGACTTCTTTTCCAAGTGGTCTCAAGCCGTACCCCTCAAAGAGGTCAGGGAAAAGAAAATATTTAGCTTTGTGAAATACAACATCATCACCAGATTTGGTTTCCCACATACAATACTAACATAAAATGGAACTAATTTCTATTATTCTAAATTACAGAAGTTGTATCATGAGTACGATATGAAATCCACCCATTCATCTCGCTACCATGAAGCAGATAATGAAAAAATAGAGAACTTCAGCAATACCCTATCAAATATACTTCAAAATATGGTAGATAAGGATAAGAAGTTGTGTCTAGAAAAGCTCCTCCATGCCTTGTGGGATTATCAGACCACGACTCACACTACCACATAGGTGACCCCAATCTCATTAGTATATGAAACAGAGGTTGTCCTACTGAACAAAGTTAAATTTCCCTCTCTTTGTGCTTCCATCTATGATCATCTGTCCAAAGATGAGAAATCCCCAAAATGGCTAGATGAATTAGAGAAACTCAGTGAGAGGATATTGAATACCTTGCACCATTTGGAGGTTCACCAAAACCGTATTTCTCAAGTCTTTAACAAAAGATTTTGCCTCATGGGTTTTCTTAAAGGAAAGATAGTGTTGGTTCTCATAACTCCGATGATACTTAGAAATAAACCTCCAAATTTGGAGCCAAAATTGGAGGGACTGTATGCCATACAAAAATTATACTCTAGTGGTGCTTATTCCATGATATTGATGGATGGAAAACTTAACATAGATCTCACCAACACAATTTTCCTAAAGATGTATTTCCAATAAACCATGGGATCCTTCATCCTAATCACATGATGTTAAATTATAGTATGTTTCGTACAAGTTTTATAATGATAAATTACATACCCATCATTATACCCATCATATTATGTTAAACTATATATCTACATCCCAGGAATACATCATTAATATTGTGCATTTAGTCTATGCAATATGAATTTAATCTATTTGTGAGGGTCTAGACTCTATGAACTTAAACAATGAACTATATTCTAAGAATAATGACTTTAAACTATATTCAAGCTTTCAGTGGAATGTTTATTATAGAACTATGCCTCTTATTCCCTCTCTCATGTTGAGATTGTTACTCTACCACTCCATGTGTACCCGTTTCAAGATAGCCTCCTTCACTTGGTCCAAATTCCATGACCTTAAATCTAGAAACCTGAGTCCAAGTTTCACAACACAAAATTTTATTAAATCCTATGAAGGAATGTGTATATGGTTTGTGGGTATCCTTGGTCTTTATTCACGTTGGGTTTGTTATGCCACCACATCATGCATATCCCTTTTTAGAGTTCTCTCCCATTGGTTTGAACTCTATGACCCAATACTAGGAGTTCACTTCCTTACTGGGTGATGTTAAACTGAATGGGAGTTATCATTTCAATCAATGTTTCACCGCATATGATTTGGATCTATTCAGGTGAAAAAAAATGTCCCTACCCACTATGTAAGATTAAAATCCATTTAGGGAGTATCTTTCTCCATAATTATGTGTTGAGTTATTCCTATCAATACGGGATATATATTTACACTTGTACATTTCATGTCAGGCCTATCAATAAATTTCCCTCCATCCATGGGATGATTTTCTTGCCAGCCTTTGGTCTTAGATCCTCTCTTCATGTCAATATGGTGTTTCTCGATGGATTACAAAATCATCCTTCCCACAGATATAAGACCTTCTTCTTGATCGCATGATGTTAAACTTCATGGTATATTGTTCATTTCACATGAAAATAAATCTTACAAACACTAATATCCTCACTTTATGACATTAAACTACATGGAACATTGTTTCCTCACCCAAGAGGGTATCTCCTTTTATATTGGTCATCTACCATGCTATATTCAAGAACTGTGTTTTGCTTAAATCCCATCCAATGGGATATGTATTGATTCCTAGATTTTACATCTCAGTACAACCACCCAAAGTGAAAATATTTACCCCATCCCTACGTACATGCCAGACTTACGCATGGATATTTACATCAAGAACTATGTACTTCTTGATTATCACCATAATGAGATACATAGTGATACCCAGATCTTATGTCTTGGTCCCATCCATAAAATACAAGAGAAATTCCCTCTGTGTATGGATCAAACCTACATAGAGAGTTCCCATTTAGAACTACATGTGGATTGATTTCTATTCACACATGATTCATATTGACACCCAGATCTCTAATCTCAGGTCTAGCTATAACAAAGGATACTAAAAGATTTCATCCTATCTATGTATGAGTCTGATCTGAAGAGGGATCCCTTTTTAATAACTATGTATGACTTGATTCTTGTCCACATAGAATACGTAGTGATTCCCAGATTCTAGGTCGTGGTCTAGCCACAAAAAATAAAAAATTCTTATATCCTTAGTCTTATCTACACTATGTGGTGTATAAACCTATCCCACCCCTTGTTTCTCACAAAAATCATAGCTGACGTGGACTTAGGAGGTTCGATGGGGGATTCCCCACATGATAAAGGTGCGTAAATCCACATTATTATTTTAATGGTCATGGCAGAAAGACCTTAAAATGCACATTAATCGCCCTTACAATATGATGTTAAACTACATGGAAAAATTCCTTACCATATGATGTTAAATTGTATGGGTTTTTTATAACTATGTATGGCTTGATTCCTATCATTACAGGATATGTAGCGATGCACTGATCATTAATCTTGGGTCCAGTCACAACATTACCTCTTCACGTTGGGGAACCTAAGTCCATATTGTATGACATTAAATTTTATGGTGCTTTAAGAACTATGTACGACTTGATTCCCATCCTATGGGACATATAGAGACATTTGGATTTTACATCTTGATCCAACCACCCAAAGAAAAATAAAAATATCCCCATCTCCTGTATGTAAATACAGACCTATGCAGAAGATCTCAAGTTTAGACTCCTCACTCATGGATCCATCAAGGAAATAGAAATAACCCCCTATGTATATTTCTGATCTATGTTGAGAATTTCACACTTCCTAGAAAATCATGGTCTGAATGTTTCTTGCATGCTCAGACACATTCCTTCCATTCTTTAAACTATGTTCCCCAAGAAATTTCAGATCTTCACAATCTTATTACGACCATCAAAAATCGATGTTTATTATATTGGGGACACCTTTTTTTGATTATGCACAATATTACCTAGTTGGATTGGCATAAGTTTCCCACAAAAAAGGCCTGTAAAAAAGGTAAATTCATCCTTTTGATGGGATTTTCTTATCTTCATTCTCCCCAATGGAATTTTTTTTCCATATCATTTCTCCTGATCCAAGAATCCCTAGGATCATGGTTTACACTTCCTTTTCCCCTCACATCTAGGGAATGTCAGAGCATCCTGGACTGATTAGCCTCTAGTTACTCATAGTTTTTATGAAAAATGTTCCTAGATATATGAACTTAAACTATAGGACTCCATGTCATCCTCACCACATGACATTAAACTACATGACCAATGTCCTTGTCACATAACACTAAACTTCATGATATCAAGAACTACATACAACTTGATTCCTGCCATCGTAGGGTACATAGTGACACATTAACGTTCAATCTTGGGTCCAGTTCTAGAATAAAAAATACAAATGCCACTTGCTTTTGTACGGGTTAAACCTGCATGATAAACCTTCAAAGAACTACGTTTGTCTTGATTCATGTTATCACAAGATAAATAGTGACACCTAAACCATATATTTCATGTCCATTCATGATGAAAAAGTGTCTCCCTTTTTTAAGTATAGGTCATACCCACATAAAATGTTTTTAGAAATCAAAAAAAATCAATCATATCCCTATGTAAGAAGTAGATCTGCATAGGTAACTCCAAGATGAGCCTTTCCCCATTAATGAGATCGCATTCAAAAAAAATTATTCCCTTCCCCATTCATGAGTTGAACCTTCATAGGGAACCTTCTCAGAACTACGTATGGATTGATTCTCATTCTGACAAGGTACCTAGTGACATCCGGACCTCGTGTCTTAGACCTAACCATAATGTAAACATCTGTACCTATTCCCAGTAAATTTTGACTTGGAATTTACCTTTTATGTTTGGGTTCTCTCCTTCAAAAAACCATATTCCATGCCCAGAAAGGTTAGAATCCCCATAAACCTACCTAGCCACTAGAAATGGGGGGCTATCATCCTAAGGACACTTTTGTATTACTATGAATAAAAAATCCTAGTTGTATCCGCATAAGTTTCTTACAAAAAAGTATTTTCAACCAAAGGAAAATTTGACTTTAGGATAATATTTTCCAATCTTCATATTCCACTATAATATTTACATCCCACATCACTCCTCAGATTCAAAAACCCTCATAGATTATATCTTACATCCTTCCCCCCTTCATGCATGAAGATGATAGAACATTCCTGGTCATATTACTATTAAAAGGGTGAATTGTTTATCCCTTGGTCAAAGTAAAGTAACCTTAAGATGTTAAACTACACCATCCATGTCCTAGTTTTACAATATTAAATTGTACTATGCTTCAACTTACTTTATACAAGACAAATATGTGTAGGAGTGGTTTATCATTCATAGTTAAAGATGATACAGATTACCTCATAGTTTTTAGACATAATTCTATTGAAAAGATACCCTTCATGACCTTGAGAAATCTGAATTTCTATAAAATTACCTGGTCATCTAAAATGGAGGGCCAGTTTCATGGGAAAACCTTTGATTGTGTACAATATGCCCCAGTTGGCTCTGCATAAGTCACCCACCAAAGAGGCCTGTTATCCAAAGAAATGTTATTCTTCAGGAGAGGATTTTCCTACCTCCTTATGCCCTAGTAACATCATCTAAAAATCATTCTTATGGTTACTCCTCATTTACCTGCCTTATATCATGTCCCGAATTCAGAAATCAGAAAACCAGGGTCAATAAAAATCCATCATTCATGTCTAAAAATTTTGGAACATTCTTATCCAACAAACCCTATTGGGGCCCTTTCTCCTTAATTCATGGTCAAAAATGTTCAACCTAAAACATCAGTGACATTATTCTAGTTTTAAAGACTCAAAATTCCCATGATAAGAGACACAACACTTTCTAGGTCGAAAATCCACAAAGGGAACCCTAGTTAAAAGTTGAGCACCAGCTCACTAGACCTATGCTTCACATGGTTTAGGAAAAAATCAATCAATTCAAAAAAAAAAGATACATAACACTTGTTAGGTTGAAAACCCACAAAGGGAGACCTAAGAAAAATCCAAGTTATGTTTTCTAGGTCCCCACCATAGTGGGATTAGGAAAAAATTTGGGCAATAACAGAAAATATGAAATGTTTATAGGGTTTCCATGTAACCCTAGAAACAGTCAAAAATACACTCGGTGAGTCCCTCAGCTTATGAAAAAATTAGATATTTATATGATCATGTTAATTTAATTATCCTATATGGTAATTGAAATTGATATCCAGTGAAGAAACAATTCAATCCATCTTGAGAAGTCATTTTCAAAGGACATCCCAAATTGTGATTGATGGGAATCATAGGAAAATATAAAGGATAACCATTGTACATCAAATAAGTTTTTATTTATTTAATAATAAGGGAGGATGATCCATATTCTGAAGTCTCTCCATGTGAGTAAAACATTTTTATTATAGGATCTACTCAATTTATTTGCAAATTTTTAGTAGTTCTTAGTCCAAGTCCTTTATGGAACGATAGAGCTCTAAAAAGTTTGTGGTCTTAGCCTCTATGATATACCACATTGCCTCTACCTCCTCAGCTATGTCCAATCCGGACTTTTCCTCCTCATCCACTAACTGTTTACCTTTTTCAATATTTGAATTATTCTGATTCAATTATTTCTTAATCCATTCCAATTTCTGACTAAGCCACTCCATCTATTGGAGAAGCTACTCTAATAAGGTCCTGTGCTTTTTATGTTCACCTTGTTTCCTCATGGCCATCCCATCATGTTCAACAGATTCATCAAGAAGGATCTCCCTGGCTATGGAAAGATGAGATATGGACTATACATTTGAAAGGAAAGAATGAATCATGATTGTCAAATCCCCCATACCCAAGAAATGAAAACATGTGGTGTAATTTGGGCAGTTACATCAACATGTTTGCATTGGGGGTTTGAGAAATTAACTTCCAGATGTCTTTCAATATTTTCCAATGAGTAGTGTGAAGGTCATCCAAAGACACTTGGTCCACCTAAAAATCTATCTTGGATGATAAGATATGTTTAGGATTAACCACCACTAGGGAGGGACTTGATTCAACAACCTCAGTGTGGCTTGACCCCATAGTAGCCGCTTCCCTTACAGTATCAGCATGCAAAAATATTGTAACATTAGTTGCATCTATATGAATTTATGGCCATAATTTTGAAATCAGAAAACTAAAGCATCCAATGCATGAGTTCTGAAAAAATAGAATGAAACATGTAGGAAAATGGAGAGCTACCTTCACCATTAGGATCATCATAATTATTAACAACTAGTGCCTCATCATCACCTAGAATAAGGGAGGATGCATCCTCATTCTATGAGTGGACCTCAGGTTCTTTCTAAAGACAGTCATGGTGTAGGAATAGGCTCATCCAGGTTAGTGGTATCCATAAGATCACTCATAGAAACTAAAACCATAGGAATAATCATCATGATGCTAGGAACAATAGCTGATTCTGATTCTCCTTGAGTCAGAATCGGTCCTTCTATGATTTTACTCCCCATTGGGGTAGTATCAGCATGAATAGTAGTAACATCAACCCCTAAAGACACCCCCTAAATGAGAACAGAAGTTATTTTATCAGGAATGATCGACCTCCTAGGGCTTGGTATCTCCCAGATATCCTCAATTGTTTAGGGATCCCCATTAAGTTTAGTTTCCACCGAAAAATTCATTATAATCATCTCTACGAGAGTAGGATCAGTACCCTCAATTGAAGCTTTCGCCTCTGAATACTCTCCCACTTCTGAGATAGAAGTCATTTGTTCCTGAAGTGATTACCTCCTTAGGCTCAGGATCCCCCCAAATGGACTCAATTGGACAGGATTCCCTGACATATTAAGTTGTATCTGCCAGCGGTATCACCTATACATCTGAATAAGTATGAGCTATAGACCCCTAGGTGATTGTTTCCTGGTTACTCATGGAATGTGCACCAAATTATGGTCATAATGATTAGTCAGAAAATGATGAAACATAACATGATAATTAAATAAAAAAATGTGATAGTCACCTATTATCCTTGATTTTAGATGTATCACCAGCTATGATGCATTTTGAAAGTTTTTGGTATTCCATGGAGATGGCCCTCTAGATGGAACAGTGGGTGGGTCTAGAGATGGAAATTCTCCTTCAGGATCTACAAGGACAACCTCCATGTGCTTCATTACCCCAGGGGGTTCTTCAGCAGCTCCCATGTCCAAATGAATATTCTCCCCATCTTCGGTTCCCCTTGGGGTGTACTCCATGGAAGTAACCATTTCATGAATCTCCCTAGGCTCCTAAAAGTGCCAGGAAGAGGGGTATAAGGTCAAGATGATAGGAAAAGTAGTTGGTGCAAATTACCTCTTCATCAATATCATTTAACTCCATTGTGATTATCACCATGTTCTTAACTTGGTTAGACCAATTAGGTATACCCTTGAAATAGTGGAGTTAGGTATCCATTTCTTCTAGATATATAGCCACCTCATGTGGATTTTCACAAGATAAAATCCACATGGGGGTAGTGATCAATCCAAGTCCCATAAGCTTAAGGGGATATTCTTGAACTATCTTCTAGATATATTTGGAATATTTTCTTACCCTCAAGGTATCACATGCCTTTCAAGCCTCTTGTAATGTCTTAGTAGTGGGGATGATTAATGTTTGAGGATCTCTCTAGTGAATCATGGTGGGTTCTGGTAGCTGTAACTTCTTTATAGGAACCTCCACCGCCCTAGCACCCTTTGGGGTCAGGAACATGGGATTCCCCAAAAGGGAATGAGGAATCTCCCCCATTCCAATTATAGTAGGATGGTAAACTTCATCAAAACCCCCAGAGGCATGACTATCATCATCATTATCTTCATTAACCTCATACCTCAACAAGGTAAGCACACACCAAGAATACCTATGTCAACTCTTCAAGTAATGTATTAAGGCATCAAGATCATAAAGATGGACATCTACCCTCTCAGTTTATTCATCATAAGATATGTTGATGGGAACCGAAACATAGACATACTCAGATAATTCATCCTCCTTATCTTGAAAAAAGTTCCACAGAGCGCAAGAAGAATGATCACCCTTCAAATAATCTCATTACCTCCAATCCATTGGAAAGGCAACATCAGGAGGGATGGATACTTGACATTGAGTAGTAGTACTGACAACATGGGAGGTTTAACCCCAGATTTCAACACCTTCCATGGGGGTTCAAGAAAAATTTATTTCCTTGGATGATTCCTGGGCCTAGAACGCCTGACCATTTTCTTTTACTTCCCTTTGATCTTAGACCATTTTTGGGTATCTAAAATAGAGATCAATCATGCCAGTTGGTCTTTAGGATATGATCAGTTCCAGATGTCAACATAGGACCTTGTAAGTGCAGGCTCAAAACCCATGGAAGGTTGAAGCCCAATCCGGTATAGTGTGTCCTCTTAGGTGAACATCAGCTAGATTTTTAGAGCTATCATTAAGTGTCTCTACTAACACTCATTTTTAAGGGTCAGAGGAAATATTATCTTGACATAGTTTAATTGAAGTGCAAATCTGTAGGGTACGTACCCCTCATAGATAATCTCTCTGTTAATCCTGGAAACCAAGATTCCTTCTCTCAAATAGATAAGATATCCCCACCATATGAGGTCCCCAGATCCTTTATTCACCAATGTACCAAAAGGGGGAAGGTAAGGATCATATGTGAAGTAGTCATAATGGTTGAGTTGATCCATCACTCCCTTTTCACTCTAGTCTAATGTAATTACCCCACTTATGCATTGGAGGTTGGTTGGATGGTAGCATCCAAGATCTATTGGTGGTTGATATATATGTAGCCTTCAATATGAGATTCCACCCAACCCCATATTACTTGTAAGGGAACCACTAGTTGGTATGGTGGCCTTCCCTCGCTGATTTGTCCCAACAAATGGTAAATATTTTCTAGTACTGGGATGGTGAGGTTAATACGCCTATCGGTATCCAATTGATCCACCATGATGAAAGTGGTGACAATGACCCTGTTATCAGAACCATGCACCGGTAGGAGCCAACCACTCTGAAACATGGTGAGAAAGGCTACCAGTCATAAAATTCAGTCTTCATTAGGAGTGAGCTTCCATCCCCAGTCTTTGAACCAACCGTCCTCTAGGCCACCAACATAGGACAGTAGCCTAAATCGATAAAGGGGCATCATGTCTGAGACTGGACACCCTCTTTGACCGACACTAAGAAGTATCATTAGGAGCTGATGAAGTGGGATGATGATGATTTTATTTTCAACAGATTCGGTCATAGCCTTCTACCTTTTGTCAGCAATCAAGAGAGTAGTAGAAGAAGAAGCAATATAAGTACCTTGTGAAGGGTCAATCATGTTACCTGCATCTAGATATAGATGTAATGAAACTGGTTTTTATTAAACTATCAAAGTATAAATACCTATGAACTATCATTTCATGAACCATCAATCTTGAAAGTCATCAGTCCATAGAGTGATAGCCCATAAATTGTCATATTGTAAAGGTGTTGGCCCTTAAAGTGTTTTCCAGTAGAGTGACAGTCTATAGAATAATATGTCCGCAAATTATATACTCGTTATGTAGAGGACCTAAAATTACCATTCATGTTTGGGGTTTCCAGTTCATGGAAAGATACAACCACAAAGTGGAGTATTCACAGAAGTAGAACATGATCAATATAATCTATGGAGTGCTCTATTCACCAAGAAATCTGGTAAAGGAAAAATGAGATGAGGGCCTATTTATAGTCATGGTCCCCTCCTGAAGGTCCACCTGTGTTCCATAAATTGGTTCAAAATAGGACTACTTTATACATCATAATAGCCTCCCTTTCATATCGATCAGAACCCATTCTGATGGGTGGATTTGTTGGGTATTGAAAATTTTGCACATAAGAATAAGATAATTACATTAATTTGGAAAAGGAGAAAAAAAATTAAAATAAGAGTTTGAGGAATAATGTTCAAAGGGGAGAATCGTGAAGGAAGGGTTGATTCCGAGAGATGTAAATCACTCCATAGAACATTGCTCTGCATGGTGTTCCTCCACTTCATGAAGCACCAGCAAATGAAAATAGTTCATGATATGAGGTGTATCCATCAACACCTACAAATGAAACAAATTCATTTTTAGGGACAAGTGGTCATTTCCTCCCCAACGAATGACCATCCCCACGAACTATAATGTTCACAGGATGAGGCAGTACCACTGGATCCTGAAAGTGAAACAAAGTTGTTTTTGGTGCCATATGGTGATTTCTTCCCCTATAAATGACTACTCCCCATTTACTAATTCATTCACAGGCTAGGGTGTCCTCATGGTATCTTGCAAAAGAAGAGTTGAATCCCACCATAAATGACTGATCATGTTGGTATCTAGTCCTTATATTCTTCTATAAATAGACCCCAAGTTGGGCTAAAAAATAGAGAGAAAATCCCCACACATATGCAAGAGACTGAACTAAATAAATCAGAAGGAGACAAGTGATGAGGAAACACAAAATATGGGGCCTCTCAATCGATTCCCAATATATAAAATCTATCACATAGATGTAATAAGGAAATAATAAATCATTCATCCATCCAAAAACCTAAAATTCCTTTGTGAACACAATTTTGGAAGGTGGAAAAGGATGGACCCTTTGTGGATAAGCATCCCACATAGCAAAATGCTATGCGGGTGGAACCCTACCTCGTGTAGAAAAGTACTACACGAGGTGAAATCGGTCCCACATAGAAAAACGATGTGAGGATAGAACTTGGTCCCATATAGAAACACACTACATAGGTAGAATCTAGGTCCATGTAGCACCATGCTACATGGACAGTACCCACACTTGCGTAGAAACATGCTACGCATTGGGAATATCATCCCACCTAAGATCATTCTAAAAAAAATAGGGATTCCTAGGGTGTTCTATTCTCTAGATTCCAAAATTCTCTTCTATTTGTCATCGGTCCCCAGATTGGCCCCTTTGCGAACCAGTCTGATGACATCAAACCAAGGCCTCTTCCAAATCAACCTGACATGTATGATAAAATCTTTGGGCACATCAGTGTGCCCTCCAGAGTTTACATACTCATGGTAAGAAGAGTCATGTGGGTAACCTATATAATAAGTCTGACCATTAGAATGTTTCTATGTTTACATTACCATAGTAAATAGGGTTCTGGCCTTTGGGTGCTCATGTGAACCTACCTATTACAGGCAGGAAGGGTAAGGATTGTGCTTGCCTTTCCATTTGATAGGTAATGAGATCCTCCACCTGGAACTAATTTTGGGGCACTCCTCCTAGAGTAAGACCCCAACCTTTCATTTGGTAGGCAGCACATTTTCTCATCTCTGCCTCCAACCAGGTATATCAAAATAAATCATCAAATATGAAAATCTCGATTACCAAAATAAAATAGGAAATGGGCACATTCTAATACCTCTATCTCACGCTTTGGGCTTCAGCACCACATCCATCATCAGATATAGTGAATCATGCAATATTTACATCCACTAATTTCACTTATTTATCACACCGAGCATGAATCATGTGGTCTTAGAGGTTAGTGGTGATCATGAAATACACATGATCAAAAACCTCAAATGGTAAGCTTCTATGAATAAGACCCAACCATAAAGACCTCATAATCAGTATAATCCCCAATCATATCTAAAAACAATGGCCCTTCTACATAAATGTAATCCCAAACCTCCATTAAAATGGTCCTTCTATATGGTATAATCCATTATCATTCCACCTCAAATGGGTGGCTTCCATGCGTAAGCCCCAACCATATGGACCTCCTCTAAAGTGTAAGCCTCATTATTACTAAACTATGTGGGCCTTGATTCCCAACTAATTACAATACATTTGAATCCTCCTTGAAGTACAAACCCACCACCCAAATCCACCCTAAATTTATATGATCCATATTCCTGTTAGGTTCATTTCCTCCTAGTAGACCACATCTCGTCAGGGTCCCTTGGTCCGCCTCAATATAGGTCCCCCGCTATCCTTGACCGTGAACCTTTCACCTAAGAGTCCTTTCTGCATGATGTTAAATTCTATGGTTGTGTCCTTATCACAAAACATTAAAAGGTGATATGTCCTATTATATGGCACTAAAACATGTGGGTTTTTATTCCTCTCACAAGGATACATAAGAAAACCATCTTATGGGTTCGATCCCAATATCAAAACAACTCTCATACCCTTAGACCGTGATAAGTTCTAGAGCCCTGATCCACATATCTTAAAACCAGATACATCATAATAAATGACCAAATAATCTCTGATCTATCCATAAAAGTTTACCATTGATGCAGAACCTTGGATACATATAGATTTCTTCGTTGATAGAGAACCTTAGATAAATACAGATGATTCCAAACCCATGCGTAATTGTAATAAATCATTACCATGGTGATAATGCACATATTCATACTTGGTAATGAACAAAGTATTTTAGAACATATCTTATATCTATAATAGAGTCTCAAAATAGACAATATTTACCCCCAAAAGGGTGCGATGAGCCTGACTTACCATCCTCTCGACCAACGTGTGTTCTCAGGTGTCCTTGGCCAAGTTACCAAATTAATTCCTACCATTGTAAAGTAGGTCCATGAATCATGGATATATGATCCATTATGAGTTTCTGGTTCCATGAAAAAACCCATTAGAGACCGTTCAAAGATTTTATACCTGACGTCATTGATTGTACACCATTTAATCCCCTATAATCAATCGTTTTGAGAGCAACCGATATTTTGAGGGAAACATAAAAATAATATAAAAATTTATAAATATTATGGAATGAATAAGTTATAATAAAGTAATAAAAATATAATTCATAGATAATTGAAAACATATAAATTATAATTTATTCCATGATAAATATGAAAATAATTTTCAGTGTTGATGTGGTGCATGCACATCACCAGAAAAGTAAAATTTTGTATCTGAAAGATAATAATTGAGAAGGAAGATGTCCTCAAATAACATAATTATTAAATATTAAGTATTATTCATTATTATGATGGTTAAATTCAAATTTTGAATTTATATAACAACTTTTATAACCAAATTCTTGTACAATGCTTGCGTGAGGTTGGAAAATTCAAAATGACATATTAAATAAGTTATGATGACATAGGTGTGAATGAAAATAATTTTTGAATGAATATAAAATATTAAATTTAATGTAATTTATTTATTATTATTTTGGTAAACTTTTTTTATTCATGAAATAATTAACTTAAATGATTGTGCAACGCTGACACAATGCTTGTTCAAGAACCATAAAAAAACTAATTTAATTTTAAAAACTATAAAAATAATATTTTATGGATGTGTTAAAGTATCCCACAAATTCTATAGATAAATATTACATATTATAGATATATGAAAGGACTATATTCAAATTCCAGTTTTGTATCAGTTTATTTAAAATGAAATTAGATGAATGGTTTTAAAAATAATATTATTAATATTTTATGAAAAAAAACATTTATTAAATTATTTAAAAATTATAAATATAATTAAAGTGGTAAATATAGATAATAAATGGTATAAAATTTCATACCATTTCCATTTTTTAGTCAATTTCACCTTGTATGTAAAATTAGATCCCTTTAAGAGTAAAAAAGATGTTACCATGGTTATGGTTAAAATAGGTTAACTGAGAGGTTAACAAAAAGATATGGTTTTAAGATCCACCTAAACATTTAAAATTTTTATTGGACAAATATATTTCAAATAAATCCTATCATATCATTTAATACCTATAAATTTGAAATCATTTGGCTATGATAATAACTTTATTATATTTTAATATTTTAAGAAATTTCAAGAGTACCCCTTCCCTCACAAATAAATGGGAACCTTTCCTTTCTATTAATTATGCCACATTGAGCCTTATATATTCACCAAAACCTAAAACTTTATCTTTAAAAATCCCCTAAAAACATTATATATGTGTTGTTATAACCAAAAGATCTACCCTAGGGCCCTTTAGGGGATATCTAAAAGAGTTATTTCAAAGAATAGGTAATCACCTCAACCGATAACTTTCTTTTTGATTATTCTTTAAACTTCTATAAATTTTGTGATATTTATCATAAAATAAAAAATAAAGAATCATAAATATACTAAAATGATATTATTATTATTAGACAACCATTAATCATCCTCTTTTCAATCAAATGGGAAGTGAAAGTATCACTCGTGTGTACGTATGGCTTACTGTCTCCACATAGTGATGTAATTCATTTTCCATCACCATAATTAATGGATGGTTATTATAATTAGTGTAATATTTATAAATTATATTTAGAAAATAATTTATCTTATTTTATGATAATATCATACCTACCTTCTTACCTTCCAAACTTTTGGAAAATGATAATGCCTCTAGTGCGATCTTGTGCACTACAACTTCCACTAAGCGATGTGTTTTTATTAATTTTTATTTTACATGGATGGTAATAAAGATGTATTTAATAAAAATATATGATATATATGATATAATAATTATTCTGGAATTTTTACTTATTATTTACATTTCTTTTATTCCATCCATAGAGAAGTGAAAATAGTATTCAAGCATACATACACCCTGCCATCTCAATAAACGTTGTAATTAATTTTTATATCTCTGCGTTTTATGAATGATTATAAAGATTTATTTAATGAATATATATGATAATAACACCAATATTAACATTATTAATATGAGGTAAGCATGATAAATTTACAAGTCTTGGAAATACCAAACTGAAATTCTTAGGAAAATGAAACAATAAACACCCAGAAATGAGGACTTTAATAAAGAAATAATAATAAAAGGGTGTTAAAATGTAATAAGGGATCATATACGGTATTATAAGTATATAAATTAATCTATTATAGAATTATAATAAATTTATATTTATTATACATTATGCTATATCACTTTCTAATAAAGTCAAACTCGAGGTTAGGGGTGGTCATCTCAGATTTTCTTATTTCATACATATGTAATGTTATGAACCTATCTTAATTTATGAATTTTATATAAATACCATTAGACATGTTATATATAGATTCTACTTATTTTTTATATTTAATATTTCATTTGAAGTTATTCTATTTTTGGTCTTACAGTTTAAAAGTTACCAAAGTGGTAAGGGTTTTATGTTACAATATTATTGTTTATTAGGATGTATATGATTATGTTTTTTATGATGAAATATTATGATATACCTATAAAGGAACACAAAATTTTATTCTAATGTTATTATATCATGATAATATAGGGTTTTATTCCATTTTCTCCACTTTAAGTACTCAAGAGACTAAAATAACACTTTTAAGTAAAGATTACTTTACTTCACTCTTGAGTCGAAAATCTATTTTCTCCCATATCCATATTTTATAAAAAAAATACATGAATGTTTTTAATGTTATCATATTAATTTTCAAAGAAAATTTTACCCATGATTTAATTTTAAATAAAATTAATGGAATGTTTTTTGTTTATTTTTGAATGATGTACTTTTTGACTTTTTTTACAATAGTGTCAAAAAAATGCCTTCTTTGATGGTATACAACATGAAAAATATTTTCCCATCATCATTAAAAGTTAATTTTTTGAGGAATCCTTAACATGTTTCAAATGTTATTTTTAAAGAATATTTTTTCCTTAATATTCGGTAATTTTTTAGATTTAATAGAAGTCGTCTTAAAATAAAAAAGGTATTTTGTTCCAGAATTAAACCATAGATATTTTGAAGAAATTTTCCTTCTATAATAACTTACTTTAATGTTAATTATACTTTAATAGGTATATTATCCAATGATACCATTATTATTCATTTTACATATGGTCTATGATTATGATGACGATATATTTTTGAAACCTATTTATTTTAAGCATGTGAATATTTTATGATTATATGATAGGTGGATCCATTAAATCCCTCAAATGAATTGGGTAATGATTTATAACTCATAAGGTAAATATTTTATGTGTCAACCATATTTCATGTTCAAATTTTATGTGTCTGGATGGATTTCTTGTCTATAATATTATTCATGGTCATGTTTCTATGTCCATGAGTTTATGCTTGGACCTATCTTTGATTCTCATAAGATTATATGTTTGTACCTAGCATCCATATTCATTATATTATGTGTGGACCAGGTTTCATGTCCATTAGTTTATGCATGGGAATTTCTTATATGTCCATAATATTATGTGTGGACCTTGTTTAATTTCTATAGGTTTATAAGATGGCCTAATTTCATGTACTTAGTTAAATGGGTGAACCTATTTCTCTTTATATATGTTTAAAAAGTTGTAATCTTGTGTTTTTTTAGCATTTTTATATCTATGTTTTTCTCTCATGACTCATGTTCTTTGATTCCTTAAAGATTCATGTCATATGAAATTACATGCTTTATTATATGACTCATGATTATGATCCATGATATATAAGTTATGGGTTTAAAATGATAATATCATGTTTTTATACCTTTATGGTTATTTTATGCTTATGTAATCATTAATATCTCCCTTGTTTACCCTTACCGAGAATCTAAACTCACCCTTTCTTATGTTTCCTTTACTCATGTGTTGAATAAAGGTTTAAGTTGGGTTTTTCTATGAATAGTACTATATGGGAAGATCAATATGGGAGATGTTGAATATCATTTATGAAATAAGAGTATTGTATTTCTAGTCTCTAAATACACTAAACCTTTCTGTTCCTCAGACATAAATTTTTAAAATTTATTGAATATTCATAAAAAATATGTAATATTTATGTATGAAAATCTTGGGTTTCTATATTTGATTTCATATCCATCGGTGTTGAGTATGGAACTAGGACTGATAGAATGGGTTGAAGTTAGTCATTTCTCAATATTTGTTGAGATGAAAGATAAAATCCTTACTTGATAATGAATCTGATTGTTTAATGGCTGATGGTCACTAGATATTTATAAAATTAATTCCTAACTGTAAGAAGATATTTAATATCATGCACTTTTAGGGAATATTTTATGTGTTATCTTGGATAGAGTCCTAGAGTACCCAAATTATTATGAAATGATAAATGAATTAATGAAAGAAAGAATTTAGTTCTTTATGGTTACTTTATGATGATGACAAATATGAGAATATAATAAAATAGTTAAAAGTTCCATTAGCATAGGTACTAGAAGATTAAAATGATAATATTGTAAAATAAAATGGAATAATATTAATTAACATATAATTAATTAGTTATTGTTGAGCTTGATGCTTGTATTATTTTTATACCAAGGCCTTAGTAGTGACAGCTGAGAGCCTCGTGCAATGTCTATTGTAGATGTGTCTATGGATAGGTTATTGTCCATAATGTGGTTGTGAGACTTATATATTTCATTTATGTTCTGTTATTTCAAACACTACCCCACTCATATTGGTAGTATAAATAACATCTAATAGACTATAAGAGGGTATTTTCCCTAAAATCCATGTTTGCAGGAAACAAATAGCTAACTACCCCCTATGACCTCTCTCACTCCTTCAGGTTTTATTATATGATAGTATGCATGAGTTATATATTTCTCAATATATTTATATAAATTGATGTCATGGATTCTAGTTATTTCACCCACATATATCTCAGGATATATTATCCTACTGTTTATTATAGGTATTTTTTGAATGGGTTGTCATGGGTTGAGGTATAATACATGACATATGGGATGTGATGTATCATATAAACTACTTGTTTTCTATTTTGAGATATGAATGGGATAATTATATTTCATGATCCACATGGTTCATAATGAAATATCCTAGCCTAGGTGTCTTTTGGAAGGCTTACTTTTATAGAAAGATGGCTTGGTTTGTGAATTATTAGGTTAGAGTGGAAAACCAATGGGTAAAAGGTACTAAGGTGCCTTAATTTTATATAATATTTGATATTATAAGATTACATGTATTTGATACTTGGTGAGTGAGCCATGGTGGGGATGGGAAAGAAATATATAAATTTTTTAATTGATGAGTTAGTTTCATTTTTTACTTATTGGGTCTAAAACTACTTCTTTCACATTTTATAAGAGAGGTTTCATAGAGGATCCTACTTAGTATACATTTTATGATCACTCTATGTATATCTAACTATTTTCCTAGTCAATAAGGAAAGGTTGGTGATCAAGATGGACATTTTTACTTTGAGGAGTTGTTCAGGTGTCCTTAGGTCTTCATGGTAAATTTTGAGGATTTGATCTAGTTTTTTTAGTTTTTTTAGTTTTATGTCATTAAATTCATATCTTATATTGGGATTTAATATTATTTTGTTATGATTAGGAGTTTTTTAGTGTTTTTTTAAATCTTATATCTTACTTTTCAAATCATAGAGGGTAATTCCTCCCATTTTTATGTATGTTATACCATCAGTGCTAGTCACCAACTCATGGTCTATTAGAGGTGGGTTTCAGGCATCATTATCCCCTCCCTTCATTATAGTCGCATGGGTACCTTTGGGTGGAGGGGGTCATGACAAGCTCAAAATGGGATGTCTAAGGTGTTTTTGGGAATTTTGGAAGCTATGTTAATTTAGTGTAATATTCATAGGAAATGAGTTATTTATTTATTCTATGGTTAAATCCATTTATGGAAGAGTTAAATAGAGAGATGGAAATTTTGATAGAATAGATGGGTACAACGGTTTGTGTGTAATTTAGAGATAAAAAACATATAAACTATGTCATTCTAGAATAAATTTTTTAGTAAATTTAATGGATCCTACCACTTTTTTTAGAAGGTGTTTCAGATGCTACAATTAATTCATAATGATATAGAGGAATAAAATTATGATGTTAAATATTAAAACATGCATAGAGATAGATGTAATGAATTGATAATAATTAAGTATGAAACATGGTGAGCCATGATCTATATATAATAATATATTTTGATCTTTATGTATGTTCAATCAATATATGATACCCAAATGGAAAACACCACATAAAAAGGTATTTTGACTATTGGGTTTCAATTTTTTGAACTATAAATGGTGAGATAAGCTTGGTGGAGGCCATTTCAAAACACATTCCTTCTTGAGTTAAGATAAGATAAATTTGAAGATTTGAAAAGACTAAAAATTAATTAATGTGGGTCTAATTATGTCATGGAATGTGAAATAAGTAGATAATATGAAACCTCAAAATAGGTATTTTGGGAGTCACCACTCTGTACTCAACTGATTTTTAAAAAAATAAAGGGTTTCATTTGAAATTCAAATATATTTATTTTGGCATGAAATTGTAGATATAGAATTCAATTGAAGGAAACATTATTGAAAACACTTATCTTTTAGTACACCTGGTGAAATCATCAAATATGGATGAATAAGGTATGATCCTTAGTGTTGATGGAATTATTTTCATTTGAAAATGGATTGAAAATTAATTTTTAAGTTTCCAGAGTGTAATAGAATGAAATTAAAGATATATATTTTCATATATAATAAATCCAAGAATATAAGATAGATCATGGATAAAAAAATGTATATTGGTGAGGAAGAATAGAATATACATGTTTTCTTTTTATTTTAAGTGATTATGGAAAGTGATTCTCATATTTGGTTGTTGAATATAGAGAATAGAAAGAATTTTTCTAGTGTGGAAAATATTTATCTAGAATATTTTATCATTGTTGTGGTGTTTATGTGGAAGACAATGATTTTAATCTAACAATTATAAGTTTATATTATATTTAATTAAAAGAGGAAATGAATCAGTTTTGGTGGTAAAAAAATATCAGAATACTAGAATTCCCTCATATAATTGTGATACAGATTTAAGAGATACTCATGTCTATAAACTGAAAAATACCTCCTAGAAGTAGTTTATGGATCATTAATAAGAGGGATTGACCCTTGGCATACAATGTTTCACCCATTAAAAATATATAAGGTAGTTACCTTTATCATCATGTTACCACAACTGAATGTGTATCCATTGAATTTTGATATTAGAGTATCTTAGTACACCAACATGTCACTCTATGTATGCTCCTTATATTTAGAAAGTTTTGTTTAAACCAAATAAAACTCTCTATGTTTTGTGTGATTTAAATTTCATATTTTGTTTCTGAATTTTAGTTTAATATATTTCTAAGGTAATAGAGATTAAACATTGTCCCATAAAATGAGGGAACATGATATGAAAAAGGGTGATAGGAATTATTTAAATTTTATTGAAACCCCAATTCACAGCCCAATCTGTCTTCAAATCCAATATGCTATATTGAAACCGAATGGGTTTTCTTGGTATTGAACATGTCAATTTTTACGTTGAAGAAATTTAATTTGGATTACTATATAATCTATATCTTTAAAGAATAAGATGATAATTCAAGAATAAATTGAACAAAATGGATTTTATAATCATAATGTAGATTTTTAGGGTTCTCATGATGAACTATATATCCAATAGTGAAAGAAATAAACAAGTGGATTACTATTGAAAGTGTCATGTGGGTATTTTAAAAAACTTATGGATAAAAATTCATGGATTGAACAATTATTTAATGATAATGTTTCTACCCTTGAAAATTATAAACCAAGTATTAATTTGAATTAAATGATTGAATTATAAGAAAAATATAATGATGTTCAGAGTGATTCTATTGATGAATGAAATAATAGTATTGAATATTTAAAAGAATAAGTCATTGATGGATAAAAGGGTGATTTTGGGGGATCCATCCAAAGATAGTTTATATGAATGTTAACTTAATTGGTTGTTGTAAAATGAAATATATCAAATATGTATGAGTAGAGTTCAAATGATGAAGAGTTATCAAAAGTCTATATAAATTTTAGTAAATAAGATATTCATACTAATAATGATTCCATGAAAAATTAATTGAATTAGTGTTATTAAATTATAACAATAATCTCTTAGGATCTCATTGAGAATTAATTCCAATGAATATTTCTTCTTTAAAATTTGATGATAAAGAATAATGGATTTGATTATAATTTCATGATCAAGACATTTGATGAAAAATTTTAAATAGTATAGGTCATTGAAATAAGTCATAACAGTTAAGAATGCTCAGTTGGATGTAATTGATTAAATGATATAACTGTATGAAAAAAATATTAATTTATAATAGAATGGGAAATGAAGATAAAGTGAATTTTATTAAATGAAAACATTAATAAAATATTAAATTTGGAAATCAGTTTAACATGAAATTCCTTGGATTGAAGGATAAGTGGACAAGTGTTGAATAATTGATTGAAAAAAATAATAAAACCCAATTTATATTTAATGATTCATCAAGGAATATTGAATAGTGTATTGAATCACAAATCCCAATTATTATAGGTAAACCATTTTTGGATGTTGGTGAATTATCTTCTAAAGGAATGAATAATCCTATAGTGAAATATAAATTGGAGGAAAAAAGGTTCATGAATATTGATTAAAGAATGAAAATGAGAAGGTTAAGAAAGAGTTTAAATAAGACCAGTGCTACCAAGGAGTGAAATATGGAAATGTGTGATTATTTTTAGGATATCATTCCATATAATCAGTTTTTTAAAGAATCTATTTTGTTTATTTTATGTTATAAAAGGAAAGGAATATCATATCCTTTCATTCCAAAATAAATAAGTAACAATTCATATTCTTCTAATTATTTTTCATCATATAGTGGTTCTAATTTATTGAAAAAAATAGAAATCAAGAAAAAAGAAATGCTCAATCAATAGAATTCAAGCTACACATTTTAAGATGGTTGTTTTTATTATGTATAGAAAAAACACCCAATTAATTAGTATATTATATAATTCTTCAGTAAGAATTTTAATATGAGAAGAAGGAATAGTGACCCTTACAGTCAATGGTGTTATGAATATAGTTATAAATTACATATTATAGGGAATTGTAATATGGGAATATGAAAATCAATTATGGGGAAGACTAAAACTCTTGTATATAAAAAAACCTAGCTAGCTTATAAATAAAATCAGTTACAGTGAAGAATAAAAATATTCCCTTAATGAGGGATGAGACAGATTTTCAATAGAAGGTAGATAAAGCAGCAAAGGTTGTTATTTTAAATAATACCCAATTGAATGAGAAGGAAAAAATATAAAAAGTTATAGAGAAAGATGAATTTATCCTCATGGAAGATAAATTATATGTAAATACATTAGAATCATATAAAAAAATAAAAGAGAAAACAATTTGAAGTGAAATATAAAACTTGAGGTGGGTTCCTTGAGATATAAATAATATAATTTTTCACAAAGGGGTTCACTGAAAAGATCATATATCAGAATGTGAACACTACACCAAAAACATATAACAGTATACAGACATAAACTCATGGGAAATAATTCATCAGTTATATCACTCAAATAAGTATCCTTAGAATGTATTCAAAGAATGATGAATGAAAGGGGTTTCTTTAGAATGTCCAACAACACTCATAAACTTATGAATATTTAAGAAGTACCCAGTTCCCCATGTATCTAATTGTTACATATGAGTAGTAGTGTGATTCAGGTTGAACGGGGAGTTATGATCCATGGGGGAACACATTTCCAAATTTTTATAGTATCAAGTTACAATCATAATGTAAAATTTGGTTTAAAAACCACTGGTATTAAGGAAATCTCGTATATGAAAATTAGGGATAGAATAATTCAAGTTAAATTTTTATAAATATTGAATTACATAGTGTGAAGAATAATTTCAAATGATAAGGAGCCTAATCATAAATTCAAGAGGTGTAAAGCCTAATTTGAAACATCAAGTGACATAATAAAATTTCTATGCATTAATAAGTGGTTTCAAGAATATTCCAAGTGGATTCAGACCCTAAATAATAGAGAACACAACATGATAGAGATGCATAAATTCTTTTAATGTTTTGGTTTGATTTTTTAAAACTAAAATAGTAATATCATCTGATTGTGTTATAGGATATCAAGTGATACTGAAATATGAGTATGATTATTATAAGTGGTTCTAGAGATTCAAGTTCCTCCAAAGTTTAAGGGATTGAGGATATTCTATGTGAAGTAGTTTAGAATTTGTTTTCTATCATGGGTTTATAAAATAAAGTGTTAATAGTTGGGTCATCATGTGGTATGAATAAAACTATTTGTACATTACTATTTATTCCCTAATGATCATTTGTAAGTGTGATTGAGATCACTGTGAGAAATTATTAAATGAATATATTTCTCAAGATGCATGTGTTTGTGTATGTATGTGAGTGAAATTAAAAATAAGTATGTTATTGAAATGGAATATTGTTCCAAAACCATGTTCTAACTCAATGGTATTAATTTACATAAGGAATGGGATTCCACCATGTCATTTTTCATAAGGAAACATTCCAATCCCTTATTTAATATGTCACTATATATCACATAATATTATTTACTATAGGGTAGTGGTAGTATAGTTTTAGTGAATATACTCCTTATAAGATCCTTAAAGAAACATTAACATTTTTCTATCTAGTGAAACATAAATCCCTTTCGATTTAACATGGCTAGTGGATTTGATAATCATGATAAATATATCACAAAGAGTCAACAGTATCCATAAAATCAAAGAAAACTGAAGACCTTTGTTATAGTTTTTGATCTATGACATTCTTAAATAACCTATGATTTTTATGAATCCATAGATATTTCCTCACTTATGATTACATGACCCAAAAGGGATACATTTTTTATCTAGAATTCTTACATTCCTAATTTTATATATAGTCTTTAATTTCTTAATTTCATGTGAAAAAATTAAAAAATCTCATAATGTCCTTCATTAATCATTGTAATACATAATATTATCATCATTAAATATTACTAAAAATTGATTAAGAAAACCTATAATGTCTCTATTCATTATATATATAGAGATAGATGGTGAATTAATAAATCCAAAAGGTATAACTATGAATTTATATTTTCAATATCATAAATGAAAGTATGTCATAGGTATATTTTCCCTTTTACCCTAAGTTGATGATATCTATATCAAAGGTTTTACCTTTATAAATATTAATCCCTATGAAGTTGAGTTAATAATTAAATAAATAGGTTAGATAATAATTTATTTGGATAATGATCTTGTTAACCTCAAGATAATCAATTCATATATTCATTTATCTATCCTTCTTCTTAACAAATTGGACTTGTGCACAACATAACAAACCTTATGGGAATAAAAAATCATTTTTAATATTTTTTTTAGATACTTCTTCAGTTATAATAATTCAATAGGGTGTATTATATATGGAATTTTAGATATTATATTAAAACCATATATTAGTTAAACTAAAAACATAACCTAATGGTATGTGGGAAGACCAAGAAACTATATAGGAAATAAAAAAAATATTACTATGTTATTTTAATATCATTATTGTTGAATTTTTTCATATCCATTTGAGAAAAATATCCCTCGTTATTTGGTATTTTTACCCATATGAGGGGAGTAGTTTCCAATATGATACTATATAAAACTTTATGTATTATCATGGGATTATTTGGGATATGAAATGTTATTTTCATATCCCATAAATTTATATTCTCCTCATATATAGAGTAAATCCATAATGAATATAAAAAAATCTACCAATGGAATAATAACTAGATTTTTTTGGAAGCATCATCCCATAAAATTAAATTATAGAAGTGTTTTATACATTGGGATATGATCATTATACCACAAGTTTTTTCACCAATAATTCAGTATCGATTTATTGTGGTATTGAATTTATGATTTTGAAAAAATATTCCATATATGAAGAACTCTTTATAACTAAAAATATGACGACTTCAATTTTTTCTTGGTCCAACTCAATGGTAGTTATTTCATAGGCTTCCTATTTATCATAACACTTAAGAGGTTATGGAAATTAATTTTCCTCAATAACCCACTAAATCTCACAATATTTTCAATACTTCCAAAAAAATATAAAAACTAAAACATTAAGTGTGGGAGGAAAATTATGTTGATAATTCTATTCACCCATTTTATTGGTCAACCACTATACATCTCTTTTGTGTTCATATTCATGATGGATGTCTTTTCCTCACATGAAACACTTTCCCATTACATTGAGGGAATTTCCAGAATTCATTTTCTAAAATTACTAGCATGTTGGGAGTTGAATCTTCTTTACTAAATAATATTTATCAAATTGAATTACCATAAAATATTATATTCCACCTATTATACCAAATACCATTATTATAAGAGTTTTTAGTTTCCATTTCAACCTTTATGAAACATCAAGAAAATTCCATATATCTACCAAAGTCCCTTATATCAAAATCTTTTCAAGTAATATTTTTTAATATCATAAAGAAATGATTGATTTTCCTTTTAGGGTTGATGATAAAACAAGAACATACATTTATAGTCCCATGAATTTAGATTCATTGAAACCAATGGATTTATCGACCGATTCCATGGGGTCAATTTCATTCTTATTCCTCATGTTCTTCATGAGATTCCACCATTAGTATGTGTTATCTATAAAATGATAGATAGCTAAAACCAAATTATAATTATCTATTCACAATAGGAAATTATGAATATGTTTTTTTTTGTTTTATTGATACATTTCTTATAAATTAGTGGATCTAATTACCTAGTAATGGTGGGAGGCCATTATCACATAAAGGAATTGATAGTGAGTTTATCCTTCTTTTAGAAATTTTTATTTTCTATATTATTCATGTTATGTTTCATAGCTTGAGATAGTGGGTGATAATTAAAGGATGATTTTACAAACCATATCCCCTCCCATTTCATTTCTCATTAAAAATAATCATTGCATTACCCGTCACATTTTTTGTTCACTTAGTTCTTCCGGGTTCCATCCATTAACTAAAACAAAAAATGTTAATGTGAGTAAATATTAATATTCAACATAAACAATCAAATAAATACAAAAAACAATCTTAAAATTTTGTAACCTATGAAACTATTTTATGATATGTTAGGTTCAACCTAATTAATATTTTGTACAACCTATGATGATTTTATTTTTATATTATTATTCCTCTTGGTCTAATCACCAATATTAACTAAACCTAATGATAGGACATCAAATTTTATGTTTTAACATATAATATAATAATTTAATCCACATGATTTCCATAGTGAAATTAAAATTATATAATAATTAGTTTCTTGGAGTGTTTGGATTATTACTAAGAAAATTGCAAATTTTGTGAGTTTTATTTCTTAAATAATTATTCTAGTTTTGAATGTTGATGGTCATACATTAAGATTTGTTTTTAAAAAAATTATAGCTAAAGGGGTTAATCTTATATATATTATATTCTAGGATATGTGGGAATAGAGGGAAAACTTTTCATGATATGAAATAATAACTGATACCTTATGCATGGTGTAACGAACCAACCCAGGTCAACTAGACAAGTCAACCAAACTGTCCCATCACAGTGTGGTGAGGTGAAAAAAGATAATAAAAACAAATATCATACATAAAAAACATTTTAAATGATCAAAGTAAAAAAAACATAATAATAAATAAAACATCCAAGAGTCACACAATCCAAGACAAACCAACTAAACTAGAAAAATATAACATGAAAAGACCAACAAGTTTCTATGTGACGAACTGTCACCTATGGACCATCCCACTACAAAGGTAATGTAAAAAAAGAATATGGTTTGTTACATAATGAGATTTAATTTATCTAGGTACTAAAAAATATGATCTACAACTGACCAAAGTAAAACATATGGTTTGAGCCCTAAGCCTAGTAGGATCCCCCCATAAAATCTATACAATGTTTAATATCAAGAATGTTATAGTTATATCTTTTAAAAAAATTACAAATCATTTTTATAAATAAACCTTTAGTCTTCATAAAATCTTTTCATGTTCTCAAATCAATTAATATGGCATTTATAGTTGATAAAGCATAAAATCATAATCAATAAAATACATGGATACACCATAAGGTGAGCAGGGAAGCACACAACCATTAAAAATCCATAATGTAAAACCATGACACAATAAATCATGTGAAAACATGAGATAAAAAAGTGGGAGTTGGTGCCCTAGAACCATCTTTTATGTAATTTATGATAACCTATATTCATAGTATTTAATATTAAAAAAATCTTATCACATCATGATTGTTCTTCTGCATAACATTGTATGTGATAATTCCCCAAGAGTATTTGTCACACTGTAAGGTCATTGGACTTCCCTACTATGAAGAGAACCTAGAAGTTCCACAATAGTATTCTTAAACATATATATGTTCTATAGACGAATGAAATAATTTTAGGGGTAAAAATGATCCAGGCTATCAGGGGTGGAGACTCGTAGGACATTGAGTCACCTTCTAATGGTGTACACCCTTAGAAATATCTAGTGTAGGATATTATGAGAATAAGAATTTCCAATAGGAAATACATATTTATATGTGTCATTGGATGTTCCTTTATACGGACATGTGTATTGATCCTTATAATTTAAAATTATTATTAATTAGTATTATAAGTTATATACTTTGATCTATTGATAAAAATCATGACAATGTATGTTTGTAGAGAGGTAGGATGCATTGGGTGCATCACGGGTAATATTTCATTAATAAATAACGTGAGAAAGTATTTTTCCTTTCCTTTATTTAATATATGTTGATACATCAGGCCCTTTGATGAAAATAATATAGCCTAAATAAATCCATGGACATGGTGTTCTATAGGTAAGATCTATTTCTAAAAAATCAATGAAAGAGACATCGAGCACATTGGATGATGACACCATCATGCAACCTTCTTGATTAGGTATATTGTGATAAAGGGATTTTATTACACAGTGGGAATCTATTTGAGGTATTATTTCATTGTGGCTTTAACTTATTTCTATATGGGTTTCTTGGTGTGTTTCTAGACATTAATATTGGACTTTAGGCTGCTTTGCTTAATGCCACTGAGAAAGAGGCCTAGAGGGTCACACACTAAGTGTATCTAGAATCTCAATTAAAATAATATATTATTTATTTATTATTTAACATGTTTAATACTTATTATTAACGCATGTGGTTTAATAATTATTCATATTTCCTTGATTTCATATATTTTGTCACCAGTTAATTGAAAGAATATTATGTGAGTGGAATATTTAATAAATATTTATTTTCTATTTAGTGAATATAATATTTATTTATTAATTGTTGAATAATGCAGTGAAATTTATTTGTTAAATAAATATTTATTACTCAAGACCCAATAAATATTGTGTAGGAAATATAGACCGAATTTAATGGTCTGGTGATAAATCATATATATTGAATATTATTTGAATAAATAATATTTAATTTAATTTGTGAGATTAGTGAATGTCAATAAATAATATTATTATTATTATTTTAGACATGGGGTTCAACAAGGATTAAATAAATAATAAATAGAACTTGTGTAATTATTTATTTCTAACCTTAGCGGTATATAAACCCAATTATATTATTTTTCAATAAAGATAATTCATTTCATTTGTTGTCAAAAATGAAATCTCGAGAATCCTCTCAAAACTCTAGAGATCTACCTTCTCTCATAATGCTCCCAAGAATAGAGATATGTATTCCTCCTCATTCCATTCTCAAGTCAATAGAGATCAAAGATAATCCTTTGGAATAGATTCTCAGGGTAATTAATGGTGAACAACGCAAGTGATAGGATTTGTAGTGCTAGCACTCGAAGATTCCTACGATGACATTTAGAAATTTATGGAATATGTGTGGATTTCCTCTAGAGGGGATCTATTCTTGATCCCTACAATGAAATAAAGGTACAACATAGATTAGTTCTCATATCCATCAGTGAAGAAAGAATTTCTTACAAGGTAATTATATATTTTATTAAATTAATCATAAATAATATGTGATGATCCTACACTTTAGTTTTGTTGTTTTATCCATTTTATGTGTTCTTTGATACAATTTCCCAGATCACTGTATTTATCGTTGTGTAAATATCTAATTTATCATCAATCATGAAAAAAAGAAAATTTAGGCACATACCATCACATGCTTCCACTATACTCAGAACCTAAAAGTGGAATCAGATCAGGCTACATAATTATTTATAATTGGTTAAAAATGATTGATCGATTTACACATTTTTAATTTAGTTTTCAATTTTAGTTTAATTATTATTAAATATGAATTGTGATTTACTATTTTTCCTCTTCTTTTCTTGTAAATATAATCAAATTGATTTATTTTATGAATGTAAAATATTTAAAGATCTCGTATGGAGGTGTTGAAGAATATATCCATATAACACAAGAGTACAGGTCTTGTAACCCATAGGTACATGTTTTGTTCTAGTGTTTAATGCACTAAGAATTAATTAAGAATTAACTAAAGGAATGTGCATTTATTACATGTAATGGATTTAGTTTTACACTACATGTTGACCAGGACAGCCTAGCATGAGGTCATCGGAGTACACATCGTGTAACATCCATACATGGCATGTATTCCTTAATTCACAAATGGGCCATATATCTTCTTACATGGACTACATGATTGGTGACCATGTAACTCAGAGGCCACATACCATGTATCCATTGTACACGATGTGTAATCCAATATTTTTAATGGCACGGTTACATGTTGAGTTCCTATGCATAATTGTACATGCTGTTTATCTAGATTGTATATGCCATGTAATTATACCAAATTACACAAGATTAAAAATTAATTTATTATACTATGTAAACCCTATTAACATGTGCTTGAGTGCGTTCATTAAGTTGATAGGACATGCCATGTGATGGGTTTATATATATATAAATTCCTAGTTAATTTCTACATAATTTTTGGATCTATATATCATGTATAAGTCATATTACAGTTACTAGACTATGAATTAAAGCATTACATTCTACATTGAAAAAAAGGAATCATATAAACCATGTGATCATTAATTTGATAGTACATGTCAAGATAATACGTGATAAATCGTATATGCCACATGTTGTAATAGTAAATAGTATATGAGTATAATACATGTTGGGTAGTTCAGACGGGTACTCACTGTGTTTCCTCCATGGTACGTTTTTTTTTTGTACAAAATTAATTTTAAATAAATTTATTTAATTTATTTATAATTATTATGGATGATAATCTCAAGGAATTTGGAATAAGAATTAAGATAAAAGAATTTATTTATTAAAGAAGATAAGTAATTGATTCGAGCATGATTTATCTTAAATAATAAAGATTAATAATTGAATACCAATTTTATTAAATGCATGATTTGTTTCATGAAAATGAATAATCATGAGCCTAGAACATACCTTTTTATATGATTGGTCTCTTTTAATTTATTATTAAATAAAATTGTTGGCATGCATGCCATCTCTCCTCTTATTATGTAGGGCCATACATGCCCATGGTTTCTTTTATATAAACCCCTTACCCTCACTTGAATGTGAGTAAAATCATATGTAATGGATGGATCTACCAAGATAGTGGAGGTGGTTCATGTTTGGAGATCAGGATAAACCAATCCAAGGGAGATACATGGGTGTACAAGTGTAAAACTACAACATGAACCATAAATGGTTCGAGGTGTTTTCCCCCTAGGTCGAAGGTTAGTTTATCATCCACTAGATAAACTAATAATTAGTAAAAGATCATGATTATTCCACTTTATTAGTCTATTTTTATGAATTTTCATGTTCATTTAATTATTATTATTATTTTCATGATCACGTGGATTAATGAATTAACAAGCATATAGGATATAACAAAAATAAATTTCATATGCATAAATATTAACTAAGACACGGTGAATAACTTAAGTAAATCCACTTAATATTAACAATTATGTAATAAATATAATAATTTTAAATTTACAAATAAAGATAAAATCCATAAATTATATATATTAATTTGGTATAGCCTTCCACTAATTTATTAAAAATAAAACCATAGTTCAAACTACCTAACTATCCAAATTTGGGGTGCTTTCAATTATTGGGGAATTATAACATGAATTTTTTGGTTTACTTAACTCAATTCACATCAAGTTTTACTTTAAAAGCAAGACTTGGTGTAACTAAGTGGCAAGAGTTAATTAAATCCAATTTAAGTATTTTAGGATTGGGGAGCCCACTCAATAGATCAAGGAACTGTGTGTTAATGCATCTGACATTTGGAATGACTACCTAAAACCCTTAAAATTTCTTGACCAACAGAATTTGGGGTAATGAGAAGGGGAATATGGATCCTTTCCACTAGAATGTCTAAGAAACAGGATATTCTGAAGCCAATGGTGAGGGATATTAGGTTTCGATAAATTAGTGGGATATTAATAAATATAATATTTATTTTTTAAAAAAATTATTAGATAAATTACTAAGAAACTACTAATATTATTTGTAGAAACAATATTAAAATTAATTCAAACATATCATGGTGATGAATACTTGATAAGAATAACCATCTCACTGACAAAAAAATCCAAGAATGGAAAAGACACTTTCACGGTATCCTGTACCATGAAAGGAAATTGTATGTTCTAGAAGCACATATTCTTGATGTGCCTAGTGATGAGGCTAGGGGGGTGAGTTATATCTCTGTGAGAAATATTTTAATGACTCTACTGATGTTTAGTATTTCATACTATCATCCATGACCAATGATATTTTAAAGAAACATGTGGACTTGTATGTGTATATCATGTGTATCACCTTCCGAATCTTTATCAATAGAAGGAGATATAAGAGAGATATGAGACCTCCAATGCTCTGTTTACAACTAATCTTGGATATTCAAAACCATCTAAGCCTCATGTAGTCAAGATTATTAGATATATTAAATGATTATACATCATAGGTATTAAATTACCAGATGAGTTGCACACATATCTCATACTTTATTCACTATCCAATACCTTATCCAGTTTTATTGTTAATTATAACATAAACAATAATGAGAAGATTCTTTCAGAACATAATACTTTGAATCACCAAATGGATAAGGAAATGGGTAATGAAAAACCCACATTCCTTATGGTGAATATGAAAAAGGAAGAACAAGGAGAAAGAGACCAAGACTCATAACATGTATAAAGATCATGAGCACCGTCATTCTAAGAAGAAGAATATCCAGAGGCAGGGCATGAAAAATGAGGTAGTATGTTTTTAATATGGAAAGCAAGACCACTGGAAGAAGAACTACACCCAGATTCAAGGGGAATCAAAATATCAGTTCGTTATTGAGTGTAATATTTCAATATCTACACATAGGTTATTAGATACAACTTTTTGTGCTCACATCTATATCCAAATTCAGGATG
Source organism: Viscum album (assembly GCA_963277665.1). Classification (NCBI taxonomy): domain Eukaryota; kingdom Viridiplantae; phylum Streptophyta; class Magnoliopsida; order Santalales; family Viscaceae; genus Viscum; species Viscum album. The sequence goes on along the minus strand of OY728129.1, from coordinate 1,704,345,098 downwards.
CAAAGTAGATTCTGAAATATTACTAGAGCATAGGATGATTTTTGAGCTGCTAATGGTTTGAGGTTGGCTACTCTAGCCTGTGGTGACTACCACCTTTCATTGCCAATATGAATGATATTGGGTTTAATGAATTTTTATTATTTACCAACTATTACTAATAACATAATTTGTGTATCATGCCTAGATATAGATGTTTTGATTTTCAAGTTTGGAAGTAAATATTGTTTCTTTTATAAGGAAAACATATGTTTAAGTATGGAACATTTAAATAATACTCTTTATGTATTAAATTGTGAAAACAAAGAATTATAAATAGATAATTAATAACGTTCACATGACTCATATAACACCCAACTATGGAATCACCATATTGGTCATGTAAATGGGAAGTGTTTGACAGATATCTTTCAAGATGGTTATTTAGACTCTTCTGAGATAAAACCACTTGAAATATTTCATGCTTGTTTATAAGGAAAAATGAAAAAGATGCTATTTAGTGTATAGGGTGAAAGGGCTACATATATTTTAGGGTGGGTACACACTAATGTGTGTAGACCATTTCTAATAGAAGCTGGAGTTTGGTATTCTTACTTCATAACTTTTACTAATCACCTGATTTGATATGGATATGTCTACATGATGAGTTATAAGTCCAAGTCCTATGTGAAACTAAAATAATTCAATAATGAAGTAGATAATAATATTGGAAATAATAAAAAAAATCATTGATCTAATTGATGTGGTGAATATCTTAATAAAGGGTTTATTGACTTTTTATAGGAGTTTGGGATTCTATCTCAACTCACAACACCATACACACCATAGTAGAATGGTGTTAATGAAAGGAGGAACTGTACCTTTTTAGTCATGGTAAGGTTAGTAATGAATCATTCATATCTTACATTATACTTTAGGGGATATTCATTAGAAACTATGGGATACACATTAAATTAAGTCCCAACTAAAATGGTAAATATAATTCCATTTAAATTATAGAGTTGAAAGAAACCTATTTTTTCACATACACATGTATGGGGTTGCAAGGAATTTTTTTTGGCCTTCTCAGGAAAAAACTAGAACCCTAGGGAATAAGGTGTATCTTTATAGAAAATCCTAAGGAAACAAATGGATACTAACTATACAACCCCTCAGAAATTAAGGTGAGTGTCTCCAGACAATCTGTCTTTCTTGAGATGGAGTGTATCCACAAAAACGTTAGTGGGAGAAAGATTGAGTTTAGTGAAGTTGATGATCAACTTACTCAAGAGTGGGTACAGAAATAGATTTTGCAGGTCCTCATAGAAGAAGTAGTTCCTGAAACAAAATTACTATGTAGGAGCACTAGAGAGATAAGACAACTACAAAAATATGGTTTTCTAGTCACTGAATATTGTGACTCATTATTGGGGGGACAATAGTGAACCTCTTTCCTATAAAGAGGTAGTATAGAGATCAAAAGTTGCAAGATAGAAAAAATCAATGAATTCTAAAATGGATTCCATGTATCGGAACCATGTTTAGGTTATATTTGACCTTCCATTTGATATAAATCTTGTACAGTGTAAATCGATATTCTAGATAAAACTGGACATAAAAGGTAAGGTGATTACCTATAAGGTAAGGCTGGTTTCTAAATGGTTTAAAAACATCAATTAATTGACTATGATGAAACATTTTCACCATTTTCAATGTTTAAATCCATAAAAATTATTATTTCTATAACAGCTTACCATGACTGTGAAATTTGAATGATTCACATCAAAATTTCTTTCCTTAATGGTAACCTTCAGGAATATGACTATATGAAACAACCAAAAGGGATTGTGACTCCACGTGATTCCAAATGGATTTTAAAGTTATAGAGATCCATTTATGGATTGAAGAAAGAATCCATATCATGGAACATTCGATTCGATAAATCTATATAAGAATTTTGTTTCATTAATAATGAACATGATCCATAGGTTTAAAGGATGTTTAATGGGAATGAAATCATTATCCAATTAATATATATTGATGACATATTACTTACTGGAAATGAAACACTGGTCTTACAGCCTATTAAGTACTGGTTGAAAAAGTGTTTCTCCGTGAAGGACTTAGGTGAATACACCTTTATTCTAGGGATCAAGATCATTTGTGATATATCGAAGTGGCTAATTGGACTAAGTCAAAGTATATACATTGACTAGGTATTAAAACAGTTTATTATGGAACAATCCAAGAGGGGATTGGTTTCAATGTCACATAGTATACATATTTCTAAGAAAATGTGACCTCTAAAACAACAAGAGAAATAGAGAATGAGTAAGATCCCATACAATTCAGAAATAGGACCAATAATGTATGCCATTTTATATATTATACATGGTGTTTCCTATTCATTGATCATGGTAGGAAGATATCAAGAATATATAGGAGAAAACATTGGTATGATGTTAAGGCTATCCTCAAGTATTTCAGAAGAACTAAGGATATGTTTTTGATGTATGGATGAGATAATGAGATAGTTATTAGGGGTTATATTGATGCTAGTTTTTAGATAGACCCGAATTATATGAATTCGTATTCAAGATATTGTTTCTATCTCAATAAATAAACTGTGAGCTGGAAGAGTTCAACGCAGCCAGTTGTCACTGATTCTACAATGGATTCCAAGTATATAGAGGCTTTTAATTCATCCAAGGAAGTTGTTTGGATATGAAACTTTGTCTTGTAGAATGATGTTTTACCTAGTAGTAAATAAACTATCACATTATATTATGATAATACGGTAGAAGTGGCTCTTGAAAAAGATCCAAGGTCACACCAACCAAAAAATAACATACTCTAGAAGAATAACCTCTTGAGGTATTTTTATTAGAGGGGTGAGATTTAAGTAAGTAGAGTTCCCACAGAATAAAATGTGGAGGATCCTTTGACTAAATTTCTATCTCAATAGAATTATGAGTATCTTGTGAGAGCTAGAGTACTGAAGGTTGTTAGTAGTTATCTCTTATAAAAGTGGGATTCTGTTGTAGTTAGTGCCCTGGAACCAAACTTTTTGTACTTTATGATAACATATATTTATAGTTTTGAATATTAATAAATTTCATATCACATCATGATTATTCTTGTTTGTAACATAGAATGTGATAATATCCTAAGAGTAGCTTTCACATTGAAAGGTCATAATAGTTCCCCGCTAAGATGGGAACCCATAATTACCACAATAGTATTCTTAAATATATATGTGTGTGTGTGTTATATATCTAGATTAAATAATTTAAGGGACACCAATGATATATGATATATGGGGTGGATACTCATAGGACTTTGAGTCACCTTCTCATGATGTATACCCATGGTAATATGCAGTGTAGGATATTATAAGAACAAGAACCGACAGTAGGAAATCCAAATTTACATGTTTCATTGGATGTTATTATATGGGGATGTGTATATTGATCCATATATATTGATATTATTATTAATGAGTATTATAAGTCATGTACATTGATGTATTGATGAAAACAATGATGCCATATGTTCATGATGAGGTAGGACACATTGGGTGCATCATGAGAAATATTTCATTAATGAATAATGTGATAAAGGGTTTGTCCCTTCCATTCATTAATTGAATTTTATATCTCAAAACCTTTTGAGAAAATGATATAGCCTAAATAAATATATGGGCATGTTATTCTATAGGAAAGTTTGATTTTTGGAAAGTCAAAGAAAGAGGCATCAATCATATATGTTAATGGCACTAGAATAAAACCTCCTTGATTAGATATATCATGATAAATTGATTATATTACATAGTGGCTGTCCATATAAGGTGTTATTTCATTGAAGCATTAACTTCTTTCTCTATTGGTACTTTGGTCTATTACTAGATGCTAACATTGGACTTTAGGAAGCGTCGCCTAATGACACTGATAAAGAGGCCTAAAGAGTTGCACACTAAGTGTATCCAGAATCTCAGATAAATAATATGTTATTTATTTATTATTTAATAAGTTGAATAAATATTATTCTCATACATGGTTTAATAATTATTAATTTTACCTTGATCGCATATATTCTATCACTAGTTACTCAAGAGAATATTATGTGATCGGAATATTTAATAAATATTAATTTTCTATTTAGGGAATATAATATTTATTTATTTATTAGAAAATAATGTAGTGATATTTACTTATTAAATAAATAGTCATTATTCAAGGACTAATAAATATTATGGAGGAATGGCAGACCAATTTTAATTGTCCAGTGAGAAATAATATAAATTGAATATTATTTGATTAAATGATGTTTAATATAATTCATGATTTTAGCACATGTCAAGAAATAATAATATTATTATTATTTTAGATATGGGGTTCCATAGTAATTAAATAAATAATAAAGGGAACTTGTGAAATTATTTAATTCTAACCCTAAAAATATATAAACCCAATCATATTATTTTTCTATAGATCCAATTCATTTCTTTCATTATGCATGATGAAATATGTAGAATACTCTTGAGTCCCAAGAGAGCTCCCTTCTCTAAGAACTCTCCCATGAACGGAGAGTGATATTCCTCCACCTTCCACTCTCAATTCAAAATAATTCAAAGAGTATCCTTTGGAAATGATTCCCAAGGCGGTCAAAAGTGAATAGCGCAAGTGACAGGATCTATCATGCTAACACCTGGAGATTCCTACATCGATGTTCGGAGACTGGTAGAACACGTGTGGATCACCACTAGATGTAATATATTCTTGATTTCTACAACTCAATGAAGGTACAACGTATATCTGTTGTTAGATCCATCAATGAAGAAATAATTTCTCACAAGTTAATTCTTTATTTTCTTAAATTAATTATAAATAATATGTGAGGAACATGCACTTTGTTTCCAACATTTTATCTATTTTATATATTATTTGATTCAATTGTATTGATCATAGAATTTATCATTGTGTAAATCGTGGATTTATCATCAATCAGGACAAAAAAGAAAAGTCATACATGATCCATCACACGCTTTTTTTGTGCCTGGAACCTGCAACAACCTCATGTGACAACATTAGGGAAAATAACCATGAAACAATCCATCATTTGATAATCCAATCATATATGAAAAATCAAACCATTTAGGATCTATCCTATGTAAATATGTACTATATCAAAATAATTTCCCAATCTATGCCTATGGTGGATCCAACTAGTATATCCTCTAGTGTCATTACACGCACTAAAGTTAAAGAAACCCTCAAGTGGCTCTACACACACTATGAGTGACCTTTCTGTTCTTAGTGTACCCAAGGCTAACCAATGTTCTATGTTTTCAAAAATCCATTTAAAATATGAGATCACAATTTTAAAAACATTTTTCCAAATCCAACCAATCCACTTTGGTGATTGAAAACCACTTTTCAAACCAAAACCACTATTCAATCATTTTATCAAACACTTGGTGTGTGAAAATATTTTTTAAAGAAAAAACCTATTTAAAAACATGAATATTTTCCAAAAAAATAATTTTAATCACAAATAAATTGAATTAAGTTAATAACAAAAGGTAATTTATAATAATGATAATTAATTCATAGAATTAACCCTTTTATAGAGACATTTACCTCAACAACAAAGGTAAAACTAATTACCTTTGAAAAAGGTGAGTGGGAAAGAGTATATTGGGTCATCACAATCTTATATCCATAGGAAAAAACATCAAAAAACCATTGAACCCATTAAATATGGCATATATAGCCCTATTGGGTTTCAATGAGACTAGAAGAGAAGAGTTCTAACAATTATCTACAAAATTGGGGGAAACCAAGTAAAAAACACAACATAGCTTGATAAAATATGTCAAGAAAGAAAGAAATATTCATAGAATACAAATAAGTAATCCTCTTGAGCACTAAGGAAGGATTAGGTTGAGATAATATGATATTAGAGGGTGTTTAGGGATTAAAATGTGGTCCCATGATTTTTTAAAATAAATTTTAAAGGTATTAAAAATAACACACAATTTTTTTCTGGGTATGGCTGTACAGTTAAACAAAGCATGTGTCCTAACTATACACCCCCAAAAAACTTCTGGATGGAGTGCATGGTTTGTCCACATGGTTTGTTTAACCATGCACAAACCATGCAAACCCTTACTGTCCAAGGGTTTGTGATTTGGAGGGATTGGATGCACGGTTAAACTAACAATGCACCCCCTTCTAGTGGATCACAATGAGCCACATGGTTTCCTTGTCCCACCCATATAGTTTTACCTAACTATGCACCATCCGTGAACAGCCCCATGGGCTTCCAAAATTTCAAAAAAACACCTAAAACGATACCAAATCAAGACCCAACCAAATCATGGACAAGACAAGGGTTAAAAAGTTGCCATAAGAAAGTAATGGAATGTTACACATGGTAAATATGAAACATTAATTTATGATTAATTCAATAATATACCTTTTATATGAGATTGAATGTGAAAATTTGTGTTTTCTAAGATTAACTCAATTAGTACTACATTACATAGGAATAAAAATATTTATATGTCAGATTAAATAACCATTTTTAGCTTCTAGGTCTAAATAACCAAACCCATGTCTACTATTTCTATGTAAGAATAACTCATCTAACATCGACTTATGTCATATTAAATATTTAATTTTAAAATTTGTTTTTCATGAATTTCACCCTTTATGGGTTTAACTTGGATAGATCAGATGATATTTCTTAATACATTTAATGTGATGTTATTGCCTCAAGAGATTTATATCTCACATATCTATACATTCATAGAGAAGGTTATATATACCAATAATGAATATGACTGAACCCATGAAAATGCACTCTAAACACCATGAAAATTATTTCAATAACCTCTAGAGGATTGTAAATAGTCATAAATATTATTTTAATCCATTTTATCTATCATATTTATGTGTCTATTTCTTGTAGTTAACCATGAAATAAAAATAAATTTCCACAATATTTTATCTTTAAAAAAATATTTTCTTATATTTTGATTGACTATTTAAATTAATCCAAAATAGAGAAATAAAACAATATTATTGGGTTGGTTTTAAGGAAAGATAACTAATATAGTATCATGTGATGATTTTGATGAATTCCAAATTGAGAAAAACTTGGAAGCATGCTACATGAATGAATCCACTTTCCCATGTCATTCACATATGGATTTATCCCTATACACATAAAATATTTATAAATACTCACAATATGTTTTTAAATGTTTCATTACCTCCTTTGAAAATGTATAGAAGCCAAGTTTGGTGTCTAGATGTTAAAAGAGTAGGGCTTCAATTATTTCTTATTTTCTTAAATTTCATTCATGCAATTTTAATAAAGAAGATGTGTCTTAATTTTTTTATCTTTTCTTTTAACCCACTGTAATTCTATAATTCCTCTATGGAGGAGTACTAATAGAGGGATTTCATACATAGTGAATCTATGGTTTTCCTATATCCTATTCTTAAATTTAATTATTATTTTAATTCATCTTATAATGAGTTTTGAGAATTAATGGGTTTAGGTTAATGATGAAAACAAATAATACCTCTCAGGACCATCCCCACTCTTTTTTTTCATCATTTATAGTCTCTTCCTTCTCTCGAGCATCCCTTTATTTGATGGATTTGGTTCTGGTCAATGGATGGATGGTATAATATGAATTTATATTCTTAAACTATATAAATTCTTGATGGAGGTGTGCATTACCATTGCATTGTGGGGGAGGTGGAACTTCATATCCGTGAGATATATCTCATGCATGTTCAACAAAAAACATTGTTGAAATAAGAGTAATCTATGAATGATATTAAGTTTATTATTTAAATAAACTAAAATAAATAAATTTTAAAATGATGGAATCCATTATAATCATATGATCAATTCATTTTCAAACTAGCTTTAGCATTTCTATTTTTTCCATTCCTTGTTTTATTTTATATTATTTTCACACACACCAAACACCCTTCCAATCTAACCAATTTAAATTATAAAAACAAAAAATAAAATATTAATAAATGAAAATAAATTTGGGTGACATAAAAAAATATCCTCCTAGAGAGACAACCCTGGTCTGGCACTTTATTTTATAGTTATTATTATAATTTATATTTTTCATACCCCCTGAATGGTGTGTCAAGTTTAGTGAGGTTTTCAAGGATCCTGGTGGATATCATTATTTTTTCACCCATTATAATTATTTTTCTCTATATTCAAAAAAATATAATATATTTGAAACTATTCTTTTAATCTCTAAATCAAATAGATAAAATATTTTAATATTTTCTAAATAGTTGATTAGGGTTCATGACTCAAATTTCAAAGATGATGTAATTATAGATTTGATAAAGGATCTCAAAGAGGACCTTAAATGTACAATTCTAGAATTCATAAATATAGAATTAATTCATTTGTTATAAGAGTTTCTAAAATTATATTAATAAGTAGTTAAATAACCCAATGAGTCTCTTCTATTCCCTAATAATTTTCAACAACACATTGAAGAGGTTATAGATACACCAAAATATACTTTTTGTATTCGAATGAATATTTCAACCTATAGGATTTCAATAAATATCTGATTCTATTAGTTGAACAATGAAAGGGGTTAGACCAAACCATTGAATATTTTGTTTTTTAATTATTAAATAATAAAATTTACAATAATAGTTTTTATTTTTTAGAATCACTACCAATGATTTCCCTAGAAACTGATGAAGAATAATAATATCCAACTATCTAGGAGATTATGGTGCTATAGTTTGATAAAGAACTCGCCAATGTGATAGAACATAAAGAAGAAGTGACCCTGAGTCATGAAGTGAGTCCTCAATGAAATATGAAATCCAAATAATATTTACTAGAGGAGGAATATATAATATGGGATCCCCTTTATTTACAAATCCCTCTACACTTAATTCTAATTAATCACTTTGAAGATGAGACACTTTTATTTTATTTTTTTGGTTTTCTTTAATCTTGTTTAAACATAAATAAATTAGGAAAAACAATATGTGGTGGTGCATATCTTATAAAACTAATCCACCTTCAAGTTGGTGTCAATAAAATAGAACTGCAAAGATGGGGCAGTGAAAACCTACTACCACTTAAGGGTTCAAGTAATGTTTTCTTTATATTACACTTTATTTTTAGTATTTAATTCAAGAAAATTCAAATGTATTGTTTGTTTTTATTTTTATTTTGTTTTTTAGAAGGTTGTATTTTAGAGAATAAATCACAAAATTTGATGTAGAATGTGAATCAGGTTGTCTTTCTCCAAATTATTGTGTTTATTTCCATAATTCATAACTTTCAAAATTTAGGTATGGGTATAAACAATTATTAATAGCAGAGTGTTAACCTATTATTTAGATTTTTATTTGTGTTTTTTAATTTATTAGGAACTTTGATCTTAAATAAATATCCATTATTATTTATATTTTTTGTGGTGATTCTGAGAAGTTTTAAATTATTTTGAAATAAATGGATATTTAAATGATGGTAGCTACGGATGGTTTTTCTAGAATTTTGTTTTGTGAAATTTTTATGCATTTGACTAATTCTTGAAATCCATGTCCTTAAAAATTGGCAAAAATTATATCTTCCATATTCTGATTTATTCATAACCATTATGACATATTATTCCTAATAACGTCACTTTCTAGAGAGAAACATAGATTTTCTAAGAAAACTATAACTTTTGGTTTTTCTTTTTCAAATATTCTGAGTTAATTAAATAATTTTTATATGATTGTAGAAATTTTTTGGCTATACATATTTTTCCTCAAAACACACCTTTTACATTAACCCTTTCTTATCCCTCAGAAAACCATGAATGTCCTTATAGGTAAATGGTAAATTATAAGACAATTATCTTGTACCTACCTATACTCTTAAAATATATGCATTATTATTTGAAGTTTCATTGTAGAAGGAAATTTATTGTTTTTTTATTGAAAATAATTTCATTTATGGGTGAAAGTAAGGGTGGTGTCATAATTTGGAAATATAAAAAAAACATGAGTCATAATTATTCAATGTATAGGCATTTTTCATCCCATTCTCATTTGAATAGTATATATAGAAAATAAATTTACATAAAAACATATAAATATAAAAAAAATAAAAAAGGTGGAGAATAAGGATTGAAATATTTCATTATGCTCCATTGTTTGACTCATCATATACATAAGTGAATTCAATGTGAATCAGATTTTTTAAGGGGTACTAGATGAGGTATTTTTAAAGGATTTAATTAAATATTAATACATAGTATTTAAGAGTAAAACAATCAATTTTCAGTCACCTAATTTTGGAAAGCCAATCCACAAATCTGAAGACACTGAAATTGCCAATAAAATTCCTCATGATTGAATAAATTGTCATGTATCATAATATGCCTGAATGAGAATTTTTAAAAGAATATTGAAACACATTAATTTTACTATAGTGAACATAACTCTATATTTAATTTATATGTTGAGAATAGTGACATAATTTACAATGTGATTTTTGGTTTTTATTAGGTGAGGGATGGATTTTTGAGGTTTAAAAAATTTGATTCTAAGAAGAGAAGAGAAATGTAAATGGATTTCCTAAATGATACATGATAAATTTAATTTTTAAAATGATATTGTAAAATTATATAATAACTCATTATTTTTTGGATTTTATATGGATAAATAATTTTACCTAGAGAGAAAAAATATAAGTGTTGGGGAGTGATATAAAAAAATCACTAATTTTTTACTTTGTAACAAAATGATTTAAACCCTTGGAATTCCATAATAAATGAAAATTTCAACATAATCAGTTTCTATTATTATTTTGAGGATTAATAAGAAAGAAAGAAAATTGTGATCTTTATTCCTTAAATAGTTATTCTATATTTAAATGTTGATGTCAATAGATTAGAATATTTTTTTGATTATTTTATAGGTAAAAGGGTTAATTGTACATATACAATTAGTTGAGATACACATGAATAGGGGAAAATGTATTCATGATATATAATAATTAACCATTCCATACACTCGATACATAAGAAGCATGAATTTTCCACTATGGAGAGAATATTCCTGGTACATGAAATAAAATTTGAAAAGGGGTTCCTTGTGAGATTAACTCTTCTAGGGATGTGTTGTGTAGGAATGAAAATATCACTATATCATATTAAACTATGCATACCAACTACTATATAAGAACTACTAGGGCCATGTATACTATCATTTTGTAAGAATAACCTCGATTAAATTGTGTTACATTATATTAAATATAAAATTTAAAAATTCATATCTAATTAAAACCAACTTGTGTGACATTAATGCATCCAAATAAAAGGTTTTGTATGAATAACTATTAGGAGAATTCACTACTTCCAGTTAGATATATGTCAAAACTTGAGATTATTATTACAAAGTTGTTCTTAAATAGTGAATAAGATTATTTCACCCAAAACATGATCATGAACAACCATAAAACATGTGTGAACCACTTCAAAATGCTTAGGAATAATTATGGAGATTATTTTGAAGATGTAATATCAATTATTTTCATGTGTGTTATAACAATGGTGAACCTTAAATAAATAATAAAATACCACTTATTTTATTTATCTAAAAATATATTTTATTATATTGGGTTTTACCTTGAACAATAATTCAAAATAGAAGAAGTAAAGAATGATCTTAAGGTAGATTCAAAGTATAGAGAACCACCTGAGAATCATGAGAAATTTTTGAATACTTTAAAACTAATAAAATACTAGAAACTTGCTACCAAGAATAATTTTATTTCACATTCCATTCCCATTAAGAGATGTTACCATGAAAATTGGATATTATTAAAGTATCCTTCTATTCATTTAATTGGTTTAGTCCCTCTTATGAAAATATATAGTAGAAAATTTCAGTCCCTATCTGATATTAGAGTATGGATTTGCAACATTCTTCTTTTCTATAATTTCTTTCATGTTATTTTAATAAAATAGTTATTACTTAAAAATCTATGTTATTAATAATTTCTTCCACTATACATAAATAATTCCATGATGTAGGAGTATTAAGTAAGGTATTTTATTATTTGGGAAGTTTTGGTGTTTACAATCCCATTCTTGAATTTATTTAATATTTTGATAGATCTTATATTTGGAAGTGAAAATGTAGTGGTATGGGTAGATGATAATCACTATTAACTCCTCATGGTATCATCCCTGCTCCATTAATTCATCATATATTCTCCCTCACTCTCAAATGAATCACTTTATATGATATAGTTGGGTCTAGTCTAGGGTTAAATAATAAAAGATATATCCAGATGCTTGTAAGGTTTGTATTCTTGTATGAGGTGGGTACTTCCCATGAATTTTGTAAAAGGTGGAACTTAATATACTTAATATATCTCCCATGTCTGTTTGGTACTATACCTTTGGTGAAATGGGAGTAACTAATGAATGATATTGAGTTAATAATAGGAGTGAATAAAATCAATTAAATTTTACATTAATAGAATCCATTACAACCCTCTAAATATTTCCTTCTCTTACATTAGTGTTACATTTATTTTCCTTGTTTTATTTTAGTTTATTCTTACACACATCGAAACCCCCTTCCATTATCTCTTATATTAAAATATTAAAAAAAATATATGTGAAATGAACTATGACTAATCCAAAATGGTAACCTTTAGAGATGACTCTGGTTAGTCATTGTTTTATAGTAGGAATATTACAAATTCTATTTAACATATTCCATTATAGGAGTTTCCCTAAACTTTAATACCATCTAGGATGAACCAATCATATTATATCATTATACATGATTATCCATTAAATGTAAAACAAATCACACCCCCCAAAACCCAAATGTTTAATGTATTTTATTATTATATACATAAACCTATTGTATTACAATAGATTGGGAATTTCTTCTACAATTGAATCACATATGAATCATTCTAGACAAATCATGTGTTATATTTGAATAACCCTTTAATTTTTTGAAGTATTGTTGTATTTTTTTTATATAATTTTACAATAATCAAAAGTAATTGAAAATTTTTTGAGTAGGTTTTATGTAGTTAAAGATATTTTGAGATTAAATTTATTGGATGAAAAAAAGTTTTAGAATTCTGAATAGGGAACAATACTAGAAAATGGACCTATCCCCACAGTTTTGGGGAAAACTGTGGGAATATGTACCCCTATACCCACGATTTTTGAAAACCGTGGGCATAGGTAAATTTTCAACACCTATACCCATGGTTTTGAAAAACTGTGGGTATAGGGGGGTCTATCCCCATGGTTTTTCAAAACCGTAAGGATAGGTCCTGAAAATTCACATATCCCCACGGTTTTTGAAAACCGTGTGTATAGGGGTACCTATCCCCATGGTTTTGGGGAAAACCGTGGGGATAGGTCTGGGTTAAAATACCTATACCCACGGTTATGAAAAACCGTGGGTATAGGGTTCCCGTGTGTGCGCAGGGAATTTTTTTTTTCGCAGGAAGGAAAAAAATTTTGGCGGGAGTCCTATACCCACGGTTCTTCCCTCTATACCCAAGATTTATATAACTATATTTAACTAAATACAAATATATATACATAAAATCGGTGTTGGGGTAGTGTTTAGGTTCTTCGTCTGCAGTAGAGAGGTTGCGGTTTGAAACCCACAGGCCACATTATTTTAGGACCTATACCCACAGTTTTGAAACCGTGGGGAAAAGCCTTTGACACCGTGGCAATTGGGTATGTTTCGTTGACACTGTGGCAAAATACATATACCCACGGTTTTGGAAAACCGTGGGTATAGGCTGGGGACCTATACCGACGTCGTTCCAGCCCACGATTCCCAAAACCGTGGGTATAGCCTATACCCACAGTTTTAGGGGCTATACCCACGGTTTTGAACTGTGGGTATAGGCTATTTTTTCAGTAGTGGAATGCATAAATTGATAATCAAAAAGTAATGAGATGCATAAAATTAACCAGATAATGTTTAAGATTGACATTGAATTTTCATAAGATATTAAATATCTCACTTATCATATGTAATATCTTTCAAAGAAAATTAAAAAAATACCAAAGTAAATAAGATGAATTTGTTGGTATATAAGATTAACATCAATAGTTCAAATATTGTACAAGATTAAACTAGAAGATACCCAAGAGTAACTCTGATATTGTGATGTATATATTATTTTTACTTTCAATTTTTGTAAGAGTAGCCTATATGTTCAAATAATACATAAGATCCATTGATAGGTTATATATGATTAAAAATGTTTTCTTGTGATATCTAAAATTATTAAATATATGAATTGGTTACCAAATTCATACACCCTCTAAAATTTTATTCAGAAAAAATAGATTACAGTGTATACATGAGGTGTAAAGAGATTACACCATAAAGGGGAGGTACATATTTTTCACCATTGCAAAAACGAGCTCAAATAAATGAACCAATTTAATATTCAAACCCAAAAAAAACACATATAGGTGCCACATTATTGAAAGTGTGATTTAGAACTTATTAAAAACATGTAGAAAATACAATACATTGAACATGAAAGCACCAATTAGAAACTAAAGTCATATGATGTATCATGGTAACTCTACATAGTTTTTCTAAATAAAATAAATCTATTCCAAAATAAGATGCGTAAAATCAAAATCATTATTCCAGTTATGCTCAAACTAAACCATGTATAACATTTTATCTATAATTTTAGGGTAACCATCTAAAGTGATTCTCTTGGTAGTATATCTACCAGAAGACCTTATTTATATTTCTTCAATCCAAGTATATAATTATTCATTATATCATTCCTTAATAACAAGATTTTAATTTTTAATCTTGATGCCATTTGGATCCTCATTATTAGAGCATTATGAGTCCTTAGAGGATAATGAGTCTTCAGTGACTATAGGATGGGGAGGAATTTCTTTCCCCGGAAAGATCCTTGAGGATATGTTGATTATCATTCTCTCCACATTGAAATTATCAATGCATTTTCAAGTATTTTTGGGGCGAGGGGTGATAAATCCATCTGAGTCAATAATTGGTTTTTTCACTTTTTAGAATGTGATTACAAGAATTCATTCCCAATTTTTCAAATTTAGTCAGAAGCATCATTACTGGATTCACTAGAATTAGAGTGAGTCCCTTGATCCCCATTATGATCTCCCTCCTCTATGATAATAAGGTCCTCATGGACCAAATTCATAGAACAATAATAGCCACCATCTTTAGGGGGTTTCATAGGGAACATAACACCACAATCCTCGAGAGGAAAAAATGTATCACCCATCTCCTCATAATAACCAATAACCTACTTAACATGGTGTTTTACATTGTCATCTTCCTTACCTTTATGAATCCAAACCATGAATGTTAATGATCTCATATTCTTATAATGTATAACTCCATAATACTATGCCTTGTTTCCATGCATAAAACAAGATAACAAATACATTGGAAAATACTCACAATAAAGATTCTCAAAAAACAAAATTCACCATTTGGAATCCACATATAGGATAGAAGTGATTTCAAAATATTATTACAAATAAAAATCTAAGTAACATATGGTCTATAAAGATTCTTTATTGTAGGATAAATTTTTTATGGCTGACCAATTATCCTTGAAATTTAGAAAAGTGATAAATATTTATAAAAGTTCACCAAAAGCTCATAAAACCCAATCCAAATTGGAATAATGGATTATTCAAAATAAAAACTAAAATAATGGAACCATTTGAGGTCTATCATAGTAGAACATGAAAAGGACCAAGAACCCCAAGACCAACACTGATAGTAACTATCCTTAGAATCAAATCTAATCCACACATGCATCCAATCAAGAAACCCTAATTGAATACTGAAAACCAAAAAAAATTAAAAAAATCAAAGAAAATATAACAAGGGTTGTCATTGAAAAAATTTAGTAATTAGAGAAAAATAAAGGCGTTAAGAGAGGATCTCAATCATTTCCTTTGGGAAGGAAACTACAGGTAATCCTTTGTTTCAAATGGTTGATGATGTAATATTATCTTTATCATTCTTAGTCCCTAATATAATGATTTGGTCAATGTAAAAAGTAATGGGTGTTGTGAGTAATAATTAATATAATAAAATATATGGACATTGATTTCTTGAGGAATAAGAAATAATAATTTTATCTTGAATATTCTGAAGACTTGATAGCAAATATTTTTTTGATTTTGAATCATCTAATATCTGGTTGAAGATGTTTTCATTTTTCTATGAACTCTATTTTATAAACTAGAGGAATATCATATAAAGAACATTGGGGAGATAAAAACTATTGGGAAATATTTAAGGTTTAAGGATGATATATTCCCTATTATAATTAATTTATGATATTATTTATATAACTATTTATTGGTATCATCCCAAATGCATCAAGATAATAGTCTCTTTCATTAGAGAAAAACCTTGTAAAAATCAAGTTTCTCTTTTATTGCTTTTATTTTTAATGCATACAAGTGAGGGTGACACCTTAAGTATGAGTAGATCATTGAACTAATAAATAACAGTGTATGATTTAACAAAATAAATTATTAAATGGGAAACACTAATAACCCCCCCCCCCCATATCTCTATGTTACACCATCAATCACCTAGGAAAATCAAGTGGTATATGAGTAATACCGGTTCCCAATAAATGATCCTATCAAGGACAAAGAAATGAATGAGAATCTAAATAAAATCAATAGTATAGTCCCACCAACTTATTATGGGAAAAATATCATGGATAGAACAAAAGTATAATTCTCAATCTCTTTCACATGGATGGAATGTCATTGTTAAAACCATTATTGGTTTTCCATAATTAATAAATTTGGTCATATTACATATGTTTATTATATAAATTTAGATATTGGTGGTAGGGAACAGAAAAGAGTCTTGATATTCCTATCGAACAAGTTGTATAACCCAGTAATAGGATCCAAATTTTCCAAAGATATTTCAGACAAACTAAAACAAATTTAAGGGAATGTTAATATTATGGAAGCGAGGATATCGATCTAGAAAATAGTATTTAAAGATTTAAGGATATTGTTTGATGAAATAGTCGATGACTTCGTCATAAGAGCAAATGATATTATTTGAAAAAACTGGGGTTTTATAGATAAATTGAAGGATTTAAACATTGTTGATAATTTTTATAGAAACATCCCTGATAGATTAAATGCATCAGTTTTTTCTTTGGAAGATAGAAACTTGAATGGTATGAATATTGATGTGTTGCACAATATTTTTTTTCAAAAAAATGGGAGTGTATTCATATTCAAATAAAATGATAAATGGTATTTGGAAAAGGAAAAGGTAAATACAAAGTTAATTTCCCACTAATAATTCATAATTGTGGTTGAATATGACACTTTGTAATTGATTGTCTAGAGAATATATATCTTGAGTGTGAGGATAGTTATAATGATGAATGTTTTCAGAAAAATGGATGGATTAAACGATTTAATGAAATCAAGAAACATATTGAGATAATTAAATAGATCATAAAAAGAAAAATAAAATGAATATTTACCAAAGAAGAGAATGGTTTCTCCATAAAAAATATTCAACATGAAGAAGAAACTACTAAAAGTTTTTTAGAATTTATGGATCATGATTAAATTCATAATGAAACCTTACAGAGTGATGAATATGTTAAAGGGAAGTATGATGATTCTTTTTAAATATTATCTTTAATATTCTCATGAAAATAAGAAAAAGATAAAGCAGGATATAAGGATATTATAGTAATATGAGAATAGGAATTTAATTTAAAATGATTTACTCAAGAAGGAATATAATTACATTGATTAACTAAAGATTCCCCATGTGAAAATTATATATAAAAGTAAACTTTTAAAATAAATTAATGAAAATTCAATTTCACTTGAATAGAAGTTAAATAAGTCACAACCTTGGAGCCTTTTTTGTTAAAAATAACTTAAATAATATGAAAAAAATTATATCAAAGTAAATCAAATAAAGGATGAATCATCTCTATATTTTGAGAATTTTAGCCTAAAAATAAAATTAAAATCTAATCATAAAAATAAAAAAATGTTAAAATAACTCATACTAATAGTTCATGTTTTAAATCCAATTCTAGGAATGTTTTGGTAGAGAAAACACATGAAAAGACTACATTTATATCAAATAGTATTGAAGAAATTTTGAGAAGGAACACTTACCCATTAAAAAAAGAAAAAATCTCAAATTTAGCTTGGGATATAAAAACATTCTTTACAAAAAATCCATATTATCCTGGATGATTAATATATGTAGGAAATTGTATATGTTGTGGAATATATTATAAAAATACTTTTGTTATATGGTAGAAAAAATCATTGTTTGGTATTGAAATAAAGATGGTTGAATTTTCAAGAGAGGGTTAAAATTATCCTTTTCATAAAATATTAATTAATTAACAAGGATAATATAATTTTTAGTGGAAAATAAAATATAAATACAACTATTTTATAGTATTTTGGATCAAATTTATCTTACGTCTACTCTTTTCACTCTCAAAGTGAGAGTTGTGCACCAACTAATATAGTGACCTAGTATTTGAAAGGATTTACAACCTATTACAACATCTTCTTTGACCACTAGAGTGATGAACTGTAACTATCCCTTTGAATTAGAGGAAGAAGAAAAATTTCCTTTATCAAGTCTAATCCATTACCAAATCCCCATCCTTTTACTGGATATGGGACAAACCAATGTAACTTTTGTAAGAGGTGGTATAAACCAGACAAAATGGTCCATAATTTTGTTGTAAAATCATAAAACATAAGTAAAATACCTAGAAAAGATATAAATAACTATGAAATGTAGAAATCATATATACAATGACATATGGAGTGTTGATAAAATAGTGATCTCACGTGGATACAAAGGATCACAGTGATTTATTCCATTTGTGAGTGTCATGGTGATGATCATAAAAGTTTGTAGCAATTTACAGTTTGAAAATATCCTCAACCTCTTTTATGGTCACTCTAATTCACTGGTTCTATTAAAATATACCAGAAGTGATTGTTCATGCATAGTATATTCTAAAATTATAAGAAGCTTCATTTCATATTTTCTCAAAGTAGCTATGCATGTGACTATAATTAACTACTTCAAAGTTGTTCAATTTATCTTCCCAATAAAATCATTCATGTCTATTATTCATTATGTGTGTGTGAAAAACACACTCACATGGATTATTTTAACATTATATACACACAAAAAACATGTTTTATATCAAAACTATTTAAAAAATTTAATATAGTAAAGAATAGTCCATAATAATCAACATTAATTTTTTGGAATACTCCCACAACTCATGAGAGATACAACTATCATACGCCATATATTTAAAATTTGAAACTCATAACATTCCATGAATACAATGTGTATGTTTATCTCAAGTGATGATCCTTTAAATATATATGTAAAAATAAAATAATGTTTCATAGTATAAAAATAATTATAAAATAATAAATTAATAATTAAATCAAAGAAATAAATCATCATAAACATGCGACAAATTGATATATGAAAATATATGAAAAGAGGATGATATTTTATGATTTTAAAAAACAAACTATATATGTATATGAGTAATTTAATTTTTTTATGTGTAGTTACATTGTTGTGTGTGTTTTATTTGAACAGAAAATTATTCAATTTTTGTTGTGTATGTGTCATTTGGAACTGTGTATGAGTTATCTCACATTTCAAGATATTTTTACTAAACAGAAATTGTATGAGTCATTTTATAATTTTTTTATGAGTTTTATCCCTTTGTGTATGAGTATTTCATACTTATTTTTGATATAGTCACAAAATGTATAGAATAAACAGAAGTTAAAATAAATAAATAAACAAATATTAAAAGATAAATAATAAATAAATAAGTGGTTATAAAAGAAAGGATAATTAAAAAAATAAGTTCATAATGTTGTGAGAAATTATAATTATCCAAATATGAATAGAAAAAAAAATTATGAGTCTTATCCCAACTCGTAGTAAAGTGGAATTTTCTCTCAAATAAATTCATAAGACACATAACGAACAAGAATAACAAATAAATAAACAATATCAATAATATTTTTCTTCTATAAGCAGTTCAATCTTAAAACACATTTCATCACTCATGTTAGAGAGAATTAAATAATAATTTTTTAATTTTTCAAAACATAAATAAATAAATGGCATGTTTGTAATAATTAAAATCAGATTACATGAAGCATAAGTGAGATATATAAAAATCACCCCTTATGATAATTACAACACCAATTATAATTTCATGTAAAAAATTATCCCCTATTTTGAACTGATCAAAATGATAAAAAAACATTATATCATTTATTTATATTTTTTTAAAATAATTCCATAATCCAAAAAATTTCTCCCTATTTTTAGAAAAAATATTTTCAACATAATTAAATATATTTCTCATCTCCCTCGTTGTTTCTTCATATATCAAAGCAAAATTAAAAAATATATGTCCCTTTATTATTTAAATACTAGGATTTCAAAAGAATTACAATAGATTTAAACATAAAACCCCCCTAAAAACATAAATTCTAACTGTAGGATTATCTTGGAAACAAAACATCACTTTAATTCAATCTTTTATCCTTTATTTAAATTTTAGAAATTTCAAAATATATTTTTTAGATTTCTGTGTAGAATTTATAAACTCCTACAAAATACTCCAAAAGGTTAAAGGCAACACAAACACATGCCAATATATTTAAGGACTCCTGAAATTACTAATAATTAATGAAATAGTAACCTAGTATTTAAGGATCAATGAACATATTTCAACATATTATTAAAGCACATTCAAGTGACCCACATAAAACATTTATTATGCACACTCTTCAATTATGAAAATTTTACTTATGTCTATGTTAGTAAACCTTAAATATTTAAATAGATTAATCATTATTACTTACCAAAAGATAACAAAATTTTATAAACTTAATGAATACCAAATTGAAAAAGTTAACATGAAGTGGGAATATAAAGGGGAAATGATCTCAATGTTGAATAATCATTTTCTTCCCCAAAAAGAGGTTCAACTAGATTCAAAAAAAATCAATTAAAACATTTATTTTTAACTTCAATCATACCAAGTTCATATTTTATTTTCTCAATAAAAATTAATAAAATGGTTTATTAAGTATGTCAGGAAGTTGATCATCATGTGGAAAATATATAAAATAGATTCCACCTTTTTAAACATGGTCTATAATAAAATTATATCTAACTTCAATATCATTAGTCCTAGAATGATTTAAATTATTCTTAGAAATAAAAATAGTTATATAATTATCACATAAAATTTGTACCTTTTTAAATAAAATATCAAAGAAATATGATGATTTCTTAATCCAAAGTGAGTGATTAAAACAAGTTCCGTTAGTAATTCATTCTATTTTTTTAGTAGATAAATCCAAAAAAAATTATTTCAAAGTGACCTATATTATTCCAAGATAATAAAACATGACACAAGTGATTTTACTATCTATTTTAACACCACTAAAATCAGAATATGTATAACTTTTCAACTCAAAATTAGATCTTCCAAGATAAAACAACCTTAAGTTCAAAGAAATATTGTCATTTTTTAATTATTTTTTACATATTTAAAATTAATTTCTATGGGGTTACAAAATTAGACTTGGAAATAGTTAAATATAATAAACTACATTTTATAACTCTTTAATGTTCATTGTAAAATGATTAAACATATTCCGAAATATTTAATTTAAATGAAGATATCATGGGATTTATTGATCTTTTAATGGAGTCAAGACAAAAATATTTTACTAAATATTTAGTATACGTAAACTAATTAAATAAAATCCCATCTTCTATTTAAAAAAATATGATCTTAATGAGAGAATTTAAATTATCCTATAATAATTCTATTAAATTTATAATATATTAATTAGGATTATTCATTATAGAAAACATAATTTTATTATCCAAAAATTAAATCATTCTCAATGATTTGAATTATTAAAATTTACTTAGAACCTTTATTTATGAAGATTTTTTTTCAAATTTTCCTTTAACAATTATAAATAAACTTTGAAAACATTTCATACCATACCCTGGGGTTTTTTTAAGTCCATATAAATATTTAAATTGATTTAATACATGATTAGTAATTTTTTTACATTCCAAACTATGATTTTTTCTTTCACATGAATCCTCACAAATATATCCATTTAGAAATTAACCTTTCACATCAATTTTAAATATTTTAAAACTATGAAAACATGCATATGATTAAAATATTCTTATAGCTTATAGCCTAGAAATCAGGAAAAATATCCATCATAATATATCCCTTCTTATTAGAAATAGAGATGAGCTACTAATCTTTAAAATTTTCTAAAAATATTACCAAATTCATCAATTTTATTTCTATAAATCCCTTTAGTATTAGTTTCTTGAGAATTGTTATCTTTTTATCTAAATACAAGACATTATTTATAGAAAACTAATTTAACTCTTCTTCCATGGAAAGAATATAGTTGGAATCAATTAAATATTAATAAAATAGTTTTATGGAAAAATTAGAAATAAATGCATGATGAACAAAAAAATCCTTAAATAATTTCTTGTTTGAATCCTTAAATCAACGTTACCAATTTCTTTATATAAAGGGGATAATAGTTTATTTCCAAGACTTATCTTGACAATGAATCTCCCCCATAACATTTTCATTATTATTTAGTGGTTCAACCTCTCTAAAATTGTATTCTCTAAATTTCTCTCTATTTTGGTTTATATCATCACTCTTTCTTTTATAAATTCTCATTAAATTTCACTTGTATAGATTCTTCATCTACCATGTATCATTTATTTTAAAAACTATATGATTTAAAATAATTTAAATATCCTGAAATGATGCAATAATTAAATTTTTAATCAAATTTATCTAATGAATCTTTAGTGTTAAAAATAAAAACCTTACAACCAAACACTCTAAAATACCCAAATTTTTATTTTCAATCTTTATAATGTTTATAAGGTTTTTTATTTAAAAAAATTATTATAGGAAAAAAATTTGATAAATGAAAATTTATATTTTAACATCCTTTATTAAAATATCTAGGAGTTTGGAATTCATTTATCATGGTTCGAGATATTTCTTGAAATGTTTAGTTTTTCCTTTCCACAACAACATTTTGTTTTATTTTCATGTGAGGTGAAAATTTAAATGAATATCCATTTTGTTTAGATAGTTTCTTGAATTATTAATTTATAAATTTCCCTACCATATCAATTCTAATAGAAAAATAAATACCCATTTTCATTATGAACAAGTATACAATAAGTAGAAATTATTTGACATTTTTCACATATCTGGTTTAGAATGTGCACCCCTATAATTCATCTAAAGTCATAAAAAATTACAAATACATTGCTTTTTCCACACATATGGGTAGTTTATATCAATCCAAATTAATCAAGATATAAAATATTTAAAGGCCTTACCTTATAAAATTCTTTGATAAGTCTAAAATGCTTTTCTTGATGTTTACCTTTTATACAAGATTCCCATATGTAAATGTTTTCCTACTTCAGTTTAGTGAACTGTAAAACACTTTGACTTTTTGAAATCCTATGTAATATATTAAAATTCACTCATCCAAGACACAGATTCCCTAGAACATTTTTTATTTATATATCACTCAAGCACTTGATATTTCTGACAATTATCTTAGATAAATTAAAAGAATATATATTTTCATTTAATTTTATATAAAATAAGATAGATTCACCCTTATAAACTATATATTTATCATATAAAAATTTTACATCCATTCCATCATCACATAACTGTGAGATTCTAATTAACTTATGTTTTAATCCTTCAAAATATAATATCTTGTAAAAGATAATCGAATCATAAATTCCAACATATGAAAATCCATTGAAAATATTTTTAAATTATCACAAAATGCAACATTACATCCTTCACATTGGATGAATGATATATTTTTTACAGAATCCCCTATAATATGTCCTTAACATCCACTATTAATATACTAGGTTTCTTTTCTTATGTATTTAAGTCACATACCCTATAAAAACAATAACATTTTATAATAAAAATAATCCATAACTACATGATTTATAACAATGGTTTAATATTATTACATCCCCAATATAGTTTAGATTTACAGTTTTAGAGAATTAGGAAAACCATTAAATACCAAATTGGATATTTCCACACATTTTTCATTTCATCCATGAAAACAGATTTATATATTTACACTCCTATTTCATTTTAAAAAATCTCCATTGTTTAAAATGTGTCACCACTAACCATGCTTTAATTGTTACACACCCTTAGACCCCATGAATTATTTTTAAAAACATGGGGTAAGAAAGAAAATGTACAGTAAGGAATATAAAAAAAGGATAATCCTATTTGTCAATTTAAAAATTATGAAAACCCATAAGAATGTCTTCATTTTTACATTAAAAAACATAGAGTATAAATAATCATTTACTTACACATAAGATCAACATTATTTCCTAAATGTCATCATCGCACATCTCATATAAAATCATAAAGGGAAAATCATAATCATTAGGGTTTCTTGAACAACATGAAATTTTTTCCTCAACAATACACTTTTTAACTAAAATGGTTATAAACATTCTTTATATCAAAATCAAATCTTCCTAACTTATGAAATAAAGAGATTTTCATAAAATCCCACTTGAGATAATTGGAAACAAATAGGTACATTGGGAAATCATCTGCATATCTCTCTTACAATCACACTTATAATCACATTTATAAAGAAATAACCTTTTTGGTTATTTCTATTATGTATCTACTTGAGAACAAATCATCGCCTAATGAATCATAGGGTTATATCTGATTCACCAATCATTATAAATATTTCCCAAGAACCATAACATGTATCAAAAAAATAAAATATTTCATTTTCATCATAACAATGATGTATCTATCAAATGAAAATGATGGAGTATTTAATTTGTTTTTAATAGATTATGGGAAATTCAATGAGTAAGTTACTGTAAAATGAATTTACCTATCAGGGTTTTCAAAGTAAAATATTTGGAATCTTATACTTCAAAAGAAGAAAATTATTGGAAGTAAGAACACCAATAGATGAAGGAATGTGTAATGAATACTACTAATGGATGGAAGATAAATTCAACAAAATAATATTTTCTAAATGTATCAATATATATTATCATTGATTGGGATGAAAATAATTGAATTCATTACAAGTTTTGAAGGATGAAGCACTATAAGATTCATTTTAATTTGACGAATTAAGATTCCAAGATGATGAGGAATGGAAGATAAGAAATGGAAAATGATTTATTGAGTAAAATAAAGATACAAAGATTCATCATATGTAGGTTTTTAATCACAAATACAAGAAAGTTAGATGATGAATTTATCAAATGATAAATATCTCTAGATTGTGGAAGCTCGGTGATCTAGATAATAATCTGTCAAACACTGAGTATTTCCTTATGATTGTATTTTATTTTATTAACACACTTCACGGGATGAGAATATGAGGATATGATTTTAGTTTAATGAAGAAGAATGAGTTTATCGAGAACTATTTTTTACCACCAAGAATATTTGATATACATCAAAATAATGCAATGGTTGATAATACTTCATTCAAAATATGATAAATGAGGAATGTCTAGAATATGTTTACAATGATGTTTGAAGTTAGATTTTTAGAAATTATATTATGGATGATGAACTGAGAAAGTCGTAAACTCACAAATTAATGCAAATACCATATACATAGAATGAGAATGAAATTCAATATCACAATATGGGTTCACATTCATATATTTTGAGAACTATTAAAATCACTAGATCATTGTGAGAAATGATTATTTTAAATGAATTTAAAGTATCATTTGAGTGAGAAGAATGAAAAGTCTGTTAAAATTCAAATCATAGATAAAGATAGCATTTAATGAAAAAAATATTCTAGATATGTAGTATGTGATGTGAAAATAATTTGGTGATGAAGATGAATTTATAGTTTATCAAAATGAAAGTAGACCCCATATTGAAAATAAGTTGATGAGGTGAAAAAAAATTAGTTGTGTGTATGTACATGAATGACTTATATATATAGTTTTTGTTGGATTTGGTTCCCTAAGAACCAAATTTTTTAGGACATGATTAAATGTTTTTATTATTAAAGAAGTTTTCTTATCACATTTTGATTGTTCTTCTTTATGAAATTTTAATGTGATAATGTCATTATAATATATGTTTCACTAAAAGTTCATAGTAGTTCCCTACTATGATGAGAACCTAGAGATGCCACAACATTATTCTTAAACCATGTTCTATTGATGGATGATATTTTATAAAGTAACAATGAAAGTATAAGATATAATAGGTACAAGGATCATAATATGTTGAGAAAACTTCTCATGGTGTTTTCCTTTGGTAATCTCCAATATGTGAGGTTATGAGAATAGACCCGTTAATTTGAAATCTGCATTTCCATTTTTCATTGGATGTTCCTATATAAAGACGCAAGTATTTATCATTAGACATTATGATTATCATTCATGGATATCATGACTCACATAATTTGATTTATTTATGAAAACTATGAAGAAATATTCTTGTTTTAAGGTAGGAAACTTTGGATGCATCATGAGTGATATTTCATTAATGGATAATGTGAGAAAAGGATTTATCACTTATGTCCCTTGATGGATGTTAATATTTCATTCCCTTTAATAGAAATAGAACTACCTATATAAATATATGGGTATAGTTTTCGGTGGATGAGTTCATTTTTTTAAATTCAAATAAAGATGCAAAGATTATATCTGTTGATGTATTTGGTATTCAGCCTACTTGATTCAAGATATCATGATAAAGAGATTACATTAAACGGTAATCATTCATAGGAGGTTGGACATCATTGTGATGTCAACATCTTTATCTATGGATTCTTTTCCATATTTCTATATGATAACTTTGTAATTCAGATGGTTTTTTCAAATACTACTAAGAACGAGTCCTTGAGGGTCACACATTAAGTGTATTCACAATTTTAGTTAAATTGTAGTATTGAATTTGACTAGTTTGAATAAATATGATTTATTTGGTTTGGTTGATCGACATAATTTTATCATAAGATATTAAAATGAATAAGTGAGTTAAATAATAAAAATATATACTTATTTTCAAGTTTGTTGAATATAATATTTATTATATTTATGGTAGAATAATGTAGTTACATTTATTTATTAGATAGTCATTATTCAAGGATCGGTAAATGTTGATGAGGGAAAACGGATTGAGTTTAATGTTCTGATTGGAAATAACCTAAATGATATTTATTTATATATTATTAAAGGTTTTACACTTGTAAAGTGATTAATAATAATAATATAATTATTATTATTGTACATAGATTAAATTAATAATTTTAAATATGGAAAGGGTTTAGTGTGCAATTTTCTAACCCTAAACCTTCCATAATAAATATCCAATTATATCTCTTTCCTAAAACAAAATTATTGTTTACAAAGGATAGATAGAGACTCTAAAAATCCCAATAGGGAGATCAAGATATCTAAAGTTCTCTCCACCCCTCCTATGTCAAGACAATAAGATATCATCATAAGTTCTTTCTCTCTCAATATGAATTCTACTTTGATCAACCACAAAAAACGAAATTGGTCAGGATCAGGCATGATATCACTGAACAATTCTTTGACAATATTTAGACATTGTTATGCATGTGTGGATCTCTCCTTAAAAGATTATTTGATCTTGAAGCATAATGATGGTGAAATGGGATATATTCCATAGAATCATTAACAAAAGTGGAATTAAAATGTGAGGTAATTTTATATATTCTCATAAATTAATTATAAATTACATGTGAAGATCATTTGATTCTAGTTATGTACTTTTATTCTAGTTAAGTAATCTACTTTTTTCACTAGACATGACTTTTTGATCATGTAAGGAAATGATTACAAGTGATTTAAGACTAAAATCAAAGTTGGTCATACCTTCCAACGAAGCTTCCACTATTCCCATAACCTACATGTGGCATTAAAGCGATTACTTTTTTAATTTATAATTAATTATTATTTTTTATTGATTACAAGTGTTCTCATTTTCTTTTACTCAAAAAGGTTTTTTAAATATCTGATATCATCATATCATCTCTTTATTAATTCTCGATAATATAATTAGTAGTTATTTAATGATTAAAAATAAAGAGATGTTTGAATCACACCATCTAAAGGTGACAAAGTTTCTTCCTAAGAAAATATAGAGTGCATAGCATGTAATTCCCATATACATGTCATGTGTTATGTTTTATTTCATGTATCTCTTATTATCGAGTCAAATCCTACAAAATCAGATATTATATCTGAATAGATTAGATTGGTTTGTAGATCTAGACAGGTTGGAACATGGCCTGAAGAACTATACTCAGTGTAACCACGGTACATTATGTGTACTCCCTATTTTCTCATGGATGAGTACATGAGGTGACCAATGAGTGCCATGTATCAGGTATATAACATGAGGACTGACATGCTGTAAAAAATAAGGTCACATGTTGTATATATTGGAATAAATGTTGTGTGTCTTAGGGTTTTCCGCAAGCAGGGAAGACTCCCAATCCTAAGGCATGTGTTGTAGACATGGGCAGAAGACAAGTATAATCCATGTACACTTGTACATATCGTGTAGTCTGCTTCGAAAAGTGTGTCTAGTTTTTCAGAGAAAAAATTTATAAATATAATCAAATATATTCACATGTGTTCCATGTTTCGTTTATTTGAAAAATTACACTCCATTTCATAGGACTGATAATTATATATTAAATCTATTCTATGTTAATATTTTGTATAAGAACATGAAGATTCTTCCAAGTAAACTTGTGTACATTATTAATTTTAAATGAAACTAATTTTGTTTAAAATTATAGATGATGATGAGTTAAAAATGGTAGGATATAATTAACATGAATTGAATTAATTAGTTTAATTCATGGTATATTATATTAATTAAAGAACTAATTGGAGTAATTGATAGCAGAAATGAAAATTTATGCTTGTTGCATGTTGTGTGGGTGATCATGAGATTAGACTATACCTGTGTATTTGATTGGTTCCTTTTAATTTATTTAAATTTAATTAAAATGATTTTATTTGATTCATCCACTCCTCTCTATTTTTTAAGGGCCTACGTATCCATGGTTACTTTTATATAAACCCCCTTTAAATCAAATCCATTAGATCCCCTATTCTACAAGTAAGTAAAATATTATATAAGGATGGATCTCCCAAGTGAGTAGATGTTATCTGAGTCAAGGGTTTGATGTGAAACCAATCAATGTGACACATAAGAGACAAGGTGGAATACTGCAACACAAACCAATCTATGTGTTTTGTAGTTCCTTGAAACGTGTGTTCTAATTTTATGAATCACTGCTTCCAGGTAGTTTCCATTGGATTTATTTATGTAACCAGAAACTTTCAATAGTTCTTTATCCAAAAGGGACCTGCTTTCCAAAGGCATGCATTCATTAAGTTTGAACTTTACGATACATAAGAATGTGCATTGGTCGAGAGGATGGGAGTTCGGACTCATTACACCCTTTTGGGGTGAATTATTGTATACTCTGTGACTCTCTTTATAAATTTAAGATATTTTCATGAATCCTTATTAATTCACCAAGCATAACATAAGTTTACCTTGGAATTTTCAATTTCTTATTAACATGTGTAAAATTTAGAATAATCGGTATGTATTCAAGGTTCTTCATGAATGGATATATCTGTATGTATTTGAGATTCTCCATCAATGGTATCCTCTCATATACTATTTAAATATTCTTTTAATCATCTTTATGATGATACTAGTTTTTAAGCCACTCAGTGGGGAACTCTAGAATTTATTGTCTTCCAGGGAGACAAAGGTTTGTTCTAATATAAGGATCGTACCCATGAAATGGGTTACCTACATATCCTTGTGAAAGGAATCAGAACTCTCATAGTTAGGTTCCACTTAATGAGAAACATCATACCTTTTAAGGTCATGTGATTAGTACCTAACTATATAGTTTAATTTCATGTAGTAAGGACATCTAAGCGAAAGGTGCTTAGTCAAAGTTTGGTGTGTGACTTATGTTGAGGTAGCACAAGGAACTTGGAAAGGATATGGGTTTCCAAGTAATATTAGACCCTCTTGGTAATATGGACCAAGGATAATAGGTTGTATTTGAAGTGTTGGGTTTGAACCTCAAGGAGGCTTCCTACGTATCCCATGTGGAAGGGAATCAAATCCCATATAGTTTGATAAATCACATAGGAGAGTATATTTCTTTGAGAGAAATGTGCTTGGGCTTACTTCCTGAAAAGGATGCCTTGATGATTTGGGGGTTTAATTTGGGGCTTATTCCTAAGAAGGATTTCTAGATTAAGGGAATTAGGGTTGGATTATTCAAGAGGATATCCAGTGGGCTCGTTCCCTGAAAGGGCTTCCTATTTATCCTAGTTAGAACAAGAATTAGAGTTCTTGTAGTTCCTTCTAGTGAGTTTTTGTGCACATGTTGTAATCATCACGAATATCTAAGCCCACGGGAGTCATGCTTGGTGTGAGAAAAAGAGGATGTGAAAGATTCAACAATGACACATACACTTTTCTTCCTCTACTGGTGGAGGAGGTTGAGCCTACGGTGGCCAGGATGGATGAGGTCGTGGCAACCCAGGAAGAGGGCGAGGCGATGAGCCTTCCCTCTCTTCACTTTACATTGGACAAGGGTCCAAATGAAAGGAGGAAGGGATGAAGGTTAGGGTCTTACACCAGGATAGTTGCCCTAAATTTGATCCTGGTAGGGGAGGGAGACTTCTCCTTTGTTTTTATGGAAAAGTAAGTGTGAAATTTACCTTCCCTACTAGAGATTTGAGGTTTCGAGTCTTAGAGACAAAGAGGGGAGGACATACCCCAAACCCTAATCCTCTAGACTGGGAACTTCCCAGCATTATTTCTAGGAGAAAGGTCCTTGTGACTATGAATATACAAACCCACAGACACTCCATGAATCCTAACTCCATTGTAAAACAAATGTGGGAAACCTCTGACTGTGGATATACAAACCCAAATAGGAGACATGTTGATATGCCTTTCCAAAAGGTTTTATAAGTCAGAAGGTTTTTGGGGAGGCTTCAACTTAGTCCCTTTCAGATGAGGGAACAAAGGAAGGAGATACCCTTCCATGAATGTCTTTAAAGAGGGAACTTCAGTTGGTATGTAGGCTTTATACCAAGCTCTGCTGTCTAGGTACCTCGTGCAAGTGTGCCGTGTAGGTACCCCGTGCTTCTGTGCTGCACAGATGTACCACGCAGGTGTGTCGTGTAGGTGTTTCACACAGGTTTTTATGATGAATGAAGAATATATTTCACATAGGGGAACCAAACCTATGTAAAATAATTGTGAAAGACTTTCAAAACATGCTTATCCCATTTAATTATCTTTAGAAGATGAATATATCAATATTTATCCTAATGGATGAATAGCTTCAGGTCAAAATAGCTCCATAAATACCACATAATAAATAGTGAATATTTGAATTCAAATCATTCAAAGATAATCCATTGAGTATAATCCATTGAATAGGCTATAAAACAACTTTGAAGAGATATTTACTTCCGGTAAGACCATTGCACAAAATGTGGATAATATCTTGAATTTAAAACTTCATCATTGACCAAGTCAAATATAGGTTTTCTTTTCATAGTGATAAACACCAAATGTACGGTTGATAACGTATGGTTGATTATATAAGTAGGATTAACGAACCATATGTTTGTTCCTAAAACGTAGAGTTTCTTCCAAATGTAGGGTTGTTGATCCATAATTTTCCAATAGTGCGGAGTTTATGATCCATACATTTTATTCCAAACATAGGGCTTCCAAAACATATGTTCTACTTACAAACATAGGGTATGAATAGTGTTTCTAGATTACTTTCAAAGACATCTAGAATACTTAATCAAATATCCTACCATGGATCTAACAACTTATGAATGCTTTTGGAATAAAAAAAATATTAAAACAAATATCACCCATAATTTCACTTAAAATAAGCTTTATTAGTAACATAAATATGCATGTTTTTTAGTGAAAAATCAAATAGAAATTAATGAAATTATTCAATCAACACATCCTTGACATAAATGGTCTTCCCAAGAAAATGAATCGTGTTTACAATATCATTGAACCTAAGATACATATCATAAATAGGCTCATAGGTTTCATCTTAAATGTATCATATTCAATTCTGTAAGAATTTTAGTGCATTTCTTTAACATTGGTAGTTCCATAATGAGAAATAGATAGATTATCCCAAATTTTGAAAGTAGTAGTGAAAGAAAATATTCTATAGTGTTCTTTATAGCCTAAGGTAGAATATAAAGAATTCATAGCTTTATAGTTAAAATTATAGGAAGTATTAGTGACATCAATCCAATATATTCTAGGAGCTTTAGGTAATTCATATTTATCCTCGACAATTATCCAAATGTCAAGCCCCCTTCTCTCAAAATATACTTTCATCTTAATCTTCTATTGAGAATAGTGAGTTCCATTGAAATTAAGAGATTGATTAGTTGATGTTCCTTCTTATCTATTGTTATCCATAAAGAATTAAATTTAGATAAAATTGAAATTTAAGATCTTTAAATACAATTAGATCATATTTAAAATATATTTTTTGATCCTATGATACCAAATGATGGTTGGAGTGGAGAACTCAAGAGGGGGTGAATTGAGTTTCCAATAAAATTTCTATTTAAAAACAATATAAAAACTAAATACCCCAATTTAATAAAAATTCCTAGTTAACAAAAAAATTAAAAATATATAATTTGATTTTTGTAAAATTTTATCAAAATCTTGATCATAGATTAGTTAAAATACTTTGGAAAATACTTTAACTTTTGAAACTAAACTACTCATATCAAAAACAATATATAAAACCAATTTGAGTTAACCATCATAGTTTGGTTTTTTTAATAGTTAAGAAAATCGAAATGAGTTTGATTTAAAATCATTAAAAAATAGATAGATCATATAAAAATTTAATAAGGGGTTAGGTATCAAGTCAAGCGTTGATCCCCTTCACATGGAAATCACCTTCTACTAAGAAAATTATTATAAAAATAAACTTTTCCATAACCTAGATCAGATTTCACAAACAAATGATCACAAGGTTGTCTAGGCACAAAGCCTTTTCCATAGTTATCCATGGTATAAAACAAGTATAGGTCACACACAACCTCTTCAATAGTTGTTCATGGGAATACAAATGAATAAAATTGAGAGAGTATGTCAAGAACTCTTCAGTTTAGTAAAGGAGACTCTATTTTATAGATATACATAGTATTACTAAATATAGGTTAAATGTAAAGTATAAAAATAAATTGAAAATATTAGAGATTATAAAATGTATTGCAACTCAATCCGAATGGGTTTAGTTTTTCATGAGTCTCTAAATATCTTTATGAAAATATTTCACATGGTTCTCATAGAAAGTGTAGTGAAACAGGGTATCGTAAATTATTTGGAGAATTCCTTGTTCTCTATTAGTTTTTTCTTAATATATATTTTAAATATTTTCATGTATTCACCATGCATCCAAACATTCTTGATATTATGCATGAGGAGGATCTTATGAATATATATCATTTTAGGAGATCCAATTATCTATTGCAAAGTAATAATAAAATTATCTAGATCCTCGTACTAAGAAGAAAAATATAGAAAGACTAACTTTGTCTTTAATTCTTCCATGGATTTGTTTAAGAGTAATCATTATTAAATCCATGGGCTTCATATATCGTTAAATTCATAAACTATCCATTGAAGAATTAATTTTGAAATTAATTCTGGATAGCCATGATAGCTCCACTAGTGGCAGATGTCATGATGACAACATCTTGAACTAGCAGTAGCAGCCTTTAACAGTAGATCACTAATAGTATCATCTCTAAATTAAAGATTATTTGATAGTAGAAATTTTGTGACAATAGAGGTAGCATAGCCTGATGGTAGCATGACCTGTAATTATATCTTCCTGATGATAGATTTTCTCAATTGTATCAGTAGAGGTAACTTTTCCTTGGAAGTAACATCGAGAAATGATAGAAGATTCTAGTGGTAGTAGAATTTTATGGTAGTAAAATTTGATATTAATGGTAGAAAATGGATACAATAACTGTTTGATGGTAGTAGTGCTTGGCGGTAGCTCTATTCAATGGTAGCAGAACATGATGTAAACTTAGTATAAATTGTAATCGATCTTTTGAACTAACAATATATCAACACTTAGCTAAATTTTCACAATTTCTCCCAAATATTATTTACTATAAAAAAATTATACTTATTATAAATATAATAGACATGATTTAGGATCATTAAAATAAATAGGTTCTCAACAATAAGGCATTTCATCTGGTTGAACCACTAGGCTTGGATTTTTAGTTTATTCATTTTATAGTGTGGACAATTTTTTATTTGGATTCTATAGTGGGATAATTTTTCTTTTCAAATGATTTTAGTGAATTTATTATTTTTCATGTTCCCTTTTTACCTTTTGGTTACTCTATACTATTAACAAATGAATTAATATTTCATTCACTTCAACTATTAGGAAAATGATGTGATTTAGAAGATTTTAACTTTTAATTATGAAAAAATAAATTATAAAGAACATAAGATATTTAGAAGAGAGTTAAGGATTTACCTAGATTGGTTATTGAAAAATTATTTCAAAAAAACAAAGGAAATTATAATATTGCATAAACTAATTGTTAAAATACTTATTTAAAACTTACATAACAGTATTTTATTTTAAATAGAAAACAAGGGGTAACTCCTATCAATTCATACATCTTTAAAGAAAGATAAAACAATATAGTTAAAATAATTTATAGAAAATTAAAAATATAATCAGTATAATCAAACTTAAATTTTAACTATGTAAACTATAAAAATTTTACTTGCTAAAGCAAAAACAAGTAAAAATTAATGCACATGCCTTGGATTAAAATGATTATTAAAAAGTTATTAAAAATATTGTTTGTCAGCATATAAAATTATATTAAAGTATATAATATGCATGATGGTTAACAAAAAATAATACTTATCTGGGCATGGTGACCAGATTAGGTTCAATAGGATTTTATTAACATCCTTTTGGTACCCATGTTATCATAAGTTCAGTAGTATTCACAAAATGTCTTTTGACCACCCAAACAGATTTAAAACATTTGTTTCATGGTGAATTTGGATACAAATTGTTAAATAAAATATTTCTAGTATGACAAAATGATTGAGTTAATATCATTGATCATTCATTATCATAATTACCTTTCATTCTACATTTAAAGTAAGTTACAGTAGAAATGCTTCCTTTTGAGATTCTAATAAAATTTGTCTTATTTAAACTTGGAGTATTATTATTATATCCAAAACCATTCTTATTAGTGTTTAATTTCATTAAAGATGTCATCTTATCATATTGTTTTTTACCTTTTACAAAAGTAGATAAATCCTATTTAATATTAATTATAGCATCCCGCCTTTTTATAACATAACTTTTCATTACATTTTACAAAACTGAGGATCTTTAAGGTTTAGTGTCTTGGAAACCAGGAACTTAAAACATGAAAACATATAAAATCCTTCTTAAACACTTGAAATTATTATCCATATGTTCATCCTAGGTTCATTACTGCATCTCATAACCTAGGGACATACATCAAAAGAAAGGGTGAGTAGAAGGCCCGGTAAGGGAAACAAGGGGAAACATTTAACATACGAACTTGAGATACATCAACAATGTCATGAAAAAAACTTTAAGGCATGAGAAAGAAATCATCAGGCATATCATAATAAAAATAACGTATTTCATAACTTGAAGATGTGTCTACAACATTTAACAAAGACAATCATTTCTGTTTCACCAAGGTCCATCCCCAAGGTGTCAATAAAAATTACTAAGGTTATTCACCAAGGTATCAGTCTAAATGGTCATCTCTAGAGATTAAGTCATTACCCAATGCATTGGAGTGCTATCAGGGTGCACCCTTAAATTTTACTTTATTATCATGTAAGCCACATATATCATCATCAATAATTTCATAAAAAACCCATAAAGCATAAAATAAATGGGTTTCATTTCATAATCATAACGTTTTAAAAACTGCTTTAAAGACATGATCTTTATGTCACTTTAAACCCACGGAAAAGGAAAGCGGGTCTTATGTATGTAAATCCCAGAATTTAAAATAGAACATTTTGGTATATATGTGAATAACCATTTATAAGGAAGAGATTTGAGTATTCACTTAATAAAATAAAATAATTTGAGAAAAAGAGAGAGTCATTTGAGACGGAAATTCTGCAGCATAACGGCTATGCTTCGGGGTTTTAGAAAACATTGAAAATAGAGGGGAAATAGGTCACCCACTCATAAATGATCCAAAGAATAGTAGAGGGACAGAATATAATGGATATAAGAACATGGTAATGATATTTGAAATACATACCATATGAAATGAAAAACATGGAGGGAAGATAAAAATAAGATTTCTCTTATGAAAATTCGGCAGCCTAACGGCGTCACTTAAACTTCAACAAAATGAATTGAAGAGATCAAATAAGGTCTCTCATAATATGAAAATAGGAGATCAGTATGATAGATATAGTGATATTACCCCAACATAATAAAAAGGAACTTTAAATACTTTACATGAAATTAGAAATTTGAAAAATGAGAAAGGTGAAAGAATCCCTAAAAAATTCGGTAGTCTAACGGCGCCACTTAAACTTCAACAAAAAATGAATTTTACGAGATAAAATAGGGTCTCTAATAATATGAAAATAGAAGATCATTATGATAGATATAGAGATCATACCCCAACATAATAAAAAGGAACTTGAAAGACTTGACATGAAAGTAGAACTTTGAAAAATGAGAAAGGTGAAAAAATCCCTTAAAAATTCGGCAGCCTAACAGCGTCACTTAAACTTCAACAAAATGAATTGAAGAGATCAAATAGGGTATCTCATTATATGAAAATAAAAGATAAGTATGATAGATATAAATATCATACCCCAAAATAATAAAAAGGAACTTTAAAGACTTGACATGAAAGTAGAACTTTGAAAATGAGAAAGGTGAAAGAATCCCTTAAAAATTCGGCAGCCTAACGGCGCCACTTAAACATTCTTAAAACGAATTGATGAGAGAAAGAGGGGGTATCTCATCATATTAAAATGAAAAGGGAAGTAATATGAATATAGAAGAACATCCTACAACATAAGAACATGGAGCATAAAATAAATGACATAAAAGAGATTACTTGAAAAGAAAGAGAGAGGTTGGATCCCTTACCTTAAAACGTAACTCTTAAAACTCAAAGGTTGGGACCTTGAGGGCTTGGGGGCACCTTTGAAGGACTCTTTAGGAGTTAATGAGACCAGATCTTCGTTGGGGGAGAGTTGGGAGTCGAATGGATGAGATTATGTCTTGGTATTTATAGGGAAAGTGAGGGGACAAGGCATTAATGGCCAAGGGACACCTCATTAGTGGTTTTGGCAAAACCATGGGCTTGCCCATGGTATTTTCCCATGGTATTGGCCACTTGGGACACCTCATACTTTATATTACTATTCATAAGTCTACCATATTGATTACATACTTAATACATCATTTAATGATGTCATTAAACACCCGTAACTTAAAAACTGTATTTTCACTATTCATCGAAAATTCATTTTTTTCAGAAAAATCCCCAAAAATTATCTTAACATAATATTGATGATATGAGCTCAAAAATGAAACCCATTTTATAAAAATAATTTTCTAAATATTTTTAATTAAATTTTTAATTAAAAAACACTATTCACCTGAAAAAAACTAATACTTGACTAATAATTTATGAAACCGTTATTTAACCATTTTATTGAATCACATTACTTAATCAAGGTGCCTAGATTATATTAATGCTTTATTTAAGTGAGATTACTAATCCATTTGGTCACATTACTAATCTTAAGCATAAAATCACTATTCATAATTTACTATTCATCAAAAATTAAGTTGATCTTATTAGACTCTAAATTTTGTACTGAACATAATTGTAGAAGACCATTTTTTGAAAATCATTACACCTTTTTAATTATTTAAGGTTTACATAAACATTTTTTTTAAATATCATTTCTCTAAAATTCACCAAAAATATGCATACTATATTTATCTAGACATTTGAAAATTCATAAACTTCATCATAAGAAGAAATCAAAATTTTTATTTAAAACAAAGGATTGCACAAGGCAGTTACGGTCTCCTTACATAGCCCCTTATCACACCAGCATAGGACCTAAATGTAAGGTGTACTAAGGTGAGAGAATCTGAGGGAGGCTCGGCCAACATCGCACGAGTAGTAATTTTTATCATTTTGAACTTCTCGCGTAAGCGATTCCATTCTAGCTTCACACGATGAAGTTCGGCTTGGGTTTGGTCCAGAGCAAAGCCCAGTGGTGCTACCTCCTTCCCAAGTTCTGTTAGATGGGCTTTGATCGGTCCAAGACTACTGGGTGAGGCCATCAAATCTTCTTTCTATATTAATTAACCAAGATCACTTGTATTTAGAGACAAATATCGAAATGTTTAGTTTCCAGTGGTCATATTGACCAATGGTCATATAACAGTCAAAACCCAACAGTCTCATTTTAATTATACTCATGTTATCCAATGAAACAGTTTTGTTGAGTATAAAATAAAATAACACACAAAATTAGGAAACAAGATTTATTCAAAATTTTGGGTTGTTACAATCTTCCCCCCTTAAGAAATTGCGCCCTCCCAATTTTTAAAACTGGGTTTTTAAATTTCATTGAAAGTCCCACACCGGAAAAGGAGTCAGTAAAACTATTACTTTAAAAGAAAGGAAGGGAAGTAAAAAGGTCACCCAAGTTAACCCATACTAGGATTCCATGTAGGAAAACATGGACATGGAGAAAAAAACAAAGGTTCGCGTTCTAAGGGAGAGTTATAGAAAACATGATTAGGAGAAAGTTAACAACAAGAAAATCACAAACTTATGATGGGTTAAACGGTATTTTATTTCCCAGTAGTAAACATTAACAGACAACGTTTTTGTTTTACGTTCCTTTTCATAGTTTTGAGGAATTCATTTACTACATAGAATAAAAACACAAGGAAATATATTTACCTTCAAGTAGAGTTTCATCCTTTAACAAGTTTCTACCAAAACTAATCTTTTCTCCAAATGATGAGCATTCAAAACTACTTGGTCTCATCGAAACACAAGAATAATCTTCTAGAGAATCACATAATCCACAAAAGATTAACTATCTATTTCTTCTATCTTTAAGAATTATCCCAAAAACACAAGGGTTAAGATAAAACAACTCTTCAAAAAGAAAGAATCTCATAGGAAGGAAAACTACTTTTAAATCTTCAAAGTTCCACGGTACTACTCAGAGTTCATCATAGACCATTCCGTAAATAACTGTCCTTAAAATTCCTCAAAATAAACCAAACTAAGATTGAAACCCAAATACAAGAAGAACTTTATAACACAGTCTTCCAAGATAAACTT
Organism: Viscum album; assembly: GCA_963277665.1. Taxonomy (NCBI): domain Eukaryota; kingdom Viridiplantae; phylum Streptophyta; class Magnoliopsida; order Santalales; family Viscaceae; genus Viscum; species Viscum album. Next base: position 1,704,305,331 of record OY728129.1, on the reverse strand, counting down.
TATTGTTCATCTCCAAACAACATCAACCACTCCTAACATCTTATAACAAAAGTAACTAACCTAAACATATTTTCCCCAAGATAGGTCAATAATTTCCATAAGTAACCTATAATACCATAAGTTCACCTTAAATTCATCGAATCTTCAAAATATAATTCAACCTTTACTCCTCAAATAAAATACCGTAGTAATCTATTTACCTCGATCAAATAGGGTTCCCAAAATAGTGAACGTCTTCCAAAATAATAATCATCTTTTAATCCCCTAATCAACTCTATCATATTAATACGGTAATCATCACATTTCCTATCACATTGGTTGTTGGGACATGTTCTTCCATTTCCCGCCATTAACTAAGGAAAGAAAGTACAATTAGGGGCTTAAATACTTAGCCAATAATCATTAAAAGGAAACTTAAAGCATAGAAGGATAAACTTGTAGAAGAAAAGTATACCCTAACTTGTGATCCCCTAGGTCCCAATCTAGGTTATCCATGATAATATATTCTTATGTGAATCATTATTTTATTTTATCTTTGTTCCCTTAATAATGGTTCATACTAAGCTTATGAATTTACCAAATCATATCCCCCGGGAGTGTCGTAACCAAGAGTGCAGCAAGGCCCGTTGTCGTGTACCAGTTCCCGTTCGAGTCTAGATTAAAGCGGTATTTTAGGGTTTTACCCCTATGTACATCTGTGCCAGAGCCACCTCTACCTGCTCGTATCCAGACAAGGATGTATTTTCTTGGCAACCCCTTACTCAATACTCACCAAAATACCAGGAAGGTTTCCTATCTTTAAACTTTTCTATAGGGTTATTCCTAAAGTTTTCATATCCTAATTTTCACAAATAACTAAATCATTCTTTGATACCAACTATAGAATCCCGCCTTTTTATAATATAACTTTTCATTACATTTTACAAAAATGAGGATCTTTAAGGTTTAGTGTCTTGGAAACCAGGAACTTAAATCATGAAAACATATAACATCCTTCTTAAACACTTGAAAGGCTTCTCCATATGTTCATCCTAGGTTCATTACTGCATCTCATAACCTGGGGACATACATCAAAAGAAAGGGTGAGTAGAAGGCCCAGTAAGGAAAACAAGGGGAAACATTTAACATGCGAACTTGAGATACATCAACAATGTCATGAAAAAAAACTTTAAGGCATGAGAAAGAAATCATGAGGCATATCATAATAAAAATAACGTATTTCATAACTTGAAGATGTGGCTAAAATATTTAACAAATACAATCATTTCTGTTTCACAAAGGTCCATCCCCAAGGTGTCAATAAAAATTACCAAGTTTATTCACCAAGGTATCAGTCTAAATGGTCATCTCTAGAGATTAAGTCTTTACCCAATGCATTGGAGCGCTATCAGGGAGCACCATTAAATTTGCCTTTATTATCATGTGAGCCACATATATCATCATCAATCATTTCATAAACAACCCATAAAGCATAAAATAAATGGGTTTCATTTCATAATCATAACGTTTTAAAAACTGCTTTAAAGACATGATCTTTATGTCACTTTAAACCCACGGAAAAGGAAAGCGGGTCTTATGTATGTAAATATCAGAATTTAAAATAGAAAATTTTGGTATATATGTGAATACCCATTTATAATGAAGAGATTTGAGTATTCACTTAATAAAATAAAATAATTTTAGAAAAAGAGAGAGACATTTGAGACGGAAATTCTGCAGCATAACGGCTATGCTTCGGGGTTTTAGAAAACATTGAAAATAGAGGGGACATAGGTCACCCACTCATAAATGATACAAAGAACAGTAGAGGGACAGAATATAATGGATATAAGAACATGGTAATGATATTTTAAAGACATACCATATGAAATGAAAAACATGGAGGGAAGACAAAAATAATATTTCTCTTATGAAAAATTTGGCAGCCTAACGGCGTCACTTAAACGTCAACAAAATGAATTGAAGAGATCAAATAGGGTATCTCATCATATAAAAATAGGAGATCAGTATGATAGATATAGAGATCATACCCCAACATAATAAAAAGGAACTTGAAATACTTTATATGAAAGTAGAACTTTGAAAAATGAGAAAGGTGAAGGAATCCCTTAAAAATTCGGCAGCCTAACGGCGCCACTTAAACTTCAAAAAAAATGAATTTGACAAGATAAAATAGGGTCTCTCATCATATGAACATATAAGATCAGTATGATAGATATAGAGATCATAACCCAACATAATAAAAAGGAACTTGAAAGACTTGACATGAAAGTAGAACTTTGACAATTGAGAAAGGTGAAAGAATCCCTTAAAAATTCGGCAGTCGAACGGCGTCACTTAAACTTCAAAAAAATGAATTGAAGAGATCAAATAGGGTCTCTCATCATATGAACATAGTATATCAGTATTATAGATATAGATATCATACCCCAACATAATAAAAAGGAACTTGAAATACTTGACATGAAAGTAGAACTTTGAAAAATGAGAAAGGTGAAAGAATCCCTTAAAAATTCGGCAGCCTAATGGCGCCACTTAAACATTATTAAAACGAATTGATGAGAGCAAGAGGGGGTCTCTCATCATATTAACATGAAAAGGGCAGAAAGATGAATATAGAAGAAAATCCTCCAACATAATAACATGGAGGATAAAATAAATGACATAAAAGAGATTACTTGAAAAGAAAGAGAGAGGTCAGATCCCTTACCTTATAACATAACTCTTAAAACTCAAAGGTTGAGACCTTGAGGGATTAGGGGCACCTTGGAAGGAATATTTGGGAGGTAATGAGACCAGAGCTTCGTTGGGTGAGAGTTGGAGTCAAATTTATGAGAGTATGGCTTGGTATTTATAGGGAAAGTGAGGGGATAAGGCATTAATGGCCAAGAGACACCTCATTAGTGGTTTTGGCAAAACCATGGGCTTGCCCATGGTAATTGCCCATGGTATTGGCCACATGGGACACCTCATACTCTATCTTACTATTCATAAGTCTACCATATTGATTACATACTTAATACATCATTTAATGATGTCATTAAACACCCGTAACTTAAAAACTGTATTTTCACTATTCATCGAAAATTCATTTTTTTCAGAAAAATCCCCAAAAATTACCTTAACATAATATCGATGCTCTGAGTTCAAAAATGAAACTCATTTTATAAAAATAATTTTCTAAATATTTTTAATTAAATTTTTAATTAAAAACACTATTCACCTGAAAAAAACTAATACTTGACTAATAATTTATGAAACTGTTATTTAACCATTTTATTGAATCACATTACTTAATCAAGGTGCCTAGATTATATTAATGCTTTATTTAAGTGAGATTACTAATCCATTTGGTCACATTACTAATCCTAAGCATAAAATCACTATTCATAATTTACTATTCATCAAAAATTAAGTTGATCTTATTAGACTCTAAATTTCGTACTAAACATAATTTTAGAAGACCATTTTTTTAAAATCATTACACATTTTTAATTATTTAAGGTTTACATAAACATTTTTTTAAAATATCTTTTCTCTAAAATTCACCAAAAATATGCATACTATATTTATCTGGACATTTGAAAATTCATAAACTTCATCATAAGAAGAAATCAAAATTTTTATTTAAAACAAAGGATTACACAAGGCAGTTACGGTCTCCTTACATAGCCCCTTATCACACCAGCATAGGACCTAAATGTAAGGTGTGCTAAGGTGAGAGAATCCGAGGGAGGCTCGGCCAACATCGCACGAGTAGTAATTTCTATTAGTTTGAACTTCTCGCAAAGGCGATTCCATTATAGCTTCACACGATGAAGTTTGGCTTGGGTTTGGTCCAAATCAAAGCCCAGTGGTGCTACCTCCTTCCCAAGTTCTGTTAGATGGGCTTCGATTGGTCCAAGACTACTGGGTGAGGCCATCAAATCTTCTTTCTATATTAATTAACCAAGATCACTTGTATTTAAAGACAAATATCAAAATGTTTAGTTTCCAGTGGTCATATTGACCAATGGTCATATAACAATCAAAACCCAACAGTCTCATTTTAATTATACTCATGTTATCCAATGAAACAGTTTTGTTGAGTATAAAATAAAATAACACACAAAATTAGGAAACAAGATTTATTCAAAATTTTGGGTCGTTACATTAACAACTTCATTATTCATATTCATATTATATTTTTGAATAGTTTCTAAATATGTATAAACCTTTTCATTAGATCCAGAAGTTGTGTTTATTAACTTTTTATTTTCTTGCTTTAATTTCTTACATTCATTTTCTACATTAACTAAATCATCCACAACTAAATTAAATCTTCTATCTTGGTCTTTATCATTTACATCCATAAAGTATTTTAGTTTTTCCTTTTCATATTTCAGTATCAAGATATCAGAATCACAATTCCTTCTATATTCTTTATTCTTGGAAAGAATGATATTCACATTTTTACATTCCCTTTTCAGTTTATCATTTTCATTGACTAAATTCTTATTTTTACATTTAAATTCTCTATATTTTTCAATAATTTTAAAACTACCATTTCTCGATTATTCGTTCTCTTTAAGAAACTGCTTAAATTTAAAATCTTTAGAATCAAAATCACAAATAGAATTAGAATCGATGTCTTTTTCATTTTCAGATATTGAATTATGAATAACATTTGCAGGAGTTATCAACTGAGTAAAAAGAGAATAATTTACCTCACATTTAATACCCATGAAGGCAAGATTACCTATTTCCTTTTTACTTTTAGAGTCACTGCTAGAGTAAAAACTATCTGAGTGGTCCCATCCTACAAACAAAGCTTGTTTTTATTTCCTCCTCTTATGTTTTTACTTCTTTGAATTCTTGAGTTTAGGAAAATCAGGTATGATGTGACCTTTATTCCTACACTCATAACATGTAAAATCTGAAATATCATTATTCTTATTTGAATTACCTTTCTTATAATCCTTTTAATTCTTCCTCCCAACCTTCTCTTTCCACCATTGTTTTTCATAAATTTGTAAGTTTCTTACTAAAGTGATCCATCTCCTTGTCACTTTCCTAAAACTCATAATCAAAGGCATTAGTGGTATCAATTATGTTATACTTGAATGAAATACCTTTTATTTTAATTGACTCCTCATCATCAATATTCTTCAGCTCTAACTCATACTGCAACAGAGATCCTATTAGTTCATCTAAATTATATTCCTTAAAATTATTACTCTCATTGATGGTCACCTTCTTTGCATGCCATATTTTATGAAGAGTAATAAATACTCTTTCGACTTGAGTTGTGTTTTATAATACTTCTCTAAGAGAACACATACCATTGGTGATACTGGTGAACCGATGGAACTTCTGGTTTACAGATTCTTCATCTCCCATCTTGAAGTCTTGGTATACTACTCGGATCATTCATAGCTTGGTTCTCTTCATCTTGTTAGTACCACAATGAGTCACTTGTAGTATCCTCCATATGTCATGGGATATCTTATAGGTTGAAACGTGGATATAGACAATTCTACTTATATCATAGTACAAAATATTTTTAAATGTATAATTCAAAACATATTTTACCATGCCATTGCCAACCATAGTCTCCAGATCAACCTTGGGTAGATCATACGGCTTTTCCATAATGGTTCAGTGATCTAAACTTAGTTGTTTTGTGCAGGCTTCTATTCTATATTTCCTGTATCCATATCCACTCACATCAAAGAATGGGGGTTTCTATGGTATCCAACCATCATTGGCATTTTCACTTGTTATCTTAAAATAAAACTTTTCTTTTATTCCTTAAACTATTAAGTCTAGGATTCCATATTAAAATAGAGTTAAAAATATGCAGTGGAAATAATATTCTTAAAGATAAATACAGATAAAGATGCTATCTGATCAGATTTGTGGATCTGATACCAATTATTTGGTATCAGATTAAAACAAAAAATGACTAACCTATTAGAGACATGGCTCTGATACCAATTGTTTTATATTAGAACCACAGAGCTATTTACCTAGCTCTAATACTAATTATTCGATATCAAAACTATAGATTTATTTACCTATCCCTGGTACCAATTGTTGGATCTTTATTAGTGGAAATTATGACTAGAAGAGGGTGAATAGTCATTTTAAAAATTAATGACAAAAACAATCAGAGTTAATAGGATATTAAACAGTAGTGAGTGTAGTGTTCTTAAGATGATTTGCAGTGAAAATAAAAATGAAAGAACATAAGATTAATAGTGGCTTGAATCATTAAGATTATAGTCCACTCCTCAATCTTCTCTACTTCTCAAAAAAGACTGATACCCACTAGGAAACTCACTTTTAAAGTTATGAGAACCTTATTACAGACACTACCTTTTAAATAACCCATTGGTACAACCCATTATTCTTATAGGAGAATCAACCTAGTTTGTATCCTGACTTTTGATTCGGAGTCACAACCCAAACTTCCTTTTGGGTGGTAGAATGACCAGAGAAAATCAAAACCTACTTTTGATGAGGAAAATCATAAACTAGACACGAAGAGAATACAAATAGAAAGAAACAATATTACGTGAATAAAAAAATATAGAGAAATCAGCAGATGATTTGAATGTCAAAGAAGCTTACGCTTGATGATCATTGATCACTTGGAAGGAATAAATGTCAAAGATGGAGTCCTTCATTGATCACAGTTAGAGTGCATAAGTTGCATAAGATTGTGAATAATTGAGAGTAGAAAAATGTCAAAAATGTATCATATATATCTCTATAAATTTATCTGCATGGGTATATATTTTATTTCTTGAAGAGATCTCCTGGATCATTTAAATCAACATCCTCTAGGAGCGTGTCTATGTCCAATATCTACATGACACTTGTTGGTGCATATAAATATAATAAGACTGTTACCTTTGTTTATTAAAGCATCATTGAATAACAATATAGAAACAATAGGCTTTATATTTCTTCATGAAATATTAATATAAAACAATTAATATATTAATTAAATAATTTTTAAACAATTAACAATTATAAAACAATTGAAATAAAAATATAATCTTGCATATTATACATGAAACAAAAATTGTAGAAAAAACAGCACATGATATGAATATCAAACTGCATGAATAAAAGAACATCAATTATTGTTACAATTATTTTTACATACTCTACAAATATATTTCGACATAAAATAATAATACTTTTAACAAAGGAATTATTTTTAATAATGATCCATTGAAATAAGAAATAAAATTTTAGAAACATAAAATTTTAACCAACATTGTATTAACCTACCATTGGAACAGAGAGCGGTTTCTCATGACTTGCCATTGAAAACAGAGAGTGGTGACTCATGACCCACTGCTGAAAAAGTCCAACAGTGGATTAACAAAGTATAATCTACTGTTGTAGTTAAAATAAATAATGAAATACAACCAAAATAAAATATTGTTACAATTATTTTTACATATTCTACAAATATATTTCAACATAAAATAATAATACTTTTAACAAAGGAATTAATTTTAATAATAAAATATTGATATAAGAAATAAAATTTTAGAACCATAAAATTTTAACTAATAGTGGATTGACCTACCATTGGAATAGAGAGCAGTGGCTCATGACACACTGTTGAAAACAGAGAGCAGTGACTCATGGCCTACCATTGAAAAAGTCCAACGGTGCCTTAATAGAGTATAAGTTATCATTATAATTAAAAAAATAATGAAATACAACCAAAATAAAAATTATTTCATGTTACAGAACAATCAAAGGATTCATGTGAAATAATAAAAATTTTCTCATCGTTGGATGCCAACGGTGACTCATGACTCACCGTTGCATGAAGCCAATGGTGGCTCATGACCTACCATTGGAAATTTCTAATGGTACCTCATTTAAATTAATTTCCAAACAATGTGAATAAATTAAAGATGATAAAAATAAGTAAACAAATTTAAAAAAGAAAGAACCTACTGTAGCAGCATAAAAATACTACTTCAAAGCTAATACTGAAACAATGAAGGTGTTACAAAAAAATCACTTGAAGATGATTCTGATATAAATAATGATAAACATATGATAATAATAAAAAGCATATGAATAATATTCTAATAAGAAAAAAAAGAAAACAAACCAAAACAGCAAGAAAACTCTATTGTATCTAATTGAATAAGGATGAAGAGCTCATGTTGGAGCTTAAAGAAGCTTCTTCCAGAAGAGGAAATAACAACTACAAATAGAAACAAAGCAACTTTAAAAAAATAATCTTCTGATAAAATTAAAACAAAAAATAAGAAATAAAACAACTATATAAGCAATGGAAGAGTAGGATCTCTATGGAGCTACTTTAAAATCATTGTACAATAAGAAGAAATAAAGAATCAACCAGTGGGAAAAAAATAACCCACTGTTGATGTATGGAAGTAGGTCATAGACCCACAGTTGAGTTCCAATGGTGACTCGTAACTCATTGTTGGTATTTTCCAATGGTGACTAGACTCACCCACCATTGGTATTTTCCAATGATGTCTTGACTCACCCATCGTTGGGTTCTTCCAACAGTGACTTGTCGTTCAACCAACATAGAAAACATCAAACCAATCGAAACAAGTCGAGTCGAGGAAGATGAATAGTGGGAAGCTAAAAAATTATTCAAGCTATTATTTTATAAATAAATGATGTAAAGAGATGTTGAGACCGAATAAGAAGAGACTTTGAACTAGTATTACAACCTTAGTTGAAAAGATAAGAGCGAGTAAAAAAGTGAAATCAAGGTGGGTCGATTGAACTAGTGTGCTGAAGAACACCTATATACAGAAGAAATAGTGAATGCCTAAAGAAGGTGATGGAAAAAGAACAGTGAGGCACAAGAGATCAAAAATGAATGTGTGGGATATTTAAAATAGATTGAGCAGAGAGTGACCCACCGCTATTGTCTGAGAAATAAATGACGGGTGAACATTAATATTGAAAACGATGTCCAGCGTCGATTTGGAGACAAGGTTTCTGATCCGTATATTGATCAATTAGTGTTGATGCTTGGTTTGAATAAAAACACAACCCATACACACTTCGGGCCACACCCCAATGGGAAACCCTAGCCCAATCCATGCACATTGCAGGCACATTCCATGAGCTTTATACATGGGTCTGCATGCCTTTGGCCTGCACTATGTATATCATCCTCTTTATGGGCTACCTGTGGTGAGCTTTCCCATGGGGTTTACCCAATGGGTCCCACAAGTGGTTGAGATCTAGCCACTTATCTCACATGTAAGGCCAAAAAATTTTCTTTTACAATATAAAAAAAATGAACTTAAGTAATTATAATAACATGAATTATCAATTTAAAACATTTACTTAAACAACATTATTAATAACAAAATCAAAATTTATTAGTTTATTAAAACACTTGAGAAAATAATAAAGTTGGGAATTTAAAACACTTGAAATTATTATAAATTTATAAAAACATTAAATAAAAAAATATTAATTAATTAAAACACTTGACAGTTTAATAGTGTTAATTAAAACACTTGATAAAATAATAAGATAATCTAATAAATGTTGATTTATAGTAGTTTATCAAAACAAATAAAACTGATAAAATATTTAAAACAAATTCAAATACTAACATAGATTTCAAAGGGTCGACTAATCTTAAATATAGAAATATAATGAAATTATAAACTATTTATTGATATGAAACATGTAAGGATGGATTTAATTCTCTTGTAATCATTACTGAATCCAAAATTCAATAATTGACAAACTTATTTAAAACCATCATTTTTTTCTTTTGAAAACTGAGGAATGTAAGTCAGTTACTATCAATGTTTTAAATTCAAAAATATACTGTGATGATATAATTTATTTTCAATATATTTCAAGAAATATAATAATCCTATGACTGTATCATTTCTCTTTATTAACCTCCCAAAAATCAACACCTAAAATGATTGAAGATGAAAAAATGCATCCCTCTTCATGTGTGTGTTTTATATAAGGAGTAAAATAATGAAATATAATATGCTCATTTATATTTTATCATTCTAATATTTTTTAGAAAAATAAATATTTTAGAATTTAGAATAATTTTTAAAATATTAACAAGTTATCTATCTAATCCAACAAATTCAAGGAATATATCTTCTTTTTATTTTTTATCTCTTAGAAAATGATGTCAAACATCAATGTTTTTTTCTCATTAGTGATGTGTATGAATTTTTAATAATGAAATGGAACTTGTGATTTCATAAATAATATTGTTGTGTAGGGTTAATGAACCATATGTTTGTTCCTTAAACATAGGGTTTATTCTAAACAGAGGGTTGTTGGTCCATACTTTTCCAACAACGTAGGGTTCATGATCTATACATTTTATTCCAAACATAGGGTTTCCAAACCATACATTCTTATTACAAACATAGGGTATGAACAGTGTTTCTAGATTACTTCCAAACATGCCCAAAATACTTAATAAAATATCTTCCCATAGATTTAACAACTTGTAAATATTTCTAGAATAAAAATAAATACTCTAATGAATATCATCCTAAAATTCACTTAAAATAAAATTTATTATAAACATAAATTTGGGTGTTTGTGATCATAAAAATCAAAAATAAATTAATGAAATTGTTAAATTAACACATGGTCAACATCAATGGTCTTCCCAAGTGAATGAATTTTGTTTACAATATCATTGAACCTAAGATACATATCAGAAATAGGCTCATCGGGTTTTATATTAAATGTATCATATTCAACTGTGTAAGAATTTTAGTGTATTTCTTTAACATTGGTAGTTCCATAATGAGAAACAACCAACGTATCCCAAATATTGAAAGAATTACCAAAAGAAAATATTCTATAGAATTCTTCATCTCCTAAGGTGGAATAAAAATAATTCATAGCTTTATAGTTACAATTATAGGCAGTCTTAGTGGAATCACTCCAATCTATTCAATAAGATTTAGGTAATTCATATTTATTCTCAATAATTATCCAAATGTCAAATACCCATCTCTATAAATGTATTTTAATCTTAATCTTCCAATGAGAATAGTTAGTTCCATTGAAATAAGGAGGATGATTAGTGGATGTTCCTTCTTGTCTATTGTTATCCATAAAGAATTAAATTTAGATAAAATATAAATTTAAGATCTTTAAATACAACTAGATCATAGGTAAAATATATTTTGAAAGCTTGTGATTCCAAATGATGGTTGGAGTGGACAAATAAAGATGGGTTGAATTAATTTTCCAATAAAAATTTGTTTAAAAATAATTTTAAAACTAAATCCCCCAATTTAATAAAAATTCCTAGTTAACAAAAATAGTATAAATATATAATTTGATCATTGGAAAAGGATATAAAAATCTTGATCACAACTCAATTAAAATACTTTGGAAAGTATTTTAACTTTAGAAACTAAACTACTCATATCAAACACAATATATAAAACACCAATTTGAGTTAAATATCAATGTTTAGTTTTTTTTAACAGTTAATAAAATCGAAATGAGTTTGATTTAAAATCATTAAAAAATAGATAAATCATAGAAAATTTTAACAAGGGGTTAGATATCAAGCCAACACTTAATCCCCTCCACATGGAAATCATTTTCTACCAAGCAGTTTATTATAAAAATGAACTTTTCCACAACCTGGATCGGGTTTTACAAACAACTGCTCACAAGGTTTTCTGAGCACAAATCCTCTTGCACAGTTATCCACTGAATAAAATGTGACATCCTGTGTATTATATAATAATATTTTTTTCATATCTATTAATATTTTTGAATAATATATTAATTTTACATTAAAGGGGATGCTTGGTACGATAGCGTACTCGACACGCAACAATGGATTTCTCCGAAATCTTACTTTGCACACAACATTGAATTATACTAAAAAATAATACAATAATATTATCATTATTTTAAAGGGTAGTTAACGCATAGTCGTTGTATTGGAGGGAATGAACAGAACTAACTACAATATGATTACATATTTTTGTTAAATTTTTTTTATATTTATCTAATAAATTTTAGAGGCTTAAAATGAGAATGAATCAAATTTTAAGCATAAAATACTCTATTTTTTTAAATGTCGTTTTACCAAATTTTGATAAAGAAACCTTTTTAAATTTAGTTTTTGAAACCTTTATATATTTTATTTGAAAAAATAAACTTCTTCTTTAGAAGCAGGACATCAAAATTTATTTTGGATGGATTTTTGATATTTTTCTGATAACTATTATGTTTTGATGAATAATAAAAATACATTAAATTTTAATTGAAAACAACCTTTTCCATCGAGATAATTTATATGCTTAAATAATATTATTTAATGGTTTTAAATTATAAATAGAATATATTTTTATAATTTATTATAATGTAGGTCATTGGTATGTTTTAAAAAACTCACTTTCTCGTTTTGACAATGGGAATTAAATTTAAATTAATTTCTACCAATTATGTGCTATGAATTTGAAAAAATGGGTTCCATATTTGGAATTATAAGGTCCAAATTATGTAAATAGTTCTCTTTTATTTTTAGACATTATGAATAGTAACTTTAGTAATTATTTTTATTTACCACGCTTAAAGGGCAAATTAAGTAAATAAGGATAAAAATAATATTATAATAATATAAAACTAACCTAACGCTTGTCATAATCCTATTGGATGAGTAATGGTAGACTAAAAAAATCTTTAGGCTTAAATTTTGGCATTTGGGAGCCACTTGGGTAAGATAATGACATTTTATAACATTTAATTTAAAGTTAAGGGAAATATAACTTAAACATGTATCTTATTAATAAAATAATTTTAATTTGAGTTATATAAGTGATATATTTGACTATAAATAGTAATTAAAAATATAAAAAGATTTCATATATCATGATTTTTTATTTATAATTTTTAAACATTAAATAAATAAATTTATTTATGAAAAAATGATGATGTAGTGTTTACCTTATTAATGAAATATTCAAATAAATGATAATATAAATATTAAAATAAATGTAATTTGAACATTTTGATTACATACATGAATTTTTTGTATGAAATTGACATGTTAGGGATGGGTTAATGCCTTTTTTTTGAAGGAATAAAGTTTTTGTGAATTTAACAAAAATCAATTACTAAATAGTGTCAAAATTGATATAAATGAGTTTTTAAAACAAATACTATTTTATTAAATGATATAATAGTCCTAAAAATATAATATTAGTCTAACAGACTTATATAATGTTAAAAATGTCATTAATGATCCAATTTTTGTTCTCTTGGCATTTTATAGTAACTATAGTAACCATATATTATGAAAATACAAGAAGACATGGTAAGAGTTAATGTTTTTAACTAAGGGTTAATGCTAAAATATAAGGTTAATTTTGTGACATAAACTTGTCTAAAACCTATTGGTTGAGATAATTTTGACCCATACTCATATTATACTTGAAATATACCACTTTGAAACTATTATAATTCTAAAATCAATTTATAATAAAATAATATTTCAAGACTTTCCTAAAGTGACTTTCCTCCCTCTTATAAAAGGCCACCAATTATACCCACTTACTCACACTTATAAAGACTATCTTATCATCCAAAATCTACTAAAATAATCTCCCAAAATCCCTAACTTCATCCTAGAAGCCTTAACTTGGGCATAAGGCAATTCAAGAAATCATTTGGCTCAAATCAAAAGGAGTTACCTGATTTAGAGGTAACGTCTCCTCTCAAGATCCTTTCCATTATTTTCCTCCTCAAACACCAAAAAATATATTTAATCCATTATTTTATAACTACACCAGTATCCTCAATATATTAGGATTTTTTATGCAAATTTTTTTAACTACACTTACACACACATCCATCTAATGGATATAGAACATACTGTTTCTGTGTACGGCGAACTACTACCACATGAAATGATGATTGTTCAATTTTCTCCTATCACCTATCATGGTGTCCATTATAATGGAACTATATATTATATATTATATATTATATTTATATTTTATGTATGCTTCTTTAATTTTTATTTACAACATACCTTTATGCTTTCCATAATGTGTAAATACGATAATTTCATTTGAGGAAGTGTGGACTACCGCCCCCTCAAAGTGATATGACTCATTCATGCCATACATGGAACATATAAAGGATGGTATTAATGAACTTATATAAAATATATAACATATATATTATACTGTAATTATAATATACCTATGTATCATTTAGTTTTCATTCTTTTAATATGACAAAGAAATGAAAGTGGCGTTTATGTGTACGTACGGTCTACCGTCTCTATGAACGGCGCATTTCATTTATTATCTCAAAATATTATGGATTATTCTAAATAAATATATATATGATATTTATATGTTATTTAAATCATTAATATAATTCTGTAGATGATGGACTTATGACCATATGGACAATTTGTAATCATAACAAGTACATTTTGACTCAAGTACTGAATATCGACTAAACATCCGATATAAAATTAAATCATTAAGTAATTGTTATAACATGGTAATAATTGATATAAAAGGAATAAAAAACATGAAAAAGGTTATCAAAAAAGTATAAATTAACTTAATTTTATTATTTAGGATGATAAAGAATGAACGAGACAAGTCAGACTCAAGGTAAGGGACTTCGTCTCAATCTCCTTTCTTTAGGGCATATCTCAATATTATGCACCTTTATTTTCATATAAGGTGTATATACAAACATTTGACTCAGTATATCATGAATTACTATATTATTGTTATATTTAAAGTTTTTTATAATGTAATTCCTTAATGATATGTATTCAATTGTTTCTTATGTGGTAAGAGAATTCTCTACTTCTCTTTTCCTTTCAAGTTCTCTTTTATGTGATATGTATTTCAAATTTTTATACCATGTTCTTATTTATATTTTATTCTCTCCATATACTTTATTATGAGTTATTTATGAGTGGCATACCCTTGTCCTCTCTCTTTTTGATGTTTTCTAAAATCATGTTGCATAGTTGTTATGCTGTAGAATTTTCATCTCAAAATCTCTCTTTTTCTCAATAAATTATCTTATTTTATTTATGTGAATACCCAAACCTATTTTATTTCATGATATATTAACCAAGACATAAAAATGATATATTTTATTCTATAATTGACATACATAAAACCATCATTCTCTTTCTGTGGGTTATAAATGACATAATGATCATGTTTTTAAGCACTTTTTAAAATGTCGTGATATTTATATGAAACCCATTTCTTTTATTCTCTTTGGGTTATTTATGAAGTGTTTGATTATGATATATTTTGATCACTTAAAAATAAATACATATTAAGGGTACACCTAGATAGTTCTCCAATGTATTGGGTAAAGAAATTAATCTTTAGAGATGGCAAGTTTTACGATACCTTGGTGAATAACCTTGGTAATTTTTATGACACCTTGGGGATGGACCTTGGTGATATGAAATCTTAGGGATGAACCTTTTTTATATTCTTATGAATGTATAAATTAAATTTTATAATTTTATTTTCAAGATATGATCTATTTTCTTATTGTTATGATATGCCTCTTTCTCATGCCTTTATGAAAGTCCTCATGTTCTTATTTATATCTCTCAAGATCACATATAAATTGTTTCCCTTGTTTTTCCTTTACTGAGCATTTTCTTCTCATCCCAAGTTTTTAAATGTTTTTCACAGGTCTTAACATTATTAATAAAAAAGAAGATGTTATGATTAGAGTATTTAAATATTATTCTTGAAACGAAACCATGTTCTTTTTAAAAGTTTTTTTTTGTTTTTTAAAAAATGGATAATGAGTAGAAGTGTTTAATTTTTAATAATCAATTTATGTGTAAGTTATAGCCTAATTATCTAAATCTATAAACCTTAAAAGATCTTAAACATGATTGAAAGTCAAATTATTGAATTAACTTTAGAATTAAGGTCGGGTCCTTATATAAAACAAGTACATGTCACACAAAACCTCTTCTATAGTTGTTCGTGGGAATATAGATGAAGAAAATTGAGAGAGTGTGTCAAGAACTCTATGGTTTAGTAAATGGGACTCTGTTTTATGGATATACAGAGTAGTAATAAACACAACTCAAAAGTAAAGTATGAATAGAAAGAGAAAATATTAGAGATGATAAAATGTAGTGCAATTCAATGTGAATGGGTTTGGTTACTCATGAGTCTTTGAAGATCTTCATGAGAATCTTCCAAAATGTTTTCATATAAAGTGCAGTGAAACAGAGTATCATAAATGATTTAGAAAATCCT
Organism: Viscum album; assembly: GCA_963277665.1. Lineage (NCBI taxonomy): Eukaryota > Viridiplantae > Streptophyta > Magnoliopsida > Santalales > Viscaceae > Viscum > Viscum album. The sequence continues at coordinate 1,704,289,030 of OY728129.1, read as the reverse complement.
TTATTCTCCATCAGTTTTTTGTTACTATATCTTTTCACTCTTTTTACATATTCACCATGCATCCACACATTCTCTCTTTTACGTATGAGGAGGATCTTCTGAATATATAGCAGTTCAGGAGATCTAATTATCGGTTGCAAAATAATAATAAAATTATCTTGATCCTTATAGTGAGAAGAAAACATGGAAATACTAACTATGTCTTTAAGTATTCTGGGGATTTTTTTAATAATAATCATTATTAAATCCATGTGATTTTTTTTAATATTAATTGCATAAACTAGCAATCAAATAATTAATTTTGAAATTAATTCTGGATATCCATGGTAGCTTCATTGGTGGTAGATGTCATGAAGAAAACATATCAAATTGGTGATAGTAGCCTCTGATGGTAGATTAGTAGTGGTAACATCTCTAAATGGAATATTATTTGATAGTAGCAATGTTGTGGTGGTAGTAATATCAAAACCTGACAGTATCACGACCTGGTAGTAGATCATCCTCGTGGAAGATATGTTCAAGAGTATCGATAGTGGTAGATTTTCCTTGGTGGTAACATTGAGCGACGACATCAGATATTGTTGGTAGGAGCATTTTATGGTGGCATCATCTCATAATCATGGTAAAAAATGGATACAATAATTGTGCGACAGTAACAGTTCTTGGCAGTAGCTCCATTCAATGGTAGCACACCTTGATTGTAGCATGGTATGAATTGCGGTAGATCTTTCGAACTAACAATAGATCAACACTTAGCTAAATTTTCACAATTTATCCAGAATATGGTTTACTATCACAAAACATTATATTTATTAGAAATATAATAGACATGATTTGGGATCATTAAAATAAAGAGGTTCTCAACAATAAGTAATTTCATCTAGTTGAACCACTAGGCTTGGATTTTTAGTTTATTCATTTTGTGGTGTGGGAAATTTTGTATTTGGGTTCTGTAGTGGGATACTTTTTCTTTTCAAATGATTTTAGTGGATTTATTATGTTTCATGGTCCCTTTTTACCTTTTGTTTACTCTATAACATTAAAAAATGAAGTGATATTTCATTCACTTTAACTATTAGGAAAATGATGTGATCTATAAATTGAATCAATTTAATTAGTAACATTCACCTATATAGATTTTTATTTTCATTTTCCCGTGGATAAAAAGTAATGTAAGATTATTTTTTACAATATTATTAAAAGTTATTTCTTCATCAATTGAATATTGAATATAAATAGGTGGAAGAATAAGCCTTGGTCTCTTATATTTTATTAATTTATATTTATTTCAAATATTATTCAATCATCACCAGCCATATAGATTCATATTTATTTCTTTACCCTACTTCTCTTACTTTCTAATAAACTCAATAAATAATTTTTTACATTTTATATTTTCTTTTGTAGGCTCTTCTTTACTTTCATTATCTACCATCCTCTTTGTCATGGATATGGTACAAGGTAGAAGATCTATATGTTTTTAATTCCAACTTAACTCATTTGGATCTACCCTAATAAAAACACCTCCAATCGATTTTTATTTTTCATAAAACATTATTTCATATCTTCCCTTTAGAGGTGGTTTCTCTCTTTCATCATTGTCATCGACAGATGAACTAATGGAAACTTCTTTCAATAATGTTTGAGGAAATTCACTTGTAAATTATTTTTTATTTTTATTATGTTGAAAATTTTCCATAATTTCTCTCTTTGGATCAATAACAATTTTTTTAACTATCATATACGAACTTTATCTTTGAAATGGTTTCTTAAATAATAATATTTTCATCTATACTTGTTGGTTTCGTCATATTGATAATTTTCTCCTTTGAGGGTATTTTTAATAGAATTCTATTTCTAACATAGTTGTAAGGAATCATTTTCACTTTTACCATTCTAGATCAAATAGCTTCAATATAGTCTCACATGAATTGAACATTCTTGAAATTACACATATTGTCCATATAATAAATAATATAAATATCCTAAATTTTAATGGTGTTAACATTTCCCTTCTAGGGAACTATAATTTTTTTATCTATTTATATAAAATCCATTTTTTATCACTTGTATTAGTAAATGTTTTAAAATTATCTTTATAAAAAAAGAACCTAAAAATAGAATCTCCCTTCATAAAATACCAATATGTTTTTGGATATTTATATAATACTTGTATACTTTCTTTTTCTAATGAAAATCCTACTACATGAAGAAAATTTTCTATATTCATTGATAATTCATGACCCTAAATTTTAAAATTTTCTCATGCAACCCCTCTTATGGTTTCATAATTTAGTATACTATAAAATTAATTAATAATTGATGTATAAAATGGATAGTATTTCTTATGTGGTAAATTAATATGTTCCCATTTTTTAAACAAAGTTACCTCCTTCAATAAATAATAATACTCATTGGACAAATCTAGATTGATTAGGCCTCTATTACTAATCTTCATTCTAATAGTCCTATTTTGGTCATATGTTCTAGAAATTTGGATGAACTACACAACAAGATAACACTTTTCTAAGAATTGATCTTATGTAATTTTAAATATTTCATAGATAAAATGTATGATCCTAAATAAAAATTTTCAAGGATTTGTAGAAAATTAACATGATAGATTTCAAAGAGTTGGTTAATCTTAAATATGGAAATATAATTAAATTATTAACTATTTATTGATATGACATATGTAAGGATTTATTTAATTAAATTAGTAAACATTAATGAATCCAAAATTGAATAATTGACAAAATTATTTAAAACCATCATTTTTTTCTTTTGAAAAACTAACTAGGAATTTAAGTCGGTTACTATCGATGTTTGAAATTAAAAAATATACAATTATGATATCATTTATTTTAAATATATTTCAAGAAATATAATAATCCTATGAATATATCATTTCTCTTCTTAACCTCCCAAAAATCAACACCTAAAAATGATTGAAGAAATTTCTACATGAAAAAAACCCAACCCTCTTCATGTGTGTTTTTTCTATAAGAAGTAAAATGATGAAATAGAATTTGATCATTTATATTTTATCATTCTAATTTTTTTTTAGAAAAATAAATATTTTATAATTTATAAGCATTATTAAAATATTAATAAGCTATATATCCAATCCAATAAATTCAAGAAATATATCTTCTTTATATTTTTTATCTCTTACAAAATGATGTCGAACATCAATGTTTTTTCTCATTAGTGATGTGTGTGATTTTTTTATAATGAAATGGAACTTGTGATTTTATAAATAATATTGTTTTATATAAATTTTAATCTAAATTTTTTGATTTTTTTTCTTTATTCATAACAACCATGTACAAAAACTACCAATTGCACCACATTCAACTCCAGTTATAGATAGTATTGTGAAATATTTTTTCTTACTAGACCAAGAAACTGAGGATTCTTCTATGAAATGACATATTCCATATGTACTTTATCTATTCAATATATATACTATAAAATCATCATTTTAATAACTTTTGATAGAGAAATCATATCCAAAGGGTTAAAATAAAACATGTTTCAAAGAACTTTTTAAATATCCAAAAAAAAATATTTAATATATTTTATGTGAGATCCATTCCTATTAAGATAAAAACTAATAAAAATAAACATCGAAATCATATTATTGTGTTGAATTGTAATTAAGTATGGTAAAATTTTCATCAGTCCACTATAATGATTTTGATCTACCAGTATTTCATATCCATCTAGAACTAGTTATCAAGAAGTACTCATTAAAGTACTAATACTTATTTCATTGTAAAAAGCAAAACATTTTAATAAGTTTCTAAGATACCTCTACTACGATAAAATAGTTTCTTCTAGTTTTTGAGAAATTTAGAAGCTAGGAATAAAAGTTCTTCCATCATACTCATCTCAAATTAACTTTGTATAAGTTTTCTAAAACATTCTATAAGAGATTTTCATCTATATTTGAATATAATGCCATCTATATAGATTTATATGATTATGGAATCTTTAAAAACATTTTTTGATAAAAATAGGAGGACCTTTTATTCTTTTAATAAAATTATCTTGAGAAAGAAAAGTTGAAAAATGGTTATACCAGACCCTTATCAATTTTTTTTTCCATAAAGTTCCTTGGTAGGCTTAAAGATATGATTTTGAAATATAGGATTTTTAAAATCAAGGGGTTTCTCAAGAGAGTGTTCCTCCAGAACATAACCATTAGTAAAAATCTTTACCTTATTTTGAACTAAATTTCCATTATCATCACATTTATTTTGAAATACCCAATTAGTTCTTATAACCAAAAAGTCATTTTGATGTTTCACTGATGACCATACATATTGTTTCATTTGAACTAATTTAATTCTTACTTGATTTTCTATTATACAATATCCATCACCAAAGTTATAATCTTTCATTTTAAGTTTAGATTATGATATAAATGAATGTTGTTCACACTCATTCCTTAAAGAACTTCATTTTTTGTTTTTATGGGAAACGTCTCCAATAAAATTATTAATAATATGATCTTTTGACAGCTTATTGTTTCTAGGAAAAGATAACGACTTTTCTACTTCTAACATATTCTGACTTTCCAAGTCCCTAACATGTGATATTTGAGATTCAATCATAATATATTATAAAATAAAGGATTTTTTGTAAGCTATATCCAAATCATTTCCATCATCCAAAAATTTTAAAATTGAATTTCATAAAATGATTATTTTTTTCATATTTAACATGTACCCTTTCTTCCATGGTAATGTGATATTTATTTACCTAATAATCCATACTTAGTAGAGTAGAAAAAAAAAAGAATCCTTTTTCATATATTAGATCAATCATTTAATTATTGTTTTTTTTAACCAAAATAAATAAATTACTGATCATTCACACTAGATCTACAGATCCACTCAGGGAAAGAGTCCACCCAACAATGGTTACCCCAAGATTTCCCAAGACAAACTAAACAATGAGCCTCCCAATTTCCCCATTGCTTTATGGAGTAAAATTTGTATTCGGCGAAGCAATCGGTCAAGGGCCGAATCTTTCTCAAAATAAGGCCAAGCATCTGGGAATCCTCCTTCTCCATTGATAAAGTGTTGATCACTTCCAAATAGTCAGATTCCACCACAACATTGATCCAACCTTTTGATAAAGTGAGAAGAATCCCATGGAGAATGGCAGATTCCTCCACTACTACAGGGCTCCAGGAGGCATCAACACCCCTACAGTGAGCTTCCATGACCTGACCATCACTTTCATGGGCAATAAATCCAATGCCAACCCTTGGGAGAGCAGAGACGACCGCATCCGTATTAATTTTGAAAAATAACCCTCCAGAGGGGGAAACCAATAGAGAGATGCCTTCCGATTACTACCCATAGAGGGCACAAAATCATTATTCGTCCAACATTTCATCCAATCCAAATCCTTCTTGACCCAAATACGATCTTGGGTCACCTTATTGTTAAAAATGATTTCATTTCTTTGAGTCCACACCAGCCAAATAATTGTTCAAATCATCCCCATCACCCTTGGTTCCAATGAAGCTGCCCATTTAATGAAGTTTTGAATCAACCTAATAGATAGATCAAAGAACTTTTTAAAATTTGGCTCCCATTCCTTCCACACCCCTTCCGCCCCATGACAGAGAATAATTACATGCAAAGGAGATTCCACCTCTTGGAGATAGAGAGGACAACTGTCATCATCTACTAGATGATGTCTCACCAAAAGGTCACGGGTAGGCAGAACACCAGAGAAAACTTGCCACCAAAATAATTTCACCTTGGGAGGGGAAGAGATTGACCAAATACTCTTCCAACAATAGTCAGGGAGACCTGGCCTAAGTCATGAGCCCACATTTTATAGCCCGATCGGACTGAGAACTTCCCGGATGCTTCCCCAGTCCAGAAAATTTGATCCTTCCCCATACCTGATGTGAGAGGAATGCTCAGAATAAGAATACGATCGACATCATTAAACTAGTTGGGAATTTCCCCCCTATCACAGTCATCAAAAGATTCATTGATCAGGTCTCGCACACTAGCATTTTCAAAACCCGGGGCAGCAATTGAGGACACTTTAAGGTTAACACCATTTGTTAGTCACAGATCATTCCAAACACTCACATCATTAGCATCATCAATTCTCCACACACAACCTAAATAAATCAGAGATTTTGTACCCCAAATGCTTCTCCACACAAAACTCAGCCTCGGCCCCAACTGGGCATGCAAAAAATCAGAGCGGGGGAAATATTTGGCCCGCAACACTTTTGAGAACAGGGTGTTTAGATTTTTGAGAAGGTGTCATCCTTGTTTTCTCAAAATCTCCTCATTAAACCATTTTAGATTCCTAAACCTGAGACCTCCACGAAATTTTGAAGCACACATTTTTCCCCAGGACATCCAATGGGTGTTATGTTTACCCTCATGTGAGCCCCACCAGAAGTTGGTCAATCAGAAATGGATCTGATCGACAAGAGGTTTCGGAAACTTGAAAAGGGACATAGCATAAGAGGGGATTGATTGGGCCATATATTTAATGAGAAATTCCTTTCCTACCTTGGAGATCTTCTTACTCGACCATAAGCAAATCAAATTGTCCACTCTCTCCATAATCGATGTGGGCACACTTGTTTCTTCGATCTTCCGACAAGGTTTCGAAGGCCAAGATATTTAAGATGTTTTTACACCAGCATAAATCTACACACCCATTTTAGTTCCTCCATTTTTTCATGTAAAACTCCTTTACTGAAGTATAATTCTAATTTTGAAGGATTAATACGTTGTCCAGAATCCCTTTCATAAATATTAATGATTTTCAGCACTTGACCACATTCTTGCGGGGTAACATTGGCAAAGAGTATATTATCATCTGCAAAGAAAAGGTGGGTTATAAGGGGTATTTCTACATACCTTCGCACTATGGATCATCCCTTTCCCATCCTCTTTCAAGAGAAGATGAGAAAAAACATCAGCCACCAAAATTAAGAGATAAGGTGAGAGAGGGTCCCCTTTCCACATACCTCTTGAGGGTTTAAATATTTATGAGTGGGATCCATTGATATTAATTCTGAAGGTAACATTCATAATGCAGTTCATGATATTAGAGATCCATTTCGTTCCAAAACCCAATTTGGAGAGAACAAGTTCAAGAAACAACCATTCAATTCTGTCGTAAGCTTTTGTCATATCTAATTTCATTTCCATGACACCTCTTTTGGATGATGAGTGAGTTTTTATAGAGTAAAAAAGTTCAAAATAAATAGTTTCATTATTGGTAATGGATCTCTTTGGAATGAAAGCACTTTGGTTTTCAGTGACAAGCTACGGGAGACAATCCTGAAGCCTTACCACCAAGATCTTGGAAAATATTTTGTAAACAATATTACATAAACTAATAGGTCTTAATTCTGTGATTTTATGAGGGAAATGGGTTTTAGGAATGAGGGTAATAAGGCTTTCATTCAGGGGATCAAGAGAGGCTCTTCCATCCCACAAATCCTTCATCAGGGCTACCACATCTGGTCCAACAATATGCCAAAAACGTTTAAAAAACAATGCATGAAACACATTAGGCCCCAGGGCCTTGGTGGAGTGAATAAGATGAAGGGCCTCTAGCACTTCATTCTCATAGATATCTCTCTCCAACTTAAGGTTCATATCCTCCATGACAATTTGTGGGGTACAGCTAGTCAGGCTCGAAGGAGTGTCAATACTTTCATCTTTATAGTGGTTGCTGAAAAAATCCAAGATAATGGTTTGGATATTATTGATGTTAAAAGTAACCCTTCCAGAGTGATCTTTGAGTTGATAGATGTGGTTTTTCCTTTTCCTAGATGAGGATCTTTGGTGAAAAAGTGGGTATTCTGGTCACCCTCCTTCAAATGGGATTCTCTTGCTCGCAAAAACCAAAAGCTCTCATTCTCCCTCAAAGCTATGTTAAGGTTCTTTTCTGTAAATGAGATATCCCTGAGTACAGAGTTACAATAAGGAAAATAGTGTAGCTTATTCAAGTGATTTTCTGCAACATTAATACGTCTATCAAAATCCCCAAATCTAACCGAGCTCCACTCCTGTAAACAAGAGGCAGTACTCCGGATATTGGATATTATGGACTGGTTCGGTCCCTGCCAAGCTGACTGAACCACCTTATCATGATTACTGTCTTGGATCCACATACTTTCAAATCGAAAATTCCATAAAGGTCTCCTAACTTCCCCATGATAGGTCGTTGACATCATGATTTTATAGTGGTCAGAAGATATTGGAGGAAGGTGAACTACTGAGAAAGCATGGAAGAGGGATTTCCACTCATCAGTTCCCACAAATATATCCAGCCTTTCAGCAATACGATTCTCCATTGATCTCCCTCTATAGCAAGTTAACGGAGCACCCAATAACCCAAGGTCGTGAAGGGAATTCAGCACAAGAGAATTCTTAAACTCTTCTACAGCAGCACCACTCCGCCAATTCCCCCTTTCTTTTTCATGATGAAGGGGGATCTCGTTAAAATCTCCCCCAACCAGAAGTGGGTCCGAAAGAGAGGATCTCACTCAGCACAATAGGTCCCAAGATTTGGGTTCATTTTAGTGCCCAGGACACCCATAGAATCCCACAAAAGACCGTGACGAAGATCCTAGGGAAGCAACAGTCACAGCAATGTGACTATCTAAGAAATTAGTCACCTGAAACACCAAGGTCCTCTTTCCACAAAAGGAGAAAACCACCAGAGTGTCCTTGTCTTCCAACAGGGAAGACGTTCTTGAAACCGATCTTCGAACCAAACAGACCAGCATCCTTGCAATCCAACATAGTTTCGGATACAAAAACTATGTTAGGGTGGTATTTTGAACTCTAGTGATGGAGCGACCGAACCGTTCGAGGGTTGCCAAGTCCCCGACAGTTCCAGCATAAGATTTTCATTGCTCCAGGAAGGGCTGAGCTACACTCACCTCCACCTCCATAACTTCGAAAAACTACCTGTCACCTGCCGCTTTCCAGCTCTTTGGGAGGCTCTCATGCATTTTCCCTACCTCCCAGCTTTGTTTGTGGTCACCTGGCTTTGTACTACTTGGTACGCCATCTCGATCTCCTCTAGTAACCCTTTTCCATGTCTAAAGTTTTTGAATACCTGACGACGTTACTCCAACCATGTCTTCTCCATCCTGGGCAGTGAACCCCGATGCTTCACCATCTGCCCGATGAATTGGGTCAAGGGGTTCCTGTCCAGAGTTCTCCCGTACAGCACCTAGGTCTGGTGGTTCTTTTCATTTTGGCAATGACCCAAGATGTGGGTGATAGGACTTCTTCACATAAGTGGGGACCCAGGTTGAGTAAAGAGTTGGGTCCTTCGCCTTACCTATAGGAATTTCCCTCAAGTCGGTCATGGCCACAACGCTGCCACGTATTACTTCTTTTGCCTACTGATCCACTGGGTTGCCAGCATGAAACTCTGGTGGCCCAAGCATTATGATGTTATTGTGAACTGGTTTCAACTGCTTCATAAGCACATTCACTAGACTATCTCGATCCTTTTGTTTTTTTATCTCAGTAATGAAAGTTGCTTCAGTTGTTCTTGCACGAAGCCAAGGGCCATATTGCAAAATAACATTTCCTTGATCATCCTCCTTCTTCGATCCACAGTCCTTATCTAAATGTATGATACACCCACAAAATAAGCAAAAAATTGGGAGTTTTTCAAATTCGAAAGATATCTAGGCACTAGACTCATCCTCTGACAAGAAGAGTCCCCTCATAATTGGTTGTGCCACATCAACAAGTGCTCTGATCCGAACCATGGGTCCCCAGTGAATTGGATCAGATTGATCCCATTCCAGAAATGTACCAATACGTTCTCCAATTTCACGCATAACTCGTTCAGTTCTACCATTAAACGATATTTCTTTAATTCATATCCAGAAAGGTGAGTGAGTTGGTGGGATATTTTGGATATCTTCTCCGTCTTTTAAATCTTCCATGATAATAATTTGGTTATCGAAGGACCATGGTCTACCTTTGAGGAATTTTTCTTTCTCTATCTTATTAAAAAATTCAAAGACAAGGTGGCCCTCCTCCACTTCTCTTATGGAGACCCCATCCTCAAATTTCCAGATGTTTTGTAGGGTATTTTTAAGGGCCTCTTGGTTGAAATTTTGTTTTGCCAAACATTTTCCAACGATCAGCAGACCCATACGTCGTGAAAGAAACGCATCTTCATTCGTTCATGTGGGAATTATCACTTTCTCCTTATTTGTCAGCGAAAGTTTCTATCATATATCCGTAAAGGCCGCATGCTGCGCAAATGCACCCCCACACAGAACAATCACTACGTATGCGGTGCACTTCGCCCGCAATTCTCTTCGCGCACCTGCCCCTTTGCGGACATCTTATTTAATTATTTTTGTTTATATTTTAAATAAGTAACTCACAATCGCAAAAGTATCTAGCCTTTAATGTCCAAAATTCAGGAGTAATTCACGAGGAGTATTCTTTAGGAACCCTAATCTTTGTTGGCAAACCTTCCTCTCAGATCATCCATGGTGTCGGCAATCGATGGAGGCATTCACCTCAATCTGAGCCCTTATAATGTTGCAAAGCCCAGCAAGATCCGATGGGGGAGATCGAAGAGGACGACAATGAGGATCTGGATTTCCTCCTGCCGCCGAAACAGGTTTTTGGTCTAGATGAGAAAGGGATCAAAAGGTTTGTAGAGTACAAGTACAACGAGGACGGGAATAAAGTAAAGATCACCACTACCACCCGCATCCGAAAGCTTGCCAAGGCCCGGCTCAGCAAGCAGGTCGTGGAACGAAGGTCCTGGGAAAATTTAGAGATGCAGTTCATGAGGATATTGGTGCCAGACTCACCATGGTTTCCACTGAGGAGATCCTACTAGAACGACATAGGGCTCCCAGGAGCAAGCCCGATGAGGGTAAGGCGGCGGGCGGGGAGTCACTGGCCCAGCTCGGGAAAGGAGGTGCGGTTCTGATGGTGTGTCGGACCTGTGGGAAGAAAGGCGACCACTAGATGTCTCGATGCCCATACAAGGACCTGACTCAACCTATGGATTCATTTGTGGAGAATCCCACCGGGCCAGAGCACAGTGCGAGTGCTCTGGGTGGGGGGAAGGCAACCTATGTACCGCTGAGTATGAGGGCTGGCGCAGAGCGGCCCGCAAGGTTTGAGATGAGGCGTCGGAACGATGAGAACTTGGTGGGGGTGACAAACCTGTCAGAGGACACCCGGGAGGCGGACCTGAATGAGTTGTTCCGAACATTTGGGCAGGTGGCTCGCATGTACGTGTCCATCGACCAGAACACAGGGGTGAGCCGGGGGTTTGGGTTTGTGAACTTTGTGAACCGAGAGGATGTCGAGCGGGCCATCAACAAGCTCAATGGCTATGGCTACGACAATCTGATTCTTCGGGTTGAGTGGGTCGCGCCCCGTAACAACTGACCAGCCAGGTCTCCAGGTTTCAGTTTCCTTTGTTACAAGTACTTTTGATGCCCAAGTTGTGTGTTTAATCTTTAGTTTGTACCTTTTTGAATGATTTGTGAGACTGTTTGGTTGGTTTCCCAATATTACTGTTTAGAAGAAGTATTATTTAAAACTAAATAGTGCACAATATGATTTATATTATAACTTGAAATATCCATAGCATCAGGAAAGGAATATTTTTTAATTTTTTATTTACACAACATTGATCGAGATATCTCTTGAAGAGTTCTATTTATTTATTCAACTACCCTATTTTACAATGTTGTTCTTAGTGTTAAAAAGTTATATCTAATACCTCTTAATTTTGTATTTACACAATATTGATTGAGATATCTCTTGAACAGTTCTGTTTATTCATTAAACTACCCTAGGTGTTAAAAAGTTATATCTTATACCTCTTTCACTACAGAACGTTTCAAACTCAACATTTTTAAATACTCCTCCTTGATCACAAAGGGATAGTGATTATGGGTAGGTTTTTTCTTATTTTGAACAAGAGATGAACATGTCTTGAAGAGTTCTATTTATTCATTCAACTACCCTAGGTGTTAAAAAGTTATATCTAATACTTCTTTCACTACAAAACGTTTCAAACTCAACATTTTTAAATACTCCTCCATGATCACAAAGGGATAATGATTATGGGTAGGTTTTTCTTATTTTGAACAAGAGATGAACATGTCTTAAATAACATGAGTGCTTATAATATATATACATGAAATAAAACCCAACTATTGTGATTGGATTCATCATAAAAAATAATTGTTTCCCTCTGAAAAATTTAGTTTGAGTTTGTTTGAAAATTTCCATATGAACTATTTATAGATTTTTGAATATAGAGATATCACTTACATGTTTAATGATAACTTTTTATTGCTTTCCATAATGGAAAGGGTCACATAGTTTTGATGAACTAAAAATTATCTCCAACACATACATCACATGTTCTTTCATGGAACATTTAGTTAATGTATATATATTTTATTGTCCTGATCTTATATACCAAAGCTAATAATTATCATCTATTACATTAAGACAATGTAAAATTTCACATGTTAAATCTTCTATGTCTATGGTAAAAACAGTATCATGCAATTTTGTGGATTAAAGTTGATCTCCTTGACAACTACGAGTAAATTTATCATTCCCAAAGTTCACATAGTACTATTGATAATATACTTTACCTATATTGATGGGGTTATTGATCAAATATAAAACCTAAAGAACATTTTAAATCAAAATCTCACTACAGATAGATACATACCTAAATCCGCTATATGTCCTTGAAAAATTCTACTAAAAGTAACATTTCCACCAATTTTATTTATGTTTTGGTATTTGTAATTTTCACTTATCATATATCAGGAGTAACTGTTTTCCATGTACAAAGAATTTTTATTTTCTATATTTGATATTTTGTGCAGAAAATCAGATAGCTAAATATTTTGGTACCCAATTTTTTTTGGGTCTGGAAATATTAGAAAATAAAACATTCAAAATGTAAACTCTCCCAACTATTCTTTGTTTACGAGAAGAAGAGTCCTTTGTCATATAAGATTTATCCATGCCAAAATATTGAGTTTTTTTCTAGTAACATAGATTTTTTCAACATCCTATAGTTTGGAAATAAGTTCCAAAAATTGCAATTTCCCCAAAAAAAGTAGTTTTTCAGGAACAGTGACTTATGGAAAAAGTATATCCTATTATAAAAATACAACTAGTGGTTTTGATAAATCAAGAATCTTTTTTGGATTCTGCCTTCATACTATAAAGCCAAATAATACCATCTTTTGGGTTTTAATCTTCGACTCAAGTTTTATAAGTTCTTCATGATTGTTTATAGACACAAAAATGGTTGGTCTAATTTTAAATTTAGTATATAGCTTGGTGATATTTCCATTATTATTATCCAGATCTACCTTAGCCTCTTAATATTTTTTATCTAACATCTTATAGGAGTCCTCTAATTGATCAATATACTCCTTCATCTTATCTACAGATTGATAATTTTATTTTACTTATCAAAAATTAAAGAACTTAAAGATTCAATAGTTAAGACTAGACTTAATTTTTCCACAAAACATATATCATATTTTTGGGTGGTAGTTTCTTGAACTCAAAATATATTGAAACTATCATCATTATCCAATCAACTATATGAAAGTGAATCTTCACTGGAACTCCCTCTGACAGTAGCCTTCAAAGCTTTTTTTCCATTAAATCTCTTCTAATAACTCAACTCTGTTTCAATCTTCTTGATTTGAGGACAATTTAATTTAATATTTCTTGGTTTCATACCTTCATAATAGTTGACATCATTTAATTTTCCTTTGTCTTATTTCCTTCTAACATTTCATACTGTTATCTTCATTTTTTTATATTACTGTTTTTCTAAGGTATTCTGGTCAATAACATTCTCCCATCTGTTTTCAAAGCTGAGAAAATTCATCATCACATAAATGGACATCAATATCAACTAAATTATTTCCAATTTTAGATAATATTATAAAATCCATGTATATCGGGCCATTATTTGAATGAAAACATATAGATTCTTTTGTTTTTGATACATCAATACTTGTATGTATTTTACTAATAAAAATGGCAGGAGGATCAAAACATGGAACCAGATAACCCAACATTGAGTACAAGTAGTTTTCACTTGCACCCCAAGCTCTAAGGAAAGAATTTTTTGTGAGAAAATAAAAAAATCTGGCACAAAATAGGAAAAGAAAAAATGAAATAAATAATAAACTATTATAAAATCACGAAGTATTTTATGTATGATTTCTTTTTCGCTTAATCGTCCTCCCATATTTATAGAAAAACAAAATATAATCATCATAACAACTTATCAAAAAATATCATAAATAATTTTTTTTTAAAAGGTTGGGGCCGAAGCCTCATTGTTATTATTAAATCAAAGCAAAGATCTCTTTTAACTGGGTAGAGGGAGACCCATTACATAGCCCAAAGACCCAGTGGACATGTAGCCCATTACATAGCCTGTATTTGAGAAGTTTTTTAATATTTACTTTTTTTGTCATTCTCTTTGATATACCTCCATACTTTATAGAATATTAATATTAGTTTGTGGTATCTTGAGTTTGGAAAATGTTAATTTTAAAATGATTGATGTCCATAAGGTATGATTCATCAAGAATTTTTTTTGCTGAAATTAACATCTATAAAATTATTAGTAAAATACATACATGTATTGTGATTTATCAAAAAAAACTATATATTTTCATTCAAATAATGGAAAAATATAAATGGATTTTATAATATTATCTAAAGATGATTAGATCTACAGACAGAAGTCTGTAGTGATATAGTGATAGTGTGTTGTTTGAATAACAACACACTGCAACAAATACACTTGTAACTTGTATGCAAATATATAATTTAATTGAAATAAATTTTACACCACAAATACAAAAAAACACTACTATATACATTTGTTTGGTATAATTACATTTGCAATTACTATCAACAAACATTTAAAAACATCATGTTTCATCGTCTTTGCACACCCATGACCCCCTCTCAAAAAAGTCCGACCATGGTGTCAGTTGTCAAACAAACCATCTCAACCCGAGCAAAAGAATTAACCTATATAAGAAAATAGAAAACAGATCTTATGTGAGTAATACTATAAAGAAATGAATTAAACATAAATATGAAAGAATACATTAATAAAATGTCAATTTTAAATAAAAGGACACACTTTGAGTTATACCGGTCATAGCGTGCGTCAGATTGAGGTGAGGTTGATTCTTACACGTTACAAATAACTTATGGATCGTTGTCCTAAAGTATCAAAACAATTCGAATGTGTTTGATTGGTTTTGAGTATGTCACTTGTTCTTTTTACTAAAATTAAGATCAATTTTAAATAAAAAGACACTTGAAGTCATATCGGTCGCACCGTGAGTCTGATTAAGGTGCGACTGATTCCTACATGTCAAAAATGACTTATGGATCGTTGTCCTAAAATATCAAAAGAATCTGAATGTGTTTGCTTGATTTTGAGTATGCCACTTGTGTTTTTTACTAAAACGTCATTTCAAACAAGAAACACGCAGTTTGAGTCATATCGGTCACATCGTGTGTCGGTTTGACGTGAAACTTCTTCCTACACGTCACAAATGATTTATGAATCGTTGTCCTAAATTATCAAGACAATCAGAGCGTGTTTGCTTGATTTTCAGTTAGTGATGCACATTTTGAATTAAAATGTTAATTTTAAACTAATAACGTGCACATTGAGTCATATCAGTCATACCGTGTGTCGAATTGAGGTACAATTAATTTCTATATGTCACAAATGACTTATGGATCATTGTCTGAAAATATCAAAACAATTTGAATGTGTTTGCTCGATCTTGAGTATGTCACTTGTTCTTTTTATTAAAATTAGTGTCAAATTATTGATTAAAATAATTAAAATAATTTTTAATTATCTTAATAATAATTAATCATGATTAATGATTTCTAATTATTATTAATTATTAGTTAATAATATTTTTGAATAATAAATTATTACTAAATAGTAATTATTTACATTTTAATAAATTAGCTAATAATAAATACTGATTATTATTAGTAAATAAGTAATAATTACTATTAATTACAAATTATTATTCATGTTTATTAATTAAATATTAATTACTTGATAAAGATTAAAACTAACTAGTAATAATTATACTAAGTGATATTCAATATTAATTAATTCACAGTATTTTTTAAATTACTAATTAAGACTACTTATTAATTAATTACATATTATTAATTATATTTATTAATTATTTAGTAATTAATTAACAAGTACTGTAGCAGGAACTGTAGTGGTGACAACATTATAGCAAGGAGTATAGCAGCTTGGGTGCTATAACAGTGCTATTTATCGGAGGGCATTTGAGTCAAAATTATGGGCCTTCAGTGGCCTACATGTCATGTACTGAATAAATAAAGCTTGATGGGTGGGCTATTCCTTTGGGGGGATTATGACTTGTCTTTTTGGCCTGTGTGGGAGGTGTGTGTGTCTGTGTTGAAATGTAATTATACCTCCAATGTAGCGACTCGGGTTTTTGGCCCTGTCAGACTTTGGAATATTTCTAGGAATAATTCCAGAGCTAGGCGTGAAGACGGCGTGCGATTCCGAGGCCCGCTGTGTCCGGAATTAATTTTATAAAAATATTAAGTATTTTTATACTATTCACGTGGCAGGGGTGTGATATCTTCTAAACGGTAGCTCAGAATGGGAATCTGAGGGCACAGTTGCGTCCGGAACGTGCCGTTTACCCTAGGCGGGGTGTAAACTTTGCGGGCGCGGGCCTGCGGTGAGAAACGCCACCAGAGGCGTTTTCGTAAATAAGTGACGAAGTTAGTGTGCGAGCGTCGGCTCGAATAACTTATGAACGAAGTCTCAGATGGAAAATCTGAGTCCGCTGTTGCGTTCAGAACGGCGCATTTACCCTAGGGGTGACCTTATCCTGGTTCGCATCTGATGCGGGGTCGGGGGCGTGTCGGGCCGGGGAGTTAAGCAGATATTTGTTGGAAACAAATATCTCCCCCCCGCACTTGTTAGACGTGTGAAGTGCAGAGGAGGAGTTCCTCCTCCTTCTCCTCCCCTTCCGACGGCGAATCGGCGGCCGAATCGCGCGATCAAGGTGTCGTCGAGCTCGGATTTCGACGGCGGGCGTTCCAGGATAATGCAACGGAAGCTTGGGAGCGCGGATCGTCGGCATTTCGCCTGCGAGGTTGGCGTTTTACGTTTTGAAAATCCCGGATCCCGTTTTTGTGTTGGTTTTCTTCAAATTTTTGTAAGGGTTGTGTAGTTCGGGTCCCGAGGTTTCCGAAACATTTTTCGGATCTGAATTTGGAGCATCGGGGTGCTCCCAGTGGCTCCCGGAAGTTTTCCGGCGAAAACCTGGTTTTCCGGCGACGAGGGGCGGCGGCCATGGCGGAATCCGGCGACGTTGCGGCGGCGGTGCGGCGGAATCCGGCATCGGCGGCGGCGGCGCGGAGGTTTCCGGCGAGGCTGGCGGTGGTCCGGCCAGGATGTTCCGGGGGTTCTTTAAACCCCTGTAACTCGCAAACCGTAACTCCGATTTGCGATCCGTTTGCGGTGACGCGCTCCTTACGTCGAGACGGACCTTTTGAACTAACTTTGAGAATTTTAAGGGTTCGGGATCGTGGCCCGGGAGTTAGAAACGTCGTATAAAATAATATTATTTTATTATTTTACGACTTCGGGTCGTTGTAACTTCTACCCGGAGCGTCCGATTGACGTGCCGTCAGTGGCGTTGAGACCCTGATGGTATGACGAAATTTTTGAGATGGTTTCCGAGTGTTGGTACTGTGAATGGGGTGCGGGCCCCACGAGGCCGGGTTTTGGCGTTTGCGGAGAAACGCAACTTTTGCACCAGGAGTCCGATTTTGGCGGATGAATAGTCGATCCTGTGTGTTTTTCCGAGGGGATCGCAATGGTGTGATCCGTTCGATGAGTTTCGGAATCCAGGCGTGGGCCCCACCCGAGCTGGCCTTTGGTGAATAATACCTTTTTCACCGGGTGTCTGTTTTGGACGAGCGAGTAGTCGATTCAGGTTGTTTTTCTGAGGGGATCGTCACGGTGTGGTCCGCTCGATGAGTTTTGGGATCGTTGTGTGGGCCCCGCATGGGCTAGCTATGGTGAATAGTGCCTTTTTCACCGGTGTTCCGTTTCGGGCGAGTAATCAGCCTATACTGCGTGTTTTTCTGCGTGGAACGCGATGGTGGCCCCAATTTTGGCCTAGGAGATGCGCAGTGTGGCGTTGTGGTGGGTCGCTCGGGCTAGCGACGTTTGGACCAGCAGTGGTTGAAGGTTCTCCCTTGGTTCGTTCCTACGAGGGTTCGTGTGGTATCACAACCTTCGTATGGGTTTGTGATCCTCTCGAAGGGATGTTTAAACTGTTAGAGTTGTGGTATCCCTCTGGTGGGCCCGGAGTGGATCCTCTAGCATCTTTACCCTAGATCGGGTTCTTGGTATCGTTGTGACCGCTTATTTACGGGCGGTGATCCCCTATCTAGCAAGCTAACCCCGTAGGGTTTGTGGCATCATCGGAAATATGATCCCCTACGTGGTGGGCCATGCTCAGTAGGGTTGTGGCATCGTCAGGTATACGATCCCCTACTCAGCATGTGGTTTATAGTAGGGTTACGGTATCGTTGGTTATGCGATCCCCTACTCAACGCGTGGTTTCGGTAGGGTTGCGGCATCGTCGGTTCGATCCCCTACATCGCGAGTTATACCAGATAGGGTTCCGGTATCGGCGTGACCATCTTTATATGGACGATGATCCTCTATCTGAGTGTTAAGCTTCTGTCGAGCGCCAGATCGGGTTGTGGTATCCCCCAGCGGATCCTGGGTGTGATCCCCTATCTGTGAGAACTACGTATACCAGATCGGGTCGTGGTATCCCCCAGCAGACCCTGGGAGTGATCCCCTATCTGTGAGTTACGTATACCGGAGTGGGTCTTGGTATCCCCTAGCAGACCCTAGCAGCGATCCCCTATCCGAGGAGTTTGGTGGTTATGGTGGTTCAGCGATGTTTCCTCAGTGATGTTATCCGACGAGCGTGGTCTCTCGGGTGAGCGTCTGAGATGTTTGTTTGGGACCCGATGGAGTGTATCTCTCGGATGAGTTTCATCTGGTATGACAGTGTTCGTGGTGTACTCTCCTTGTTGGGACAGTTGCTGGTGATTAGGTCGGTACCTCTTGTGGCTTTGTGGCGTGAGCTGAGTATATCTGGTTTGTTCAAGGTGTATGAATGGGCATACACCTGAGCTGAGCTGAGTTGACTTGTTGTGTTTAGCCGAGGATTGTCACGAGATGGAGTTTCTCTCTCGTCTGGGTTCCCTCTGGCTGGGTTGAGCGGACTGTTGCCTTTCAGTTCCTCCCTTGAGTTTTGGGTTTTTGGGGTGCCTACTGAGTATGTTTATACTCACCCCTGCACGGGCTTTGCCCGCACATGTTTGTGTCTTGTGCAGACCACAGGCCTTTTGACGGAGTCCCAGGAGGACCCGGAGCAGGCGGAGCTTAGTGAGCGGGTTGACCGGGGTGTTTACCGGAGCTGTGCTGAGGGAGCTTTTCGGAGGGTGTTTGTGGCAGCGTTCCCCTTCTTCAGAGCAGGTTGGATGTGTTTTGTAGTTTTCTTTTGGTGGGACCTGTTTTGCCCTTGTACTTTTGCTGTTGCTCTCTGGTTGTGGGATAGTGTATGCATGCATTTACTTTCCAGTTTATATATCTCTGCACTGTTTCATGGAGGTGTTTGTGGGTGCGTGTATACAGGTACCTTAGGCTAATACCTCCCATGTGTGTGATAGCCTACTCGGCGCTGGTCGCCAGCCCCTGGCCTATTGGAGGCGGGCTTGGGGAGTCGCGGCTCGAGCCCCGTTGGGTCGGGTCGTGACAGAGTGGTATCAGAGGAGGTTCCATCTTTGGGATCTCAGAGCGTAGCTGGTCTAGCTGTGAGTTTGGTTTGGGTTGCATAGCGGTAGTGTTAGGATGTTTCGAGTTCGGCTTTTAGGCCAGGGACTCCAGTGTTGGTGCGGTGGCCGACGTATCCATACACCAGGACTCTGACAACCTGTCTTTCGACTCGGGACATTCGTACACTGGTCGTGGGGACATAATGGTACATGCATCATATAGGATAGGGTTTTTGGTTTTTCCTTGTCCTTCTTGAGTCAGCTCTCCAGATATACTCTTTGAATGTGGTGCGTCTTGAATGTATTTCAGGATGCCTCCACGACGACAGCCAGCGAGGGTTCCGCAGCAGGATTGTGCTGATGACCCGCCCCGTATAGTGGCTGTGGAGCAGGGCGCAGGTTCTGAGGTTGCACCTCCATGTGGTCTGCCAGTTGAACCACCACCTGTCGAGCAGCTGGTTGTGCCGGCGGTGCAGGACGAGGTTTCACGCAGGCTGAGTGCACTGCACGAGTTCCAGAGGCAGCGACCTCTGAGGTTTCGGGGTGATCCAGACCCCCAGGCAGCTGATGACTGGCTTGAGGCAGTCACCCGAGTTTTCCGCCTAGTGAGGACACCTCCAGATCAGATGGTGGTCCTAGCGGCGAGCCTTCTGCATGGTTCTACTAGGCGATGGTGGAGTTTGGTGACGTAGTCCCATGACGAGGAGACGCTCACGTGGGCAGAGTTTGAGCGGCTCTTCATGGAAGAGTTCTATCTGGTGACGCTGAGGTCAGTGCGGATTCAGGAGCTTCTGCAGCTTCGACAGGAGAGCATGACCGTATCGGAGTACTCAGCGAGGTTTACAGACCTGTCGCGCTACTCCCTGGATATGGTTCGAGACCCGTTCTTTAGGGCTCGGACCTTCGAGCAGGGATTACATAGGGACATCCGAGCATGTGTGGTTTCCTTCTGGCTTCCCACCTATGCTGGGGTGCTGGAGCGAGCGCTGGTGGTGGAGAGCTTTCTGGCCGAGCAGATCTCGCCTGTTAGTGATGGGCACTCGAGAGCTGGGACTTCGTCGGTCAGATCGGCATCTGGTAGCCGACGACATACTCAGGGGTCTGGACGTGGTCGACGTTCCAGGAGGCGACCCCAGGATGGAGGATCTGAGCCTCAGGGCTCACAGGGCTCGCAGGCCAGTTTTGGTCAGCCGCAGGAGAGGCGGTGTTACGCTTGCGACAGTCGGGGACATCTTGCTAGAGATTTTCTGACCCGACGTGCTGCTGAGAGGGAGTCGGTCGATGGACCGCCTTGGCAGAGGCAGCGTCTCGAGTAAGGAGGTCCGCAAGGCGGCGGACGTGGCGGCGGAGCTGGTGCAGAAGGAGGCGGTGGTAGGCAGTACTAGTTGCCACCACCCCCACCCCCAGGTGGTCCACGCCAAGCTCAGGGAGCTGGTGGCCGAGGGCGAGGACAGCTGCATGCCCTGGAGGCTGTTGACCCAGAGGCACCGCGGATGGATAGAGGTACACCTTGCGTCTTTTCTACTTACTGCAGTAGAGGTACGCCTTGTTTCCTTTTGTTGCTTGCTCGAGTTTTGTTCAGGGCGTTGGTAAGACCCTGTGTGGGTGTTGGTTGGTGAGCTCGCTGGTGTGTGAGACCCAGTTGAGAGTCCAGTCGCTTTCCTTGGGCTTAGGGATTTTCGGGGACGAAAAGTTCTAAGGGGGGGAGGATGTAGTGACTCGGGTTTTTGGCCATGTCAGACTTTGGAATATTTCTAGGAATAATTCTAGAGCTAGGCGCGAAGACGGCGTGCGATTCCGAGGCCCAGTGTGTCCGGAATTAATTTTATAAAAATATTAAGTATTTTTATACTATGCACGTGGCGGGGGTGTGATATCTTCTAAACGGTAGCTCAGAACAGGAATCTGAGGGCACGGTTGCGTCCGGAACGTGCCGTTTACCCTAGGCGGGGTGTAAACTTTGCGGGCGCGGGCCTGCGGTGAGAAACGCCACCAGGGGCGTTTTCGTAAATAAGTGGCGAAGTTAGTGTGCGAGCATCGGCTCGAATAACTTCTGAACGGAGTCTCGGATGGAAAATCTGAGTCCGCCGTTGTGTTCAGAACGGCGCGTTTACCCTAGGGGTGACCTTATCCTGGTTCGCATCTGGTGCGGGGTCGGGGGCGTGTCGGGCCGGGGAGTTAAGGAAATATTTGTTGGAAACAAATATCTCCCCCCCTTTGTTGGACGTGTGAAGCGCAGAGGAGGAGTTCCTCCTCCTTCTCCTCCCCTTCGGACGGCAAATCAGCGGCCGAATCGCGCGATCAAGGTGTCGTCGAGCTCGGATTTCGACGGCGGGCGTTCCAGGATTGTGCAACGGAAGCTTGGGAGCGCGGATCATCGGCGTTTCGCCCGCGAGGTAGGCGTTTTACGTTTTGAAAATCCTGGATCCCGTTTTTGTGTTGTTTTTCTTTAAATTTTTGTAAGGGTTGTGTAGTTCGGGTCCCGAGGTTTCCGAAACATTTTTCGGATCTGAATTTGGAGCATCGGGGTGCTCCCGGTGGCTCCCGGAAGTTTTCCGGCGAAAACCCGGTTTTCCGGCGACGAGGGGCGGCGGCCATGGCGGAATCCGGCGACGTTGCGGCGGCGGCGCGGCGGAATCCGGTGGCGGCGCGGCGGAATCTGGCGACGGCACGGAGGTTTCCGGCGAGGCTGGCGGTGGTCCGGCCAGGATGTTCCAGGGGTTCTTTAAACCCCTGTAACTCACAAACTGTAACTCCGATTTGCGAGCCGTTTGCGGTGACGCGCTCCTTACGTCGAGACGGACCTTTTGAACTAACTTTGAGAATTTTAAGGGTTCGAGATCGTGGCCCGGGAGTTAGAAACGTCGTATAAAATAATATTATTTTATTATTTTACGACTTCGGGCCGTTGTAACTTCTACCCGGAGCGTCCGATTGACGTGCCGTCAGTGGTGTTGAGACCCTGATGGTACGATGAAGTTTTTGAGCTGGTTTCCGGGTGTTGGTACTGTGAACGGGGTGCAGGCTCCACGAGGCCGGGTTTTGGCGTTTGCGGAGAAACGCAGCTTTTGCACCAGGAGTCCGATTTTGGCGGATGAATAGTCGATCCTGTGTGTTTTTTCGAGGGGATCGCAATGGTGCAATCCGTTCGATGAGTTTCGGAATCCAGGCGTGGGCCCCACCCAAGCTGGCCTTCGGTGAATAATACCTTTTTCACCGGGTGTCCGTTTTGGACGAGCGAGTAGTCGATTTCGCTTGTTTTTCCGAGGGGATCGCCGTGGTGTTGTCCGCTCGATGAGTTTCGGGATCGTTCTGTGGGCCCCGCATGGGCTAGCTACGATGAATAGTGCTTTTTTCACCGGTGCTCCGTTTCGGGCGACTAATCAGCCTATGCTGCGTGTTTTTCTGCGTGGAACGCGATGGTGGCCCCAGTTTTGGCCTAGGAGATGTGCAGTGTGGCGTTGTGGCGGGTCGCTCGGGCTAGCGACGTTTGGACCAGCAGTGGTTGAGGGTTCTCCCTTGGTTCGTTCCTACGAGGGTTCGTGTGGTATCACAACCTTCGTATGGGTTTGTGATCCTCTCGAAGGGATGTTTAAACTGTTAGAGTTGTGGTATCCCTCCGGTGGGCCCGGAGTGGATCCTCTAGCATCTTTACCCTAGATCGGGTTCTTGGTATCGCTGTGACCACTTATTTACGGGCGGCGATCCTCTATCTAGCAGGCTAACCCCATAGGGTTTGTGGCATCATCGGAAATATGATCCCCTACGTGGTGGGTCATGCTCAGTAGGGTTGTGGCATCGTCAGGTATACGATCCCCTACTCAGCATGTGGTTTATAGTAGGGTTACGGTATCGTTGGTTATGCGATCCCCTACTCAGCGCGTGGTTTCGGTAGGGTTGTGGCATCGTCGGTTCGATCCCCTACATCGCGAGTTATACCAGATAGGGTTCCGGTATCGTCATGACCATCTTTATATGGACGATGATCCTCTATCTGAGTGTGGAGCTTCTGTCGAGCGCCAGATCGGGTTGTGGTATCCCCCAGCGGATCCTGGGTGTGATCCCCTATCTGTGAGAACTACGTATACCAGATCGGGTCGTGGTATCCCCCAGCGGACCCTGGGAGTGATCCCCTATCTGTGAGTTACGTATACCGGAGTGGGTCTTGGTATCCCCTAGCAGACCCTAGCGGTGATCCCCTATCCGAGGATTTTGGTGGTTATGGTGGTTCAGCGATGTTTCCTCAGTGATGTTATCCGACGAGCGTGGTCTCTCGGGTGAGCGTCTGAGATGTTTGTTTGGGACCCGATTGAGTGTATCTCTCGGATGAGTGTCATCTGGTATGATAGTGTTCGTGGTGTACTCTCCTTGTTGGGACAGTTGCTGGTGATGAGGTCGGTACCTCTTGTGGCTTTGTGGCGTGAGCTGAGTATATCTGGTTTGTTCAAGGTGTATGTATGGGCATACACCTGAGTTGAGCTGAGTTGACTTGTTGTGTTTAGCCAAGGATGGTCACGAGATGGAGTTTCTCTCTCGTCTGGGTTCCCTCTGGCTGGGTTGAGCGGATTGTTGCCTTTCAGTTGCTCCCTTGGGTTTTGGGTTTTTTGGGTGCCTACTGAGTATGTTTATACTCACCCCTGCACGGGCTTTGACCGCACATGTTTGTGTCTTGTGCATACCACAGGCCTTTTGACGGAGTCCCAGGAGGACCCGGAGCAGGCGGAGCTTAGTGAGCGGGTTGACCGGGGTGTTTACCGGAGCTGTGCCGAGGGAGCTTTCCGGCGGGTGTTTGTGGCAGCGTTCCCCTTCTTCAGAGCAGGTTGGACGTGTTTTGTAGTTTTCTTTTGGTGGGCCCTGTTTTTCCCTTGTACTTTTGTTGTTTCTCTCTGGTTGTGGGATAGTGTATGCATGCATTTACTTTCCAGTTTATATATCTCTGCACTGTTTCATGGAGGTGTTTGTGGGTGTGTGTATACAGGTACCTTAGGCTAATGCCTCCCATGTGTGTGATAGCCTACTCGGCGCTGGTCGCCAGCCCCTGGCCTATTGGAGGCGGGCTTGGTGAGTCGCGGCTCGAGCCCCGTTGGGTCGGGTCGTGACAGAGTGGTATCAGAGGAGGTTCCATCTTTGGGATCTCAGAGCATAGCTGGTCTAGCTGTGAGTTTGGTTTGGGTTGCATAGCGGTAGTGTTAGGATGTTTCGAGTTCGGCTTTCAGGCCAGGGACTCCAGTGTTGGTGCGGCGGCCGACGTATCCATACACCAGGACTCTGACAACCTGCCTTTCGACTCGGGACATTCGTACACTGGTCGCGGGGACATAATGGTACATGCATCATATAGGACTGGGTTTTTGGTTTTTCCTTGTCCTTCTTGAGTCATCTCTCCAGATATACTCTTTGACTGTGGTGCGTCTTGAATGTATTTCAGGATGCCTCCACGACGACAGCCAGCGAGCGTTCCGCAGCAGGATTGTGCTGATGACCCGCCTCGTATAGTGGTTGTGGAGCAGGGCGCAGGTTCTGAGGTTGCACCTCGAGGTGGTCTGCCAGTTGATCCACCACCTGTCGAGCAGCTGGTTGTGCCGGCGGTGCAGGACGTGGTTTCACGCAGGCTGAGTGCACTGCACGAGTTCCAGAGGCAGCGACCTCTGAGGTTTCGGGGTGATCCAGACCCCTAGGCAGCTGATGACTGGCTTGAGGCAGTCACCCGAGTTTTCCGCCTAGTGAGGACACCTCCAGATCAGATGGTGGTCCTAGCGGCGAGCCTTCCGCATGGTTCTACTAGGCGATGGTGGAGTTTGGTGACGCAGTCCCATGACGAGGAGACGCTCACGTGGGCAGAGTTTGAGCGGCTCTTCAGGGAAGAGTTCTATCTGGTGACGCTGAGGTCAGTGCGGATTCAGGAGCTTCTGCAGCTTCGACAGGAGAGCATGACCGTATCGGAGTACTCAGCGAGGTTTACAGACCTGTCATGCTACTCCCTGGATATGGTTCGAGACCCGTTCTTTAGGGCTCGGACCTTCGAGCAGGGATTACGTAGGGACATCCGAGCAGGTGTGGTTTCCTTGTGCCTTCCCACCTATGCTGGGGTGCTGGAGCGAGCGCTGGTGGTGGAGAGCTTTCTGGCCGAGCAGATCTCGCCTGTTAGTGTTGGGCACTCGAGAGCTGGGACTTCGTCGGTCGGATCGGCATCTGGTAGCCGAAAACATACTCAGGGGTCTGGACGTGGTCGACGTTCTAGGAGGCAACCCCAGGATGGAGGATCTGAGCCTCAGGGCTCACAGGGCTCGCAGGCTAGTTTTGGTCAGCCGCAGGAGAGGCGGTGTTACGCTTGCGACGGTCGGGGACATCTTGCTAGAGATTGTCCGACCCGACGTGCTGCTGAGAGGGAGTCGGTCGATGGACCGCCTTGGCAGAGGCAGCGTCTCGAGCAAGGAGGTCCGCAAGGCGGCGGAGCTGGTGCAGCAGGAGGCGGTGGTAGGCAGTACCAGTTGCCACCACCCCCACCCCCAGGTGGTCCACGCCAAGCTCAGGGAGCTGGTAGCCGAGGGTGAGGACAGCTGCATGCCCTGGAGGCTGTTGACCCAGAGGCACCGCGGATGGATAGAGGTACACATTGTGTCTTTTCTACTTACTGCAGTAGAGGTACGCCTTGTTTCCTTTTGTAGCTTGCTCGAGTTTTGTTCAGGGCGTTGGTAAGACCTTGTGTGGGTGTTGGTTGGTGAGCTCGCTGGTGTGTGAGACCCAGTTGAGAGTCCAGTCGCTTTCCTTGTGCTTAGGGCTTTTCGGGGACGAAAAGTTCTAAGGGGGGGAGGATGTAGCGACTCGGGTTTTTGGCCCTGTCAGACTTTGAAATATTTTTAGGAATAATTCCAGAGCTAGGCGCGAAGACGGCGTGCGATTCTGAGGCCCGGTGTGTCCAGAATTAATTTTATAAAAATATTAAGTATTTTTATACTATGCACGTGGAGGGGGTGTGATATCTTCTAAACGGTAGCTCAGAACGGGAATCTGAGGGCACGGTTGCGTCCGGAACGTACCGTTTACCCTAGGCGGGGTGTAAACTTTGCGGGCGCGGGCCTGCGGTGAGAAACGCCACCAGGGGCGTTTTCGTAAATAAGTGGCGAAGTTAGTGTGCGAGCGTCGGCTCGAATAACTTCTGAACGGAGTCTCGGATGGAAAATCTGAGTCCGCCGTTGCGTTCAGAACGGCACATTTAACCTAGGGGTGACCTTATCCTGGTTCGCATCTGGTGCGGGGTCGGGGGCGTGTCGGGCCGGGGAGTTAAACAGATATTTGTTGGAAACAAATATCTCCCCCCGCTTTGTTGGACGTGTGAAGCGCAGAGGAGGAGTTCATCCTCCTTCTCCTCCCCTTCCGGCGGCAAATCGGTGGCCGAATCGCGCGATCAAGGTGTCGTCGAGCTCGGATTTCGACGGTGGGCGTTCCAGGATCGTGCAACGGAAGCTTGGGAGCGCGGATCGTCGGCGTTTCGCCCGTGAGGTAGGCGTTTTACGTTTTGAAAATCCCGGATCCCGTTTTTGTGTTGTTTTTCTTCAAATTTTTGTAAGGGTTGTGTAGTTCGGGTCCCGAGGTTTCCGAAATATTTTTCGGATCTGAATTTGGAGCATCGGGGTGCTCCCGGTGGCTCCCGGAAGTTTTCCGGCGAAAACCCGGTTTTCCGGCGACGAGGGGCGGCGGCCATGGCGGAATCCGGCGACATTGCGGCGGCGGCGGCGGCGCGGAGGTTTCCGGCGAGGCTGGCGGTGGTCCGGCCAGGATGTTCCGGGGGTTCTTTAAACCCCTGTAACTCGCAAACCGTAACTCCGATTTGCGAGCCATTTGCGATGACGCGCTCCTTACATCGAGACGGACCTTTTGAACTAACTTTGAGAATTTTAAGGGTTCGTGATCGTGGCCCGGGAGTTAGAAACGTCGTATAAAATAATATTATTTTATTATTTTACGACTTCGGGTCGTTGTAACTTCTACCCGGAGCGTCCGATTGACGTGTCGTCAGTGGCGTCGAGACCCTGATGGTACGACGAAGTTTTTGAGATGGTTTTCGGGTGTTGGTACTGTGAACGAGGTGCGGGCCCCACGAGGCCGGGTTTTGGCGTTTGCAGAGAAACGCAGCTTTTGCACCAGGAGTCCGATTTTGGCGGATGAATAGTCGATCCTGTGTGTTTTTCCAAGGGGATCGCAATGGTGCGATCCGTTCGATGAGTTTCGGAATCCAGGCGTGGGCCCCACCCGAGCTGGTCTTCGGTGAATAGTACCTTTTTCACCGGGTGTCCGTTTTGGACGAGCGAGTAGTCGATTCCGCTTGTTTTTCCGAAGGGATCGTCGTGGTGTGGTCCGCTCGATGAGTTTCGGGATCGTTGTGTGGGCCCCGCATGGGCTAGCTACGGTGAATAGTGCCTTTTTCACCGGTGCTCCGTTTCGGGCGAGTAATCAGCCTATGCTGCGTGTTTTTCTGCGTGGAACGCGATGGTGGCCTCAGTTTTGGCCTAGGAGATGCGCAGTGTGGCGTTGTGGCGGGTCGCTCGGGCTAGCGACGTTTGGACCAGCAGTGGTTGAGGGTTCTCCCTTGGTTCGTTCCTACGAGGGTTCGTGTGGTATCACAACCTTCGTATGGGTTTGTGATCCTCTCAAATGGATGTTTAAACTGTTAGAGTTGTGGTATCCCTCCGGTGGGCCCGGAGTGGATCCTCTAGCATCTTTACCCTAGATCGGGTTCTTGGTATCGCTGTGACCGCTTATTTACGGGCGGCGATCCCCTATCTAGAAGGCTAACCCCGTAGGGTTTGTAGCATCATCGGAAATATGATCCCCTACGCGGTGGGCCATGCTCAGTAGGGTTGTGGCATCGTCAGGTATACGATCCCCTACTCAGCATGTGGTTTATAGTAGGGTTACGGTATCGTTGGTTATGTGATCCCCTACTCAGCGCGTGGTTTCGGTAGGTTTGTGGCATCATCGGTTCGATCCCCTACATCGCGAGTTATACCATATAGGGTTCCGGTGTCGTCGTGATCATCTTTATATGGACGATGATCCTCTATCTGAGTGTGGAGCTTCTGTCGATCGCCAGATCGGGTTGTGGTATCCCCCAGCGGATCCTGGGTGTGATCCCCAATCTGTGAGAACTACGTGTTGGACGGAGAAAAAGGGAAGTGATGGCAAGAGGGGGGTGAATTGCCTTTTAAAAAATGATTAACAAATTAAAATCAAAGTTAAAGGTGCAGCGGAAATAAAGAGGCAATCACACAAGAAATTGTTAACGGAGTTCGGCCAAAACCCGGCCTACGTCTCCGCTCCCAACTAAACCGTTGAGAGATTCCTACCGCTTGCTTTTCAATGGTTTTAGCAAGAAACCCACTAGGCTTTGAGGTAGCACTAGGACCTATTACAGCTTGCTTTTGATGGTTGAGCAAGAACCCACTTGCTTTTAATGGTTTAGCAAAAACCCACTATCCTTCTTACAGGTGAAGGATAGTTCACCTATGTCTCAAGCTATTTAAAGGAAAGCTTGACAACCTCTTCACACCTTAGAGGTGGTGTGAAACCCAAAAGAGAGAGGAATAGAAAAGGAGTTGGGGTTTGTAGGCACAAACCCAATTTGAAAGCTCAAAAAGATAAATACAATAAAACCCGTAATTGGAGAAGCCTTGGGCGCCTTTGATTGATAGGAGAGTTTGAAGGCCGCTTCCAAGCTTCTTTGGTGGTGCTCTTGGATGTGGAATTGGATGGAGCACTTGGGGTTCCTTGAGGTGGCTCGCCGGAGGATTGCCGAATGATCAACAAAGTGTCCTTGGGCTTGGTTTTTGTTCCGGTTGGTGTCCGGGGCTTCCTCAGCCTTTATTTATAGGCATGGAACCCATTGGGGGCCTTCGGAGCCGTTGGAGAAGTCTTCGGAGCCGTTGGAGGCCAAAAGAGGGTTGACTGGTCAAAGCCAACGGCTAGTTTGACTGGGCTACCGGTTGGCCGGTACAGCTCCACCGGCTGGCCGGTGCCTTGGCAGAGGAGAAGAATTTTGGTCCAGGCTCCACCGGCTGACCGGTGGAGGAGCCACCGGCTGGCCGGTGGGGAGACAGTAGCTGGCCCATTGGTCTGGGTGCCACCGGCTGGCCGGTGACAGAGCCACCGGCTGACCGGTGGAACCTGGCAGTGGGCAATGCCTCTGCCAGGTCCACTGGCTGGCCGGTGCTATCACACCGGTTGGCCGGTGGACTGAAATTCAGTCCACTTCTTGATTCTTTCTTGGGCCATTTTCTTGGCAACCTTGTGCCTATCATTCAAAAACACTTCAAACAATATTAGACAAATAATAAGGTGATTGTGATCATGAAAATCAAACAACGAGGGGAACGAGAGGTACAACAATCTCCCCCTATTTTGATGATCACAATCACCAAAACAATAAAAGTAAAAACTTAAATTAAAGGCATGCTTTAATGAAAAAAAATGAAATGTAAAGCAAAGCATGATCAAAAAGGTTTCTCCCCCAATCAATCAAGAAATTTCTCCCCCTTTGTGATTATCAAAATAGAATGGGGCATAAAACTTGATTGAGGGAAAGGGGTTTGAAAAACTAGATATGAGAATTGAAAAATCAATTGAGATTTTTGAAATTGAAATGAAAATTTGAATAACAGTTTGAATTGAAAGTTTTGAATCAAAAATGAATTGAAATTTGAAATTTGAAACCAAATGATATTTTTGAAATTGAGAGTTTTGAATCAAAAATGAACTTAAATTGAAAAATGAATCGAAAGAGATTTTTGATTTTAAGAAAATTTCTCCCCCTAAATAAAACAAAAGATCATCGGGGAAACGAAACTATTTTTGGCCCGGAGAGACTCGCCAAAAGGGATTTTTCAATCCAAATTTGTTTCATGGCGGGTCTTCTCCTATAAAATTCGTCCGAAAAGTAAATAGATTTAGGCATACCATAACGGGCATTTTTGCAATCGCATTCATAAATTAGGTTCCCGGGTTTTTTACAATAATTGCAAAATTTAAAACTAGAGCTCCCCCTTACAAAAACAGTTGGAGCATGGGAAGAGGAAGCTTGGTTGGTGTAGCCAAGTCCATGTGTGGTTCTAGAAACACGTTGAGAACCAAGGATTTTTGAAAGGTTTTGTTCTCCGTTGGTGAATTTAGCAAGAGATTCCCTTAGATCTTTGATTGTTGATTCCAAGGAATCTACATTGGGGAAATTTTGGATTTTTAGGGAGAGTTCCTCCTTCTCTTTGAGAAGTTGTTCTTTTTCGGAGGAAAGTTTTTTGAAATTCTTTTTCAAAGAAACAAATTTAGAAGAAAGTTCATGAAAACCATTTTCTAATTGGTCTCTAGCATGTTGGAGTTCTTCATATGATAAATGATTAAAAGAATTAGAAGAACTAGAGGATGAAGAAGAGGAAGAGGATGATGATACCTCATGTTTTGCCATTAGGCATTTTGTACCTTGATCGCTTGAGGAGGAGGAGGAGGAGGATGATGAGGTGTCACTCCATGTCGCCTTGAGGACCTTTTTCTTTCCTTTTTCCTTTTGCGTGGCCCGTTTTTTGTTGAGTGGGCAATCGGGCTTGTAATGGCCCTTTTCGCCGCACCCGTAGCATTTTACCTTGGGCTCCGATCTTTTGTCGGGTTCTTGCTTTCGATGCTTGCGGGATTTCTTCTTCTTGTGCTTCTTCATAAACTTGTGCATTTGGCGGGCGAGATTCTCCATTTCCGAGTCGCCGCTTGATGATGAAGAAGATGAAGATGATGATGATGAGGAGGAGCTTACTTCTTTTTGTACCTTGAGGGCGATGTTCTTTGGTGTCTTGATTGGTGTTCCCTCCTTTTGAGTTTGCCTCCTCATTGTGATCTCGTACGTCATTAGGGATCCGATGAGCTCTTCGACCGGCATGTTCTTTACATCCTTAGCTTCTTGGATAGTCGTCACCTTAGGTGCCCATGAGCTCGGAAGGACCCATAGAATCTT
This sequence comes from Viscum album, assembly GCA_963277665.1. Taxonomy (NCBI): domain Eukaryota; kingdom Viridiplantae; phylum Streptophyta; class Magnoliopsida; order Santalales; family Viscaceae; genus Viscum; species Viscum album. The sequence continues at coordinate 1,704,257,071 of OY728129.1, read as the reverse complement.
CTTGACCATTGCTTCAGCTGAAACATCATCACCAAGAGATTTTCTACCATTGCAAACGTCAGTGAAGCGTGTAAACATTTCAGAAATGGACTCATTTGGATGCATGGAAAAGCTTTCAAAATCTTGTCTATACATGTCTAACCGAGTATCCTTAACTTTGTTAGTGCCCTCATGGGTCACTTCCAATAGTTTCCAAATTTCATGAGATGAGGTGCAAGTGGAAACTCGGTTGAACTCATTTCGGTCAAGGCCGCAATGTAGAGCGTTCATGACTTTGCCATCAAGCTCAAAGTTTCTAATATCGGCGGGGGTCCATTTAGATTCGTCGGGGGTAGACAAAGTATAACCTTGCATGACAATTTTGTAAATAGGATATCCTATGCTTCTTAAAAAAGTGATCATGCGGGTTTTCCAATAATTATAGTCGTACCCATCAAAAAATGGAGCACGACTCAAAGAAAAGCCTTCGGGGGCGAAAGAAGTGGATGCCATCACAAAGGATCTTTGAATTTGTAACCGGTTAGGGTATTACACAAATTTTGCCTCTGATACCAATTGTTGGACGGAGAAAAAGGGAAGTGATGGCAAGAGGGGGGGTGAATTGCCTTTTAAAAATTGATTAACAAATTAAAATCAAAGTTAAAGGTGCAGCGGAAATAAAGAGGCAATCACACAAGAAATTGTTAACGGAGTTCGGCCAAAACCCGGCCTACGTCTCCGCTCCCAACTAAACCGTTGAGAGATTCCTACCGCTTGCTTTTCAATGGTTTTAGCAAGAAACTCACTAGGCTTTGAGGTAGCACTAGGACCTATTACAGCTTGCTTTTGATGGTTGAGCAAGAACCCACTTGCTTTTAATGGTTTAGCAAGAACCCACTATCCTTCTTACAGGTGAAGGATAGCTCACCTATGTCTCAAGCTATTTAAAGGAAAGCTTGACAACCTCTTCACACCTTAGAGGTGGTGTGAAACCCAAAAGAGAGAGGAATAGAAAAGGAGTTGGGGTTTGTAGGCACAAACCCAATTTGAAAGCTCAAAAAGATAAATACAATAAAACCCGTAATTGGAGAAGCCTTGGGCGCCTTTGATTGATAGGAGAGTTTGAAGGCCGCTTCCAAGCTTCTTTGGTGGTGCTCTTGGATGTGGAATTGGATGGAGCACTTGGGGTTCCTTGAGGTGGCTCGCCGGAGGATTGCCGAATGATCAACAAAGTGTCATTGGGCTTGGTTTTTGTTCCGGTTGGTGTCCGGGGCTTCCTCAGCCTTTATTTATAGGCATGGAACCCATTGGGGGCCTTCGGAGCCGTTGGAGAAGTCTTCGGAGCCGTTGGAGGCCAAAAGAGGGTTGACTGGTCAAAGCCAATGGCTAGTTTGACTGGGCTACCGGCTGGCCGGTACAGCTCCACCGGCTGGCCGGTGCCTTGGCAGAGGAGAAGAATTTTGGTCCAGGCTCCACCGGCTGACCGGTGGAGGAGCCACCGGCTGGCCGGTGGGGAGACAGTAGCTGGCCCATTGGTCTGGGTGCCACCGGCTGGCCGGTGACAGAGCCACCGGCTGACCGGTGGAACCTGGCAGTGGGCAATGCCTCTGCCAGGTCCACCGGCTGGCCGGTGCTATCACACCGGTTGGCTGGTGGACTGAAATTCAGTCCACTTCTTGATTCTTTCTTGGGCCATTTTCTTGGCAACCTTGTGCCTATCATTCAAAAACACTTCAAACAATATTAGACAAATAATAAGGTGATTGTGATCATGAAAATCAAACAACGAGGGGAACGAGAGGTACAACACTACGTATACCAGATCGGGTCGTGGTATCCCCCAGCGGACCCTAGGAGTGATCCCCTATATGTGAGTTACGTATACCGGAGTGGGTCTTGGTATCCCCTAGCGGACCCTAGCGGCGATCCCCTATCCGAGGAGTTTGGTGGTTATGGTGGTTCAGCGATATTTCCTCAGTGATGTTATCCGACGAGCGTGGTCTCTCGGGTGAGCGTCTGAGATGTTTGTTTAGGACCCGATGGAGTGTATCTCTTGGATGAGTGTTATCTGGTATGACAGTGTTCGTGGTGTACTCTCCTTGTTGGGACAGTTGCTGGTGATGAGGTCGGTACCTCTTGTGGCTTTGTGGCGTGAGCTGAGTATATCTGGTTTGTTCAAGGTGTATGTATGGGCATACACTTGAGCTGAGCTGAGTTGACTTGTTGTGTTTAGCCGAGGATCGTCACGAGATGAAGTTTCTCTCTCGTCTGGGTTCCCTCGGCTGGGTTGAGCGGACTGTTGTCTTTCAGTTGCTCCCTTGGGTTTTGGGTTTTTGGGGTACCTATTGAGTATGTTTATACTCACCCCTGCACGGGCTTTGACCGCACATGTTTGTGTCTTGTGCAGACCACATACCTTTTGACGGAGTCCCAGGAGGACCCGGAGCAGGCGGAGCTTAGTGAGCGGGTTGACCGGGGTGTTTACCGGAGCTGTGCCGAGGGAGCTTTCTGGCGGGTGTTTGTGGCAGCGTTCCCCTTCTTCAGAGCAGGTTGGACGTGTTTTGTAGTTTTCTTTTGGTGGGCCCTGTTTTGCCCTTGTACTTTTGTTGTTGCTCTCTGGTTGTGGGATAGTGTATGCATGCATTTACTTTCCAGTTTATATATCTCTGCACTGTTGCATGGAGGTGTTTGTGGGTGCGTGTATACAGGTACCTTAGGCTAATGCCTCTCATGTGTGTGATAGCCTACTCGGCGCTGATCGCCAGCCCCTGGCCTATTGGAGGCGGGCTTGGGGAGTCGCGGCTCGAGCCTCGTTGGGTCGGGTCGTGACACCCAAGAACCTTATATATAAAACATTAATACTAACTTGTAATTATCAACTACTAACTAATATTAAAACATTACATGGCCCGTAGACCCATTTTTTTGGCCCGAAGCCCATTTTGTAAATAGTACTGCTACAGTACCTGCACTGCTACAGTACTGAACAGTACCCCGCCACCGCTACAGTGCCCTGTCGCCGCTACAGTATGCTACAGTGCTGGTACAGTAACCTGCGCCCAATGGGTTTTGAACCCCCATTTTTCATGTAGATTTAAGGGGTGATTACCATTAAGTCAAACCTCAACTACTTATAAATATTTGAATATAATTATAAATATATTTATATAATTATTTATATTTATATAATTATATATATCTATATATAATTATATAGATTACTGAGGATGGAGGAACGGGAACGGCCTCCCCTGATGATCCTTTGCGACCAGTTTTCCCTAAATCACCAAAGAAGCTTGAATCTCGCCTCCTACAATCTGATTCAGCTTTCTGCTCAATTGAATTCGTCTTCTTCAAGGAGGAACAAGGAATTTGATGTGGAAACTTTGAAGGCTTTCTCTTTGTTTTCTGATTTTTTGGGAGGATCTTTTACCTCGTTCGTGAATCGATCTTCAAAGTGAATCATTAGGAAAGGTTCTACTGCCCATGTTTTGGCCTCAGATAATGCTATCTTCGAAGATTGGACCTATGTAAGTTCTCCTTTATTGCTCGCATTTTATTGATGAAGGGCTCGAAACCCTGAAAAATCGTTGATCTGGTTTCCCAATTAGAAGAAATTTGGGGCTTCTCAGATTTCAAATGTGTCTCCTTAGGTTGGGGTTTTTTCCATATTTTATTTCCCTTGGTTGAGCTAAAAAGACGTGCTTGGAGTTATGGATCAGCTAATCTAAAACCGGGTACATTGCGGATTCATGAATGGAACCTAAATTTCAATTTGATTGACTTCAAGGACACATTTTCTCAGGTTTGGGTAAAAATACATGGTCTTAACTAGGTTTTGTGGCATCCTGAAATTCTATTTGACATCGCTTCTGCGATTGGAATCCCGATAAAAATGGATCACACCACTGAAATGGTGATTTATGGTCACTATGCTCGAGTTTTAGTGGAAGTAGACTTGAGTACAACATTGATTGATAGGGTGGTTCTCTCCACCCCGCAAGATGAAATCTCTCTTAGGATAGAATTTGAGAAAACACCGTTGTTCTGTGATTCTTGTAAAATTATTGGACATTCAAAGGATATGTGTAGATGGAACCTGTTTTTCTCTAATTGCCAGGTTAGAGGGCATGACTTGCAGCATTTCCGAAAGAAATGAATCTAGGGGATGACTCAGACCTCTGATGATCAGACTCAGACTCAAGTGAAAGGAAATGATGGGCTTGTCCCTGTCTCCAAACCTCCTCTTGGTGTGCAAAAACATATTGAATAAGAGTCCCCTCTGGTTATATGTGAGCCTCTTCTTACAGACACAATGAAAGATGGTTGTATTAGCTTTCCTAAACCTAGATATGTATCTCTCTATCAAAATGACACTGCTTATGTTATCCCTGCTCAGGAGAAAGACAAGAGCCCGATCTCTTGGGCTGATATTGTAGAGGAGACTCGTTCAATCCTTAATGGTTTTTATTTCAAGGATGTATTGTCTAGGGGAATTTCTGATGAATGTGTGGCTGAAAATTCAGATGACAGTCAAGCTGACAGGGAGCTTGATGCTCAGGGTGATGTTTATTTCAATTTTTGGCAAGAGCAAAGATCGATTATTTCAAAAAATAGAAAAGGAAAAGCAAATATTGAGGCAGCCATTTCAATGAGATCAAAAGCTAAAAAAGCTTGATGTTTGAACTCTCAAGTTCATAGTGCTCCTGCCATGGGAAAGTTTACCCTCAGGTAAAAATTTAGCTTCCATTGAGTCACTGCCTTCTGCTTCCCCTGCTACTGGTCACAAAGCTCCATTAAGCAGTCCAACAGACTGTCAAATACAGCCTTCTCCTACTGCGGTTCTCAGTGAAGGTCAGAAACAGGCTGCTCCTGTTGCGGTTCTCAATGAACCTCTTGCTGCGGCCCATAGTGAACAAGGGATGAATCCAGTTTTGGCTCCCGCTCAAGCCAAAGTCTCCCCAAATACCAATGTCACTCAACCGCTGTCAATGGCTAGATACAACAAGCATATGAAGCAAACCTGTTGTGTTTCAGTTCTTGTCCATTGTAGGAATCCAATTAAAAATTCAGCTATAGATTCTGTTTTGAGCAGTATGGAAGGAACTGGTTCACCCAGGATTCCTTCTGGTGACATTTCAGCATCACTATTGGTTCCTATATCAGTTCAGAAACAACAAAATCAGGAGCATCAATAGGATAGTACTTCTTTTGTTCTGGATGGAGAGGACCATGGGGTTTCGAGGGTGGCTCCCGAGATGGTAAAAGCTACAACTTTGTTTTCTACTCCAGGCTTGGACCTGGTACAGAATGTGAAAAATAAAGAAAATTTAAAGGTCAGTACTCATAATGCCTTTTCTTGCTTCAGGAAGCAGTGAGGATGATGGTCAAAGTTATGTTCGAGCTTCTGGCACTGATGAAATGATGGAGAAAGTTGATGTTGAGATATCAGATGATGGAGGAGGGCCATGGATGCAGGTCAAAACATGGAGAAGATGACGACATCCTCGTGGTCGAGGTGGGAGGACCTCCCATCATAGTATGAGTACCCGCTCAAGAGCTGCTTAGCTGTTATCCCCGGAATGTTTCTTGTTTTGATGTTTTGATGTTCCTTCCGTTGCAATTCTTTTTTAATTTTAATAAAGGGGCGGATAAGCCTCACCTTCAAAAATATATATAATTCTATATAATTATAAATATATTCATATAATTATATATATATTTATACTTATATGCGAGGGCGGTTGGCGACAAGGGAGTCGCTGCGGGCACCGACACTAAGGGAGGGGGGGGGGTGGAAGATGGCGTCAAAGGAGGGAGGGGAGGGGGTCTCAATAGGGAGGGTGGGTGGGCAGCGTACGACGACAAGGGTGGAAGGGGAGGGGGTCTCGATAGGGGGTGGGCGACTGAGATCCAGACCGCGTCACGAGGCTGAACTGCCGGACGCCGAGCCTGCTGAGGCCAAATTGCCGGACCCGTCGGACGCCGCGTCTACCGAGGTCGAACCACCGAAAAGGGTGCAAATCAGATGAGAGGCAAAAAAATTCATGACAGTACAGATCTAGTGAAACAAGAAATAAATCGGCACATATACGTTAGATTTGGAGAGGATTACTTCATCGAGAGCGGCGATGGCGACGATGACACGATTCAACTAATGGCGGCCGTAGGGTTCCGCGAGAGTTTGGAGGTGTGAGAGGAGACGACTCAGTTACTATTTTTATAGGAACTAGTAAGACTTTTAAAAGCGTTTTAAAAAAGCATTGATAAAACGTGGTTTTCTCAGCGCTAAAATTCTAACGCTAATAAAGAGGTGTTTTATCAGTGTTTTTTTATCGCTTATAAAGATCAGTGATTATCAGTACTAAAAAAGCGTTGATAAAGATCTAATCTTAATAATATATATATTTATTTAAATATATATATATATATTCAGTGTTTGGGGTATAATTAAAATCAAACACACACCCACATGTCCAAGTCATAACCTAATCCATAGCCCCCTAGGGATAGAGGGCCCCGACAGCGGGATGATGATTGAAGGCGGCGATGTGCGAAGGGATGATGGCGTGGATAGAGGGCCCTGACAGCGGGCTGGTGATGGAAGGCAGAGACGTGCGAGGTGAAAAACAGGCTTTGTGGTTGTGTTGGGCCATTGTAATGAAGAGGGTCCATGGGGCATGTAATAGATTAAATAAGAAAGCCCCGATGGGTGGGTTATCCTTGGGGGGGCATGACCTACTTGTTTGACTGCGGGTGTGTGGCGTGTGTATGTTTCATTGTAATTGTACCCTTGATCACCTAATATATATATATTATGCGGCATCAATAACTTCCTCCACCTGCCATATCCTCGTCGTCGGGTGGGGCCTCCTCCACATGCCGGCGTCGTTGACCATCATCCATCTGCCAACAACTTTCGCCACCCAGGATCCATCATGCTGCACCAGTAGCCACATTCATCGACGGAGGCCCGCCCACCTTCCTGCACGACCACCACAGCGGGCACATCAAGTTTTCCGCCCCCCATGGAAGCTACGTCGTCAGAGGCCACAAAGCCCGCACGTCGTTGATGCCTGCTCCACCGGTTACTGCCGCTGCCTGGTCTGCACCACTTTGGTATATTTATATAATTATAGATATTTATATATAATTATAATTATAAATATATATATTTATATAATTATATATAATTATATAATTATATTTATTTATTTATTAATATATAAATATATATTTATAAAATTATAATAAACATATTTATTATTTAAATATATTTATTATAATTCTATAATTATTTAAATAAATATATATATATATTTATTTATAAATAAACATATTTAAAAAGTAATTATATATAATTATAAATATAGGGAGATGGAATAAGCAGTGTGGCTCCGCAGTTCCTGATGACGGTGGAGGTTCGCATATGGCAATCGATCTCTACTTGGCAAGAATGGTTCAAGGTCCTTTGATGCACAGATGGATGGAAAGTTCAGAGATCCTAGGGTGTTGGCCTTGGATGGAGGTTTTCAGATGCTTGCCTTGTTTAGGAAAACAATCACTAGACAGATCGTCAAGAAGGGATTGTTGGCCCTCATTGAAGCCAATGTTGATGCAGTCTCGGAATGGATTTCCATGGGTAAGAATTCGATTATCACACGACTTGTTCTTCGAAAAGGTGACAAACCACGAATATTAGAGGATTTGACTCATAGGGTTTCTGAAAATTGGGGGTTTTCTAATTGGAAATGCGTGTCAATCGGTCCCAGATTTTTCCATTATATCTTTCTCTTTGATGAGCTCAAGCAGGGAGTTTCGGGTTTTGGATCTCTTTCTCTAAAGCCAAGAACTCTTCACTTCCATGATTGGGGTCTGAATTTTGACCTTTCTAGTGCTAGGAATGCATTTGCGCAAGTCTGGGTGAGGATTTATGGGCTAAATTGGATTTTATCCCAAGATTCTACACGACATCGCCACTGCCCTTAGAGTTCCAATCAAATTGGATCGGGAGACGGAACAAGTACAGTTTGTCCATTTTGCACGAATGTTGGTGGAGGTGGACCTTAGCACCACCATCATTGATATGGTAACTCTTTCTATCCCTAATGACGATATTCATTTGAGAATTGAGTATGAACAATGACCACTATATTGTGTGTCTTGCGACTCTATTGGGCATTCAATTGAGTTATGTCGTTGGAGTGATGCTTGCTGCAAATGCAATGCTAAAGGTCATATGGCATAGGACCACAGGAAAGTTGTGAAGCTTGTGCAAGTAGTTGCGGATAATGAGCAAGTAGTGGCAGACATTGTCTCATATGTATTAGAGACACAGGCTTCTCGGCTGGAGGATTCTCCAGCGATGCCCGCTGAGCAGGCTTGCCCTCCTCCTGGTTGTGCATTGTTTGGGAATCAGTAGGAGGTGCAGGCTGTGAAGGCCAACCTCTCATTTAAAGAGGTTCTGTGTAAGAGGAATGAGAAATCTACTAATGAGAAATCTGGTAGTGTTACTTGTGTTCGAGATGTGATTGATTACGATCAACAGTAGGAGCCTATCACTAACAAAAGGAAAGGGAAAGCGAAGGTGGATGATGAGGGCTTCCAGATGGTTGTTTCTAGAAAAAATCTCGAACACCTTCTCCTGTATCTAGATAGGAAGTGTATCTAATTGAACAAGAGAAGAGTGAACTCCTTGTGGTAGTGAAGAATGAGGCTGAATTATCTTTTTCGATTTCTAAACCTTCTATGTTGGTTGTTTTTTCAGCACTCTCTTCACTTACTCTGCAAGATGTAATTGAAGGTACAACTAGTGTTGTTATTGGTGGTACACTAGAAGGGAAGGTGACACCTAAAGAGGGTGTCAATGCCCTACAGGACTCTAGGCACAGTAATAAACTCACTCTACTTGACATTCTTAATAGATCTCATAGTAAGGATGCATTTCGTGAGGAATTTGAAAGCCCTTTGGATGATGAACAAATTGGGGACAATGCACTGGATAGGGATGACTATTCTATGAATAATGACTCTGCTAGTGAAATTGTGCCCCATAATGAGGTTGATGACTCATCAAGTATGGATGATCATGATATCAATTGGAAATCACCCAAACTGTGGAAGAGAGGCAGACACCCGAGAGGTCGGGGCGGCTCTCGGGCAAGTGGCAACAGACACAAAAAGAAAGCGATTGATGTTTGATTTATGTTGTTGGTGGCACTTCTCATGCCATTTTTTTTTCTTTGCTCCCTTCCCTATCTCTGCCCTGTAATTCCTTTTTTATTATAAATTTACGGAACCATGGATTTTAATACATGGTTCATGCCATTCTGATAAAATAATAAATAATATATATATATATATATATAATTTAAATATATTTATTATAATTTTATAATTATTTAAATATATATGCATTTATTTATAATTATATTTATAAATAAATATATTTATAAATATTTGTATATAATTATACACATATTTATTAAATATATTTATAAATATTTATAAATATTTATAAATATTTGTCTAATATCCCCAATACTTTGTCTTGCTTACGGAAGTGGAGCTCAGCGAGGTTCGGAGACTTTGACAGATGCATTAATGAGGCTGAGACTCGCTTAAAGCGACTCTACTCTTATCCTTGTTCTGCCTCTGTTCTTGAAAATATCTTTGTTGCGGAAAATAATCTTAATGCAGCGCTGAGGGAGAAGGAGAGTTTCTGGTTTCTTCGGGAAAGAGAGTCGCACATCAGAGATGGCGATCAAAATACCAACTACTTTCACCACAGAGCATCTGCACGGAGAAGGAAAATCATATCGCGCATCTGGAGGATCCCAACGGGAGATTTGTTCATGATATCAAGGATATTCACTCCATCATCCTGAAATTTTTCAACAAACTCTATGAAGCGGAAAGCATCAGCACTCCTACAGGTCTGACTAGCTGCATCCCAAAGTTGGTTACGAAAGGTATGAATCGTCAATTTGAGAGAGATATCTCTGATGATGAAGCTTTTGGCGCTCTGCATCTTATTCACTCTACCAAGGCCCCAGGGCCTGATGGGTTTCATGCTCTGTTCTTTAAATGCTTTTGGCATATCGTTGGGCCTGATGTGGTGGCCCTGCTGAAGGAGGTGTGGGAAGGTAGAGCATCTCTTGAATCCCTTAATGAAACTCTTATTACTCTTATCCCAAAAACTCAGTGCCCTCAGAAAGTCTCAGAGTTTCAGCCAATCAGTCTGTGCAATGTGGTTTACAAAATTTTCTCCAAAATTTTGGTAACCAGACTTTGAGACTTCCTCCCGTTGATTTTTTCTGATAACCAAAGTGCTTTTGTTCCAAAGAGATCTATTACTGATAATGCTGCCATCGCTTTTGAAGTATTCCACTCGATGAAAACTCGTTCCTCTTCTAAGAGAGGCATCATGACAATGAAATTAGATATGATGAAAGCTTATGACAGAATTGAATGACCTTTTTTGAACTTGTTCTCTCTAAGTTGGGCTTTGGGACGAGACAGGTTTCAAATCATGAATTGCGTTACGTCTGTCTCCTACAGAATTAATATTAATGGGGCCCCTTCAGCGAGCTTTAAACCGTCAAGGGGTTTGAGACAAGGGGATCCCCTGTCACCTTATCTCTTCATTCTGGTGGCTGATGTTTTTTCTCACCTCCTTTTGAAGGCGGCAGATCAAGGAACTATCCATGGTGCTAAGGTATGTAGAAATGCCCTCTATCTCCCATCTCTTCTTTGCAGATGATAGCCTTCTTTTTGCTCATGCTACCCCACAAGAATGCAGTTCAGTGTTGCATATCATCAATCTGTACGAAAGGGATTTTGGGAAATGTCTTAATCCTTTGAAATCAGAGTTATCTTTCAGTAAAGGCATCTCACAAGTAAAGAGAGAGGAGCTGCAGAGAATGTGTAGTTTTCTGCTGGTTGAGAAGCATCCTAAGTACCTTGGCCTCCCGACCCTTGTTGGTAGGTCAAATAAACAAGTGTTCGCCTCAATTATGGACAGAGTGGATAATCTGATTTGTCTTTGGTCTATTAAGAAGATTTCCAAGGCGGGAAAGGAAGTTATCATGAAGTCAGTGGCCTAAGAAATCCCTTCTTATGCTATGTCGTTGTTTAAATTCCCGGAAACTCTCGTCGATCAGATCCACTCCCGGTTGGCCAATTTTTGGTGGGGCTCTTATGAGGGAAAACATAACTCACATTGGATGTCTTGGGAGAAGCTGTGCGTTTCAAAATTTCGTTGGGGCCTTGGCTTTAGGAATCTCAAATGGTTTAACGAGGCTCTTCTGGCAAAGCAAGGATGGCGTCTCCTCTCCCATCCATGTGCCCTGTTCTCAAAGGTTCTGCGAGCAAAATATTTCCCTCATTCTGACTTCTTGCATGCCCAGTTGGGTCCAAGACTGAGTTTTTTGTGGAGAAGCATCTGGGGTGCAAAATCCCTCCTTGACACGGGCTGTGTCTGGAGAATTGTTGATGGGCATAATGTTCATGTTTGGAAGGACTCCTGGCTGGAAAATGACATTAACCATAAGGTCTCTTCGACTATTATCCCTGGTTTCGAAGATGCAAGGGTACGAGATCCGATCAATGACTCACTTGAGGACTGAGATCGTGGGAAGCTTTACAACTGGTTTAATGAGGTTGATCGTTAGCTCATCCTTAGTATTCCTCTCACACCATGGATGGGCAGTGACCAACTTTGCTGGACCAGGGAGTCTCATGGCAGATATTCTGTCCGCTCGGGTTACAAAATGTGGGCCCAAGGAGTGGCTCAGGCCTTTCCTGATGATCGATGGAAGATTATCTATGCGCTCACTGCCCCCCCTAAGGTGAAATTTTTTTGGTGGAAGGTCTGCTCTGGGGTTCTCCCACCCCGTGACTTTTTGGTGCGGCGCCATTTGGCGGAGGATGACACCTGTCTGTTGTGCCTCTAGGAGGTGGAATCCCCTATGCATGCAATTCTTTCCTATCATGGGGTGGAAGGGGTGAGGAAGGCATGGAAACTAGATTTTGGTTTGTTCTTTGATCTTTCAATTGGGCTGGTCCAAAATCTGGTTAAATGGGTGGCTTCTTTTGAACCGAGAGTGGTGGGGTTGATCTGTACAATTGCTTGGTTAGTGTGGACTCAACGAAATGATCGCATTTTCCAAATGAAGGTGACCCATGATCGTCTTTGGGTGGACATGGCTAGGGAATGGATGAACAGTTGGAAGAATAATGTTTCAGTGCCTCCCTTGGGCAACACTCGGCAGCCGACTCCTTGTTGGTCTCCCCCCCTGAGGGTTTCCTCAAGATCAATATAGATGTTGTTGTCTCTACTAATTCCAGGGTCGGTATTGGACTCATTGCTCATAATAGTTTTGGCCAGATTGTGGAAGCTCAGTGTCGGGCTGTGCCTTTCTCATGGAGCCCTGTGGTGGCGGAGGCCTCTGCCATCCTCCATGGGATCATTTTAGCTCGTTCAAAAAATTGGCCCAAGGTTTTGGTGGAATCTGATTGCCTCGAAGTGGTGAACGCTCTAGCTTCGAAGGACACCGACAGGCACTGTAGCGGTGCGAACTTCGGGGTCAACAGTACTGTAGCGCTTTTGACTTCCAGCCGGCAAACACTGTATCACTTTTGACAAAGTGAGTCGCCGATCACTGTTGCAACGCGGACTACTATTCAGAACAGTAGACCGTCTTCTTCATATGTAGCCCATTTTCGGGCTAGGGTTTCTGATTGAAATCCTCTGTAATTTGCTGCTCCCGATTATTGAAATTCTGCCTCTCCCGTGGACGTAGGGATTTTTCCCGAACCACGTAAATCGTTGTGTTCATTGTTGTTTTTCCTTTCTTTCGTTTTCTCATTTTCTGTCGTTGTGTCTCCCGACGATTCCGCAACACGCTACACATAGTTTAAGTTCATGCTTCCTAGACCATGGACAATAGTTTAGAGTCATGTTACACGGACTAGGGGATCCTAGTTTATGGTCATAGAGTTTAGACCGGAAAGTGATCCGTTTAATTTCATGTGTGTGGGACATGCTCGTACAGTTTAATGTTATGTGATAAGGACAAAGGAGATCTTAGTTTATGGTCATAAAGTTCAGACCATGAGGTGTGCAACTTTCCATGTAGGTATAGACCTTATCAAAGCCTCTAAGACCATGTGATCCATGTTCAGTGTAGGAAACAAGGAGAAGAAAATATCTATATAGCACACATAAACACATGATAAGGGAATGAAGGTGTAGGGACAAGGATGATCCCATGACATCAGTTCTCCTACTCAATGCACAAAGGTGCACGGAGAAATGACACTGAGGGTATCAAAATTCCATCTGGACATAAGGATGTGAGAAGGAATGTGAATCACGAGACCAAAATTTGGGACATGAACGAGTTGGATATAGAGATGGACGATAATTTTTGACCATGTTCACAACACAGTATCCATATCGTGTAACTTGGAATGGGAACAAATAATTGAGGATTGACCGCTGACTATATTCACAATGTGGGACTTGTATCAAATTGTTGTTCGAGATCCTCTAGGATGTTGGCTCATAATGGTAGGTGAGCCAAAGTGGCATGAGACCAAACTGTTTGGGGGTCCTTTTGGATGTGAAAGATAATGGGGACCCAAATGAAGGGCACACAGAGTGTGGATATGGGATGAGGGAATGTCCATACATAATCCAACACTCTGAGTCCCATACCATGATGCATCTGAGCATGTTGATGTAGAAAGACAGAGGTCAAGGGATTCAACTGAAGGCATACGACTCGAAAGGACGAGTAGGGAAAAGGGAAAAATGGGTTGATCAACCTGGGGATGGACTTGAAGACAAATTGTCTGGGAGTTCTTATGTATCCCATAAGGATGGAAATCAACCCACACATAGTTCTCAAAATATCATGTAGTTTAACGTCATGCGGTAGGTAAATAAGGGATAGAGGTATCTAAGAAGAGGAATGTGTATGGAATGGAAAAGTAGCCCGATGTGAATGAAGACCAAAGAGGCCTCACACCACACCATTTACAATCCCAGGAGAGAACTCAGTCCAAGGGTTCGGGGAACAGAATAGAAGGACCTAGGTCTGGAACCGAAGAATTTTTTTGGGCGTTCCTACGTATCCCTTAAGGATGGGAATCAAGCCATACATGGTTCTTGATATTCCATGCAGTTTAATGTCATACGGTAAGTATGAAATAGAGGATAAGGTTCCAAAAAAAGGAAGGGGTATGCATGGTGCGATAAATAAAAACCTGATGTGAATGAAGACAAAAGAGGCCCACACCACACCATGTATCCCTAAGGGGGGGCCAAGGCCAAGGGTCCAAGAGAAAAGGATGGATTTTTGATACATAGGGCTAGACCCAACGAAAAAATTCTCAGGCATTCCTACATATCCCATCAGGATGGGAATCAAGCCATACATAGTTCTTAAGATGCCATCAGTTTAACATCATTTGGTAAGGATAGAAGGGAAAGGGGGAATCCCTAGAGAGTACATGATGTGGCTATTGTAAACTCGATGTGAATGAGGACCAAAGAGGCTGAACCACGCTAGGTAGTCCCAGAAGAACCAGGGACAAGGGGCCAAATAAAAGAGAAGGTTTGTGGAATCTAGGGCTAGACCCGTAGACAAAATTCTCGGGCGTTCCTACATATCCTATTAGGATGGGAATTAATCCATATGTAGTTCTTAAGATTCCATGTAGTTTAACATCATGCGGTAAGGACAGAAGGGAGGATAAGGTCCCAAAAAAGGAAGGGGTATGAATGGAGCGATAAAGAAAAACCCAATGTGAATGAAGACCAAATAAACCCACACCACACCATGCATCCCCAAGGGGGGCCAAGGCCAAGGGTATAGAAGAAAGGGCTGGATTTGTGATACCTGTGGATGGACCCAGAGATAAAATGCCTGAGTGTTCCTACGTATATCATCATGATGAGAATCAAGTCATACATAGTTCTTAAGATGTTGTGCAGTTTAACATAATGTGGTAAGGATGTAGGAATGGAGAGGTGCTCCTAAGGAGGGAACATGGTGAGTCTATTGCAAACCTTACATGAATGAACACCAAAGAGGCCCACACCACACCACGTGCTCTAGGGAGAATCCCTAGGTCGAGAGACCGAAGATGGAGGATCTTGGGGCTAGATCCAAAGAAAAAATGTTTGGGCATTCCTATGCATCCCATAAGAATGGAAATCAAGTCACGCATGGTTATTGAATGCCATGCAGTTTAATTTTATGCGGTAAGGATGGAAGAGATATTATTTTATGGTCATAGAGCTCATACCGTAGGGTATGATTACCGTTTGTAATTTATCGTCATGTAGGATGAGGACTCACTCATGTGTAGTACTACTTCAGAAATTTGGCATTGGTGGGAGGAGTAATGTGTTCACCATCCATGGTGACCAGAGAGTATGCACCATCGGGGTAAACCTTGTGGATAATATAAGGTACCTCCCATTTGGGCTCCAACTTTGGTGGCTTCCTTCCATGTATCATTGGCGCCGTCTAGGCTAAAAACATGCCTCCCTGAAGGAAAGAGCGAATATGAACCTTCTTATTGAAATCCCTGGTGATCTTGTTCTTGTGCCTCTCCAGATTATGCAAGGCCCAGAGCCTATTTTTGTCAAGGGCTTCCAGTTCATCCAGACAGACTTCTGCCACTTTTTTTAATGTTTGTTGATCGTAGACAGCTATGCGGAGTGATGGAAACTAAATCTCAATGGGCAGGACTGCCTTTGTTCTATAGACTAGGGAATATGGGTTCACCTGGGTGGAATTGCGAGTTGTCATCCGGTAAGCCCGAAGAGCATTGGGGAGCTTGTCTGGCTAAATTTTCTTGTTTTGACCAACTATATTTTGAAAAATGTTAAAGAGGGTCTTATTGAATTCCTCGGTCAACCCATTTTCTTGCACATGATAGCGGTAAGTATGGTTGGACTGGATATTATACTTGGCATACAATTTCTTTAGTTCAGCTGCTCGGAAGTTCGTGCTGTTATCGGTAAGAATAATGTGAGGGGCTCTGAATCGAGGAATGATATTGGAGCTCATGAAATCGATGATAGAACAAGCCTTGACTTCCTTGAGTATAATATCCTCTATCCACTTAGAAAAGAAATTCATGACAGACGTGATAAACCTGAATTGGAAAGCTTCCACTGGTGGATATGGTCCCACAACATCGAGTCCCCAGACCGCAAAGGGCCAGAGTACTTGGTATTATGGAGAGGCTCTAGCAGCTGATACACAAAATTAGCATGGATCTGGCATGCATAACACCTTTTGGCGAACCCGACATAGTCATGGATCATGGTGGCCCAGAAGTAGCCCAACCTTTGGATCTGGTGGGAGAGCTTCGGACCTGCCTGATGAGCTCTACAAGAATCGGCATGGACTTCCTGCATAACCTGGGTAATTTCATATCCCTGAATTCAATAGAGGATAATTCCATAAAACCCATGTCTATAGAGGATTTTCTCAAGGTTGGGACCACTCTAGAGGGTGAACTGTACTACACGCCGAAGAATTTTCTCACTTTCAACTATTTCTTCTTGGAGATTTTCGTGTTGGAGGTACTCAGAAAAAGGAGTCGTCCAATCAACAGTCTCTTATACTACAACATAGGGACCTAGAGGTCCTTATGTTGATGCAACAATGGTGAGATGTCTCACCTACTGGCCATCATCATCACCCGGGGTAACAGGAGCGATGACTCTTCGATGAGACACATGGATGATCAAATCATCCTGGTCAGGATCTACGAAAGAAGCAGAAAGGATGGCCAATGTTTTGTCTCAACTATTCTATGATTGAGGAACATGAATGGCCTTAGGCCAAGAAGGGAACTGGTCCATTAGCTGGCGAGTTCATTCTAACAAGGGTACGAGCTCTGGCTTCCTAATGACGTAGTCACCATTAATCAGTTTGATGACTAGTTTGGAGTCCCCATTGAAATGAAAGTGGGGAACATCAATCTTGAGGACCAACTTGAGACCAGTAATGAGAGATTGATACTCCACCTCATTGTTGGTGCAGCCTTCTAACAACAAGAATGAATAAGGCAATGCAACCTGTGAAGGCATGATGAAGACGATGCCCAGGCCTACTCTGTTGAGTCTGGGATCATTGAGTCTCCTTCCAGTCGGGCTCTGTGAGGCACCATCATTGTGTATCTACCAACATGTCATGGATTGATCCACTAATAGGATGGAATCATCTGGGAATTCAATATCTAGAGATTACTCTATAGGGTTTGGATGGGCGGTAAGGAAGTCCACTAGTGCCTGACCCTTAACATCTTTCTCTGGAATGAACCTAATGTCGAATTGCTAAAGGATCACTACCCACCAAGCTAGAAAGCCTGTCAACATGGGGTGGTTCATAATATACTTTAGCGGGTACACACGAGATACTAGCTGTATCTCGTGGTGCTGCAGATAGTGTCATAACTTTTGTATTGAAAAAAACTAGCGTAAAGAAGCTCTTCTTGATAAAGGAATATCTGGTCTCTATATCAAGGAGCGTGAAACTCAGATAGTATAAATTGTTCTCCATCCCTTTGTTGTTCTTATGGGTGAGAAGGTCACCAAGGGATCATTCTAGGGTGGTCACATAAAGGACCAACGACTTTCCAGATATAGGTGGCATCAGAACTGGAGGCTATAACAAATATTGATTGATCTCCTCAAAGGTGGTTTGACACTCTTCATCCCACTGGTAGATGAAACCTTTCTTTATGAGTTGGGGAAATGGATTACACTTGTCAACCAGATTCGCAATGAATCAACATTTGCAGGATAAGTGGCCTTGAAAGCCTCGAATCTCCTGAAGGTTGCTCAGAGGAGGCATCCGACTAATATCCTTGATCTTATATGGATCGATCTCAATTCCTCTATATCTAACGATGTATCCGAGAAACTTTCCATAGGTATCCCTGAAGGCATACTTAAAGGGGTTCATCTTCATATGGAAATAGCAGAGGAAGCTGAACACTTTCTCAAGATCTTTGAGATGGTCCTGAAACTGGCAGGACTTGACCACCAGGTCGTCCATGAAGCATTCCACCACCGTTCTGAGGATTGGATTGAAGATGTAGTGCATGGAATGATGATAGGTGGATCCTATATTCTTCAGGACTAAATGAATTACCTGGTAACAGAAAGCACCTTATGGTTCTCTAAAGGCGGTATAATTTTCATCATCGGGGGCCATTCAAATTTGAATATATCTGGAATACCCATCCATGAAGGAGAGGGCCTAGAACCCAGCGATGGAATCAATCAATATCTCTATCACAGGAAGGGGAAAATCGTCCTTCGTACATTGGCGATTGAGATCCTGGAAGTCGATGCAGACTCTGGTCTATCCTTTATTCTTCCAGATGGGCATGATGTCGGATAACCATCTGGGGTACTGGACTTCCTTGACGAAGTTAGCTTTGATAATCTTATTAACCTAAGCCTCGACCATAGAACCATGAGATGGGTGTATCTTCCTAGGAGGTTGTTTTAACCCATAATGACTTACTGGAACACCAAGATGGTGGAATAAAATCTGAGGATCTATCCCTTGCATCTCATCATAGCTCTAAGAAAATACATCCCGGTGCTGTTTTAGGAAATCCACATACTATTGTTGCTCTTCCACAGACATGGTCGCGCTGATCAGTGTTGGTCTCAGATCTGCCTTGGTATCGAGATTCACCTGTACCAACTCATCGATGGTGGTGGAGACACCTTTTTCAAATGTGGGAGGAGTGTATTCCAAACCATCTTCATCATCTATAGTGAAAGGATCATCGACAGGGGAAATTATTCTGAGCTGGCTAACCCTAGAAGAACCCTGTTGTTGGCTTGAGCGGTGGTGGAATCCTCATCGGGAGACTCCTGCACTGTTGAAACCATGGAGACAAAGGTTGTTGATATAATCCCATTAGGCCTTCGACCCAAAGGGGCACACTTGATAATATCAAAGCAGTAGTGACTCTTCGGCTTAAGCCAGATCAACCCAGCCTGATAGAACAAGCAAGTATGTCGTATTTTTTTTGTCATGGGGTGAACATCCTGATATCTTACAAGGGTAAGGGGATTTGGTATCACTTGAGAATGATTTTTATAGGAGTACGAAGTGATCTTTTGATGTTCCATATATCTGGGAATACATTTCCCCCTCATCTTAGAGATGAAAAATAAATGTCCCATGTCTAGGGTCGTGGCTTCCAACTGATGTATTGGGAGGATGAAGGCATCGTCCAAGTCTATCCGTAGATTGGGCACTGCAGTAATGTGCTCAACCTCATTGGCTTAAACCTACCTATCCTTACTTCTGTAATAATCGGCATCTAGATGGAAGACTTTACAAGTAGAAAAGGAAGATGCATTGCCTTGGAGTACGCCCACTCAACCATTAAGGGAGTACTTGAGGCACTAGTGATAGGAGGAAGGAACTACTGCGTGTAGGTGGAGTCAGGGTCTACCCATCAATGCATTGTAGGCAGTGTACTACGAGACAAATGTAAACTCGGTGCTAGCAACTAGGCCACCGAATTGGGTCTTTAGATGGATTTTTTCAACCGGAATCTACTTTTTCCTATCATAACCTTGAATCTTTATGTTAGAGAGATTCTGATCTACTTCAGATAGTCCCAGCTTGTGGAGCATCTGGGTCAGGATGAGATTGATCCTAGAGCCGATGTCAACAAGACAACGATGGAATTCCATGACATTGAACTGATCAATGATATACAATGGGTGAGTGTTCCCCAGTATAAGATAACCTTCATCTTTTCCATAGAATGAAATTATGGCCTGACATTCTACATGCTTGACTTCCTTAGCATGGAAGTCATCTACAGTCTCTACCTTTATGTCAAACTGGAGGGGGTTTCTCAAAGCCTCTACAAGGGATTCATGCATATCTTCAGACAATTCGAGAGCCTTGAGAATATAGATATTTGCAATAATGATGATGAGGTTCTTAAGTATATCATACTTTTGTGCCATGCATACATTTTTGTTGATAGGAGGTTTCTTTGTGGCAAGGGTTATGATGGGAACTACTGGTCGAACTGGAAAATCCTGGTTGTGGATGGAGATATCCCACTGCTCACTAGTCAAACCATGAAAAATAACTACTGACTGATGAACATATGACTGAGCTTTATCTACAACTAAACACAGCTGATCATATCATAGTTGCGGCGAATCAGCCTGATCGAGTAGCACAAATGATGGTGGGAGAAAATCTGATGGGATAGAACGAGAGGACTTCATGTGCTGATCTCCATGCTGAGCCTGTTGTATGATCTCAGTGGCATGCACAACTTGGTTAGAAGCATTGGCTAATGCATTCTAGCGATTCACATATCCACGATTTCATCGACGATGCCACTGACTGGGGACATTGGGAGAGTCTTCATGGAACTTCTTATTGTCGTGAAGCACGTAAGGGTCCTCTAACTCAACGGTGTTCACTAAGGTATACTATTGGTTGTTACTTGAATAATATTCCATTACTGGGAAAATTCTGGGGGTGATTCCCATCTATGGGGGCATGAAGTCACTAAGTGTATGAGATGAATTTGGCACCGATGGGGGGCTTTGCTTTACCTTGCGCTGTCGGTGCCTGCCCTTTTGGGAAGTATAGGGATGATATATAGATGCACCAACAGCATCCATGGGAGGTGTGACAACCTCACAAGGCTTTGGCTGATTCAAATGAGCACATATGATACCCTGATCATGAGTGATAGCCTTGCGATCCATCCAGTCTTTATACTTCTAAGACCCACAGCTGAAGACCTGCTTCTATTCACCCTAGCCATCGCTGTCAGGCTTTGCAAAAACACATGCTACTTGTGTCGAGGCCAGACCCAATATGACTATGTTGTTTTCGACCTGGTCTTGGATCCATTCATTGAACACATAACACTGCTTGAGGGTATGCCCAAAGATCCGGTGATAAGGGAAGTAGTTGGGGTGATCAATGAGATCAGCCCCTTCAGGCTTTCTGCATGTGGACAGCCTTAGAATTCCCTGATCCAAGGTTCTTCAAAAATAGTTGGGAACCTGAGCCTCTTCAAATGAGTAGGTTTGGTTTCTCCTATCCAGGAAAGGTACTCTAGGATCATGTCCCTAACGAAGGGATATATTTTGAGGAGGAGGTGGGACCTAATTATCTCACCTTGGCGGTGGTGGTTGATGGGGTGGTGCTTACCGATGCTGAGGTGGGCACTGCTAACTCTGAGACTGAGGCTGAGGTGGCGACCCTCGAAGATTTTGTGGAGGCAGCTCTACCAGCAATAATTCCAATGGTCTAGGGGCCTCTACTTGCGTAACAGCAGTTGTCTCGGCCTTTCACCCCTTCTTGTAGGAGCTGCAAGAGGCAACAGACGTACCTTTCTGGCTTGCTGCAAGGCCTCCTCTAGGCATTGAGCCTTATCAGCGAAATCCCAAAATCCACTTAGGAAGTTATAAGTGATAAGGGATGGGACCAATTCAGTTTTCACATTCCCCACGCACATTACTAGAAACTGATCCTGAGTCAGTGGCATATCGAGTGAATACGTGAGGCCCTTCCACCTAGCGACAAAGTCTTTAAGGAGCTAATTTGGCCTTTGCTTGCACTTAAAGAGGCTGGCAATGCTTGTCTTGCAAGTAGTGGATATAAATTGATGTAGAAATTGCCTGCAAAGATTCTCCCAACCAACTATAAACCCAATGGGTAACTGGATGTACCAAATGAACATAGGACCTTCTAGTGTCTGTACAAAGAACCGAAGCTTGGTGGCTTCTTACTACACTGGAGTCCCTAGAATAGGTCCACATATTGAGATGAAGTGGTCCAGATGCTTTAGTGGATCACCCATCCCATTTAAGGGGGAGAAAGTGGGATTCCCAAAATTTGGGGGTGCTAGCATATCATCTACCCATGTCGGATACAACTTTCCATCAAACCGGATTGCTACCTATCACGTTTTGAGATCCTCAAGATGGGTAATGAGATCATCTAACATATCGACCACAATAGAATTCCTATCATAGTGAGAATTCCTAACAACTAGGAGTTGGTTGGATCTTCAATGTGATAGGTGGGCCCAATGACCCGTGGAGCGGTTGGTGGAACAACTCAGGGGGGGGGGGCTAGAGGACTGACCAGTAGAGTAGCTGGAGGAAGAACCTATAGAGCCACCTGAGGGGCTGTTGGGGGAATATCCTCTAGAGCCAAACCTCAGAGAAGAGACCCGCGTAGCTCAGGCGGATTTGGTGATGCATACCATGCTCACTTTCCATAAACTCCAGCATCCACCCTATCTAGATGGGAAGGGTTGTCGAAATCACCAGGAGGAAACTCACCAGGAAGGAACTTTACTTTCCCTTATTTCATCGGTCATGGATCACCGTCATCTGGACGTCGTTTTATGGCACATTAGGTAAGGAACTCATTAACGATCCTTTTCTACTCCACAAGTTGTTGGCGCAATGCGGCCTTTTTGGGACCATCTTTTGTCTACAGCACTGAACCATACAGTTCAAAGGGTTTAACATCTACGGGGGGGCTTTTCCCTTGTTGGGGTCTCGATCAGCAGATAATGACTCAGAGGGATCAATGAGGCCAAGAAAATGCCTCTGTTGATAAGTGAAAATGCCTTGGGGATCCAACAGATGTGGTACTTCCCTAAGGGGTAGGTTTTATTCGAGGATTCCCATATCGGATTCCTTCTCTAGGAGTTCGGACATCTTGACTGGGATTGTGCCTGGTAGCATATCCTCCATATCACCGAGTGAGTTGGGATGTCGTAGAATCAAGATGAAATGAAGCATTGCATACTACCCCCAATTGCAAATCTGTGCATTTGGAGATGCCTCAATAATAACTCTGCGAAGAACAGTGAAGCTCTGAATGCATCATTGTTAAAGAATCTGATGATAACCGGATGATGCAGGATGTTGGGCCATGGGAAGCGCGGCCAACTCAACTAGGTGGAATTGCTAATCGATATCGTTGTAGTGCTCTCGACTCCTTAGATAAGCCAACCGACAATGGCAGAGGTGGAAATGCATCACCTAGATCATATGATGGAAGCATGCGATCTCATATGGGGTGAGGGACTCCAGAATGCTAAAGTCTAGAGTCGTAATCAGTCAGAACATTTTGGGGAAGTGATCCACAATGAGAATGTCCCATAGGCTCCTTCACTTAGCAGTGGGATCCGGTATCTGATTTCCCCATTCATCGACTGGGGGCATCTGGGGAACCGACAATGGCACTGATACAGATTTCTGTGGTGGTGGACTAGTTGGTGGAGAGTACAGTGCAAGAGCTGACAAACCACTACATACAGGGCTATCTCTCAGGGATTGTACTGACTACATCACCACATCCCTGTAGGATGGGGTGTTGATCGTTTCTTCCTGCGCAAGGGTGGCGGTCATTGGTAGTGGATCAAGATGGGTTTCATCATCTGCCAAACCCCAGAACAACTCTCTATGATCTCATGTCGAGGTAGAGAGTGAATCAGGTCATAGTAGAGAAGACTTCACAGCAAGAACCTAGAAAAGAGCCAAATCATCCTCCTCCTGTATGTATCTACGAAGGGATTCAGGGATCTAGTGTATCTCGCATTCTGAGAGGAAAAAGATGACACGTTGAGTTTCTACCCCAAAACTTGATATAGATGTTTGGGGTGAAATATCCATCATCGAGTCATACTCTACTTCATAATCTGAGAAGCGGATGAGATGGATGATGATCTGGAACTTCTCGGGGCTCTTCCTTTGGGAGCGGGGAGGACCTTTGCCTGATCTGATCACAACACGAGGAGGACATTCGCATCTATTGTCATCAGAGCAGGTAGGACCTCTGCTCTGGTGGGTTGGGGTGTGAGGAGCACCCGAGCATGTGTCAAATGTAACATGGGGAGGGCCTCTGTGTCTATTTCTTGAAGCGTGGGGAGGGCCTCCATGGTAGGGAGTGCTAGAGCGATGAGGGAATCCATTGGAGTTGGTGAGAATATGGGGAGGACCTCCATGCTGATAGGTGACAGAGTAAAAATGACATTTTCTTTGATTGATGTCGTCGTAGGGAGGACCTCCGCTCGAGCTATTGATGATGCGAGTAGGACCCTCACATTGATGACCTGAAATATGGGGGAAACTTCCATACCTGGGATCATGAGTACAGGGAGGACCTCCATGCTCGGTGTCAACATGGTGAGGAGGACCTCCGCTTGGACCGATGATGGTACTAGGAGGACCTTCATATTGAACATTATCATCACAGGCTAGCTTGCGACGGATGCTACTCACACTAGCGACTAGATGATTCAACTTAGACCGCCCAAGGGGTGGTTGGGGCCTCAATCTCGATCAGGAATAGAAGTGCCCTTACTTTGTAGTAATAGGGGACATATAGTGTGTGTCGGTAGTGGCATGGATCACTGAAGATGTGGAAGATGACGCCCCCTAAAGGGCATCCTCCTGAGACTACGCCCGATGTTAACATCAGGTTAGCCAAACTAGGGTCAGCTGGGTAGGGGTGTAGACCACCTTCTCCTCGGTCTGTGGGACCGGATGTTGACGTTGGTGCAACCTGGTGGGATCCCTCCTTGGTAGCTCCCTAGCTGAAGTAGCTAGGATGAATCGAACATCCCTTACCTTGTCTACGTAAGGGAGCGAATCATAGGAGCATTCTAGGGAGAGACTCCTGAAAATGTTGGATGTCAGAGTGGGGAGCAGTGGCTCCCTATGTAGCCCTTGGGGGAGGCAGCAACGGTGAGGCACAAAAGCCTCCAGATCTTGGTTGGACATATCACTCTTTGGGATGACCCCCTCTTATTCATATTGCCAAACAAGAGTGTTTATCTCCCTCCTCTAAATAAACTATGAGGGTGAGATGGGGTGTGGGAACCCAGTAGCTGTAACCGTAGAAGACTTCATAGTGGAGGTGGAGTCGTATGGGATTGCTGAATTGGCATTCCCCCTGCCCCTACGTCTACGGGTGGGAGGTAATTGGTTTTTTGTGGCTGCATCTTAGGTCCTGCAAAGCAGGAAGATTTATCCATCAGTAGAAATATGAGGAAATAAATGCCCAGTGCCCCAACATCATTCAGTCTTCCATGGTTAGAGAGAAAGATCCACGCTGACAATGCCAGAAACTGAAATGCCCAGTGATTAACCGCCCCAAACTCTGGTGAGTTCCACGCCAGACCCACTATTTTCTTGGCGGGACTTGGCATCAGATATCTGAATCTGGTGACATGATCATATTTTGATGTATCGAACGCTATTAATCCCCATTTTGAGGAGAAGAGTTTCACGTCGGGTTCACCATTTCTGTTTCCGACGCTTTTTCATCGGGGAGCACGCCCATCTGTGGGGGACACACATCTGTTGCCCCGTATTCCCGCTTTCCAAAGGTGAGTGGCATCCATAAATTCTTTAGAGACATTTGCTCCTTGATTGAAACTGGATGATGGGATGTTGGTTTCTCCTTTCGTGGATTCCTCCTAGGAACTTGTCGCCTATTCTAGGTCTCCCTTAAAGATTAAGACATTGTTCATGAAACTTGTTCTTGGTACCATCTCTTCATGGATGCCAATTAATTACGTTGCTTCTGATAGTACATTCCAAGGGGTCCAGTTAGAGAAGAAACCTTCAGTTAGGAGAGTATTCACGTTGAGGCATCCGTGGCATGTCTTGACGTTGGAACATTGTAACACCTGTTTTCTTCCTCATCAGAAGGCTTCTCAAGGGCACATAAACCCAAGGATTCCCAAATAGATTGTGGGGTATCTTATTCCATAGGCATGTATCTGAGGTTTTCTTCAGCTTCCCATGTTTAACACAAGGTATTCCATGAGTTTAACATCTTGCGGAGATAGATCAGACTGATCAGAACACTGACAAGAGTGGACTAGATGGGTACATCCCTAGGAGGGAACACCTAGAGGGTTTAACGGATGGATGGGTTAGGACGCCCAATGAGGACGGGCCCAGGATGGCGTGTCACTAAAAAGGGAAGGTGTCGCATCGTGAAGGATGATCTGGACGCCATTGAGGGCGGATCAGGGAAGGTGGGTCCCAGAAAAGGGGACACCAAGGCTTACCATTGGCTAGGATTGAACCTCGTAGAGGCGTCCTACGTACCCTGTATATAAGATAGGGATCAAAACCCACATAGTTTGAAAGGTTTATTTGGGGCTTATGCACTGAGACTGCCCGGGCGGATGGCAAGAGTTTACTGGGATGTAATGGCCCAAGTAAAATCAGGATGGATATGGAAGAATTCTTGGAGGATGGAATGGATGGATATGGAACTGATGTGAAGGTGATGATGTTGGGATTGAACCTCATATAGGTTTTCTATGTATCCCAGTGGTAGGGAATCAAAGTCCACGTAGTTTAGGAATGGGTGATGAGACACCTAAGGAGGTGACTCATGAGGAATGGATGCATGCATGGGGGCCTGAAGGAAATAAAACCTCTAGGTTAAGGCATGTGTAGGACCCCGGGACACCCTGAGAGGGGAGGGGTGAATCAGGGTGTCAACTTTTTCTTTTCAAAGTTGTGGATCTTGTTCTCACGTTGGTAGGAACTACTTAAACATGTATGATGGATATGATCAGCAATAAAACATTCACATGAAAAGAGATAACACAACAATTTTAC
Organism: Viscum album; assembly: GCA_963277665.1. NCBI lineage: Eukaryota > Viridiplantae > Streptophyta > Magnoliopsida > Santalales > Viscaceae > Viscum > Viscum album. Next base: position 1,704,230,391 of record OY728129.1, on the reverse strand, counting down.
TTGGTTCACCACTAAGGGATACGTCCAAGGAGCATACGCTGACAAGTTGTCGGTCGTACCAAATTCCACTAATCTTCACTAATTGTGGATTACAATGATTCGGGAACAATCACTCTGTCCCAGGCTCACTGCCTTTACAAAAGTTTCAGGGATAGCTCACTGCGTCCCTCGGGTCACTCCCGTTGACTCCCCCTGGCTCACTGCCGTTGGTGAAGTCCCACTCAGTTTATAGATGTGAAGGTCTCTTCAATAGACTTGCATTGAAGTCTTTGTCTCCTGTTCAGCATGAGACTTTGCTTGCATCAGAGTCCTGAGTTGATGCTCTTTTGTATTCAACCTTCTACTTTAGTTCAATAACTGAATGCACTATATCTTCTTATTCTCTTCCTTTGATTCTCAATACTAACACTTGAGTGTAATGATATATTCCCCTCTTTCTATGCAGATCTGAGTTTAGTTGCACGAACCGTTCTTCTTCTCTTCGCAAAGCACAATAAGGATGTTAAACACCATTCATGTGTGTGCGGTACCACTTATATTCATAAAACCAGATTGTTCATTGTTCTTCCATCTTTGTAAATGAATACATCATCTGTTTCACTGAAGGTATAGAGCAATCTTTCAGCTTTCGTTCAGCTCTAAAAGGAGGGGCCTACTCCAACAGCACCTGGCGCTTTTCTCTAAGCCCGGCGCGCAAGTCCCAATACGGCGCGCAAGTCTTCGGCACGCAAGTCCAAACTGGTGTGCAAGTGTCACCAAATCACCTGTGCGACGCTTCCTTCCCCAACTACAAACTTGCGTGGCCCACTTCATTTCTTTCTCAAACCGCCTTGGGCGCGTAGCCAACAACCGGCGCGCAACCTCTACTTGCGCGACCCAACTACCACTAGTGCGGCTCAATCACCTGGGCGAAAAGAGCTCGAACAATCTCTAAGTCTTGAACTCCGTTGTAAATGAGGAGGGGTTCCTCTATTTATAGGCAAACTGGACCCCCTACGTGTTGGCGCGCAAGTCTTCCCTCGGCGCGCAGGTTCCGGCGCGCAGCTCATCCTCCCTAGCCTCTGTCGTGCTACTCACTTGCATGACCACACAAATACTTGCGCGACCTTCTTTCCTTTGCCATATTTTGAAGTAATGATCTTGAAAAACAATAGGCGCGCAAGTTTCCAGTCCTCCTAGGCATTGGCACGCAAGTCTCTTGACGGCGCACAGGTCACTTGCGCGACCAGCCCAAAACTTGCACATCCCTTATCCCTTTGCCATTTTCCCATGTTCTGATCTTGAAAAACATATGGCGTGCAAGTTTCCTCTTCATCAAGTACACGGCATGCAAGTCTCTTTTCCAAACTCACTCTTCTTCATTTGTTGATTTTGAGGCCCTAAAATTTGGCAAACATTGGAAAACGGCGCCACCTTGTATCTGCTCTTCTTGTACCACCTCCAGATCATCCATTCCTCTATCGACGTTCTTGAATCAAACATAGATCGTTGACCACAACTCTTGAACTAGACATGTCATCATGAAATCCATTTTGTCAACAAATTTGTATGTCATTTGTTTGCTTTGTCAACAAGAATAATCACCTCACAAACACTTCATCTTGGTGATTTAAATCCTTCAGCAACTCTTCTGCTGTCATCACAAACTCCACTATCGTGATATGTATTCTTTGAAGGAACAGTTTTAGAACCATCATCTTCTGATACAATGTGATGTGCATGGCCATCTCATAATTTCAATCTCTGTATGGCCATCTCAGAAGTCCAATCCCTTGCACATTGTCTTCTTCTTCAGCTGTCATTATCTACTTCATGCAAAGAATATAAGTCAATTCTTCAAGAAGTATCTTGCATGGTTCTCATGAAATCATGAGGTATTGCATGATCTTCATCAAAACCCCATTCTTCATGAATCATCCTCAGATGGATTAGACCTCACATTCTTCATTGTTGTAAACAATGTATCACCTTTGACACATGTTCTTTGAACTTATGATCAGTACAACAATCGTCTGAATTACCATTCCTCTACTTCATCAGAGTACTTCATGATCTCCTTCATTTTGATCTTCATTGACAACTATTGACAACAAATATAACCTTATACACAAAGTGGTTCCAACAATCTCCCCCTTTGTATTTTGTTGTCAATACCTTATACATCTTCTGAAATGAATTTGTCAATGTCAAAATGAGAATCTTCTCTCTTCAATCAACTTTTCTTTTCAAACTTTCATTTCACTTTCTCTCCCCCTTATTGACAAGAAATACAAAGCGCATGGTAGGGAGGGTATCAATCCATACTTAATAAATGTTTCATTAATCATTTCACTCTAAGTCTACTTGAGCAATGCTCGATGTAGAAAACAAGAAGATTTTATTAAGTCAACAAGGCTGACCATTATTCACAGATCATGATACCAACATGAGATGAGAACTCATGTATTTTGTCTTCAAGGGTTTACCACTTTTATTTCAGGTAGAAGAAAATCAAATGTGATAGGTAATAATCAACCTAAAACTCCTGCACTCACATCAGCAAACAGATCAAAAACATTCAAGTGCAATCGGTAGGATAAGTGGCCTTGGGGCACTTCCATTCTTTTTATGTCACTGGTCAATTCAGTTACTCTTCCTTTGTAGAATGATCTGAGTAACCAAGGTTGAGAGATTGAGAAATGACATAGCTTCTCCAATGATACATTCTTCAATAAATTTTCAAAGTAACTACATTTGATACCAGCTGGAGTTGATATTGATTGAAACAGTGATTTTGGAAGCTTCTTCATTTTTCTCCCCCTCAAGGGAAACACTCCTCATCATCTTCATCAAGAGTGATCCTTCATCATCTTAATCATTGAATATCAGTTGAAGAATCTACTAAGGATGGAAACTTCTTTAGCTTGGCTATCAAGAGTTGACAGCATTCACTACTTCTCAGGTTCTCCCCCCGAGAGCATGCTTCACCTTCAATTCCATGCATTATTAACACAAATAAAATACACAAATGAATAAGGGAATAAGGTGGTTCCTCCTTGCTTCATCAATATGATCTGTATGGTTGAGGTTCTTTTCTCAACCAAGTTCCTATGTTCACTCCAGTCTTCATTCCTGCACATTTGAACATATGTTTTGACATCTGTTGATGTGGCATGGCTTTCTTCTCATTCTCTTCTACTTTGTGTGAGGAATTGTTCTGCTTAACATCCATCATGAATGATACATTCTTACTCCTCTTAAGGACTGCTTCTTGCTCTAGTATTAAGGTTAGGAAACCTTTTGCAATGTGACCATATTTCTTGCATCTTTCACACAGAACTTCTTTGACACGTGTATTTCTTTTGGTTTGCAATCTCTCATGCATTGTGTCTTCATCATGTGAAATTTTTTCTTTTCCTTTGTCACCATCCTTGGCCTTTTCATCTTCAAGTTTCCTCATTCTTTTCAAATCTTCAGGCCAGATGACCAATATGTCATTTGGAACTGTTGCAGCTGGTTTGGGTCTTCCATATGGGTTCATCTGAGTTTCATCCCACTTAGTGTTTCTTTTGGATGAATAACCCTTCAATTTCATGTATCTAAAATCATGGGTCTTCTCAGCTTCCCTACTTGAGATATTCTTGGGGAAATTTGTGTTTGCACTATTCTTCTGATTTCTTCCCAAGGAATATTCTTCCTTCTTAGCTGGGTTGTGTGGTCTTCTGTTCTTATCAGCTCTGGATATCTGTTGACATAGGCATGCATCATTCTTGTGACCACTGCCACTGTATACATCACAGATGTTATCAAGCATTCTAAATCTGTTTGCTGTAAACAGATGCTTCTGGACCTGCAGATGTTGCTTCTTCTTCTCTAGATTTCTTTCTTTTGACACAGGCTTTCTTTGTGCTTTTCCATTAAAGGGATTGTACCAACAATCCAGCACACAATGCCCAAATCTGTTGCAGCACCAACATTGACCCACAAATCTTTTCTTCTTTGTATCTTCTGTATGAGATTGTTGGGCCTTATTCTTAATCTTTTGTGCTCTATTTAAGGAACCAACTTCCTCCTTTTTCTTCTCATCCACCCTAGCCATGGTGGAAGGTTTCTTCTTCTCACCTTTCCTCATCCATACTTGTTTAGAACTTTTCTTCCAACCTGCACTGATTATAGGAGCGTATTTAGAAACATGAGTACAAGATGGTTTGGATGGTACCTTCACTTTCTCAGTTACTTGTGATACATCAATGAGTGAAGTCATGATCTTCTTATCACATGTTGGAGGTCTTTCGACAATAGAATCCTCTAATGAGCATTGAGTACCAGCAGCAACTGATTCTTGATGTGGATAATCAAGAGTTGTCATAATCTTCTTGTCACATGTTGGAGGTATTTCAGCTTTAGATTCCTCCAACGAACATTGAGTACAAGCATTACTCATTTCATTCTTTTGTGAAGTCTCAATATGTGTATTCTCAATCTTGGTCAACTGGGCTTCCAATTTTTTACCCTCAATATTGAGGATGATCTTCTGATCTTCAATCATGATCATATTCTCTTCACAAGTCTTCTTCAATCTTTCAACCCCATCTTCATGCATCTTAACATTGTTTTGTAACAAAGAGTCAAGTTCCCTGAATTTCATGGAAGTTTCTTCCAAACAAAAACTCTTGACTTCATTGCTCTTCTTCAGCTCAATTTCAAGTGCATGGATCTTTTCTTTTAGAGTCTTATTGACTTCCTATTTTTCTTTAAATACTTTCACATGTTTGGTGAGCTTCATACTTTCCATAAATTTTCTTTCCAACCCCGTTTCCATATTGTCAGCTTCCCTTTCTAATCGAGTGATCTCAACCTGTATAGATTGGAATAGGATACAAATAATAGCAACCCTTTCTTCAGGAATATCATGCAGATATGTTTTGAGTTTTTCCTGAAAGCTTGAATTAGGGATGTCATCCTTTCCTCTGGAAGAATTCTGAGCCACCTTCTCGATACTTTCCAAGCCTGATATTTCCTCATTATTGGAATGTCATGGAGAACAAGACATTGAATCTTATTTGGATATGAGGGACTTCTTTAGATGCTTCTTCTCTTTCCTTTTCATATTTGTCATGGTCTTGCTAGATGTAGACTTCTGCTCAGAAATGACTGAATCTTCATCAAGACTGCTCTTCATTGTTGACTTTAGGAAAGAAATTCAAATACTCTTCTGAATAAAATTATTGGAGAATATCCAACATACGTTAACCTCCCTCTGATACCACTTGTAGGACCCCGGGACACCCTGAGAGGGGAGGGGTCAATCAGGGTGTCAACTTTTTCTTTTCAAGGTTGTGGATCTTGTTCCCACGTTGGTAGGAACTACTTAAACCTGTATGATGGATATGATCAGCAATAAAACATTCACATGCAAAGAGATAACACATCAATTTTACTTGGTTCACCACTAAGGGCTACGTCCAAGGAGCATACGCTGACAAGTTGTCGGTCGTACCAAATTCCACTAATCTTCACTAGTTGTGGATTACAATGATTCAGGAACGGTCACTTTGTCCTAGGATCACTGCTTTTACAAAAGGTTCAGGGATAGCTCACTACGTCCCTCGGGTCACTCCCGTTGACTCCCCCTGGATCACTGTCGTTGGTGAAGTCCCACTCAGTTTATAGACGTGAAGGTCTCTTCAATAGATTTGCATTGAAGTCTTTGTCTCCTGTTCAGCATGAAACTTTGCTTGCATCAGAGTCCTGAGTTGATGCTCTTTTGTATTCAACCTTCTAATTTAGTGCAATAACTGAATGCACTATATCTTCCTCTTCTCTTCCTTTGATTCTCAATACTAACACCTGAGTGTAATGATATATTCCCCTATTTCTGTGCAGATCTGAGTTTAGTTGCACGAATCGTTCTTCTTCTCTTCGCAAAGCACAATGAGGATGTTAAACACCAGTCATGTGTGTGTGGTACCACTTCTATTCATAAAACCAGATTGTTCATTGTTCTTCCATCTTTGCAAACGAATACATCATCTGTTGCACTGAAGGTATAGAGCAATCTTTCAGCTTTCATTCAGCTCTAAAAGGACGGGCCTACTCCAACAGCACCTGGCGCTTTTCTCCAAGCCCGGCGCGCAAGTCCCAATACGGCGCGCAAGACTTCGGCGCGCAAGTCCAAAATGGCGTGCAAGTGTCACCAAATCACCTGCGCGACGCTTCCTTCCCCAACTACAAACTTGCGCGGCCCACTTCCTTTCTTTCTCAAACCGCCTTGGGCGCACAGCCAACAACCGGCGCACAACCTCTACTTGCACGACCCAACTACCACTAACACAGCTCAATCACCTGCGTGAAGAGAGCTCGAACAATCTCTAAGTCTTGAACTCCATTGTAAATGAGGAGGGGGTCCTCTATTTATAGGGAAACTGGACCCCCTGCGCGGTGGCGCGCAAATCTTCCCCCGGCGCTCAGGTTCCGGCGCGCAGCTCATCCTCTCTAGCCTCTATCGCGCTACTCACTTGCGCGACCACACAAATACTTGCGCGACCTTCTTTCCTTTGCCATATTTTGAAGTAATGATCTTGAAAAACAATAGGCGCGCAAGTTTTCAGTCCTCCTAGGCATTGGCGCGCAAGTCTCTTGACGGCGCGCAGGTCACTTACGCGACCAGCCCAAAACTTGCGCGACCCTTATCCCTTTGCCATTTTCCCATGTTCTGATCTTGAAAAACATATGGCGCGCAAGTTTCCTCTTCATCAAGTACACGACACGCAAGTCTCTTTGCCAAACTCACTCTTCTTCATTTGTTGATTTTGAGGCCCTAAAATTTGGCAAACACTGGAAAACGACGCCACCTTGTATCTGCTCTTTTTGTACCGCCTCTAGATCATCCATTCCTCTGTCGACGTTCTTGAATCAAATATAGATCGTTGACCACAACTCTTGAACTCGACATGTCATCATGAAATCCCTTTTGTCAACAAATTTGTATGTCGTTTGTTTGCTTTGTCAACAAGAACAATCACCTCACAAACACTTCATCTCGGTGATTTGAATCCTTCAGCAACTCTTCTGCTGTCATCACAAACTCCACTATCGTGATATGTATTCTTTGAAGGAACAGCTTTAGAACCATCATCTTCTGATACAATGTGATGTGCATGGCCATCTCATAATTTCAATCTCCGCATGACCATCTCAGAAGTCCAATCCCTTGCACATTGTCTTCTTCTGCAGCTGTCATTATCTACTTCATGCAAAGCATATGAGTCAATTCTTCAAGAAGTCTCTTGCATGGTTCTCATGAAATCATGAGGTATTGCATGGTCTTCATCAAAACCCCATTCTTCATGAATCATCCTCAGATGGATTACACCTCACATTCTTCATTGTTGTAAACAATGTATCACCTTTGACACATGTTCTTTGAACTTATGATAGGTACAAAAATCGTCTGAATTACCATTCCTCTACTTCATCGGAGTACTTCATGATCTCCTTCATTTTGATCTTCATTGACAACTATTGACATCAAATACAACCTTATACACAAAGTGGTTCCAACAACATGATCTTCCTGAGACACGAGGGCTCAAGGGAGAGATCAGGATGAGACATGAGTGATGGGATTGAACCTCATGGAGGATTCCTACATATCCATGTGGCAGAGAATCAAAGTCCACATAGTTCAGGAATGAGGCATAGAATCGAGGTGTACACAAAGGACAATGACTCGGAGACATGTTGGGGATTATGTGTGGGTAGCATCCCATCACAAGAGGGATACTCTTGGTTGGAGGAGTATGGATCGAGTGTGTGGGGCTTATGCGTGGTTAGTTTCCCAGATGGATCAGAACACCTCATGGAGGCGGATCCAGAAGATGTGTCTCAAGAAGGGAGGTTGTCACATCAGGAGGGCACTTCCCTAGGAGGGAGTGACAGAGTTTACCCTTGATAGGGGTTGAACCTCAAGGAGGCTTCCTACGTACCCTATATAGAAAATAGGGATCAAAACCCACATAGTTAGAGAATAGAGTTTAAGGTCATACGGGACGAGCAGTGAACCGACGTGAAATGGATGGAACAAATGGGTGATGGGCTTGAACCTCAGGAAGGCTTCCTACGTACCCTGTGTGGAAGATAAGGATCAAAGGCAGCATAGTTCGGCAGAGAGGGGCATGGAATCGGGGTGTGCACAAAGGACAGCGACCCAGATTCATGATGGGGCTTACGCGTGGCTAGCGGCCCAAAGAGGATGTCATGGTCGATGCATACTCTAAGCCCACGTTAGTCGTGCTCGGTGCGAGAAACAAGAGGTAACATCATACCTGAAGATCATATCGCAAGAGGTGCGGCCACGAGGGATGGTGCGAGGCTTATGCATGATTAGTGGCCCAAAGAGGATGGAGATTGGGACTTACTTCAGAAGGGAAGCCCGAGGAGGGGTCCAGATATACGAGGAGGGTATGGCCATTGTATAGGGAGCACCCTATCAAGGTGTGTCGGGGCTTACATAGATGTTGCCCGAGGCGTGCATGGCGACAAAGCACAGAGGGAAAGAGGAGGCAGATCGAAAAGGTGGGGAGTGAAAGGCTCCCGATCTCATCCCCTCTCTGGTCCACTCAGGCCCGCCACACATGCGGCAACTCACAGTTTAACGTCATGTGTTGGGGATGTGGGTTGTTTGGCAGTTTAACATCCTGCAGCTCGGACGAAGATGACTTGCTCCTCACCCCTAGGACTTACATAACTTGTACCAACCCACACTCGGGGAAGGGAAGATGCAAGCAATGCCAGGAAACAACAGGGTGGAGGAGTGGTCACTCGAGGGGCTCACGTTAGCGTGGCTATGCGAAGACGCAATAGCCATTAGTGTGGCTATGCGAAGAAGCATGAGGCAAGACAACGCAGTATAATGCACCACTCGAGGGACCATGAAGTCACTTCGTACAAGCCTGGAGGGTCGTACGAAGGAGAGGTGTTTCATGAAGGAAGGGTGCTTCACGAAGGAGAGGCTTGGGTGAAGCATAGCTTCACCTTAGCAAAGCGCTCTTAATTTGGAGAGTGCTCCGTGAAGGCTTAATGCTTCGCGGAGCCTCGAGCAACCCGAAGGGGTCCCTCCTTTGCGAAGGGTGAAGGCCCTTCACAAAGGGCATCCCTACCATAGGCAAGGGCCGTGAAGAACAAAAAGAGGCACGACTCGCGGAGCTCAAGTACCTTAGGCGATCCATTTTTGGGGGTGCGCGATGAGCTTCGCGAAACGGGACCTGGAAGGCAAAAGGGCGGAGTAACCATCGTTTGAGGGGGGCGAGCCTTCTATTTATAGGCGATGAAGGTCGGTGCGGCTAGCATAGCTCGCCGTAGAGAACAACCGAGGCACCGCGAAGTAAACGGAGCGACGCGAAGGGAATACGCGTGCGATTAGGTCCGCAAAGGGATCAGGCCACCGCAGAGAAGGGACATTTGCGAACTGGTCTGCGAAGGGAGCTAGACGCCGCGGAGGAGATTCGTTTGCGAGCGGGTCCACAAAGGGAGCGGGACGCTGCAGAGAAGGGACGTTGGTGAACTGGTCCGCGAAGGGAGTTGGATGCCGCAAAGGATATCTATTTGCGAGCGGGTCCGCGAAGGGTCTTTGCGGAGGAGCTTTGTGAAACAGACCCCTTTGATGATTTTGCCGCACTTCAAGGCCACTCGGGTCCGCATTTAGCTTTGAACCGACCGTGACTTTGTTCGTGCCTTTGGGAGCACTACTTTCGGCACCAACAATCCTCTATAATGATTTTGATCTGCCAGTATTTCATATCCATCTAGAACTAGTTATCAAGAAGTACTCATTAAAGTACTAATACTTGCTTCATTGTAAAAGCCAAAATATTTTAATAAATTTCTAATATACCTTTACTAAGATAAAATAGTTTCTTCTAGTTTTTGAGAAATTTTAAAGCTAGGAATGAAGGTTCATCCATCATACTCATCTCAAATTAACTTTGTATAAGTTTGCTAAAACATTATATAAGAGAGTTTCAGCTATATTTGAATATAATGCCATCTATATAGGTTTATATGATTATGAAATCTTTAAAATTATTTTTGATAAAATCAGGAGGACCTTTTATTCTTTTAATAAAAACATTTTGAGAAACAAAATTTGAAAAATGATCACACTATGCCCTTAATGATTTTTTTTTGTCCATAAAGTTCCTTGGTAGGATTAAAGATATGGTTTTGAAATTTAGGATTTTTAAAATCAAGGGGTTTCTCAAGAGAGTGTTCCTCTATAACATAACCATTAGAAAAACTATAGTTTCATTATCATCACATTTAATTTGAAAATACCCAATTAGTTCCTATAACCAAAAAGTCATTTGGATGTTTCACCAATGACCATACATTGTTCCATTTGAACTGATTTCGTTTCATAATCTTTCATTTTAAGTTTAGATTGTGGTAAAAATGAATGCTTTTCTCACTCATTCCTTAAAGAACTTCATTTTTTGTTTTTATGAGAAACATCTCCAATAAAATTATTAATAATATAATCTTTTGACAGTTTATTGTTTCTAGGAAAAGATAACTACTTTTCTACTAGCAGATTTTGACTTTTCATGTCCTTTGACATTTAATATTTGAGATTCAATCATCATATATTATAAAATAATATGATTTTTATAAGCTGCATTCAAATCATTTTCACCGTCCATACATTTTAAAATTGGATTTCATAAAATGATCTATGTATCTATATCTAACATGTACCCTTTCTTCCATGATAATGTGATATTTATTAACCTGATAATTCATACTTAGTAGAGTAGAAAAAAAGAATCCCTTTTCACATATTAGATCAATCATTTAATTATTGTTGTTTATATTTTAAATAAATACCTCACAATCGCAAAAGTATCCAGCCTCTAACATCCACAATTCAGGAGTATTCTTTAGGACTCCGATCTTTTTCGGAACCCTAATATCCTGGCGAACCTTCGGCTCGGCTCATCGATGGCGCCGGCAATCGATGGAGGCGTTCACCTCAATCCGAGCTCTTATAATGTCGCAAAGCCCAGCAAGATCCGGTGGGGGGAGATCGAAGAGGGCGACAATGAGGATCTGGATTTCCTCCTGCCGCCGAAACAGGTTTTTGGTCCGGATGAGAAAGGGGTCAAAAGGGTTGTGGAGTACAAGTACAACGAGGACGGGAATAAAGTAAAGATCACCACTACCACCCGCGTCCGAAAGCTTGCGAAGGCCCGGCTCAGCAAGCAGGCCGTGGAACGGAGGTCCTGGGCAAAATTTGGAGATGCAGTTCATGAGGATATTGGTGCCAGACTCACCATGGTTTCCACCGAGGAGATCCTACTAGAACGACATAGGGCTCCCGGGAGCAAGCCCGAGGAGGGTAAGGCGGCGGGCGGGGAGTCACTGGCCCAGCTCGGGAAAGGAGGTGCGGTTCTGATGGTGTGCCGGACCTGTGGGAAGAAAGGCGACCACTGGACGTCCCGATGCCCGTACAAGGACCTGACTCAACCTGTGGAGTCATTTGTGGAGAAGCCCACCGGGCCAGAGCACAGTGCGAGTGCTCCGGGTGGGGGGAAGGCAACCTATGTGCCGCCGAGTATGAGGGCTGGTGCGGAGCGGCCCGCAGGGTTTGAGATGAGGCGCCGGAACGATGAGAACTCGGTGCGGGTGACAAACCTGTCGGAGGACACCCGGGAGGCCGACCTGAATGAACTGTTCCGAACATTTGGGCAGGTGGCTCGCGTGTACGTGGCCATCGACCAGAACACAGGGGTGAGCCGGGGGTTCGGGTTTGTGAACTTTGTGAACCGGGAGGATGCAGAGCGGGCCATCAACAAGCTCAATGGCTATGGCTACGACAATCTGATTCTTCGGGTTGAGTGGGCCGCGCCCCGTAACAACTGACCAGCCAGGTCTCTAAAAATAACTTGGAACAAGTATACTATTAATGGCAGACAAGCTAGTAATTTTGATAGATGTTTTGTGTAGTTTAATGATGGTGGTGGATCTACTAGGGTTTCTTGTTTTGTTTTACCTAGGATTCACATGGGTCACAATCCATTTCTTATTGATGTCACATTGAAAATTGCATGGGAAACCCCACTCCCCTTCAGATTTAACAATGGGTGGCTGGTTATTTCTGGTTGTAGGTAGATTATCCAGGATGCATGAAAAGTGGGATATTATGGAAGCCCTATTCATATTTTGACATGAAAGCAGAAATCCATTAATGGTCTTTTAAAAGAATGGAGTAAAAAAATACTTTTCCATGCTTGATGATGATATCAAAGATGCTGAAAATCTTCTCTCTATTTGTCAAATTGATAATCAAAATCAGGATAACCCTTAAAGGGAGGAACTGGATGCTCTTTCCAAGATGGATGATCCTTTGGCTATTAAAGAGAGTTTGAGCAGAAACAAGTTAAATGTTATATGGCTTCATAGTGGTGATAAGAATACAATGTTCTTTCATATAATGCATAGGGAGAAAAGAATAATTGGTGGGATGAATGCACTCAGTGTTAATGAGTGTATGTTCTCATCAGAGAATGATATCTCTAATGCAGTGATTGGTTATTTTCAATGTCTTTACACTGATGATGGTTTTGATTTTACTCAAAAGATGATTGATAATATTCTTGTTTATATTGGAGAGCATGAAAATTATGGCCTCACCTCAATCCCATCTGAGGAGGAAATTAGATTTTCTGTCTTTTCTCTCAGCATTATTAGTGTGGCTAGGCTGGATGGTTTCACCAATAAGTTTTTTATGTTCTACTAGGACATAATTTATCAAGATGTGGTGAATGCGGTCAAGTAATTCTTTACGCATTCTCATATGCCTTTTGGTTTAAATTTGAATTTTATTGCTCTTATTCCCAAAAAGGAAGATGTTGTTGATATCAGAGATTTCAGACCAATGGCAATTGGGAATACTTTTCCTAAAGTTCTCAGCAAGATAATTTTTGTTTGATTGGGTATGATGGTTAACGATATTATCACTACAAATCAGTTTGGCTTTGTCCCTAGAAGCATCATTCAAAGTTGCCTTTTCACTGCATCTGAAAGTGTAAATCCCATGAAGAGGAAGACAGGGTATGAGAATTTTTCTTTGAAGATTGACATTTCCAAAGCCTTTGATACTCTCAAATGGAGTTTCATCTTTGCTATTCTTGAGAAGTATGGTTTCTCCATTGGTTTTATCCATCTGATCAGGGTTATCTTGGGCTCTGCAAGGCTCTCCATCCTAGTAAATGGATCCTCGAGATGTTTCTTTCAATGTTCTAGGGGGTGAGGCAGGGTGATCCCTTGTCTGGTCTTCTCTTTTCCCTTGTTGAGGATTACTTGAGTGGATGTATACATGATATGGTCAAAATTGGAATTTTCAAGAAAATAAGTGTTGGGAGAGGTATGTTCACAACATCACATCTTTTTTATGCTCTTGATATCCTTCTTATTGGGAAGGCTTATCTTTTATCATTATGAAGAGGTGTCTAGTCAAGCTATAAGTTGGAAGAAATCCTCCATTGTCTTTGGGAATGGTATTTATGCGGCAAAGGAAAAAACATGATTTGAAGTTATCTTGGAGTTAAGAGGGTTGTTATCTATTTTATTTATATTGGAGTCCCTCTCTTTTGTGGTATGATCAAGAAGTGTTATCTTGAAGACACTTTCTCTAAAATCATAAATCAGATGAAAAAATGGAAGGGGAAATCCATGTCCTAAGCGGGAAGAGTTTTCTTATTTAATTCGGTGATAACATCTATGTTTGTATACTCTTTTTCTCTTTATAGATGTCCCATCAGCCTTATTAATAAACTCCAAAGTACGATCAGGAATTTTAATTGGACTGGATCAGTTTATGAGAAGAAAATTATCATGATTTCTTGGAAAACATTTATTAAGCCGTTGGATCTGGGAGATCGTCGGATTAAATATCTCAGGATTTTTAACGATACTTTGCTCACAAAATTCACTTGGAAGCTCATTACTCTGAATGACCCTTCCACTGAATTTTTTTTCTTCTAGATTTATGGCAATGTTGATCAATGGGTGTTCATATTATATTCTTTATTCTATATGTCATGATATCAGGAGATGCTTTAAGGGGTTAATGGAGTGGCCTGCATTTCGAGTCTGTTGTTCATTGTTGCATCTGGACAAGAAAGGAGTGATCTTGTTGATCCGAAGCCCTGGGTTCTGTTGTGCCGCACCTGTACTGCTGTGTTTTTTTTGCACTGCTGACTTGTGCCTGGTCCTGTTGTGTCGCATCTTGATTTTCTGCACTGCTGAGCTGATCTGATGGCGTGTCCTGCTATGCTGGGTATTTTTGCATATGAACCAAAGGCATGGAGTTCCTGTTGTGCTGCACAGATGGCATTGGTGTTGCACGTGCTGCTCATTATTGTGCCTGGACAAGCATGGGGCTGGTGGTTTTGTTGCACGACTGCTCACTGTTGCGCTTGGACAAGCATGGGGCTGCTGGTATGTAAGGAACAATCAGACCTCTTTTCAGCTTTTGAGAGGTTTGTGTTGTCTTTCCTTTTGTTTGCAATCTAGTGGCATACACATTTTCACAATGGACCTATTGATTGTCGTTTGCTTGTACTGTTTACTTTTTATTAATAAATTTTAGGACCGGGTTTGCCTGTGTCTTGGACCTTTTGATTAAAAACAAAATTCCCCATACTTGATGCACAGTTAAAAGAAATAGACGAAAAATAGTTTTTATTTGAGTAATATTTCTTATAATTCAAAATTGTTAAACATGAGTTTTATAAATACAACATTGTATTATTAAATTAATTATTATAATTTATAAATATTTATTTTGTATTTAATAAAGTTGTTATAAACCATCAAACTCTTATTTTATTACGAGTATGTCATAAATGTGACAGTATTTGTAAAATGTTTATTTCTCACTATTAATGCTAAAAATCAACCTTTTATAAAAATATAAAAAATCTATTGAAAGATATTTTTTAAATGTTGAATTAAAAAATTATCATAATTCTATAAAGTTAAAATTCTAAGATTTATAAATTAAATTTTTAAATGAAAATAATGAAACTAAAAACAAATTTTATTGAAAAATGGAATTTTAATGTCCTTTTATACCAATTTGATATTTATAAAATGTTAACATAGGAGTGTATATAATATAATATTTTTTAATTTTTTAATTTAACTTATTATGATAAAATATAAAATATTTTTAAAATACAATTAGTTGATAAAGAACAATCCTTTTTAATATTAAATCATATTAATTATTTATCCCTTAAATTTAAATAATCTTAGTTCAGTAATACCGTATATTAACTAGTGGATTCATTATTCATATAGTTTTTTTAAAATCATGGGGATTTATAGTGTTTTCTCCATAAAAAACAATCTGTATCTGTTTTTATGATCGAGTTTCTCTTGTAAACAGTAACATTTTACTAAGGAGTTATCAGTACTGATACATGGTGCCTTATCACATGTTTTTCGAGATAATCCTCCATTTCGTTGTTGAATTTAGTGCCATTATCAATTTGTTATTTTAGAATCTTTAATTTAATAAATTTACATCCTTCCTCTAATACCATGTAATGCACTAAATACCACAAATTTATTGGCGATGATTATCAACCATGACATCCTACTGTAATCATCAATCAATAGAACAGTGTCTTTTCCCATCAATGGATCCTGGTGATATCATTCATCATACAAAAAAATTCACAAATTCAAGAAAAATGTTTTAATTCTTTTATTTTTACCTGTATTCCTTCAAAATAATCATCCCCTTTTGAAAAATATTTCAAATGTGTGTATGATCAAATGATATGCTGGGGATATCACAAGCCACATCATTGTTCACCAAATCATTGTTCACCAAATCATCCATGGACTGTTTTCTCAAGTGACCAATACTTTTATTCCAAAATATCTTTTCTCCTTCAATGGATAAAAAGAAGATATCTCCATCCCCATTGAAGATTTAGATATTCCCCTTTGTATGTTTCCCTTTCATCAAAATAGTATTATCCTTCATGTTGAAGATGCAATTCATTTTTTGAAAGTCACTGCATATCCTAAGTCAGACGAATGAATTGTGTTTATCTAGTACTTAAGAAGTTCTTCTTCAACCTAGAAATCTATGTGTCTCATATCATTGGACCAACTTTAGATTTTCCAGATCTAATAATCTTCAAACATTCCTCATCTCCAAATCTAATGTAACCTTCATTATCATACATGATGTCTGTTACTAGATCCCTATTTTCTGTCATATGGGATGTACATCGACAATCAAGAATGCATATATTAATGGGAAATGACTCTTTCATGTTAATTTATATGACCACTACCTTTGTTATTTTCATTTTTTTTGGTCTTTGACTACCAACCCAATGATGATTGGGATGTTCAATCACCCTCTAAATTTGATGGACCAACTTTATGTTGCAAAAACGAAAATTGTTTTTCTATTTTTAGCGTAATTGATGAATCCTTGATCTATTATGTACGACATTTTGGGTCATAAGAAGAACATGCCTCAATATTTCTAATGAGAAATACCTTGATATATGAACATATATGCCACACTAGAAATAGTGCCCATCAAAAATAATTACTAAAATATTGAGTGTTGGTTGGATGCCTTCATTATTCTTCTGCATTACAAAACCTATTTGCTATAAATTATCATAATTTAGTGTGTCTCTTCATTATAAAAAAACAACACATGAGTTGAAGTTTATTATTTTGTGTTTTTAGTGTTTATAGAGTAAATATTTGTTTGTTTTGAGTTTTCTAATTTTGAGACACAATGAAATTATCCACTCTTATTATAGTGGGTGCTTATGGCTTGGCATCAACCAACACTTCCTTCAGATTATTATCAAACTCCATACCAACTTTTTCATTTTACAACATCTTTTATTATATTAACATTATTGATCTAGAGTGGTCTTATTGGGAGATTGAGGATGTGTTTTATTTTTTCTCGATCATTTTATAGGGTTGTCATGGCATTTGATGACAAATGCAGATGGTTCATATCAACAGGAAGCCAAAATATTGTTAGGGAATTGGGGTGTTTCTTTCATTAAAAAGTATAGTTTTGCGCTTATGGAAATGTTTCAGGATAGCTAATGAGTTTCACGCCACTTGTGTGGAATATTGACCAGGTGGTTGTTCACTAGTGAGTTTCATGAATTTCTAGATTTCTTTTCTAGTCACATTGCATGATTTTTGGTGGAACACAATATGGGAGATTCATGCTAGTCAGGTTCCACAGAAATTGAGATGCACAAAGGATGGCCCAAGGGAGCCGAAGTGTGATACATTCCATGAAGGATTGGATTTTCCTATAAATATCTTTTTACCACCTTCATTATAGACTAACGAAGATTTAGAGATGGATTTTGGGGCTCTCTCTTCATTTGAGGTTTATATGAGTGAACATACACGCACGAATCAGACTTGAATGAATATATTTCGGACAATATAACTGCATGAATATAATTCAAGTTTAGAAAAAAAAATGCGAACTCTTCTATGAGAAATGAATTTGGAGAAGGCAGTTGAACGAACATAGTTCAATGAATAGAGAATAATGAATGATGTAGGGAGAACTCACCTTAGTTAAGTGAGTTACATGAAGAATTCTTGTCAATGTTCACATGGGTGAAGGAGGTTGTTGTGAATGGATTAAGATGACTTATTATTATGCCAAGGTACTTTGGAAATGGTACTTGAGTTAACATTTCTTAGTAAACCATGAATGGAGGTACATGGGTGAAATGTAGTATTTTGGAGAATTATTACTACTGGATATTGTTGATATAGAGGATTGTATTGAAGTATCTCACCCTATTCTTGAAGATGATAAACTCCCAATACATTTGTAGTGATATTAATAAAACCAACACATTGATATACTGAGAAGATATCCATATGAAGCATTGAGGAGAGGAGGAGTCCAAGAATGTGATCCAAGGGAGGTAATTCATTTATCCATGCATAAAATTATTGAGGTAGAAATCCTAGAACATAGTGACCATGGACAATAATTTACATCCTGTAAACTAGGGAAGATTAATATGTTTTAGTACACTATGAAAACTCTATATGTATACTCATTGGACTAACCCATAGTGGTTAACCGTTTAAAATCATTATGATTCATTTTTATTTATGAATTTGATTTATTGTGGATATGAAATAGTAAGAGGTTCAACATGTTCCTACCAACATGGGAACAATATCCTACATAAGAAAAAGTTCATGACCGCGTTGTCGAACGCGTCAAATTAGTTGTTTAATTTTGACTAGAATTTCTGCAGTATAGCAGCAACCCTAGGTCGTCTCTCGACGGAGGCTTAGATCATTAATTCTAAAATGTGGTTCTGATTATGAAATTAAAAAGGGAAATGGGGTTTATAATACTTGGGTTTGATGATTAAAGATGACAATAGAAAATAGAAGCTATAAAACAAAGTAGAGATTAACAGAATTAATTAAGCGTGATCAACCCAGGGTACTCGTATGATGTTTATCCTTCATCGCTTCATCATATAAGGTTATGATCTTTTAATCCCTGGTTTGTAACACCTAGAAATAGAATGTTACTGAGTTTATACTAGGATACCTCCTAGGGTTCAGTCAAAAACACACAATGATTCACCGGACACCGCCGATGATTGAATGAATTGTGTTTGACTTCATAACCAAAACTCACCAAGGCAACACACGAAAAACTCGATGCGCTGTCCAGATTTGTATGTTATTTCTTTGTGATACCATGACATAAATGTACATGGCCTTGACAGTGCTTGTGTGAGTTCAATTGACCAATATAAACCACACAAACACCGCAATTAAAAGGGGGAAAGAAAGTGGTGAACGGTGTGTGAAACATCACATGAATGGGTACCCCCAAACATGATCATATGAGTTGAGCATGACATACCAGTACATAACTCAATAAAATAAGAATAGAGGATGATGAAAAAAACACAACAATCTGGAATTTAAAAGATCATTCAAATATTACAAACATGAAGCTCGGGATGTACATCACGTTCCTCCCCGGGTGATCACAAGGGGTTTAAAAACCCATGAGAGAGGAGGAAGAGAAAGATGTTGGGGTAGAACTTCCCATAGCCTCCAGAACTTCAAGGGATGTTGAGAAGACTCCTTGGAGACTCCAAAATGGAAGCACCTTTCCTCCTGGCCGAACTTGCAAATAGGGAGCCCAAGGTGCCATTTTATAGGAAAATTGGAAGGTGGTTTTAGGCAGACCGATTTCTTAAATCCATTTGTACCACGCGTTTCAGCCTTCAGACAGTCTTAACTCGATTTGGAGAAAATATAAAAGTTGTAGCCCTACCTCTTGACTATCTCCACCGAAAGTTTGGCACCCTTTGAACAACTACAGCTCAAGATATTGATAAAATACAGAACACCGCATTTGACTTGGTCCAAATTCGGTGGCTTGGACAGATCAGTTCGGATGGGCCCTATAGAAGCCGAATCAGCATTGGGTTCCTTAATAGAAAATTGAAGCCTATTAAATTTTGGACAGTCCCACAAAATTTCAGCCCATTTGGATGCACGGATTTCGTGTACTATGCAAAACAGTGGACAGATGTCCATGGATCCATGCAACTTTGACCCATTTTTCTTCCACTTCATCAAAGGCCCTCCAAATCACCTCCACCTACATTGAAACAATAAAAACAAGTAACATTGCCCATTATAATATTTATTAATATTAATTGATTTATTCAAACATGAAGTGCAATTTATTATTATATTTGGAATATTCATTACAAAACTAGTTTAAAAATGCGGTGTAAGGGTGAAATAAAACAGTGAATTGTGGTACGATCACACCCCCACACCTAAACATTTGCACTCCTGGGCAAAGTCACATATCCAAATACAATGATTCATATATATATATATTTCCAACATCCTGAAGATTTATCATTTTAGGAAATTTTATTTAAAGTAAAGTGATCAATGCACGAACCACACCAAGGAGTTCTTCCTAGTGAAAATAGAAAAAGATGTCTCATAAATCATATCATAGCAAAATTCAAAAAGATTCATGATACCCAAATGAGAAAGGAATTCAGAAGTAAACCATGACACTAAATCTCCATGTGTGTGTGTGAAAACCATTTCATGCTATTCTTTCCACTTGCTATCCAATAAATATATGTTATTTTAACATTTTTCAGCTTAAATGATTTTGTCACTGAACCTGTCCTACATCCTTTGCAATAATATTTCAAGACCCACTCATTTAAGCATTCCCAGAAGTCAAACCATAAGCTCCCGACCTAGATATCTCCATATGTTGCACATTTCATCACTCCCCTCATTTATTATATATATATATTTTTTGAAGTTGCAATTGGAACAAATCTCACACTCATCTCTCAACCCTTGTTTGATCTCCTCACGACACTAATTGAAATAGTTATAACAAGATAAAAGGTTGATGAGGAGTGGTTTTTGACCTGCCCAAGACACAACAATTTTTTTTTTGAGGGCGTACAACAGTCGGACATTAGGTACACACGCATGAGTCAATATGGTACAGTAATGAAACAGATCGGATAAGGAACGAACGTATGGAAATATCATTTAAAGCTGAAAAATATTAACCCAACATATATTTACCTTATATTAAGTAAGAAATAATCACACTTTGTGGTTTGGTGCAAAAATTTGTGGAGATATTAGTGACACAATTTTCCAAAAAAAACTACTCACACAAAGGGCATCAATCATCTCAAAGGTTTCACATAGATACAACCATTTATATCATTGACAGAAAACCAATTCACTAAAAATCACTCCTTGATGATAAACTCATACACAAATTTTTTTAGCCTTCGTTATGGTATTTTGACTTTCCCCACTTTATGGTCGCCACATCATGGAATTTTGAAATTGTTGATGGGGAAAAATAAAAATACCATAAAGAAGGCCAAAAAGAGAAAAAAAGGAGAAAACGATGAAAAATCCTAACTAACCCAGGAATGTATCCACCCCCCCACACCTAGAATGTGCAGTGTCCTCACTGAAATAATTGAAAATGTGAGAAGGAAGGATAAAACCTGGTGTGTTTTATTGGTATGATGCGTCGAAAAGGTGGATTTCCTCCACCAGATTCTTTGGAAAATCCTCATAGAAGTGTTTAAGTCGTTGCCCATTGACGGTAAGACTTCGTCCACTCTGCTCATGCAAAACCTGTATTGCACCAAAAGGGTAAACATTAGTAACAGTATAAGGACCGAGCCATCGGGAACGAAGCTTACCTGGGTGGAGCTTAAGCCTGGAATTGTACATGAGGACCTTCTCACCAATATGGAACTTCCGCTGGTGAATCATGCTATCATGAATAGCCTTTGTCTTCTCTTTATAGATTCAGGAGTTGTCATATGCATCACGTCGAATTTCTTCTAACTCTTGAATCTGCAGCTTTCTTTCCTCACCTGCATCTGAAAGGTTCATATTACATTATTTAACAGCCCAATATGCATGGTGTTCTACCTCCACTGGGAGGTGACAAGATTTTCCAAACACAATCCTATATGGTGACATTCTGATCGGTGTTTTAAAAGCAGTACGGTACGCCCAAAGTGCATCATCCAAGCGCAAACTCCAATATTTCCTATTGGGTTGTACCGTTTTCTCCAAGATTCGCTTAACTTCCCGATTTGAAATTTCTGCTTGTCCGTTAGTTTGGGGATGATATGAAGTGGAGACTTTACGAACAACCTCATACTTACGAAGCAAGTTTTTTATGTTACGATTGAAAAAATGTGAACCCTGATCACTAATGATGAATCTTGGTAGACCAAACCTACTGAAAATCTGGGACCTCACAAAATCAACAACCACTCGAGAGTCATCGGTCCTGGTGGCCTTTGCTTCCACCCATTTAGATACATAGTCAACAGCCAATAAGATGTACACAAAGCCAAATGAATTTGGAAAAGGCCCCATGAAGTCAATGCCCCATGCATCGAAGATTTCACAGAATAACATGGTCTGTTGGGGTATTTCATTCCTCTTAGAGATATTCCCAGTGAATTGACATCGAGTACATGATTTACAAAACCTATGGGCATCTCTATACAATGTTGGCCAATATAATCCTGAGTCAAGGACCTTTCGAGTTGTACGTTGAGAGCCAAAGTGGCCCCCACATGCCAAGGTGTGGCAGAAGGTCAAAACAGAGGTGAACTCATGGTCATGGACACACCTACGAACAACCTGGTCACTACAAATTCTCCACAAGTATGGGTCATCCCAAATGTACCATCGAGAATCATGTTTAAGTCTCTGGGATTGTGAAGTGATAAAATCAGTGGGGACCCTAGATTTTGCTAGAAAATTCACAATGTCTGCATACCAGGGGGTAATGTCCATAACATCACAAAGGTTCTCATGAGGGAAGAATTCTCCAATGGGTAGGGGTGAGTCAACATGATGGTCCAATGGTGGGGAAATCCTACTAATGTGGTCAGCTACAACATTCTCCACTCCTCTCTTATCTCTAATCTCAAGGTTAAACTCTTGGAGGAGGAGCATCCACCGAATGAGGCGGGGCTTGGCTTCAGGTTTCTTTAGGAGGAAACGAAGGGCAGCATGGTCAGAAAACACAATCACTTTTGACCCAAGAAGATATGAACGGAATTTTTCCAAGGAAAACACAATATAAAGGAGTTCTTTTTCTGTGGTTGTGTAGTTTACCTGGGCAGGGTCAAGGGTACGCGAGGCATACGCAATGACATGAGGAGCCTTTTCAACCCTTTGTGATAAAACTGCCCCAACTGCAAAGTTAGAGGCATCACGCATAAGCTCGAAGGGGAGATCCCACCTTGGTGGTTGTATTATGGGAGGTGATGTGAGACTCTTTTTTAGTGAATTGAATGCATCCTCACAATTGTTATCAAAAACAAATTCAGAATCCTTTTGTAACAACTGAGATAAGGGAAGTGCGATCTTACTAAAGTCTTTAATGAATCGGCGGTAAAAACCAGCATGACCCAAGAAAGACCGCACCTCATGAACACATTTTGGATATGGAAGGAATGAAATTAATTCAATTTTAGATTTATCAACTCGAATTCCCTTATTTGAAATGATATGCCCAAGAACTATCCTCCGCTCAACCATGAAATGACATTTTTCATAATTTAAAACAAGATCTTTTTCAATGCAACGGCGGAGGACAGAACCTAGGTTTTCCAAACAATCATAAAAAGAAGAACCATAAACCGTGAAATCATCCATAAAGACTTCCATACAACTCTCAAGGTACTCAGAAAAAATACTCAGCATACATCGCTGAAAAGTACCAGGAGCATTACATAGACCGAATGACATCCTTCTGTATGCAAATGTGCCAAATAGACAGGTAAATGTTGTCTTTTCTTGATCCTCAGGGGCTATATGGATTTGGAAATAACCCGAATAGCCATCAAGGAAACAATAATGGGACTTACCATCTAATCGTTCTAACATTTGGTCAATGAAAGGTAAAGGAAAGTGGTCCTTCCGCGTGGCTTGATTCAGTCGACGGTAGTCAATACAGACTCGCCAACTATTTTGCACACGTGTTGGAACCAATTCATTCCTTTCATTTGACACAACTGTTATTCCTGTTTTTTTAGGCACAATTTGCACTGGGCTAACCCATTTACTATCAGATACAGGATAAATGATCCCTGCAGCAAGTAATTTACTGACTTCCAATTTTACCACTTCAAGGAGAGTGGGATTCAACCGGCGTTGAGATTGTCTTACAGGTTTAGCCTCATTATCCAAAAGTATATGGTGCATAAAAATAGATGGGCTAATCCCGAGAATATCAGCCAATGTCCATCCTATTGCCTTTTTACACTCTCTCAAAAGTTTGAGCAGTTTCAATTCCTGTTATGGAGAGAGGTTATTGGCAATAATGACGGGCAATTGGTCAATACCCTCAAGATATGCATATTTTAAATTAGAAGGAAGTTGTTTAAGTTCAAACACACTCATCAATTAAAGCACAAAATTTACATTTTTCTAAACCCACACAAAATTCAAAAGAACCAAAACTCAAATCATCCAAGGGTGAAGAAAACAAAAAAGAATCAGAGTTTGGGTTAAGGAGAGAATTGTGTGTGTGTGCATCGTTTGAGAGCACTTCCATCGAATAGACAGGAAGAGTGGAGTGCTCTTCAACGGGGTATTTCATAACCTCAAGGATGTTAAAACTTACCTTTTCTCCTCCGAATTCCATGGACAACGTACCATTATGAACATTGATGATCGTCTTTGCTGTTTTTAGGAATGGCCTCCCAAGTATGAGAGGGGCATGTCCTTGGGTTCGGGTATCTTCCATCTCAAGAATATAGAAATCAGCGGGGAAGATGAGATTCTTCACTCTAACAAGGACATCCTCAATCACTCCTTTTGGATGTGTTGTACTCCGGTTGGCAAGTTTCACAACAATTCCTGTTGGTTGAAGCTCTCCAACCTGTAGAGAAGTATACACGAAGTGAGGCATTACATTAATGGAAGCACCTAAATCTAGCATAGCATCAGAAAAGAAGGTCTCCCCTATGGTACAAGGTATGGTGAATGTGTCGGGATCCTTGCATTTGGTTGGCATTTCTGGTTGAATCAAGGCCGAAACATTCCTTCCCAGGTTGACTCTCTCATTCCCCTTCAGCCTTCGTCGATGGGTGCAAAGCTCTTTAAGAAATTTGGCATAACGGGGAATTTGCTTGACTGCATCCAACAATGGAATATTAACTTGAACTTTTTTAAATGTATCCATTATTTCATTGTCAATCTCATTATCAAAGTTTTTCTTAGATTTAGAGAGTATTTGAGGGAAAGGAAGAGGAATAGATTGTTCATTTGAATCATCAATGACTATTCGATTACCATTTTTGTCTTGTTTTTCTTTACATGAAGTTTTTGAGGGTTGGGAAAGAGAGTTTTCATTGGGGGGACATACATGCTGTGCAGAATCAGTAGAAGGAGAAACTTCTTTACCACTACGAAGTGTAACTGCACATACATTACCTTTGTCCTTTGGATTGGCAATGGGTTGGGATGGTAGTTGTCCAGAACCTTGCATCTTAAGCTCACCGATGGTGTTTTCCAATTGCCCCACTTGGGTTTGTAGGTCTTGAATAGCTGATTGTGTGGTCTGTTGGAACTGAAGGTTCTGGGTTGCTATTTGTTTCACCATGTCCTCGAGGCTTGGTTCAGATTTGGGAGGAGGAGGATGATGATTGTTTTGAGAAGTTGAAGGATAAGAAGGTTTCATACCTTGGCCTTGTTAATACCAATTCTGCTTTGGGTATCTTGAGTTTCCTCCTTGTCGGTATTGGGGTTGTGCTTGCCACCCTGGATTTGGATTTGGCCTGAATTGTTCTTGCTTGAAGGGAGGCGCTTGTTGGAATGGACGCCCTGGGAACACAGCTGCATATGACTCAGATGAATCTTGAAGTTGTGGGCACTGGTCAGAAAAATGAGTGTTATCAGAACAAATCCCACAATGTAATGGAATAGAAGTAGAGAGTGAGTTACCTTGTGCTTGAGCTAATTGCCTTAGAAGGGTATGCATCTCATCAAGTTTAGTATCTACCTTTTGTTCTAGGGCTGAATGACTTACCTCATGAACTCTTCGGGTTGGTGCAATAGCTCGTGTACCAAATTGTTGTGCATTTTGAGCCATGTTGGCTATTAAGTCACGAGCGGCAGAAGGAGTTTTGTCAACTAGGGCACCACCAACCGCAATATAAATCATTCCACGATCCATGGGGATAAGTCCCTCATAAAAGTATTGAATTAAAAGTTGTTCACTAATCTGGTGGTGGGGGCAGCTTGAGCAAAGTCTTTTGAATCTCTCCCTGTATTCATGAAGGGTCTCTCCTTGCGATTGCCTAATTCCACAGATTTCTTTCCTAATTGATGCAGTTCGGGAGGCAGGGAAGAACTTCTCTAGAAAAAGTCTTTTTAGGTCATTCCAGCCCCCAATTGTGGAAGGCAAATAGTATAGTCAATCTTTGGCTACACCATCAAGGGAGAAAGGGAAGGCCCTAAACTTAATGAGGTCCTCAGACACATTTTGGGGTTTCATGGTGGAGCACACTATGTAAAACTCTTTTAGATGTTTGTGAGGGTCCTCTCCGGGAAGACCATGGAATTTTGGAAGAAGGTGGATGAGACCTGATCTAAGCTTAAAGTTGGCTGCTTCCTCGGGATATTGGATGTACGTAGGTTGGTACTCCACATCAGGGGTAGTAAGTTCTTTTAAAGTTCGATTATTTGCAGCCATGTTTTCTTGGGTTTGATTGGGTTCAATTTTGGGTTGGTTTAGAACCACTTGAGGTTCTAAATGGGGTTCCACAATGTTACTTGATTGACCTTCTCTAGATTCCTTGATTTGTGTGTGAAGTGACTTTTCAATTTCAGGATCAAATTCAAGTAGTGTTCCTTTACCAAATATTGTCATGCAACAACGATGTCTAGTTTGATTGATTGATTGTTTGTTGTGTTTTTTTTTGATTTAAGATGGATAAAAGAGAAACTTAAGAAGGGTGAAAGAAGAATAGAATTTTATACTATATAATTAGAGAGGTAAATGGAGAAGAAGAGAGAGAGAGAGAGAGAGATAGAGAGAGAGAGAGAGAGAGAGAGAGAAAGAACACACCAAAAACAACAACAAATAAAGACAAAACCCAAAACAAAAACAATCAAATGGGGGTGGGGTATTTAGAGAAGTAATAATTAAGAAGTAAAATAAATAAATAAAATGAAATAAAGAAAAAAAATGATCTTGGATCCCTGGCAACGACGCCAAAATTTGACCGCATTGTCGAACACGTCAAATTAGTTGTTTAATTTTGACTAGAATTTCTGCAGTATAACAGCAACCCTAGGTCGTCTCTCGACGGAGCCTTAGATCATTAATTCTAAAATGTGGTTCTGATTATGAAATTAAAAAGGGAAATGGGGTTTTATAATACTTGGGTTTGATGATTAAAGATGACAATAGAAAATAGAAGCTATAAAACAAAGTAGAGATTAACAGAATTAATTAAGCGTGATCAACCCGGGGTACTCGTATGATGTTTATCCTTCATCGCTTCATGATATAAGGTTATGATCTTTTAATCCCTGGTTTGTAACACCTAGAAATAGAATGTTACTGAGTTTATACTAGGATACCTCCTAGGGTTCAGTCAAAAACACACAATGATTCACCGGACACCGCCGATGATTGAATGAATTGTGTTTGACTTCATAACCAAAACTCACCAAGGCAACACACGAAAAACTCGATGCGCTGTCCAGATTTGTATGTTATTTCTTTGTGATACCATGACATAAATGTACATGGCCTTGACAGTGCTTGTGTGAGTTCAATTGACCAATATAAACCACACAAACACCGCAATTAAAAGGGGGAAAGAAAGTGGTGAACGGTGTGTGAAACATCACATGAATGGGTACCCCCAAACATGATCATATGAGTTGAGCATGACATACCAGTACATAACTCAATAAAATAAGAATAGAGGATGATGAAAAAAACACAACAATCTGGAATTTAAAAGATCATTCAAATATTACAAACATGAAACTCGGGATGTACATCACGTTCCTCCCCGGGTGATCATAAGGGGTTTAGAAACCCATGGGAGAGGAGGAAGAGAAAGATGTTGGGGTAGAACTTCTCATAGCCTCCAGAACTTCAAGGGATGTTGAGAAGACTCCTTGGGGACTCCAAAATGGAAGCACCTTTCCTCCTGGCCGAACTTGCAAATGGGGAGCCCAAGGTGCCATTTTATAGGAAAATTGGAAGGTGGTTTTAGGCACACAGATTTCTTCAATCCATTTGTACCATGCGTTTCGGCCTTCAGAAAGTCTTAAATCGCTTTGGAGAAAATATAAAAGCTGTAGCCCTACCTCTTGACTATCTCCACCGAAATTTTGGAACCCTTTGGACAACTACAGCTCAAGATATTGATAAAATACAGAACACCACATTTGACTTGGTCCAAATTCGGTGGCTTGGACAGATCAGTTCGGATGGGCCCCATAGAAGCCGAATCAGTATTGGGTTCCTTAATATAAAATGTATCCTATTAAATTTTGGACAGGCCCACAAAATTTCAGCTCATTTGGATGCACGGATTTCATGTACTATGTAAAACAATGGACAGATGTCCATGGATCCATGCAACTTTGGCCCATTTTTCTTCCACTTCATCAAAGGCCCTCCAAATCACCTCCACCTACATTGAAACAATAAAAACAAGTAACATTTCCCATTATAATATTTATTAATATTAATTTATTTATTCAAACATGAAGTGAAATTTATTATTATATTTGGAATATTCATTACAAAACTAGTTTAAAACTGCGGTTTAAGGGTGAAATAAAACAGTGAATCGTGGTACGATCAGTTCACACCATGAGTCAATGTTCCCCTCCCAAGGTGTCTAATGTTGGAACTAGTTTTATCAGAGCCGATATTACAACTACTAAACAAGTCATTTGGTATTCTATAGTACGGTGAACATGAAGAATGTAAATAGAGTTCCTCTATTTGATATAAGAAAATATAATATTTTTATGAGGAGAATGAGATCTCATATTTGATCTCCTTGGATAGATACTTTATTCAAATATATATTTGGGATGCATGCTTGTGATGTATAAGAATTGTCCATGACTTAAGCATACATGAAGTTTCCTGATGTGGATCCAAATGTTTAAAATGTTTTATCAAGAGGTCGGTCAGAAAATATCTATATAAAATTGATGAGTTTCACAAATGAAAATGTGATTTTTCAAAAACAATAACTTCAATGAGGGTTCCAACAAGCTAAAAGTGGTTAAGCTTCAAGAGCTTCGTAGTATGTTTGGTAACTTGATGATATTCCCATGTGAAAATGCTAAATGATTCTTCAACATAATCATTGAGGTTATTTGATAAATCAAAGGACTTGTTAAGATATCCATGATATTTATACTATAAAGAAGATCATGAAGAGACTAACAAACCTTTAAAAATAAAAGGTTTTATCACTTGAAGAGGGGAATATGGAAATACATTAACTAGGAGATCTATAGTGTAGTTATATTTTTTAGTAATACACATCAAGATAAAATGATGTTCAAGTCACCCAAACAAGGTTATGACATTTAAAACTATAGAGAAAAAAGACATCACTAAAGGTGGTAATTAAAATGTGGATGCTGATGATGAATTTTTATTCATTATAGAAAAAATATTAATGAGAATAATGGGTAGATTCATAGGATAAACACCCTTGTCTTATTTCCGATGAGTTAAAGATGGACAAGTTGCAGAAAGCTATCCATGTAAATTTGATGATGATGGAGATGATGAAGAATTCTTGTAGAAGCCACGATGGAAGTTCACTCTTAAAAGAGACTCTAAATAGTGGAATTCATCAGAAAAATGTTTTAAGGGAAGTGCTTAGTGAGTAAATTAGAAGATATCAATAAAGTTTATTTGGGGTAATTTGAAAAAACTCAAATTTGGTACTAAATATATTTTATATATATGGTTGAAAAGGAAGTATATGAACAGGAGGAATATAATCAATAATAAGGTGCGGTTGATCTCGAGTAATAACTTAAGGGGACACTCAAATAGATTACTAAAAGAATATTTTGAATATATGGATCATGTTGAAGCTGACATTGACCAATTGTATAAATAACTAGAAGATCAATCATTAAGATTAGTGAATTTAAAAGAACATGGGAATTTAAAGTTAATGATTAAAGAAAATGCTATGTTAATTGATAACCTCCATTATTGTGTGAAGGAGTTAACTAAAAATGTTTATGCCCTTGAAGAAGTAGTTGTCTCATTAAGAGATAAGTTTTACACAAAAGTGAAATCAAGTAATTCAAAGAAGAATATTTACTTTTTGTGGATATTATTTAGAGAATTTCTAGAAAGGGCCATGTGAGGCTCAAAATTTTCTAAGAAAATTTTGAATAAAAAAAATACCCAGGTTCATCAGTAAAAGTGTTTTTGGTTGTAAGGATAATACTTCAAAAAATTAAAATACTGATAGATAAAAAAAGAGAAATCATAAGGTGGATGATGTTGGTGTCAATAAAAAAGACACCATTTTACAAGAAAGAGAGATCTCCAATCAAATAAAATCATAGAGTTGGAAACACTACTCCATATTTAAAGATTAATTCAAAACTAAATACCTTTTAGAAGGATAGGGGAATGTGTATGAATGAAGAAGGAAATATAGTACCTCTTATAAAATGCTAATTTTGTGTATTTCATTGGCAAAACATATCATATTATGGATAGGAAAGGTGAAATTTTAATATAGAATCACCTGGATGTTATCAAAGAAGAATGTAACCAATTACACCATCAAAGAATATTAATTTTTTTAATGGATGTTTTTTTATTGTTCTAATTTCACATAGAAATCAATAGATCACATGACATGTTGAAATGGAGGTTTCCACTAGGGAATTCAAAGGGAATTAAATAAAAAAACAACCACTATTGTATAAAAAAATAGATAATCCCCATTTGAATAATAAAAAGACTTTAATTACTCTACTTGTGATGAATATAATGCAGAGAACTCATAATTTTTCTCAACTCAATATATCATCACATTGAAGTAAATGAAGAATAAATATAATGCTAAATTAGAAGAAATAACATTCAAAGAAATAAATAACAATAGCACATGAATCTTTAATAATGGACGATCATCCCACATGATTGGAGATATGAACCTACTTAAGTATTTCAATGGAAGAGTTGACGGAATAGTATTTCATAGAAATGTAGGTGCTTTGAAAATAAATGGGATAAGAAATACATGATTAGAAGGTGAAGAGTATAAGAAAACTGAAGTGCTCTATAATGATGGATAATGGGACAACCATTTAGGTGTTATTCAACTATGTTACTCTAGATTTGAGGTCAAATTTAATAAAATGGGATTCTTTATCAAAGGAAAGTATAGTAAGACATTCATTAAAGGATTTAGGAAATGAGGTAATAAGTGATAGGTGGATAATAATGAAAAAATGATTCCATATAGTTGCAGAGGAGAACAAATTGTGGAATTAGAGTTTTGTCCATATTCACCAATAGATATTGGGAAAATTATAAAAACTATAACCTATAGGATATATTCCAAATCTAATGTGATTTCAAGATAAGTCATGTGATTATTTTTCATAGGGAATGATGGTTTGAAATCTATATTTACAAAAGAAGAAATGGGCATCTAATCTAATTGATTGGGTTCACATAGACGTGTGTAGCCTAAATAATCAATCAGGAATTATGTGGAGGGGGGTATTTCATCCAAATTATTTATAATTATTCTAAAATATAATTTTTAATATTTATGTAGAGAAATATATAAGTCATGGAGTGCCTGAAGAGGTAATAAATACATGTACAAAATGAATCTGGATATACAATCATGTTATTTTGATCCGATAATGGAAAAAAATACATGTCCATTGAATACAAAAACTATATTGATAAAAAAAATTAAAAATGAGGTATATTCTCTTAGAACACAAAAATCGAATGGAGTTGTTGAACGAAGAAATTAGGTTGGAATTATGGCCAAAAAAATTATCATCAAAAGTGGAATCTCTTGAAACTATTGAAAGGAAATAGTACAAGATATAGTGTGTAGATAAAACTATGTGCTGATAAGCCCAAAAATATGATAGGATACCATATGAAATGTGGAAATGATGGAAAAACTCACTAAAAAATATTTAGGGAATCAAAACTACACTACTAGAAATGTGACCTTTACCAACACTTCTATACCCCCTTTCCCAACGGTTTGGTCAAACCATTGGGAAAGCCCACTTTGTGGCCCCAACAGTTTGGCCAAAAGGTCCAATTTGTGGCCACTTTTCCCAACGGTTTGGCCAAACTGTTGGGAAAGGGTAGGCTTTCCCAATGGTTTGGACAAACCGTTGGGGAAGGTCCAATTTGTGGCCACTTTTCCCAACGGTTTGGCCAAACCGTTGGGAAAGCCTACCCTTTCCCAACGGTTTTGGCAAACCGTTGGGAAAAGTCCTCGGGACCTATACCAACAGTTGTCAAAACCGTTGGTATAGGTCTATACCAACGGTTTTGACAACCATTGGTATAGGTCCTTTTATTTTTTATCGGATCCTCTTAACCAGAACATTATATAAATCAAAATTTAAAATAATTATGATAATAAATATATATATATTTATGAAATTATGTTCACAAAAGTCATGTTAGGTTAGTGGTTAGGTCGTTGAATGATAAACTGGAGGTCCTGGCATCAAATCTCAGCGAATGTTTTTTTTTTGGAAATACATATACCAACGGTTTTATGGAACCGTTGGTATAGATTTTCATATTACTTATACCAATGGTTTTCAAAATCGTTGGTATAGGTATATACCAACGGTTTTCCAAAAACCGTTGGTATTGACCTATCCCAACGGCTTACTTGCCTACGGTTCTCCAAACCGTTGGTATAGGCTATACCAACGGTTTGGAGGCCTATACCAATGGTATAGGTTAGTTTTCCAGTAGTGCTAGATTCTATATTTGAAATAAAAATCCAATGAGGTTTAGTATCTTGATGAGGAAGAAGAAGGAGAGTTATTGGGATACTAAAAAAGATTAAGGTAAATAAATACTTCTAGAAAATATTGAATAAAAATGTGGATTTTAATGTCATCAGATTCATAGATTATAAATATAGAATGAATAATATATTTTGAAAACTTTATTTAATTATGTGATGATGATGTGGTAGTTGATGGAAATCCTTTGGTTATAAAATGATTCCCAACTTATGAAGGGTTTGAGGATGAATCATAAGAGGAGATAATTGGTGATAAAATTAATCCTATAACTCAGTGGAGAAATATGATAGTGGAGGTTAAACCACTCAACATAATCAGATATTGAACAACTAATATATAGACACAAAGAATGAGAGTTGAACCCACATTATGTGAGCTGTATTTTTTTATAAATTATTTTCAATAAATATGGGTATCACTGATGTAAATATATTGGGGATATGGTAAAGAAGTATTATAATGGAGTTTTTGTTGAATTATATATGTTTCGTGAAGAAGAAAAGAAGTTCCTAGGAAAATTTATTCTTGTTTTTAATTGTTTCAAGATTGGGAGAAATATCATGGATAATTAGTTTGAATGTTGTTTGAGGTTCCTTCCATGGAAGTACATGATATATTTAAGTTAAAGGTGATTATTTTATAAGGTTCATCCATGAGATCTAAATGAAATTTTGAGGGTGTTTGGAGAGTAATTCAGATGATGTTTAATCCTATTTATAGTCAATTAATATTGTCACGACCCGCCTTCACCAAGATGAGGGAAGGACAGTGAATTTCTAGACCCTTCCTTCCTCAAGTTGAAGGAGAGATAATGACCCCCGAAACTCGCCTTTAATAGGTCCTAGAGTGACGACTAGCACCAAGGGTATATAATCACACACAAAATGGAATGCAATACCCTTTTTATTTAGTAGGATCGGGAGATAAGATAGTGAATCCCAAACAACACCAAAAACTGGAAGTAAAAGTAAATCCAAAACAATCCATTTCCATATGCATGTTCCAATAACAAAGTGCTACAAAGTACAAGAAAACTCCAAAGGGAAAAATACCAAAAGAAAAGAAAAACAACAACGTCAACGGTCCCGACGTCCGAGCTAATTGGGTCCGACACGGTCCTCAAAGTACTCCTGGAATCTGAAAGCAGTTTTATATACGTAGGGTGAGTATACAGATATACTCAGTAGGGAAAAACCAAAAGCTCTCGTGTATAAGTGGGGAGGCATTCTAATGCCCCGTTAGAAAAAAAAGATAACCAGAGCACCTAACAAGGGAACTATCCACCCAAACCTCACCAAGGCACACTCCCCAAATAACGTAAGTCAAGTAAGTAATAGTAATAACACATCGATGTTTGGGTACCCCGCACTACTTTCCCACTGGTTATTGAAGACATCCTACGCGTCAAATCTTCCCCGCCATTCTCACTGCAATCCCACTTCCATACCCCACCCGTACACACCTGGGCTACCACAACCACACATCCCACCCGCAAACACCTAGGGCACAACAACCACACGTAACCACGCCCGTAGACACCTGGTCCAGAAGAACTATTGCCACGCCCGAAGACACCTGGGCCAAAACAACTACTGCCACGCCCGAAGACACCTAGGCCTCATCTTGAAGACACTTGGGAAACAAACTGCCCACACACACCTAGGCTAACCACCACAACTACCCAACCCGAAGAGTCTTCGGCTACTCGGGAAAGGGAGCAGAAAAGGAGCTAATAAATAGCCACTCATAGAAGTGTAAGTGTTGGGAAAAACACCCTCCCCCATGAAATGGGGGTGTTCAGCACAAAGTGATCAACTTTGGTGGGGCATGAATAAGAAACATAAAAAAATAAAATTATACATATAGGTAACAAGAACTCATCCCAGCCTAGGGGTTCGAAAACTAGCCCATATAGAAACACCCTCGTTACTATTCATTCATAAGAAACACCACAACCAAAACCATGTCACAACTCATTCCCGGAAAACAATTCCCCATTGAACCCATTATTGTTTTCATCTTCAAGTGATTCTATTTAAATAATTCTTTACTACCGAGAAACTAACAGGCATAGCCATAAGCCAAGGAAGGAAAACAGCCAAGCAGCAATGCAAGCATCCACACCTGGTTCTCTGGTAAAGTCACAACCACCAAAGGGATCTCTGAGATCCCTCAAAGTACTGGAACCAAACCAAGGCCCAACATACGGCCCCACACGGCCTTAGGTCCACAAACCAACAACTGCACAATAGGAAATCACATCCCTATCTGCGTCACCTCACAAGCATCAACCGTAAACATCACCAGAACAGAGAAAGGGAGTTTTCAAATTTAAATATTCCATTCATTTAGTTCCGTCTTTCCGTTTGGTTAACTGGGGTGACCACATAGGGATTCTTATTCATTGGGAATCCATTTAATCAACTGAGTTTACATGATTAACCAGTTTCTATGTTACATCCATTCAACCACATAAATGTCTAGAAAACAGATGTTCATTAGTGTGCAAGAAGGGACCACCAACGACCATGATTTTCAGTGGACATAATCCCATACAATTTACAACATATAAGAAAAGGTAAAATAGTACCGTAGCATCATCAAATACACCCCTTTATTCTTTAAAAACCATTTATTACCTTTGTTAAATTTTGGTTTCATCCATCCACATAGCAACATTATAATACCCACCCCGCATGATACACAGTAAAAAGAGATGAAGGAAAAACCCTACTTGTATGATCAACGATCGACGTTTTTTCTCCTCACGCCAATAACTGGGGATGCGCGACTTGCAGGGGAGGAACTCCGAGGACTCCAAGAATGAGCAGGAAAGGTTTCGGCATAGGCGCACCACTAGCCTCACGAAAGGGGACACCAAACACACCAAGGAAAGAAAGAAACCATCCAAGAAGAAGAAGGAAGTAATTCTAGTGTGATAAAAAGGCGAGATCCTGGATTTACATGATATGAAAAACTTGAACGGCTTTAAAGGCGGATCGTGGTTTCACCATGCGGTTAGACGGTTCCACACGATGAAATTAATTATTATTAAATAATTCACATATGAGGGGTGTCCATAACAGTTGTGCATTAAACGATTTCATTTAAAGAGAGGAAAAAGAGTCTGTTGAGGGTAGCCCCACTCCTAAGGGATTTAAAATGTTGTTCATTGTGCTAAAAACGTCGTTGAACCACTTTAAAAAGTTTAAAAGACTCAAAAGTGGTGTTATGGGAAAATTGGGGGGGGGACCCAAAAAGCCCCTGTGACACCGATCGGTGTCACACCGATCACTGACACACCGATCAGCGACACACCGATCAACGACACACCGATCGGGGTCACACCGATGGGTGACACCATGGTGACATCTTGCCACCGACACGCTGCACTTCTGATCCGGACTTACATCCAAGGCATCCAAAGCACCAAAAATTAGCAAAGTAATGGATGAGGAGGGTCTGAGCCATTGCATTAGATACCTCTCAAACTATTCTCGACCTCGAGAATGGAAACTAGAACCGAAGAAAAGAGAGGGGTCCGAACAACCACCTCAAAAGATACCTCTCAGGAGTAACCCCCTGGGCATCTAGGAACACATCTCCCTTAAGCAACCACACAAACATGTAAAGGTCATACCATCCAGTCATATGGATTAGTGAGTCCCCTACTCCATGTCAAGATACTATCCGCTTTGGGAGGCACTAACTCGCCCGCACGAGTTTAATCGCATCCACCTTAATGTGTCTTGATTAGGGATCAGGTCCTTCCCTTCCCATAGTCAGGACTCTTCACACACATTCAAAAAACAAGTAAAAACAACACATTCCATATTTAACAAGGTCAAACACTACACCACAAACAAGCACGAAACAAGACAGAACAACACTCAAAACAGCTCTGGGTACTGGGTACGCATCTATGCCTCTCATTCCTAGGTACTCTCCTCGAGGCCACCATGCCTCCACAACACACGAACCAAATGGATGGTTTGTCCATGAAGCACTTTCTCCTTTCGATCCTCGATCCTCACTGGTCGCTCCACGAACGTAGCATCGTCCCCTATATCCAACTCTTCCCAGTCAATGACATGGGAATCATCGTGTAGATATCGACAAAGCTAGGAGACATGGAAAACATCATGGATCCTTTCCAACTGAGGTGGAAACGCCAACTGATATGCCACCTCAACGACTCACCCCAACACTTCGAAATGCCCGATGAACCTAGGAGAGAGATTTCTCCCCTGGATGAAGCTTTACTACCCACTTCGAAGGGAAACCTTTAAGAACACATGGTCTCTAACCTCGAACTCCAAGGGCCTCCTCCTACGATCGGCATACGACTTCTTTCAGTCCTGGGTTGCCTTCATCCTCACACACACAAGCTAAACCTCCTTTGTTGTGCTCTGCACTACCTCTGGGCCAAGAACACCTACCTCCCCAACCTCGGTCCAATACACGGACAAACGACACGGTACATGGCTTCAAATGGAGTCATGTCAATGGTAGAGTGATAGCTATTGTTGTAGGAAAACTCTACTAGGGGAAAGTGTCGCACCCATGATCCCCCAAAGTCCAAAACACAAGCCTGTAGCATATCCTCCAATGTCTGGATGGTTTGCTCTGTCTGCCCATCTGTCTGGGGGTGGAAAGCAGTGCTAAGGCATATTTGGGTGCCAAAAACATGTTGCAATCCCCTTCAGACTCGTGAGGTAAACCGTGAATCCCTATCCGAGACTATGGACCTCAGAACTCCATGCAACCGCACCACCTCATCCACGTATCTCTGTGATAAGGCATCCACCGCACTCGACTCCTTGATTTCCAGGAAGTGAGTTGATTTCATCAGCCGGTCCACCACTACCCAGATAGCATCACAACCTCCCTGAACTCTGGGTAGTCCTGTGACGAAATCCATCGAGATGTACTCCCACTTCCACTCGGGGACATCTAAATGCTACAACAAACCTCCTGGGACGTGGTGTTCAGCCTTCACCAGCTGACACACCGGGCACCTTGCTACAAACTCTGCCACTTCCCGTTTCAACCGGGCCACCAAAACTGTTCCCTCGGGCCTTGGTACATTTTGGAAACTCCTGGGTATATCGCTATGAGTGAGTTATGGAAATCACAGAGAACTCCATCGCACATCGTCTCTCAGACAAACAACTTTCCTCGAAAAAGAATCTGATTCTAACCATCCTCCGACCACCCTTCCGGAGAATTGCCTTGGTTAACCTGATTGTGCATCACTTCAATCTCTAAGTCTCCCCACTAAGACTCCTCCACCTGCCACAATAGAGAGGACTGCACTGTCATCTGAAATAGACAACCTCTACCACCATCCACCCTTGCATCCAGGTGTAGGGCAGTCGACTCCTCCATTGCCTTTCCAAGCATCCACAGATTCCTGAACAGTTTCCCTCCAAGACTTCCTGCTCAAGGCATCAGCCACAACATTCCCCTTACCTTCAGTGTAAGAGATCTTGAAGTTGTAGTCCTAAAGAAACTCCACCCACCTCCGTTGTCGCAAGTTCAGGTCCCTCTGGGTAAATATATGCCTCAAACTCTTGTGATCTGTGAAGGCCACAAAGTGATACCTGATGAGGTGATGCCGCCACAACTTCAACGCGAATACTACGGCTACAAGCTCTAGGTCATGGGTGGAATTGTTACGCTCATGAGGACATAATTTCCTAGACCCATAAAATATCACTCCCCGCTGCTGCATCAGCACACACCCCAGGCCAAGTTCAGAAGCATCACAAAACACCTCATATAACACCCCTTCCTCTGGAAACCTGAGCACTAGAGCACTGACCAACCTTTCCTTCAGATAGCTGAAAGTTGCACGACACTGCTCACTCCACACGAAGGCCTGGTCCTTTCTGGTCAAAGCTGTTAAAGGAGATGCAACTCGAGAGAAGTCAGGTACGAACCTCCGATAATAGCCTGCCAGCCCCAGAAAACTACGAACCTTCGTCAAATTCATGGGTGCTTCCCAAGAAACAAATGCTTCAACCTTTGACAAATCAACTGCTACCCCTTGTTGGGAAACCACATGTCCAAGAAAATGCACTTCTCGTGTCATGAACTTTCATTTGGACAACTTCCAATAGAGATGGTAATGTCGAAGGATCTCCAAGACCATCCTGATGTGCTTAGTATGTTCCTCTAATCTTGAGTAGATCAATATGTCATCGCTGAACACAATGAAGAACCAGTCCAGAAACTCACAGAAAACAGAGTTCATGAGCCCTATGAACACAACAGGTGCATTCGTAACACCGAACGGCTTGACTACGAACTCAAAGTGCCCATACCTGCACCTGACAGTAGTCTTCAGGATATCACTGTCCTTCACCCTTAACCGGTGATACCCAGACCATAGATCGATATTAGAGAACCAACCTACTCTCCTCAGCTGGTCAAAGTGATCGTCTATCCTTGGGAGAGGGTAACGGTTCTTGGCCGTTACCTGATTCAGTCTCCGATAGTCTATGCACAACCCGAGGCCACCATCTGCCTTCTTCGAGAACAAGACCAGAGCACCCCATGGCGATACGCTGGGTCTGACAAAACCCTTCTTTATCAGATCATCAATCTGAACTCAACGTCACATCGAGGGGGTAGAGTCACAACCTCCTCAGAAAAGACATCCAAGAACTCGCTGACAACTCTCGGAACATCCATAATCTCAGCATCCACAGATTCTGCTGAAATCTCAGCCAACTTAGAAAGAAGAGGCTCCACACATCGTCCCCCCACCTGACAACTCTATTCACCAACAAAAACCACACATTGGCCATCCTCATTGGATAATTGGACTCTTCCCCAGAAGCAGTCAATAACAACATGCACAGAAAAAAGCCAGTCGATGCCTAGGATGACATCATATGGCTGCATTTGCAGTAGAAGGAGATCCCCGCTAGACTGATGTGGCCCCAACATCAGTTTGCATCCCCGAAAAACATCAAACAGACTGGTATGACCCCCAACTGGCGTACTCAACACCAGGGGGATGGAGAGTCTCTCTACATCTAGGCCCAAGTGTCACGACCCAATCATGGGGGTCCTGTCCCACACCAGCAAGAACATCAAAGTTGCGGTTCATCTGGTTAGTCCCTATCGAAGAGATGAGAGTCGCCCCGACAAAGAGGATGATGGTGCGTGTCAACCTTGACACCACTGGTTGGGAGTTGGGGCCACTCTCCTGATGAGTCCATGGCAGGACGAAACCAGTGAACCTCACATATGAAGAGCTGGATGGCTGAACCCCGCCCGCCATGGAGGGGGCTGGGGTGCCGCACGGGCGAACCGCTGTGCTGAGACGCTCAGCCTGTGACAAGTGGTATCAGAGGGA
The DNA here is from genome assembly GCA_963277665.1 of Viscum album. Taxonomy (NCBI): domain Eukaryota; kingdom Viridiplantae; phylum Streptophyta; class Magnoliopsida; order Santalales; family Viscaceae; genus Viscum; species Viscum album. The sequence goes on along the minus strand of OY728129.1, from coordinate 1,704,190,325 downwards.
ATGTGCCTCGTGGTGTTGTGGAATGCTGCCGGACGGACCTTGGTGGTGGGAGCGGAGTCCCGGGGTGTCATGCGGAGATGACACGACGTAGGTCGCGCTTGCAAGATGTCTGAGGCAGAGACGCCACTATGAAGGGTGGGTCTCGTGGAGGTGGTTTTCGATCCTGAGAGAGAGGGTGGACCACGGTGGTTTGCAACCCAGAGAGTGGGTGGGCCATTGATGCCAACGACAAGGAATGAGCGTCCCCTGAGGCCATTCTTGGTAACCGGTTAGTTGGAAGTAGTCGCGGACACACAGAAGGCCACGATCCTGCATGCACGAGGGCGTGCATGGAATGGTGGTGGGAGAATGTCACGACCCAATCATGGGGGTCCTGTCCCACACCATTAAGAACATCAAAGTTGCGGTTCATCTGGTTAGTCCCTATCGAAGAGATGAGAGTCGCCCCGACAAAGAGGATGATGGTGCGTGTCAACCTTGACAGCACTGGTTGGGAGTTGGGGTCACTCTCCTGATGAGTCCATGGCAGGACGAAACCAGTGAACCTCACATATGAAGAGCTGGATGGCTGAACCCGCCCGCCTTGGAGGGGGCTGGGGTGCCGCACGGGCGAACCGTTGTGCTGAGACGCTCAGCCCGTGACAAGTGGTATCAAAGGGAATGTGCCTCGTGGTGTTGCGGAATGCTGCCGGACGGACCTTGGTGGTGGGAGCGGAGTCCCGGGGTGTCATGCGGAGATGACACGATGTAGAAGGTCGCGCTTGCGAGATGTCTGAGGCAGAGACGCCACTATGAAGGGTGGGTCTCGTGGAGGTGGTTTTCGACCCTGAGAGAGAGGGTGGACCACGGTGGTTTGCAACCCAGAGAGTGGGTGGGCCATCGATGCCAACGACAAGGAAGGAGCGTCCCTTGAGACCATGCTTGGTAACCGGTTAGTTGGAAGCAGTCGCGGACACACAGAAGGCCACGATCCTGCATGCACGAGGGCGTGCATGGAATGGTGGTGGGAGAATGTCACGACCCAATCATGGGGGTCCTGTCCCACACCAGTAAGAACATCAAAGCTACGGTTCATCTGGTTAGTCCCTATCGAAGAGATGAGAGTCGCCCCGACAAAGAGGATGATGGTGCGTGCCAACCTTGACACCACTGGTTGGGAGTTGGGGTCACTCTCCTGATGAGTCCATGGCAGGACGAAACCAGTGAACCTCACATATGAAGAGATGGACGGCTGAACCCCACCCGCCATGGAGGGGGCTGGGGTGCCGCACGGGCGAACCGCTGTGCTGAGACGCTCAGCCCATGACACAAGGCATGGGCTAGACTAGGTGTAACAAAGGAGTGTGAGGCTCCTGAATCAAACAAGGTGTAGGAAAGAGTGCTAAACAAGCTGATCGTACCTCGAATGACCTGTGGCCCTGCTCGAACTGCTGCCTCTACGGCGTGCAACTGTCCATGCCTAGATCCTCTACCCCTCAGCTATCGACCGCCTCCCCGACCACACCCTAGTTGAGGTCCTTGAGGAGAACCCTAGGGTCGGCCTCCTCATACAACATCTGTTCTCAGAGGAGCGAGAGCTCGCTGTCCCTGCTGCTACTGCTGAAAGGTTCTTGTTGGAAACTACTGCTGTTGCGGTGGGTGCTAAACCTACCCACCCCCATTGTACTGCGCACGGTCCAGGCACTGATTCTGAAGGTGTCCACGACTACCACATATGAAGCACCTCGGTCATGGGCCCACAAGGAAAGGGCAAGGATTGGGAGATCTAAACAGGAACTATTGGGGTCTGCTCCCAACTGGCTGAAACCTAGAAGGCCCTGATGCTGGAGGCCTGCTGCTGATAGCCTTCCCCTTTGATGAGCCCAACTGGCTCCCCTCTCACAGCACAACTCTTTACATGTGCATCCTCTCCACCACTTCAGCCTTCTTCTGGACCTCCAAGTACGTCGGTAGGGTGAAGGGAGTAACAACATACTAAATAGATGGTCATAGTGCCTCCTCCAAACATCTCACCCGAGACTCCTCATCTGAAAAAAGATCTGGATCAAAACGAAGGAGATCCTTTAATATGATCCCCAACTCTCTCACTTACATGCTCTCCAGCTGAAGGGAGAGTAGATCCTACCTCTTTTCCGCCTTCATCGTGGAAGAGAGGAATTCCGCCCAGAATTCCCTCTCAAAGTCAGTCCACGAAACTTTAGCCTCCCTCTTCTCCCCAAGATAGAGTGTCCACCACTGACATGATGCTCCCCGCATCTAGATTATAGCCAGAGGAACCTAGTACTCCACGAAGCATCTTCTGCCACTAGTCATCCTCCCCTTCTCAATCATCCCTATGCTGATTAGCTAAATCATCCTCCATGGACTCGATCGCCCGCACTGCTCATGGTCACCGTCCGGGTGCGATAGCTGCAAGTAAACAAGGAATGCCTAAACTCGATTAGTGTAGAAGATTGCTTTTAAAATTTTCATAACTTCCCATTTATTTTAAATTCCCAAAATACCCAAGACACACAAGAACACAAGTCATTATGATGCATGTACCTTCCCTAGGGTCTCTACCATGTAATCAGTGTAGCCTCACTTCGTCGTTCGGTAGGTCCAGAGTCCTTGCATCGGATCACAAGGGGCCCTAAAATCACGTGTCCTAGCCTGTCTTCCTTGGCCTATGTCACGTGCCAAGATTACCTAACACGGATTCCCTACCATCCCATGCAATCCTCACTATGCCTAACACTGAACCTCATCCTATCCCTCAACTATCTCCTTTGATACCATTCTGTCATGACCCGCCTTCACCAAGATGAGGGAAAGAACATCAGATTTCTAGACCCTTCCTTCCTCAAGTTGAAGGAGAGACAATAACCCCCGAAACCCACCTTCAATAGGTCCCAGAGTGGATACTAGCACCAAGGGTATAGAATCACACATAAAATGGAAGGCATTGCCCTTTTTATTTAGTAGGATCGGGAGATAAGACAGTAAATCCCAAACAATGCCAAAAAATGGAAGTAAAAGTAAATTGAAAACAATCCATTTCCATATGCATGTTCCAATAACAAAGTGCTACAAAGTACAAGAAAAATCCAAAGGGAAAAATACCAAAAGAAAAGAAAAACAGCAACGTCAACGGTCCCGATGTCCGAGCTAATAGGGTCCGGTATGGTCCTCAAAGTACTCCTGGAAACCTGAAAGCAGTTTTATATTTATAGGATGAGTATACAGATATACTCAGTAGGGAAAACCAAAAGCTCTCGTGCACAAGTGGGGAGGCATTCTAATGCCCCGTGAGAAAAGGAGATAACTAGTGCACCTAGCAAGGGAACTATCCACCCAAATTTCACTGAGGCACTCTCCCCAAATATCACAAGTCAAGTAAGTAATAGTAATAACAAATTGATGTTTGGGTACCCCGCACCACTTTCCCACTAGTTATTGAAGGCATCCTACGCATCAAACATTCCCCGCCATTCTCACCGCAGTCCCACAGCCATACCTCGCCCGCACACACCTGGGCTACCACAACCACACATCCCGCCCGCAAACACCTGAGCCAAAATAACCACACGTAACCATGCCCGTAGACACCGGGGCCAGAACAACTATTTCCACGCCCGAAAACACCTGGGCCAAAACAACTACCACCACACCCGAATACACCTAGGCTTCATCCCGAAGACACTTGGGAAAAAAACTGCCTGCACACACCTGGGACAACCTCCACAACTACCCTGCCCAAAGAATCTTGGGCTATAATGGACCTCAAGCCGTCAAAGCCTACCTGAAGAGTCTTAGGATACTCGGTAAATGGGGCAGAAAAGGAGCTAATAACCAGCCACTCATAGAAGTGTTGGAAAAAACACTCTCCCCCATGAAATGGGGGTGTTCGACACAAAGTGATCAAATTGGGTGGGGCACGAATAAGAAACATAAAAAATAAAATTATACATATTGGTAACAAACACTCATCCCAGCCTAGGGGTTCCAAAACCAACCCATATACAAACACCCTTGTTATTATTCATTCATAATAAACACCACTGCCACAACCATGTCACAACTTATTCCTGGAAAATAATTCCACATTGAACCCATTCTTGTTTTCATATTCAAGTGATTTTATTTAAATAATTATTCACTACCGGGCAACTAACAAGAATATCCACAAGCCAAGGAATAAAAACATCCAAGCAGCAATGCAAGCATTCACACCCGGTTCTCTTGTAAATTCACAACCACCAAAGGGATCCGTGAGATCCCTCAAAGTACTGGAACCAAACCAAGACCCAACATAGGGCCCCACATGGCCTTAGGTCCACAAACCAACAACTGCACAATAGGGAATCTCATCCCCATCTGCGTCACCTCATAAGCTTCAACCATAAACATCACCAGAACATAGCAAGGGAGTTTTCAAATTTAAATATTCCTTTCATTTAGTTATGTATTTTCGTTTAGTTAATCGGGGTGACTACACAAGGATTATTATTCATTGGGTATCCATTTAATCAACAAAGTTTACATGATTAGCCAGTTTCTATGTTACAGTCATTCAATCACATAAATTTCCAAAAAACAGAGGTTCATTAGGGATCAAGAAGGGACCACCAACAACCGCGATTTTCAGTGGACATAAGCCCATAAAATTCACAACATATAAGCAAAGTTAAAAGAGTATGGCAGCATCCTCAAACACACCCCTTTATTCTTTAAAAACCATTTATTAAATTCATTAAGGTTTGGTTTCATCCATCCATGTAGGAACATTATAATACCCACCATGCATGATACACAGTAAAGAGAGATGAAGGAAAACCCCTACTTGTATGATCAATGATCGACATTTTTTCTCCTTGTGCTAATAACTGGGGATGCGCGACTTGCAGGGGAGGAACTCCGATGATTCCAAGAATGAGCAGGAAAGGTTCTGACAGAGGCACACCACTAGCCTCGGGAAAGGGGTCTCCAAACACACCAAGGAAAGAAAGAAACCATCCAAGAATAATAAGGAAAGAATTCTAGTGTGATAAAATAGCAAGATCCTAGAGTTACAAGATATGAAAAACTTGAACAACTTTAAAGGTGGATCATGGTTTCACCACGTGGTTGGACGGTTCCACACGATGGAATTAATTATTATTTAATAATTCACATCCGAGGGGTGGCCATAACAGTTGTGCGTTAAACAATTTCATTTAAATAGATGAAAACAGGTTTTTTGAGGGTAGCCCCACTCATAGCGGATTTAAAACGTTGATCATGGCGCTAAAAATTCCCATGAACCACTTTATAAAGTTTAAAAGACTCAAAAGTGGCGTTACGGGAAAACTGGGGAAGGAAACCCCAAAAATCCCCTATGGCACCAATTGATTGCACACCGATCGGTAGCACACTGATCGGTGACACACCGATCGATGTCACTGATGGGTGACACCACAATGACATCCTGCCACCGACACGCTGCCCTTCCGATACGGACTTATGTCCAAGGTGTCCAAAGCACTAGAAATTGGCAGAGTAATGGAGGAGGAGGGTCCGAGACATTAGAAATATCATTAAATGAGTTCATGATTCAAATAAGAATATGCAGGTATAGACTATTCTGTAAGATATATACCATGTTGTGGAAATGAAGGAGAAAGGTGGATCATATCATAGCATATTATCCATGCCATAGAGGTACGCAATTAAGTTGAGGGATGGAAAAATATTTATTAGACATCATGTTATAGAGTGAGTAACCATGCTGTAGTGAAAGATCAATCAAGAGGGCCTCTAAAACATAGTGAATCACCACACTTAAATGGATGGACCAGCTATGTGCTCATGATGTATAAGGAGTAACACATCGTAGTGTTGGATGGGATTACTTTTTCTAGTATGAGAAATTTTCCTACCCTCGCACCGTAGGAAGTGTCTACACTACAACGTGTTTTGATCAAACCATTTTATTCCAAATCCATGGTTCCCACACAATGATATATTATTTTATTGGTACTAGGGTCACTAGAAAATTTGATTCCCCCATTCCTAAAGAGTATGCTCACTCCAAAATATTTCCATGTAGTTATATTGTAACTTGATTGAGTCCTTGTACTGTACCATAATTGAGGTGCCCACACCAGGATTTCTGGATTCATGGTATATTAAAAGAAGATTGATGACTTGTATCTATCTAGTTGATTCAGTGGTTGTTTCATTCATTTATAACAACAAATTTGATTTTAAATATGAGGTTCTATTTGGAAAAATATCCAAAGGCTGAGTTTGAATAAGAAGTGGGAGGATGTTGGTTGATTGAATTTGAATTTGAAATTAAAAATGAAAATAGTGGTATTGGATGTATGTTGTGCATGATATTTTGAAATATATCTATATGAATAATATGATAAATATATAAATGAAATAACCTAATAATAAAACACATAGGATAAATCCTTTGAGTATCGAAGTAGATTTTGAATACCTATATATGAATTGAAGAAAGCCTTGGGTATTAAAGATAAATAGATCTAGTGTTCCTATAGAATACAAAAAATGAATAAGGTTGGGATCAAAGTAGTGTGGTCTTGTTGTTCACTTCATGAAATGAAATGATTTAGAGAAAAGGGTAAAACAGGTGTGGTGAAAAACTGGTTTTACAGTGAAGAAGAAGAAGAGAAGTATTGGAACCAGTGAATAAAAGGAAGTGTCATTTACATGCAATTATTAAAGGGGCATGAGTTGTGTGCTACTTTGTAAGAAATAGAATAAGTCCATGCATACTATTATGAAAGTTATAGAAGAACAATAAATAGTAAACACATTTACAATAAGATAAAATTCTTCATTTCTATTAAAATATCTTATTGTTATGCAAATGATTTTCATTTTAAGGTGTTAGATGTTGTTGTGTATTGGATATACTGAAGAATAGTTGGGAGACATGGAAACATAAGTCTCAATGTTAATCCAAACACTTTATAACTCATTGGCGTAATATATTTAGTTATTTGATAATAGAGGAATCAAATTTATACCTAGGACCATCCATCTCACACTGATGGGATAACCTTTTATGTTATTAGATTTCTCGTGTGTGTGTTTTTGTTTATGCTACAAGAATGATTGAGGGATTGAGATATAAAGAGTGATTTGTTCACTTGAAAAATGAAATTGGTAAATTTAAAAGGGATAAAAGTTACTATTTTAAATAGATTAAGAATTACCACCACTGATTCAACCCCCTATCAGTGTTGTAAATATCCCAATAGTTCTGCTCAATTAGAATCATAAGTAGGATTATCCCTATTGTATTATCTATATTGATTTCATGTATTTCTCATTGAATAATTGATTTTTCTTTCCTTATTGATAATGAATTTTAGTTTTTTTCAAGAATTATTCAATTCATATTAGAATTGATTTTTTAAAAATACCTTGATTTCTTGATGAATAAATTGAAGAAAATCATAAGTAATAATTACCACTTGTCAAAAGAGGAATAATTTTTATGTGATCCATGAATGGAAGACATATTTATCTTGGAAGTAGATGGACATGTTGTTTGATGTACCATAAAGGATATGGACAATATTATTAATTATGTGTGATCAATGATTTCAAATGATTATAAAATATGTGATGATTCATTTCTGAATAGTCTAAAGGATGATGAATCAAGTTGGTGTGATCATACCCAATTGATTTTTCATTTTTATGATTTAAAGTATATGATGAATTACTTCGCCATGAATTAGTTTTTATTACCTATGGGATTATTAAAATCATGTAACATCAAATCACATAGCCTAAAGTTGAGGATAAAACGTTGATAATTCATTAATGGAAATAGAATTGAACAATATAAATCCTTATAAGTAGGGTGGAGACATCAAATAAGTATAATTGGAGATTGAAGATATGTTCCCCATGTTTTGAGAGATGTGTATCAATAAAATATATAAAAATGATGAAACTGGTAATAGATTGAAGATATTTTCCAATAGTGACTCGACTCACCCACTGTTGGGTTCTTCCAATAGTGGATCGTCATGCAACCAATAAAGAAGACATTGAACCAGTCGAAACAAGTTGAGTCGAGGAAGATGAATAGTGGGAAGATAAAAAAAAAATCGAGTTGTTATTTGCTTAAGAAAGGATGTAAATAGATTTTGAGATCAAATAAGAAGAGCCTTTGAACTAGTATTGCAACCTTAGTCAAAAGGGAAGAGGGAGTAAAAAAATGCAAGTAAGGCGGGTCAATTGAACTAGCATGCTAAAGAACACATGTATACTAGAGAAAGAGCACATACCAAAAGAAGACGATGGAAAAAGAATAGTGAGGCATGGGAGTTCAAAAATGAATGCATGGGGTAATTAAAACAGATTTATTAGAGAGTGACCCACTGCTACTGTCCGAGAAATAAATGACAGATGAATAGTAATATCAAAAATGATGCCTCGTGTCAATTTGGAGACAAGGTGGATGAGTGATGTATCAATCAATTAGTGTTGATTCTCGATTTGAATATAAACACAACCCACACACACTTCGGGCCAGGGCCAATCGGGCGACCCTAGCCCAATCCATCCACACTACGGGCGCATTCCATGGGCCATATACATGGGCATGCACACCTATGGCATGCACTATGCATACCAACATCCTCATGGGCTACCTGTAGTAGGCTTTCCCATGGGGTTGACCCAATAGGGTCCCTAAGTGGTTGATAGCTAGCCACTTAGCTCGCATGGAAGGCCAAAAGTTTTTCTTTTACATTATAAAAAATGAACTTAAATAATTATAATAACATGAATTATCAATTTAAAACATTTACTTAAACAACATTATTAATAACAAAATCAAAAGTTATTAGTTTATTAAAACACTAGAGAAAATAATAAACTTGAGAATTTAAAACACATGAAATTCTTATAAATTTATTAAAACACGAAATAAACAAATTGTTAATTAATTAAAACACTTAACAATTTAATAATGTTAAATAAAAAACTTGAGAAAATAATAAGAGAATTTAATAAATGTTGATTGAGAGTAATTTATCAAAAAAAACTGTTAAAGTATTTAAAAAAAATTAAAATACTAACTCCCCCTTTTTGAAAATTGAAAAAAAACATTAATTAAATTTTCAATAAAAATCTCCCCTTATTAAAATTTATCAAAAAAAGTATATTAGAAATTTATTATAGAAAACATACTCACTTTTTAAACAAAATCAAAAAATTATTTAAAAATAACATATTAGTTTATTATGATGAGAGAAGACATTAATTATAATATTCAATGAAATAAAGAATTAATACATATTAAATTTTAACAAAGCGATTTTAATGAGAATGAAATAATTACCAATTAAATCAGAGTGAATAATATTTATCAAAACAGAATATTTACACAAAACAAAAAATATCAAGTTTCTTTCATGTTAAGATCAAACACTAACATATTACACAATATTGTTATATTAAATGAACAAATAAAACAGATTTTCATGAACAGACAAATAACTCAATATGCTTACAAAAGAAATTAATAGTTTCTTTTCTTTAAGGGTTTTAAAAAAAACTCCCATGAGTTTAAGCATAAAATTATTAGATTAAAAATAGATCAACAAATCAAATTTTAGTATCAAAATTAAATCAATTTTTGAATAAATTGATTATTTAAATCAATTTAGAATTCCAAGAATATTTCAACTTTGAATTATGAAAAAATAAATTATAAATCACATAAGATATTTAGAAGATAGTTAAGGATTTCCCTAGATCAGTTGTTGAAAAATTATTTCAAACAAAGGAAATTATAATATTGCATAAACTGATTGTTTAAATACTTATTTAAAACTTACATAGAGGTAATTTATTTTAAATAACAAAAAAGGGGTAACTCCTCTCAATTCATGCATCTTTAAATAAAGATAAAACCATACTATTAAAATAATTTATAGAAAAGTGAACATATAATCAGTATATTCAAACTGAAATTTTAACTATGTAAATTACAAAAAAATTACTTGCTAAAGTAAAAAAATAGAAATTAATGCACATGCCTTGAATTAAAATGATTATTAAAAAGATATTAGAAATCTTGTTTGCTATTATATCAAATTATATTAAAGTAGATAGTATGCATGATAGTTAAAATATAATAATACTTATCTGGGCATGCTGACCAGCTTAGGTCCAATAGGATTTGATTAACATCCTTTTGGTACCCATGATATCATAAGTTCAGCAGTATTCACAGAAGGTCTTTTGACCACCCAAACAGGTTTAAAACCTTTGTTTCATGGTGAATTTGGATACAAATTTTCAGATAAAATAGTTCTAGTATGACCAAAAGATTGAGTTAATCTCATTGAGCATTCATTAGCATAATTCCCTTTCATTATACATTTAAAGTAAGTTACAGTAGAAATGCTTCCTTTTGAGATTCTATTAAAAAAATTCTTATTTAAACTTGGAGTAATACTATTATATCCAAAACTATTCTTATTGGTGTTTAATTTCATTAAAGACGTCATATTATTTTATTGTTGTTTACCTTTTACAAAAGTACATAAATCCTATTTAAGATTAAAAACTTCATTCTTCATATCCGTATTATATTTTTGAATAGTTTCTAAATCTGTATAAACCTTTTCATTAGATCCAGAATCTATGTTTATTAACTTTTTATTTTCTTGCTTTAATTTCATACATTCATTTTCTACATTTATTAAATCATCCACAACTAAATTAAATCTTCTATCTTGGTCTTTATCATTTACATCCATAAAGTATTTTAGTTTTTCCTTTTCATCTTTTAGTTTCAAGATATCAGAATCGCAATTCCTTATATATTCTTCATTCATGGAAAGAATGATATTCACATTTTCACATTCCCTTTTTAGTTTAGCATTTTCTTTTACTAACTTCTTATTTTTACATTTAAATTCTCTATATTTTTCAATCATTTTAAAACTACCATTTCTCAATTTTTCATTCTCTTTAAGCAACTTCTTAACTTTAGAATCCTTGGAATTGAAATCACAGATAGAATCATAATGAGTGTCTTTTTCATTATTAGATATTTCATTATGATCAACATTTGTAGGAGTTATTAACCGAGTAAAAAGATAATCATTTACCTCACATTTAATACCCATTAGGGAAAGGTTACCTGATTCCTTTTCACTTTCAGAGTCATTGCTGGAGTCAGAACTGTCTGAGTGATCCCATCTTCCAAACAAAGCTTGTTTTTCTTTCCTCCTCTTGTCTTTGTACTTCTTTGAATGCTTGAGTTTGGGAAAATCAGGTCTGATGTAACCTTTATTCCTACACTCATAACATGTCAAATCATAAATATCATTATTCTTATTTGAATTACCTTTCTTGTAATCCTTTTAATTTTTCGTCCCAACTTTCTCTTTCCACTATTGTTTTTCATAAATGTGTAAAGTGTCTTACTGAAGTGAGTAATCTCCTTATCACTTTCCTAAAATTCATAATCAGAGGAATTAGTGGTATCAATTACATTATACTTGAATGCAATACCTTTTCTTTTAGTTGACTCATCATCAGCAATATTCTTCATCTCTAACTCATACTGCAACAGAGATCCTATTAGTTCATTTAAAGTATATTCCTTAAAATTATTACTCTTATTGATGGTCACCTTCTTGACATGCCATCTTTTTAAAAGAGATATCATTACTCTTTCCACTTGAGTTGTGTTTTCCAAGACTTTTCTAAGATAACTCATACCATTGGTGATATTGGTGAACCGATAGAGCATCTGGTTTATAGATTCTTCATCTCCCATCTTGAAGTCCTGGTATTCTGCTCGGAGCATCCGTAGCTTGGTTCTCTTCAGCTTATCAGTACCACAATGAGTGACTTGCAATATCCTCCATATGTCATGGGATATCTTACAGGCTAAAGCATGGATATAGACACTTCTACTTATAGTATAGTATAGAATATTTTTAAATGTATAATTCAAAACATATTTTACCATGCCATTACCAACCAGTCTTCGGATCAACCTTGGGTAGCTCATATGGATTTTCCATGATGGTCTAGTGATCCAAACTTAGTTGTTTCATGTAGGATTCCATTCTATATTGCTTGTACATATAGTCACTCACATCAAATAATGGGGGTTTCTATGGTATCCAGCCATCATTTGCATTTTCACTTATCATCTTAAAAGAAAACTTTTCTTTTATTCCTTAAACTGTTAAGTCTAGGATTCCATATTAGAATAGAGTTCAAAATATGCAGAGGAAATAATATTCTTAAAGATTAATACAGATAAAGATGCTATCTAATCAGAGTCGTGGCTTTGATACCAATTGTTTGGTATCAAATTAAAATTAAAAAAAAGACTAGCCAATCAGATACATGGATCTGACACCAATTGTTTGATATCATAACCACAGATCTATTTACCTAGATCTAATACTAATTATTTGATATCATAACCACAGATTTATTTACCTAACTCTGATACCAATTTTTGGATCTTTATTGATGAAAATTATGACTAGAGGGGGGTGAATAGTCATTTTAAAAATTAATGACAAAATAATCAGAGTTAATAGGATATTAAACAGTAGTGAGTGCAGTGTTTTTAAGATGAGTTGCAGCGAAAATAAAAATGAAATAACATAAGATTAATAGTGGTTTGGATCACTAAGATCCTAGTACACTCCTCAATATTCTCTACTCCCTGAGGAGACTCATACCCACTAAGAGCCTCACTTTTAAAGGTGTGATAACCTTATTACAGACACTACCTTTTAAACAACCCAGAGGCACATCCCAATATTTTTATAGGAGACTCAACCTAGTTTGTAGCCTGACATTTGATTCGGAGTCACAAACCAATCTTCCTTTTGGGTGATAGAATGACCAAAGAAAATCAAGACCTACTTTTGATGAGGAAAAGCATAAACCAGACACAAAGAAAATACAAACAGAAAGAAACAAGATTACATGAATAAAAAAAATATAAGGAAATCATCAGATGATCAGAATGTCGAAGAATTTTACACTCGATGATCATTGATCACTTGGAAGGAATAAATATCAAAGATGGAGTCCTTCACTGATCACAATTAGAGTGTAGAAGTTACAGAGGATCGTGAAAAATTGAGAGTAGCAAAATGTCGAAGATGTATCATAACTATCTATATAAATTGATCTGCATAGGTATATGTTTTATATCTTGAAGAGATCTCTTAGATCATTTAAAACAAAATCCTCTAGGAACATGTCTGTGTCCAATATATACATAACACGTGTTAGTGCATATCAATATAATAAGACTGTTGCCTTTGTTTATTAAAACCTCGTTGAATAACAATATAGAAACAATTATGCTTTATATTTCTTCATGAAATATTAATATAAAACAAATAATATATTAAGTAAATCATTTGTATACAATTAACAATTATAAAACAATTGAAATAAAAATATAATCTTGTAGATTATACATGTATCAAAAATTGTAGAAAAACAGAGCATGATATGAATATCAAACTGCATGAATAAAAGAACATCAATTATTGTTACAATTATTTTTACATACTCTGCAAATATATTTAAATATAAAATAATAATACTTCTAACTAAGGAATTATTTTTAATAATGATCAATTGAAATAAGAAATCAAATTTTAGAAATATAAAATTTTAACTAACAGTGGATTAACCTACCGTTGGAAAAGAGAGCGGTTGCTCATGACTCGCCATTGAAAACAGAGAGTGGTGACTCATGACCTACTGCTGAAAAAGTCCAACAGTGGCTTAACAGAGTATAAGCTACCGCTGCACTTAAAAAAATAATGAAATCCAACCAAAATAAAATATTCTTACAATTATTTTTACATACTCTACAAATATATTTCAACATAAAATAATAATACTTTTAACAAAATAATTAATTTTAATAATCATTAATTGAAATAAGAAATAAAATTTTAGAAACATAAAATTTTAACTAGCAGTGGATTGACCTACCGTTGGAGCATAGAGCGGTGGCTCATGACTCACCGTTGAAAATAGAGAGCAGTGACTTATGACCTACCATTGAAAAAGTCCAATGGTGGATTAACAGAGCATAAGTTATCATTACACTTAAAAAAATAATGAAATTAAACCAAAATAAAAAATTATTTCATGTTATAGAACAACCAAAGGATTCATATGAAAAAATAAAAAATTTATCATCGTTGGATGCCAATAGTGACTCATGACTCACCGTTGCATGAAGCCAACGGTGGCTCGTGACCTATTGTTAGAAATTTCCAATGGAAACTCATTGAAATTAATTTCCTAATAATTTTAAGAAATTAAAGATGATAAAAATAAGTAAACAAATTTAAAAAAGAAATAACCTGCTGCAACAACCTAAAAAAATACTACTTCAAAGCTACTACTGAAACAATGAAGGTGTTACTAGAAAAAATAAATCACTCGAAGATGATTCTAATATAAAGAATGAAAAACATATGATAACAATAAAAATCACATAAATAATATTCTAATAAGAAAAAAAAGAAAACTAATCAAAACAGCAAGAAAAAAATCTATTGTATCTGATTGAATAAGGATGAAGAGCTCATGTTGGAGCACAGAGAAGATTATTCCAGAAGAGGAAATAACAACTGCAAACAGAAACAAAACATCTTTAAAAAAATCTGATAAAAGTAAAATAAAATGTAGAAATAAAACAACTATAGAAGAAATGGAGGAGGAGCTCTATGGAGCTACTTCCAAGTCAGTGTACAACAAGAAGAAAGAAAGAAGCAATCGATGGGAAAAAATAACCCACTGTTGATGTCTGGAGGCAGGTCACAGACCCACCATTGAGTTCCAATGGTGACTCGACTCACCCACCATTGGTATTTTCCAATGATGACTTAACTCACCCACCATTGGGTTCTTCCAACGGTGACTTGTCTTCCAACCAACATAGAAGACTTCAAACCAATCGAAACAAGTCAAGTCAAGGAAGATGAATAGAGGGAAGCTAAAAAAATAGTTGTGCTATTATTTGCTCAAGAAAGGATGTAAAGAGATGTTGAGACCGATGAAGAAGCGCCTTTGAACCAGTATTGCAACCTTAGTTGAAAAGGGAAGAGCGAGTAAAAAACTGAAAGCAAGGTCGGTCGATTGAACTAGCGTGCTAAAGAACACCTGTATACTAGAGAAAGAGTTCATGCCCGAAGAAGATGATGGTAAAAGAACAATGAGGCGCGGGAGATCAAAAACTGATGCATGGGATATTTAAAATAGATTGAGCGGATAGTAACCCACCGCTACTGTCTGAGAAATAAATGACAGATGAACATTAATATCAAAAACGATATCCCACATTGATTTGAAGACAAGGCAGTCGAGCGGTATATCAATCAATTGGTGTTGATTCTTGGTTCGAATAAAAGCACAACCCACACACACTTCGGGCCATGACCCAATGGGAAACCCTAGCCCAATCCATGTGCATTGCGGGCACATTCCATGAGCCTTATGCAGGGGTCTTCATGCCTTTGGCATGCACTAGGCATATCAGCCTCCTTATGGGCTACCTGTGGTGGGCTTTCCCACGGGGTTGACCCAATGGATCCCCTAAGTGGTTGAGAGCTAGCCATTTAGCTCACATGGAAGGCCAAAAAATTTTCTTTTACATTATAAAAAAATGAATTTAAGCAATTATAATAACATGAATGATCAATATAAAACATGTACTTAAACAACATTATTAATAAAAAAAATCAAAATTTATTAGTTTATTAAAACACTTGTGAAATTAATAAACTTGATAATTTAAAACACTTGAAATTATTATAAATTTATTAAAACATGAAACAAAAAGTTATTAATTAATTAAAACACTTAATAGTTTGATAGTGTTAATTAAAACACCTGAGAAAATAATAAGAAAATTTAATAAATGTTGATTGAGAGTAGTTTATCAAAACAAATAAAACTAATAAAGTATTTACAACAAATTCAAATACTAACATAGATTTCAAAGGGTTGACTAATCTTAAATATAGTAATCTAATGAAATTATAAACTATTTATCGATATGAAACATGTAATGATGGATTTAATTCTCCTACAATCATTACTGAATCCAAAATTGAATAATTGACAAACTTATTTAAAACCATAATTTTTTTCTTTTGAAAAACTAAGGAGGAATGTAAGTCGGTTATTATCGATGTTTGAAATTTAAAAAAAAAATACTATCATGATATCATTAATTTTCAATATATTTCAAGAAATATAATAATCCTTTGAATGTATCATTTATCTTTCTTAACCTTCCAGAAATCAACACCTAAAAATGATTGAAGATGAAAAAATTGCTCATTTATTTATTTCTCTTCATGTGTGTTTTTTCTATAAGAAGTAAAATGATGAAATAGAATATGCTCATTCATATTTGATCATTCCAATATTTTTTTTAGAAAAATAAATACTTTAGATTTTAGAAGAATTGTTAAAATATTAGAAAGCTGTCTATCTAATCCAATAAATTCAAGGAATATATCTTCTTTTTATTTTTTATCTCTTAGAAAATAATATTGAACATCAATTTTTTTTCTCATTAGTGATGTGTATGATTTTTTTATTATGAAATGGAACTTGTGATTTCATAAATAGTATTGTTGTGTATAAAGGTTACTCTAAAATTTATGATTTTGTGCTTTATTCATAACAACCATGTACAAAAAAACTACCAATTTCATCACATTCAACTTCAGTTATATATAGTATTTTGAAATATTTTTTCTTAATAGACCAAGAATCTAAGGATTCTTCTATGAAATGACATGTTCCATACGTACTTTATCTATTCAATATATATCCTATAAAATCATCATTTTAATAACATTTGATAGAGAAATCCTATCCAAAGGGTCAAAAAAATAAAACATGTTTCAAAGAACTTTTTAAATATAAAAAAAAATATTATTTAATATATTTTATGTGAGATTCATTCCTATTAAGATGAAAACTAATAAAAATAGATATCAAAATCATATTATATTGTTGAATTGTAATTAAGGATGGTAAAATTTTGATCAATCCACTATAATGATTTTGATCTACCAGTATTTCATATCCATGTAGAACTAGTTATTAAGAAGTAATCATTAAAGTACTGATACTTGTTTCATTGTAAAAACCAAAACATTTTAATAAGTTTCTCATATACCTCTACTACGATAAAATAGTTTCTTCTAGTTTTTGAGAAATTTAGAAGCTAGGAATGAAAGTTCTTCCATCATACTCACTCAAAATTAACTTTGTATAAGTTTTCTAAAACATTCTTTAAGAGATTTTCAGCTATATTTGAATATAATGCCATCTATATAGGTTTTTATGATTATGGCATCTTTAAAAACATTTTTGATAAAAATAGGACCTTTTATTCTTTTAATAAAATAATCTTGGGAAAGAAAAGTTGAAAATGATTATACCACACTGTTATCAATTTTTGTGTCCATAAAGTTCCTTGGTGAGCTTAAAGACATGATTTTGAAATTTAGGATTTTTAAAATCAGGGGGGTTCTCAAGAGAGTGTTCCTACAGAACATAACCATTAGTAAAAATCCTTACCTTATTTTGAACTACATTTCCATTATCATCACATTTATTTTGAAATACCCAATTAGTTCCTATAACCAAAAAGTCATTTGGATGTTTCATTGATGAACATACATATTGTTCCATTTGAACTGATTTAGTTCTTACTTCTTTTCTATTATACAATATCCATCACCAAAGTCATAATATTTCATTTTAAGTTTAGATTGTGATTTAAATGAAAGTTGTTCTCACTCATTCCTTAAAGAACTTCATTTTTTGTTTTTATGAGAAACACCTCCAATAAATTTATTAATAATATGATCTTTTGATAGTTTATTGTTTCTAGGAAAAGATAATAGGATTTTTGTAAGCTACTTCCAAATCATTTCCATCATCCCGACATTTTGAAATTGAATTTCATAAAACGTCCACAATCGCAAAAGAATCCTTTTTTAAATAAAGAATCCTTTTTTCGGATATGAGATCAATCATTTAATTATTGTTGTTTATATTTTAAATTTTTGTTTTTTTACAAAGGAAGATGATATATTAATCACGAAGGTCGGCAGTTACACAGTCAAGCAACCAAGAAGGAGGAATGTAAGTCGGTTATTATCGATGTTTGAAATTAAAAAAAAAATATATACTATCATGATATCATTAATTTTCAATATATTTCAAGAAATATAATAATCCTTTGAATGTATCATTTCTCTTTCTTAACCTCCCAGAAATCAACACCTAAAAATGATTGAAGATGAAAAAATTACTCATTTATTTATTTCTCTTCATGTGTGTTTTTTCTATAAGAAGTAAAATGATGAAATAGAATATGCTCATTCATATTTGATCATTCCAGTATTTTTTTTAGAAAAATAAATATTTTAGAATTTAGAAGAATTGTTAAAATATTAGAAAGTTATCTATCTAATCCAATAAATTCAAGGAATATATCTTCTTTTTATTTTTTATCTCTTAGAAAATAATATTGAACATCAATTTTTTTTCTCATTAGTGATGTGTATGATTTTTTTATTATGAAATGGAACTTGTGATTTCATAAATAGTATTGTTGTGTATAAAGGTTACTCTAAAATTTATGATTTTGTGCTTTATTCATAACAACCATGTACAAAAAAACTACCAATTGCATCACATTCAACTTCAGTTATATATAGTATTTTGAAATATTTTTTCTTAATAGACCAAGAATCTAAGGATTCTTTTATGAAATGACATATTCCATACGTACTTTATCTATTCAATATATATCCTATAAAATCATCATTTTAATAACATTTGATAGAGAAATCCTATCCAAAGGGTCAAAAAAATAAAACATGTTTCAAAGAACTTTTTAAATATAAAAAAAATGGTAATCACATGTTTGATGCAGGACTCAACCTCCAACGATAAGATGGAATCTCCTGCAGTGTAGAGTTTTTGGAAATAACATGAAATAATATTGTGGATACCTTCAATGTTGGACATCGTTCCCCCATTAGGGTGGGTGAGGACCGAAATGTTGTTTTTGTGGCGCCTGGAAGAAGCCTTCGGGTGAAAGTAATGGGTGTTTGCATCCCCTTCTTTGATGTGGATTTCTCATGCGCACATAGCCCAGAAGCTTTCTTTAATTCGAAGAGCCGCATCCAATTAACTTTGCAGACTAGAAATTTTGGAGAGAATATTATCCGTTGTGGGTTGGGCAAGAAGGTCAGTGAGTTGTCGTTCAAGGGAGTTACACAACTTGTCGGGTTGGTGAAATTTTTTATTGCTCCATGATTTCAGATTAGCAGCCACCTGCTTGAGGTTAAAATTGATGTCTTCACATCCACCATGCCAACACGATCAGATAACTTCTTCAGACTCACGGTCTTTGGCCCAGTAGCTTTCAAACCGGAAGGGTTTCCCGCATCTTGAATTGCGGCCACTATGAGAGAAATCGATAACGATAGGGCAATGGTCTGAACAGTTCGGGGCCAAGTGGGCGATATGAAACATCTTGAAGATATTAGTCCATTCTGTCGATCTTAGAAATCTGTCCAGATGCTCAGCAATGCGTGTGCTTTCCGTGTTCCCCCGAAACCAGGTGAAGGGGCTACTTGCATGGCCCATATCAGCTAAGTTCGCCCTAGAAATTGCATCACAAAAGCCTGGCATCGAGGAAAAGGTCCAATGTGCTCCACCTCATTTTTCATGCTGGAATAGAATCTCATTGAAATCACCACAAAAAGGATAGGGCCAGTAATACCTTGTCGTAAAGAGCAGAGAAGTTCCCAGGATTTCCATTTATCGTTTTGTGAGGGCCATCCGTAGAAACCCACAAAAGTCTAAGGTGAAAAGAGGTCATCATGGATGGATGCATCCACATGATGCGCAGAGTGCGAGAGGATTCTGACATTGACATTTTCCTTCCAGAGAAGGCTCAGTCCCCCTGAGTGGCCTTGGCAGGGTACCGGGAGGCAACCCTGAAACCCACATTTGAGAGCGATGCAATTGTTGTCCTTGTAATCCAACATGGTTTCGAACAAAAAAACCATATCAAGGTGACTTTGTGTGCAATGGTGCTGGAGCATCTGAACCATTCGTGGGTTTCCAAGCCCCCGACAGTTCCAACATAGGGTTTTCATTGCTCTAGTCGGGGTTGGGACATACCCGCCTTCGCCTCTGAAACTTTCATAGAACTGTCCATCACCTGCCGCTTTCCACCTCTTTGGTAGGCATTCAGTCACTTTACAATCCTCCAGATGTCTTTTATGTTCCCCAGGTTTTGCATTAATAGGATCACCACTCCTATCACCACGATTTGCCCTTTTCCATGTTCGTTGAGTAAAGGTACCTGATGGTTTAATCCAAATCGCATTGGCTTCATCCATGAGGTGAATCCCTAAAACAGCGGACACTGGCCCGGGAGCAGACTCTATTGATTCGATGCAAAGTTGTCTGGTTCAGAAGCCGGGTCGGGTGGTTCCATACATTTTGACCTTGGTCCAAATGGTGGTGAGACGTTGTCTTTCAAAGGTACAGGGGTCGAACTTGGGAAAACAGTCGGGTACGAACTCTGACTCCCATGCTTGTCCCCAGTTCTGGTCTCGTTCATTGAGTTGTACGAAGACCCTCCTTCCGCCCGCTGGTCGTCATGATTGTCCCCCGAAAAGTCTGGTGGTCCTAGCATGATGATAGTATTGAGTTCTGGTTCGGTTTGCTTGGAATAAGCTTTTGCTAGTCGGTCACGATCCTTTTGTTTTTCCGTCTCAAAAATAGTCACAAATCCTGCTGTTTTTGCTTGGAGCCAAGGGTCGTATTGCAAGATGATGGTGCCTTTGTCATTCTCCTTCCTCAAATCACAAACATTCTCGAGGTGTCCAATACACCCACAGAAAAAACAAAAAATTGGGAGTTTTTCAAATTCAAAAGAAATCCAAGCATTTGAATCTTCAAGTGATAAGAACAAACCCCTCATAAGTGGTTGTGTCACATCGACTAAGGCTCTAATCCTCACCACGGGTCCCCAGTGGATGGGGTCAGATTGGTCCCAGTCCAGAAATTTACCAACGCGTTCTCCAATTTCCCACATAACACGTTCTGTTCTACCATGAAACGGAATTCTTTTGATTCGTATCCAGAAGGGTGAGTGAGTCAGTTTAATTTTCTGAATGTCGTCCCCGCCTGAAAAGTCATCCATGAGGATGAGTTGAATGTCGAAATACCATGGTCTGCCTTTTAACACCTTTTCTTTATCTTTATTGTTGAAAAATTCGAATACAATGAACCCATCTCCCACTTCACGTATGGCAACGCCATCCTCCAATCTCCATAAATTTTACATAGTATTTTTTAAATCCCCCAGGTTGAATGAACGTTTGGCTAAGAATTTCCCTACCACCAGGAGCGACATGCGATGTGACAGAAAGGCGTCTTCATTTTTTCATGTGGCGATTGACGCTTTCTCTTTATTAGTCAACGAAAGGTTCTTCCACTAATTTACCATTTCAGATTCCATGACAAGCAAAGAGCACCTCCTCAACGTTGCCTCTCGAGCACACCCTTCACGGTCCCAGAACTCTCACGAACAAAACTCCTCACTGCGATCAAAACTTTGCAACACAAACCACAAAGGACTCTATTGTACGAGCCAAAGTCTCGGCACAAATCAAGATTCAGTGGCCCGGTGACAGTCATCGCGCAGGAGCTCTTTCGCGCGGTAGCCAACCCCAAAGTGAGTATCACCTTTGCGGTCAGAAATGTTGCACACAAACTGTACGAGCTAAAAACTGTAGTTACACCTCTTTATGTCGCAATCACTGTCACGAACCAAGTCGGGTCGCCATCCGACTCGGCGCCCGACCCGATCCGCGGCAAGGCCCGAGGGGCGTTCCCGATCCCCACGGGCTGGCAACTAGTGTCGGGCATCAAGACTAAACAAGAGGGAACGATTTTTCCCAATAAAAATAAATAAAATAGCGGAAAAGTGGAAGAACGCAAAGTAAAATAAATGACCCTGAAAAGAAAGAACGGCCAACGAGACATACTAACCTGGTCTCGACCAAAACTCCTCATGACCTCGAGAGTCACTCTCCACACCACAACCAAGTCTCGCTCATGGCGAACAAGCTCAATTCAACCTGCAATAGAACTAAAAACAGGAAAACACTATAGGCATGAGTATTAAAACTCAGTAGGTAGACCCGACTAATTCTATTCCCAATGCACATACCATTAAATAAAGAATTCATTAATTCCAAGTTTGAACTACATTGTACAAAATATGGGTTTTTACACACTTTCATTTCTAAATAAGTATCAGTCACTACTGGAAATATAATATTTCCCAATGGTTCACAACCGTTGGGAAAGCCCCTCTAACCGTTGGTATATGATATACCAACGGTTCTGATAACCGTGGGGAAGTGAGCCGTTGGGAAAAGGTTTTCCCAACGGTTTACTGGAAACCGTTGGGATAGTTTTTTCCAACTGTTTGGGAGAACCGTTGGGAAATATCAGTTTTGGGATAGTTTTCCCAACGGTTCTCCCCAAACCGTTGGGATATCCCCATGGATGAACTCTTTCCCAACGGTTTAGAACCGTTGGGAAAAGAGATATTTACCAACGGTTCAATGAACCGTTGGTAAAAACTTCTTTAGGATTATATGCCAACGGTTTTAAACCGTTGGCATATCCTATGCTGCAAATTGCAGCAGCCTACAATTTGCACAGCCCCTGTCCATCAGGCCTCATTTTGACCTCATTTTCAATCCAATTATTGTACCTGAAATAAAATAAAACATACATATACAATTACGAACAAATTCATACACATTTAACATATAATGGATCCTGAAACTATACACATCCATAATTAAATTAGAATTCATAACGTAATTATAAACGTACATAATTCATATAGAATTCAATTTAAAATTTAGATGACAATTATATGTGGAATCCGAAATTCAATTCACAATTTGATCGGTTTTTTCTATACCATATATTTTTACCTCAAATGGTGTACATTTTAAACAAAATACATATGAAGTGATACCGGTCACACCGCACCTCAGATTGAGGTGGGGTTGACTCGTACACGTCACATTTGACCCATGGATTGTCTTGCTAAAGTATTGACACAATCTGAATGCGTTTGGTCAGTTTTCCGTATGCCAGTTGATGTTTTTCACTTAAAATGTCGTCCTTTTGAAACAAAAGACGAACACTATGAGTGGTGCCGACCACACCGCGTCTCCAATTGAGGCGGGGTTGATTCGTACACGTCACATATGACCCATGGATCGTTCTCCTAAAGTTTAAATTGAAACCGAATGCGTTTGGTCGGTTTTCCGTATGTACTTAAAATGTTGTCCATTTTAAACAAAAGAGTGACACTTAGACTAATCCTGACCACACCGCGACTCAGATTCATCCCGGGTTGGCTCGTACAAGTCACATATGACCCATGGATCGTTGTGATAAATTATCAAAAGATTTCGAATGCGTTTGGTCGGTTTTGCGCATGTCAGTTGTTCTTTTCATTTATAATCATGTCCATTTTAAACAAAAGAGACAGAGTTAGAGCGGTGTAGGCCACACAGCGTCTCGGATTAAGACGGGGTTGACTTGTACACGTCACATATGACTCATGGATCGTTGTGTTAAAGTATCGATAGAATCCGAATGCATTTGGTCGTTCTTCCGTATGTCAGTTGATGTCTTTCACTTAAAATGGCGTCCTTTTGAAACAAAAGACGGACACTTTGAGTGGTGTCAGCCGCACCGTATGTCGGATTGAGGCGGGGATGATTCGTACACGTCACATATGACCCATGGATCGTTCTCTTAAAGTTTCAATGGAAACCGAATCCGTTTGGTCGTTTTTCCGTATGTACTTAAAATGGTGTCCATTTTAAACAAAAGAGAGCCACTTAGACTTATCCTGGCCACACCGCGACTCGGATTCATCCCGGGTTGGCTCGTACACGTCACATATGACCCATGGATTGTTGGGATAAATTATCAACAGATTCGGAATGCGTTTGGTCGGTTTTCCATATGTCAGTTGATGTTTTTCACTTAAAATGACGTCCTTTTGAAACAAAAGACGGACACTTTGAGTGGTGCTGGCCACACCACGTCTCCGGATTGAGCTGAAACCACCGTGCAACATTCTAATTATTATTCGTGACGTGTACGCGCAGACGGCACGTCAATCGGACGTGCGGTTTGCGCGGTACGACTCAATATTCGTGTTTTAAGTGATACGCGCGCTTCGTAAACGCGCGTGAGGGGGGTCCAAACGGGCCGAACGAAGTCGGAATGGCCTGAAATCAGACGACAAATACGGGAGAGTGATTTATGAAGTGGTCGAGCAGACGGCACGTCAATCGGACGTGTCGTGTGCCCGCGGTGACCGACAACGCAGTTCTGGTGTCATAAACGGCCAAAACGGGCGTCCAACGGTCAAATTCATAGCGGACGACCTCAGATTGAGCTGAAACCACCGTGCAACATTCTAATTATTATTCGTGACGTGTACGCGCAGACGGCACGTCAATCGGACGTGCGGTCTGCGCGGTACGGCTCAATATTCGTATTTTAAGTGATGCGAGCGCTTCGTAAACACGCGTGAGGGGGGTCCAAACGGGCCGAACGAAGTCGGAATGGCCTGAAATCAGACGACAAATACGAGTGAGTGATTTCTGAAGTGGTCGAGCAGACGGCACGTCAATTGGACGTGCCATGTGCCCGCGGTGACCGACAACGCAGTTCGGGTGTCATAAACGGCCAAAACGGGCGTCAAACGGTCAAATTCATAGCGGACGACCTCGGATTGAGCTGAAACCACCGTGAAAAATTTCAATTATTATTCGTGACGTGTACGCGCAGACGGCACGTCAATCGGACGTGCGGTTTGCGTGGTACGACTCAATATTCATGTTTTAAGTGATGCGCGCACTTCGTAAACGCGCGTGAGGGTGGTCCAAACGGGCCGAACGATTTCGGAATGGCCTGAAATCAGACGACAAATACGGGTGAGTGATTTATGAAGTGGTCGAGCAGACGACACGTCAATCGGACGTGTCGTGTGCCCGCGGTGACCAACAACGCAGTTCTGGAGTCATAAACGGCCAAAACGGGCGTCAAACGGTCAAATTCATAGCGGACGACCTCGGATTGAGCTGAAACCACCGTGAAACATTCTAATTATTATTCGTGACGTGT
This sequence comes from Viscum album, assembly GCA_963277665.1. Classification (NCBI taxonomy): domain Eukaryota; kingdom Viridiplantae; phylum Streptophyta; class Magnoliopsida; order Santalales; family Viscaceae; genus Viscum; species Viscum album. The sequence goes on along the minus strand of OY728129.1, from coordinate 1,704,165,014 downwards.
ACGCGCAGACGGCACGTCAATCGGATGTGCGTTTTGCGCGGTACGGCTCAATATTCGTGTTTTAAGTGATGTGCGCGCTTCGTAAACGCGCGTGAGGGTGGTCCAAACGGGCCGAACGATTTCGGAATGGCCTGAAATCAGACGACAAATACGGGTGAGTGATTTATGAAGTGTTCGAGCAGACGGCACGTCAATCGGACGTGCCGTGTGCCCGCGGTGACCGACAACGCAGTTCTGGTGTCATAAACGGCCAAAACGGGCGTCAAACGGTCAAATTCATAACGGACGACCTCGGATTGAGCTGAAACCACCGTGCAACATTCTAATTATTATTCGTGACGTGTACGCGCAGACGGCACGTCAATCGGACGTGCAGTTTGCGCGGTACGGCTCAATATTCGTGTTTTAAGTGATGCGCGCGCTTCGTAAACGCGCGTGAGGGTGGTCCAAACGGGCCGAACGATTTCGGAATGGCCTGAAATCAGACGACAAATACGGGTGAGTGATTTATGAAGTGTTCGAGCAGACGGCACGTCAATCGGACGTGTCGTGTGCCCGCGGTGACCGACAACGCAGTTCTGGTGTCATAAACGGCCAAAACGGGCGTCAAACGGTCAAATTCATAGCGGACGACCTCGGATTGAGCTGAAACCACCGTGCAACATTCTAATTATTATTCGTGACGTGTACGCGCAGACGGCACGTCAATCGGACGTGCAGTTTGCGCGGTACGGCTCAATATTCGTGTTTTAAGTGATGCGTGCGCTTCGTAAACGCGCGTGAAGGGGGTCCAAACGGGCCGAACGAAGTCGGAATGGCCTGAAATCAGACGACAAATATGGGTGAGTGATTTCTGAAGTGGTCGAGCAGACGGCACGTCAATCGGACGTGTCGTGTGCCCGCGGTGACCGACAACGCAGTTCTGGTGTCATAAACGGCCAAAACGGGCGTCAAACGGTCAAATTAATAGCGGACGACCTCGGATTGAGCTGAAACCACCGTGAAACATTCTAATTATTATTCGTGACGTGTATGCGCAGACGGCACGTCAATCGGACGTGCGGTTTGCGCGGTACGGCTCAATATTCGTGTTTTAAGTGATGCGCGCGCTTCGTAAACGCGCGTGAGGGGGGTCCAAACGGGCCGAACGAAGTCGGAATGGCCTGAAATCAGACGACAAATACGGGTGAGTGATTTATGAAGTGGTCGAGCAGACGACACGTCAATCGGACTTGTCGTGTGCCCGCGGTGACCGACAACGCAGTTCTGGTGTCATAAACGGCCAAAACGGGCGTCCAACGGTCAAATTCATAGCGGACGACCTCGGATTGAGCTGAAACCACCGTGCAACATTCTAATTATTATTCGTGACGTGTACGCGCAGACGGCACGTCAATCGGACGTGCGGTGTGCGCGGTACGGCTCAATATTCGTGTTTTAAGTGATGCGCGCGCTACGTAAACGCGCGTGAGGGGGGTCCGGGGAGTGTCCGGGGTCCAAGGAGCAGGGGGGGCTGTTCGGGTGGCTGTCCGGGGAGTGTCCGGGGGGATGTTCGGGGTCCAGGGAGGAGGGTGGGGGGTTGTTCGGGGGGCTGTCTGGGGGGCTGTCCGGGGTCCAGGGAGGGGGGGGCTGTTCGGGGGGCTGTCTAGGGGCTGTCCGGGGGCTGTTCGGGGGCTGTTCGGGGGGCTGTCCGGGGGGTTGTCTGGGGTCCAAGGAGGAGGGGGGGCTGTCCGGGGAGTGTCCGGGGGGGTGTTCGGGGGGTGTTCGGGGGGATGTCCGGGGTCCAAGGAGGAGGGGAGGTTGACTCGTACACGTCACATATGACCCATGGATCATTGTGCTAAAGTATCAACACAATCAGAATCTGTTCGGTCGGTTTTCCGTATGTCATTTTTTGTTTTCACTAAAAATGAAGTCCATTTTAAACAAAATAGAGACACTTTGAGTGGTGTCGGCCACACCGCGCCTCGGATTGAGGTGGCGTTGACTCGTACACGTCACATATGACCCATGGATCGTTCTCCTAAAGTTTCAACAGAAACCGAATGCGTTTGGTCGGTTTTCCGTATGTACTTAAAATATTGTCCATTTTAAACAAAAGAAAGTCACTTAGAGTGGTCCTGACCACACCGCATCTCGGATTTAGGCGAGGTTGACTCGTACACGTCTCAAATGACCCATGGATCGTTGTCTTAAAATATCAACACAATCTGAATGTGTTTGGCCGGTTTTCCGTATGTCAGTTGATGTTTTTCACTTAAAATGATGTCCTTTTGAAACAAAAGACATACACTTTGAGTTGTTCCGACCACACCGCGCCTCGGATTGAGGCGGGGTTGATTCGTACACGTCACATATGACCCATGGATCGTTGTCCTAAAGCATCAACACATTTCGAATGCGTTTGGTCAGTTTTTCGTATGTCACTTTTTGTTTTCACTTAAAATCTTATGGAAATTTATATAGAATATTTTTATATCATATTTAGTATGGATTAGATTTTAGTTGATCGTGCTATGAAACATTTCAGAGCTAATGAAATTAAGGAAGGTGGAGGGGCTGTCCGGGGGGGCTGTCCGATGGGTGTTCGGGGGGCTGTCCGGGGACCAAGGAGGAGGGTGGGGGGCTGTGCAGGGTCTGTCCGGTGGGTGTTTGGGGGTTGTTCAGGGGGTTGTCCGGGGTTGTTCAGGGGGTTGTCCGGGGGTTGTTCAGGGGGTTGTTCAGGGGTTGTTCAGGGGTTGTTCAGGGGTTGTTCAGGGGTTGTTCAGGGGGTTGTCCGGGGTTGTTCAGGGGGCTGTCCGGGGGGTGTTTGGGGGGTTGTCTGGGGTCCAAGGGGGGGGGGTGGGGGGTTGTCCGGGGGGCTGTCCGGGGGGCTATCCGGGGTCCAGGGTGGAGGGTGGGGGCTGTACGGGGGGTTGTCCAGGGGGCTGTCCGCGGGGCTGTCCGGGGGGTGTTTGGGGGGTGTTCGAGGTCCAAGGGGGAGGGGGGGTTGTCCAGGGTCCAAGAATGAGGGGGTTGTCCAGGGAGTTCTCAAACACACAACCATTAAAAGACAACAACATCCATAAAAACAGACAATATATAAAAATAACTCAACTCCAATACTATACTACGAGTCTAGATAAAACCAACAACTAGAATAGATTAAACATCAAATCTCAGTAATATAAGTCAAAAATGTAACGGATCAATATGTCCCACATCAGCATCACCATCACCACCATCATCATCATCACCACCCTCGTCATCATCCTCCTCATCGTCCTCACCCTCCACAGCGCCTTCCTCCTCGCCTTCGCCCTCCTCCTCGTCCTCCTCATCTCCCTCCTCTTCCGCATCAGACTCCTCGCCATCATCATCTTCAAGCTGGACATCGACCTGACCACCACTGGAACTGCCACCTGGTGCACCATATATAGAATGTATCGACGACATGTATTCATCAATCGCTGGGCTGGCCTCTGCTGGAAGTATTGGACGTAGAACTTCAATAAATTTCATAAATGCACTGTTTGTCCTAGCAGACTGTTCTGCCGTCTCTGTGGCCCTTTTCTCAGCCTGTTCTGCCTGTGCCCTAACTTGCTGCAGCTCGGTGGCACTACAACTCGTACCTGAGGCAGGCCAATACCTCATCGGGGCTATCCTAGGTCGGCAGCGTACTCTACCAGAATGATCCTCTCCCAACACCTGATGTAAGTGATCAGATGGCCCAAAATTGTCTGTTTCTTGGGCATCGAGGGCCTCTAAAGCATCCTGTTACATATATAAATATATTATTAAGTTACAAAATAGATATTAAAATATAAAATCAACAGATTAAAACTTACAATCTGCTGCTGAGTCGCTTCGTGGACAGCACTTCCATCCTTTTTTCGTCTACTCGAGCAAAACAGTTTTGCTCGAGGCACACGTCCTTCAATATTTTGTACTTGCCTCTACAATGACATTGAAAACAAAAGTTATATAAAAACTTTAGCAAATGATTAAATAATTGAGGAAATAAAAGAAAATGTAAGTCGTAAAGAAAACTTATAAACAATTGTCACACCTGCTGCCTCTCATGATTCGGCATCGTCGTGCGTCCTAGTGTATGGAGGTATTTTTTTGCATCAATGTTTTTTTTATTTTTTCCAGATGATTCCTAAATAAAATTCGATAATGCAAAGGATAATATTAATGCAAAACTTGAAAGTTATTATTTAAATACCTCAAATGTAATTCATACCTTAAACTGGGTACTCGTCCAATGAGTAATCATCTGACGATACTGCTCTATAGGACAATCATCCACGACTGGTACCGCCTCTAACTCAGTGTCAACTCTAGCACGTCAGCCAATATACAGCTCATGCTTGTAGGCTCTCCAAAGCTCACCTAAATCCTTTAGACGTTCCAGTCGTGCACCCTCACCATCAGGAAAATTAAATCGAAGCTGAAATCAAAATATTAATTCATATAAATACAAAAATAATTCATGGCATTAAATACAACAGATTTTTTTACCCACATCTCTGCCCAAGCTCTATCTTTGACCTCATGTGGCAAATGTCTCCACGACAGCGGGCTGACGGGAATGATGTCGGAGTATTTGGCAAGCGTCGCCAGAAAACTCCGACATTGCTGCCATGTTTTCTCAACCATCTGATTGTCTTCATTATATTCCACCATAACCTGTGTGCGACGGTTCCACACCGAACGCATGCGTGTACGGCCCCGCCCTCGCCTCCTGTCAGTAAATGTATCTGTTATGAAAGAAAAACAAATATTTTATCAAAACATGTTATAATGAAAATAAATATTGCTATAAAAATTTGTTAGGGTTTTATAAATATACTTGCGCTAGTCTGATCAATGAGTGGCGCCGGATCCACAGAACCTGATGGAACACCCTCTGGTGGAACAGGAGTCGAAGACGATGGAATATAAAAGCTCAGAGAGACAGAAGTAGAAGGAAAAGAAGATGGAACAGCTGTATGACCTGATGCTGACTGGGAAGTGAGAATTATCATGGGATGTGAAAATGATGGGGCAGAAGATGCAGAAGGTAGCGAAAACATGGGAGGCCTAAATACCCCGTGTGTCTCTAACGACACACCGGGATCAGAATGTGGGAAGGCTGAAATGTCAGTGGGAGGGGCAGGGTCTAGTCGGGCACGCGCAGCTCTACGTCCACCTCTGGTACGAACCCTCCTCGTACCACCGGCCTGAGTACTAGGACCAGTACTAGGCTCCTCGTCGAATAACTGTCGACGTAACGGTGGATCCTACAAAAAAGTTTACAAAAAAATTAATCACATGACATTATATATTCTGTAAATATATATATATATATATATATATATATTTGAAATAAAGTACTCACTGTAGGCACTAATGGTGGAATGCTCATCTCCTCCATCCGACGATTGTTCTCCGCCATTTTTTTTCTTCGTCTCTCTTCAATTGGCTGCACTTCCTGCATTGAAAATAAATATGTAATTAATTAGAAAAAGAAAATTAATGTGTAAACCAAAAAACTAAATATATGAGGGAATGAGGGGATTCATTGGTAATTTAGCTATCAATTGTTTTAGAAGAGCTTGAATGAATTTAATAAAACATACAAGTTGTAATGTTCACCAAGTTAGAAATATTGTTTGATTTGGTTTGAATACAGTTCAATTCCAAATTAGAAAATGCAATTCAAATAAAACAGCAACCAATAAACATTGAAAATTCACATAACAATCAAGTCAGCTAAAACATATTTTTGATCAATACTAAATAAATATGAATATTACCAACCTTAACAACCCAACTCGAGGTAAACCAAAAGAATTAAGAACATGGATGAATGATTCTATATATTTTCAACCACAACTTCAGGTTCACAATCAACTCTGACAATTGAGCTATTGGAGTCATCAAAAGAAATAAATGGATTGGTTCCAATGGCAATAGGGACAGTGTCAATTCCATCATCAGCATCATCAAAAATATGTCTTGGAATTACTTCAACTATGACACCAAATTCAGGTTGAAGTTGATCTTTGACATAAAAAACTTGTTTAGCCATTGATGCCAACACATATGGTTCTTCGGTAGCAAGAGTGCGAGTCATATTAATTACTCGAAATCCACAATCATCAATAAATGTGCCATGTCTCGTCATCGAATCAAACCAATGGCATTTCATCATTATGACTCGTCCATGAGAGTAATAATCCAATATTATTATTTTCTCAACGACTCCATAATAACCCACATTTTCAAGTCGCGGTCCTACTATCTGATGCACTGGCATAACAATCTGTTGTGGCAGTAACCATAATACCATCATGTTGTGTTCTCATGTTTTTGGCTCGTTCAGTGACAATAAATCTGTACTCATTGATAACAATTGATTTACAGTCACGAACCACGGTATTAGGACCAAAAGCCAAAGCTCTTATTTCCTCAAAGACAGAGTCAGCAGACAAACTCAATACCTGCAATATAAATGACAGTTAAACTTAAGTAAATATTGAAATAATTAATTTAAACAGTAATATTTTTACCTTCAATTTTAACCAAGCAGAAAACTCTTTGCTATGCAAAGTCTCTCTCCTTCTCAAGATAAAGAACGATGCTTCTATTTATCATTGTTTTATGATCCCTGTAGATAAAAAAATATGAATAGTTTAACAGATATATATGTAAGATATACATATTCAATTTTGTTACATGATATAGTCCATCGAACAAATCACAGTTGAACAAAACTGTGCGATGTGCCATCTCCCGCTCTTCATGGCTTAATGTCTTCAATGTATATGATCCAGGAATTCCTCCTGTTTGAGGAAGTGATGGAAAACTGGGTTCAATTTTCTCATATTGTTCTTCTTCATTTCTCATTGGTCTGTTCATTCTTGTAGTAAGATCAGACAAATACATCGAACAGAAATCCATACATTCTTGAGCTAAGTAACCGTTCACGATAGAACCTTCGGGATGATTCTTGTTTCGAACATAAGATTTTAATGTGAACATATTTCTTTCAGTTGGATACATCCAACGAAAAGAAACAGGTCATCCGAGAAGTATTTCAGTTGGAATATGGACAGTCAGATGCAGCATGCATGTGAAAAATGATGGGGGAAATATTTTCTCCAACTCACACAAAATTAATGGGGCATCTGTCAACATTTTTTGCAAGAAAGACTTGGACAACTTCTTAGCACAAAGATCTCTAAACAAATGGCACAACCGAATAACACCCACCCTTACATTATTGGACAAAAGATGACGGATTGCTATTGGAAGCAACTCATGCAGTAGAACGTGATAATCATGAGTCTTCAAAGATTTTAGCTTCAACTCTCTTCTGTTGACCCGTTTAGATATGTTGCTTGAATAGCCATCAGGAACTCTAATAGTCTCTAATACTTCCAAAAATTGTTTTTTTTCAGTAGGTGTCATCACATAAGAAGCACATGGAAGTTGCCATTTATTTTCACTGATACGCACAGGATGCAATTCTGGTCTGATGCCCCAATCTACCAAGTCACGTCGAGATCGTAAATCATCTTTTGTCTTCCCCTTGACATTTAGAAGAACTGAAAGCAACATTTCACATATATTCTTTTCAATATGCATTACGTCTAAGCAATGACGTAGCAAATTGGTTGACCAATAAGGCAAATCAAAAAAGATACTCCTCTTCTCCAATTGTAACAGGTTTTTGTGGAAACATTCTTTCTCTTTCCAGATTTCATTTGACCCTTCCCGAACGAAAAACTGAAATCTTTCAATTCATTAAGCACATCAGTTCCAGACATACGCTGAGGTGGATCATCGGTCTCTATAGTATTATCAAATCTTCGGCGATTCATTCTATATGGATGATCCTTTGGCAAAAATCGTCGATGTCCCATAAAACTGAAACTACAACGATGTTTCAGTCTTCTGGATCGTGTATTCTTCATACAAACTGGACATGACAGTTTTCCTTCGTGCTCCATCCAGACATCATTGCATAAGCCGGAAAATCATTGATCGTCCACATAAGCGCAGCACGCATCTGAAATATGTCTTTCGAACATGCATCGTATGTGCGCACACCCACATCCCAAATAAGTTTCAACTCTTTTATTAAAGGTTGCATGTATACATCAATATCAATGTCGGGATCAGAATGACCAGATATGAGTATACTCATGAAAGTGAAAGATTTTTTCATACACAACAATGGGGGAAGATTATAAATGTGTATAAAAACTGGTCATGTGCTGTGCGAAGTAAGCATCTGCCCAAACGGATTAAAACCGTCGCATGAAAGACCCAGCCTCACATTACGCACGTCAGCTGCAAAATCAGGATGTCGAGCATCAAATCTCTGCCATGCAAATACATCTGCAGGATGAACCAACTCATCATTAGTCTTCTTTCTCTCGGTATCATGTCATCTCATTTTTATTGATATGTCATCAGACATAAAAAGATTTTGGAGTCTGGGGATCAATGGAAAGTGTCACATTACTTTCTGTGGAACGCGGGATGGTGTTCCATCAGATTTTGACTTCCAGCGTGATGTGCCACATTTTATACATTCATTTCGTTCAGCGGTTTCTTCCCAGAATAAACTGCAATCTTTCGGGCAAGCATGAATTTTGTTTCTGGAAAATCCAAGTTCTTCAACTAACTTTCATGCCATATAGTGGTTTGAGGGAATATCTGCATCATCTGGAAGTAAATCCTTCAAGAGGGTAAGAATGTAATCGATTGCTGTATTAGAAATCTCATACATAGTTTTTTCATGAAACAATCGGATTAAAAATTCCAGCTTTTTCATTTTATCGCATTGTCGATATACTGGAGTCGTGGCAGCATCATTCAATTTTTTCACCCTATCAATGTCATCATTTTCACTAGATGCATCAGTTGTCCTCATATCGACGTCTTCTTGAGTCGAAATCCTTTCTTTTTCATGATGACGAATAAACGGAAACTGATCATCTAACAAATTCTCCATTCCAGTCCTTTCATTTCGATCATCGCCAATTTGAGATTTCATTTTCTCCCCATTTTGATACCACACAAAGTAGTTTGCTTGAAAACCATTTTTGGTTATGTGGTAGCTGACTTCTTCACGACTCAACCAAGGTCTACCAACACAATTGGAACATGGGAAGTGTATGCGACCACTATCTGAATCATTGTGAAATGCAAAATCTATAAAGCTCTCCAAATTGTTTTGAAAATCACTTGAGATACGATCGGTTTCATACATCCAACTTCTGTCCATTCTGTAAAAAGAATTCATATAAGTCATTTTGTCATAAACAATTCAATAGGATTGAACTTTAATAGAAAATACATTTAAGTAAACGATAAAGGAAGAAAATAATCATGGTATCAACTACACATGTGAAAAAAACATACTAATGTGTTATTGAAAAAATGTAAAACCAACAAGAACTTAATGTGTTATCACATCAGAGCATGCCGCATCCCATAACCATATTAGTAGGGTACCCTCGTGGACAGCCCCGCCCACCCCCGTGGACAACCCACCCACCCCCGTGGACACCCCCTACCCCCTAGACAGCCCAATCACCCCCGTGGACAGCCCACCCCCCTCGACACCCCTTCTCCCTATGGACAGCCCCCCACCCCCTTGGATAGCCCGTCCACCCCCCTGGACACCCCTAGACAGCCCAATCACCCCCGTGGACAGCCCACCCACCCCCCTCGACACCCCTTCTCCCTATGGACAGCCCCTCATCCCCTTGGATAGCCCGTCCACCCCCCTGGACACCCCTACCCCCTGTGGCCAGCCCACCCACCCCCCTGGACAGCCCGCCCACCCCTCCTTGACAACCCGGCCACCCCCGTGGACAGCCCGTCCACCCTTGTGGACAGCCCGCCCACCCCCGTACCCCCTGGACACCCCGTACCCCCCCCCCCCCCGGGCCCACCCTCCCAAACAGCCCACACCCCCCTCCCCTGCAACCCCACCACACCACCTAGACATACCAACCCCCCTGGACACCCCACACACCCCTCCCCCACCAAGACACCCCACCCAGACCCCCAGGACAGCCCACACCCCCAGGACAGCCCCGCCCACCCCCGTGGACAGCCCCGCCCACCCCCGTGGACAGCCCACCCACCCCCCACGACACCCCTTCTCCCTATGGACAGCCCCCCACCCCCTTGGATAGCCCGCCCACCCCCCTGGACACCCCTACCCCCTGTGGCCAGCCCACCCACCCCCCCTGGACAGCCCGCCCACCCCTCCTTGACAGCCCGGCCACCCCCGTGGACAGCCCGTCCACCCTTGTGGACAGCCCGCCCACCCCCGTACCCCCCTGGACACCCCGTACCCCCCTGGATAGCTCCGCCCACCCTCCCAAACAGCCCACACCCCCCTTCCCTGCAACCCCACCACCACCACCTAGACATACCACCCCACCTGGACACCCCACACACCCCTCCCCCACCAGGACACCCCACCCAGACCCCCAGGACAGCCCACACCCCCTGGACAGCCCCGCCCACCCCCGTGGACACCCCCTACCCCCTAGACAGCCCAACTACCCCCGTGGACAGCCCACCCACCCCCCTCGACACCCCTTCTCCCTATGGACAGCCCCCCACCCCCTTGGATAGCCCACCCACCCCCCTGGACACCCCTACCCCCCGTGGACAGCCCGTCCACCCTTGTGGACAACCCGCCCACCCCCGTACCCCCCTGGACACCCCGTACCCCCCCTGGATAGCCCTGCCCACCCTCCCAAACAGCCCACACCCCCCTCCCCTGCAACCCCACCACCACCACCTAGACATACCACCCCCCTGGACACCCCACACACCCCTCCCCCACCAGGACACCCCACCCAGACCCCTAGGACAACCCACACCCCCTAGACAGCCCCGCCCACCCCCGTGGACAGCCTTTCCCACCCCCGTGGACACCCCCGCCCACCCTCGTGGAAAACCCACCCACCCCCGTGGACACCCCCTACCCCCACAATCCATTATCCAAAACATATCAAATTGGTTTGAACACAATCCATAATTCCCACAATCCATTATCCAAAACATGTAAACGTTCACGATAGCCTCCCCCAACTCTGATTTACATGTTTTGAACACTCTCCTTCCAAACATAGAATACAAAAACATTAAAGAAGTCTTCACAAACACAAACAATATCCTATTTAGATATTAATTTCAATAATCAATTAAACCACCAACACCTGGAAAAAATCTATTCATTAAAACAACTACAACAATATGGTTGAGATCAAATTTTACCTATTCGTATGGGGGTGTACCTGTTGGGATGGGGGTGCTGGTGTTCTGATTCGCGAGACCAGTGGAGGGATGGGGTTCACTAGAGCAGCGGAGCGAATAGATTAGGGCTCTGTCCGAATGGGGAGAGGAGATCGCGATCTGGAATTTGGGGGAAACCTTTGCCAACGGTTTATAAAAACCGTTGGGAAATGTGTGAGTTTAGCACCCCTTTCCCAACGGTTCCAGTGAACCGTTGGGAAAGGGTCCACCGAAATTCCCTTTGCCAACGGTTTTGTTAAACCGTTGGCAAAGGCTCACTATACCAACGGTTTAAGTAAACCGTTGGTATACTACCGTTGGGAAAAGACCAAATTCCAGTAGTGAGTCCATTGCCCTTTATAATTTTAAAAACAATTTTTAATGTTTGAAAGGAACAGGTGCATTTCATTTTAAAACATTTTTGCAAACAATTAGTAAACCAAACTTTAGTTATTAGCCAAAAAGTAAAACTACTCATAACACACAACACACGCCAAGGGCAATGGGAAGAATGGCACACACGAGCCAGCAACCGAACTAGACTTCTCAATCGTGCGCCACACACAAGTAAACACTAAAAGAAACATGGGTCGAACCTAGGAGATCGTGAAAAATCCATAACGTACTATATATGTGACTCATCCTGAAGGCATGCCCTAACTCGATGATGTCATAACGCCCATATTACTACCCGGTATAGCCCTGCATGGCCTAACCGATTGGTCCAATCCCCATAGCAGCAATAACTCAGTATTCCCCTGCTATGGGGCCACTAGCTAGTACGTGGTCTAAACTAGTGCAGCAATCATTCTCAGAAGGTTCACTCACTATGTTGGGTTCTCATGTCAACACATATAATAAAAGAGGGGTGCATCAACAATGTCAAACAACCAGTCACGATGCACAAAGATCACATACAGCTCACACAATCAACGCACACCAAAGATCACCCCTGAATGGGTTTTCAAAAATAATTTATTTTATTAAAGTGTCAAGCGAGCCTTCACCAATTTTAAAGAAAAACCTCATTTCTCGAGAAAACCCAAAACACTTGTTCAAAAGAAATCATTTATCTTTAAAACTAGAAGTACATCTGAAATTCCATGGATTATGTTTAAAGGCCAAATGGGTATTCTTTCAATACTGGGTGTCTGCTCGTCAAGAAAATGTTTCAAGTGTTCGGTATAAAATAAACAGCTCTTTTCACACCAAATAACCATTTAAAAATTAATTATCTTATATTATTTCTCATTCATTAAAAGTTAATAAAACAACAAGCAATTAATAAATTCTAAATCTAAAGGTAAGTGCAGTGGGGACCTACCTCGACTCGTCGCTCGATCATGACAACATGACTCGCTTCGCATTTGCGCATAAGCACACACAACCCGATAACCGCAGTGTCGCGGACTTCCGCTGACGACACGCTGCAACAACCGAAGGACATTTAAAACTGGAAACCTTTACCCAACTCAAACAAGATAAATTTACATCCTTAATAATTATTTAATAAAACATTTTAAAAATTTATAAATAAAAATTTAAAGACCATTTCCACGGATAAACAAAACACTAGAAAATTTATTAAATAGTTTTTCAAAATATTTCTCATGACTTTAAATGTCAATAACTCCACTCAAAACATCCTTTTAAAACCAAACGCACCTTGCCGCAACACCAAACCACCTTCCAGACATGTTTTTCACCATTAATATAATTTAATAAACTGTTTAAACAAAATTTACAAAACAATTCCTGAGAGGTATCACAAGACTTTACACAATACCATAATAAAATACACCGCACATCAACACCAAATAAAAACACAAACCCAACAACTCATTCAAAAACTTGTTTTATGACCAAAAACACCCCAAAAACATATCAAAATAGAATCTGCAACCCCATTAAAATTTCATAAACCAGTTGCACAATTTACAAAACACCAATTAATAATGCAATAAGAGTTTTTCCTCCAAGACGCACCCCAATTCACATGAACATGCCCCTTTAAAAAATCCAACGCATGATAAACACGCATAAAAACTTCATCCGTACAAACCAAACTAATTAATATACAAGATAGGTTAACTAAATGAGAACATTAATCCATCAAACAAGAATTATACGTGGAAACACTAACCTTCGATATCGAAACTTTGCAAACACGGTGCGCAAACTCCGCTGCACTTCAATCGCGCCGCAAACCAAAAAACTAAGTCCTAAAATCAAGCAATCGGACCAAGCATATCACAATTGGACCAAAAAAAACATGGAACCCTAACCCACAATTCTACCCAAATGAAAAAAACTAACAAATGAATTGAAACGCACTTATGGAGAAGGTGCGGGAGGCTGGCCGTATTAAATGGGGAGGTGCAGGGGGCGCGCCGCACTGAAAAAAAAAAAGGGTCCGGCCATAATATGGAAACGGCATGTGGTTGTGCGAAGGAGAAAGAAGGAAGCGAGGCCGCCGGATGCCGGTGCGTGGTGGTTTAGGGGAGGCAGTTCTCGTGGGTGAGGAGCACGGAGAGACGTCGCCGGACAGGATAAGGAGGGGCGCAGCTCATTGGGAGGGTTTGCTGGGCGGTCCGGCAAAGAGGGAGGTCGCGCAAGGGAGGCCGTGTGCGCTGGAGGACCTGGATGAGGGTGTTGGGGTGCGCCGAAGCTGGGGTCGACAGGCCGGGACGCAGCAGGGGCGAGGTGAGGTGAGGCAGGAGCAGGAGGGGGTGTGCGCGCTGGAGGCCTGGACGCGGGTGATGTTGTAACAAGTAGGCTAAGGCGGTGGAGAGCAGGATCCGGATAGAGCAAGACGGCGCGACCAAGGAGGGCGCCGGCTGCGCGGAGCACTAAGGTTGCAGGGGAGAAAAAAAAGGGATCCATGCGGGGAGACAGGGGAGAGCAAGGAAGAAGAAAAAAAAAAAGAAAAAGAGGGAGAGAAATGGAGGGGGAAAACAATAAAATAAAAAGAATGAAAATAAATTAATAATAAAAGATTAATCAAGTCTTCAATTAATAATAACAAATTTTAATATGAATGATAAAACCAACATAGTAAAATAACCAAATCACAATATTAACTTAAAAATAATTATTATTATTATAACCTAATGAAAATATTAACTTAAGTAATAATAATACTAATAATAATAATACTAAAATAATAAACCAAATCAAAATAATAACATCATTATTAATTTAGGTTGGACACCGTGCAGGGTCGCATGCAGGGTCGCATGCACGATCGCCTGAGCGGTCGCGCGCCCGGTTGCGCGCCTGTGTAATAATTAATTTAATAATAATAAAACAGTCTCCTATTAAAAATGGGAACTGAGCACAGTCGCGGGCACAGTCGCACACCCTATATAACCCAATTTTTTTAAAAAAATAAAAAAAAATAATAAAAATAAAAAATTAACTGATTCAAACCGCTACTCAAAAGCGAGACCCAAAATAATTAAATTAAAACTAAGCATCGGTCGGGGTGTGACAATTCTCTCCACCATGACACTTTCTGCCCCCAGAAAGTCCCAAAAGACTAGTTCAACCACAGGTTCCAAGTGAGACCATGAAGACACCTAAAACAAAACCTCAATCACCCGAAGATCGGGCATTCTAAACACCCATGACCTAAAACTTCAAAGAACTCAAAGCCCGAGACACTACGAGAAAAAAAAACAGCAAGGAACTCACCTCCAAACACAACTACAACATGGAACACCCCGACCCCTAACTTAGGGATCACCAGGGCCGCTCGAGATCTCTAAGAACACCCGTCCAGCGACCCACTACCGAAGCTAACAAATTATCATGGTCGAGGTCGAGCGGAGTAGAAGTAAAGGGCTGCTCCACCAAACGCACTTTGAAAACAGTGTCTTCCACAAGTTCGTCATATGGTGGTCTCCCCACCATATTAGGATTCTTGTCAAACATTGGTTCTCCAAACCAAGAGGACACAAAAACTCAGTCAAACATCTAACACTGGCTTGACCATCCAAGATCCTTACATTTAGCCAACCAACACAAGAGGGGACGCCGGCGAGACCCGCACTGGGTCTCCCCACCATTTAAAAATTTCCAAACACCACGTAACCTGCGCGGGTATTCCCAATTTACTTTAAGCAATACTGACTGAACCCTTCAATGCGAACCCACCACACGGGCCGACCTACACTGATTATTCCTACAGTGGACAACACTCCGCCACATGGGATAGCTTTGATAGCAGAAACCCCTAACCAAGAGGCGAACCAGACAGGCGCACGACAATTCCACAAGACATGAGCGTCTCCGACCACAAGAAGGTTCATGGAGCACAGCCACTAGCTTTACAAGTATACAGATTTTCCGAACCTCTTTAAGGCCCAAAAGGAACTCCCATAAAATAAGACCATGAAAAGTAGACAAGGGCTCCATGCCCCTCACAACAATAATGACGCCTTCAGAGAGGGTACCGCAAAAAGGAAATACAATCTTTCCCTGTCCCATCACTGTGAACTTAAGTCGGATCAAGTCCATCCCACGCCCGACGAGTTTTGACTGCGCGCAAGCTTCATCCTGAGGCCTGTGGCTGGGGTCCTAATGTCTAAAGCATCTACAGCCTCGCAGTCATCATACATTGACCACCTCTGACTAGAACTTCCTCTGCTGGAAAAGCAGTCTGCATACTTCTCCTCGTGTCCCGTGCGGCCACCCTATCAACATACCAACTGAGAATTGCAACAAACGACTTCGAGTGTCTGGATGACCACACTAGAGATATAAAGTTGAGCGGTCTATCCGACACGCAACACAAACTGATGGAAGGAGTGCTCCAAGAACAGGCCCCTTCGGTTCACACTCCTCATCAGATGAGGAACCTGCACTTACCATAATATGGATGAGACCAACAGCTATTACGAACTTTAAGATGATTGTTCCACACCACCTCTGAAGAACATGATACCAGCTCATCAGAAAGGTCAAACACAGCTCCTTCTCTACTTGTTGACTGGTCGAGCACCTACGAGATCCACCACTTTCTCTCGCCTTCACTTCCTTAGGTACGACCGAGGGATGAGGCTAGTCTTGAGGATCGCTCACGACATCCTCATTTGCAATGAAAATGAAACGATCATCGTTTTCTAGTGTAGTCCCGCTCCACCAGACATACTCGAGATAACTTGAACCCACACAACTTTTGGAGTTCCACAAAAACTGGAGACACTTAAGACTTTTCAAAAGTATTTAACGTTATCCAACTGACCTCAACGTCAACGAACAATCGACACAACCGAGCAGGACCCAACTCCGCCACTCCACTGGGAGTCTGGGCTGAGCCAAGAATTAAGAGACCTTCTAGAAACCCATTGGACCTTTCTAGGGGGAAATCCCAAAAAAGAAACAAAAACAACCTTCCACAAATCCAAACACATCACAAAACAATCATCTACATTCCAGAAACCAATCCAACAATTCCAATTTAAAACGTCAATTCATTTTCAAGGAAAACACTCACTTGAAAAACCAAGCACAGTACATTAAAACCCAATAACTATTTGAACTCATCGCTTTCACTCCGGACTCGAAACCATTTTCCAACTCCAAAACCATTTAAGCACAAAAACCCGTTTGAGAGAAACCCCACTTTTCAGGAAACAAGATGCAGCTTTTAAAATCAAACATTCACCACTGATATTCCTGGATGCCTCGCAGTTTTTCATTTTCGTGCCTCTCAAGCACCCATCCACACAATCCACCAACTATCCATTAATCACTTTCACATGCACATGCGAGCACCCATAGGAATACCACTGGAAAAGAAACAAGGATCTTTCGCTTTAAAACAACACATTCCCAATTTTTCAAAAATACCTTTTTTTCGTCATTTCAAAAACTCAAGACAAATTTCCAAAATGATATCCATTTATAAAACCACCCACTCCAATTTCAAACAACCCAAGACATCCTTTTAGAAATTCAACTTCGACAAATCAACGCCAAATTCCAAAAACAAGGTCCAAGAGAAACACACCCCAAATATCATGTCAACCGCAAATAAGAGCAGCAGCAAATTCCGCTTCACTTTTTAAAGGAAAACAATTTCACGTCAGTCCCAAAATTGAAGCAAGA
Organism: Viscum album; assembly: GCA_963277665.1. Lineage (NCBI taxonomy): Eukaryota > Viridiplantae > Streptophyta > Magnoliopsida > Santalales > Viscaceae > Viscum > Viscum album. Next base: position 1,704,147,608 of record OY728129.1, on the reverse strand, counting down.
CATCACAAACATTAAAGCACATGGGCGAAGGACTAGTGGTCGTGTCTAACCCGGCTACATGGTTTAGCAGACCATGCCCTAGGAAAGCACCACCCACTAGGAGCGTCGAACCGTACTCTCGGGCATCACATGGGTCACTACTCCATGTGAGACCACGCGCAGTACCGGTTTACCCCTATTGTAATCCCCATACACGTACAGAAAAACCAAAACTTAAATCCCGGACTACCCCTAGTTACCCGAGGATTGGAACGAGTAAGAGTTCGCGACGCTCTTCCCGTACCTACCACTCGAGTACCGACAGTCCTATCTCCGATCTACCTGACACCCAAAATAACAAGAATGAAAACCTCCTCTGATACCATTTTTTCACGAACCAAGTCGGGTCGCCATCCAACTCGATGCCCGACCCGGTCTGCGGCAAGGCCCGAGGGGCGTTCCCGATCCCCACGGGCTGGCAACTAGTGTCGGGCATCAAGACTAAACAAGAGGGAATGATTTTGCCCAATGAAAATAAATAAAACAGCGAAAAAGTGGAAGAACGCAAAGTAAAATAAATGACCCGGAAAAGAAAGAACGGCCAACGAGACACACTAACCTGATCTCGACCAAAACTCCTCATGACCTCGAGAGTCACTCCACACCACAACCAAGTCTCGCTCACGGCGAACAAGCTCAAGTCAACCTGCAATAGAACTAAAAATAGGAAAACATTATAGGCATGAGTATTAAAACTCAGTAGGTAGGCCCAACTAATTCTATTCTCAATGCACATACCATTAAATAAAGAATTCATTAATTTCAAGTTTGAACTACATTGTACAAAATATGGGTTTTTACGCACACTTTCATTTCTAAATAAGTATCAGTCCATTGTCCTTTATAATTTTAAAAACAGTTTTTAATGTTTGAAAGGAACAGGTGCATTGCATTTTAAAACATTTTTGCAAACAATTAGTAAACCAAACTTTAGTTATTAGCCAAAAAGGAAAACTACTCATAACACACAACACACGTCAAGGGCAATGGGAAGAATGGCACACACGAGCCAGCAACCGAACTAGACTTCTCAATCGTGCGCCACACACAAGTAAACACTAAAAGAAACATGGGTCGAACCTAGGAGATCGTGAACAATCCAGAACGTAATATACATGTGACTCATCCTGAAGGCATGCCCTAACTCGATGACGTCATAACGCTCATACTACTACCCATTATAGCCCTGCATTGCCTAACTGAGGGGCTCAATCCCCATAGTAGTAATAACTCAGTATTCCCCTACTATGGGGCCACTAGCCAGTGCGTGTTCTAAACTAGTGCAACAATCGTTCTCAGAAGGTCCACTCACTATGTCGGGTTCCCATGTCAACACATATAACAAAAGAGGGGTGCATCAACAATGCCAAACAATCAGCCACGATGCACAAACATCACATACAGCTCACGCAATCAACACACACCAAAGATCACCCCTGAATTGGTTTTCAAAAATAATTTATTTTATTAAAGTGTCAAGCGGGCCTTCACCAATTTTAAAGCAAAACCTCATTTCTCGAGAAAACCCAAAACACTTGTTCAAAAGAAATCATTTATCTTTAAAACTAGAAGTACATCTTAAATTCCATGGATTATGTTTAAAGGCCAAACAGGCATTCTTTCAATACTAGGTGTCCGCTCGTCAATAAAATGTTTCAAGTGTTCGGTATAAAATAAACGGCTCTTTTCACACCAAATAACCATTTAAAAATTAATTATCTTATATTATTTCTCATTCATTAAAAGTTAATAAAACAACAAGCAATTAATAAATTCTAAATCTAAAGGTAAGTGTAGTGGGGACCTACCTCGACTCGCCGCTCGATCGTGACGACATGACTCACTTCCCATTTGCGCATAAGCACGCGCAACCCGATAACCGCAGTGTCGCGGACTTCCGCTGATGACACGCTGCAACAACCGCGGGACATTTAAAACCGGAAACTTTTACCCAACTCAAACAAGATAAATTTCTATCCTTAATAATTATTTAATAAAACATTTTAAAAATTTATAAATAAAAAATTAAAGACCATTTCCACGGATAAACAAAACACTAGAAAATTTATTAAATAGTTTTTCAAAATATTTCTCATGACTTTAAATGTCAATAACTCCACTCAAAACATCCTTTTAAAACCAAACGCACCGTGGCGCAGCACCAAACCACCTTACAGACATGTTTCGCACCATTAATATAATTTAATAAACTGTTTAAACAAAATTTATAAAACAATTCCTGAGAGGTATCAGTAGACTTTACACAATACCATAATAGAATACACCGCACATCAACACCAAATCAAAACACAAACCCAACAACTCATTCAAAAACTTGCTTTATGACCAAACACACCCCAAAAACATATCAAAATAGAATCTGCAACCCCATTAAAATTTCATAAACCAGTTGCACAATTTACAAAACACCAATTAATAATGCAATAAGAGTTTTTCCTCGAAGACGCACCCCAATTCACATGAACATGCCACTTTAAAAAATCCAACGCATAATAAACACGCATAAAAACTTCATCCGCACAAACCAAACTAATTAATATACAAGATAGGTTAACTAAATGAGAACATTAATCCATCAAACAAGAATTATACACGGAAACACTAACCTTCGGTATCGAAACTTTGCAAACACGGTGTGCAAACTCCGCTGCACTTCAATCGCGCCGCAAACCAAACAATTAAGTCCTAAAATCAAGCAATCAGACCAAACATATCACAATTGGACCAAAAAAAACATGTAACCCAACCCACAATTCTACCCAAATGAAAAAAACTAACAAATGAATTGAAACGCACCTATGGAGAAGGTGCGGGAGGCTGGCCGTATTAAATGGGGAGGAGCAGGGGGCGCGTCGCGCTGAAAAAAAAAAGGGTCCGGCAATAATATAGAAACGGCCTGTGGCTGTGCGATGGAGAAAGAAGGCAGCGAGGCCGCCGGACGCCGGTGCGTGGTGGTTTAGGGGAGGCAGTTCTCGTGGGTGAGGAGCACGGAGAGACGTCGCCGGACAGGATAAAGAGGGGCGCAGCTCATTGGGAGGGTTTGCTGGGCGGTCCGGCAAAGAGGGAGGTCGCGCGAGGGAGGTCGTGTGCGTTGGAGGTCCTGGATGAGGGTGCTGGGGTGCGCCGAAGTTGGGGTCGACAGGCCGGGACGCAGCAGGGGCGAGGCGAGGTGAGGCGGGAGCAGGAGGGGGTGTGCGCGCTGGAGGCCTGGACGCGGGTGATGTTGTAATAGGAAGGCTGGGGCGGTGGGTAGCAGAATCCGGATAGAGCAAGAGGGCGCGGCCAAGGAGGGCGCCGGCTGCGCGGCGCACTAGGGTTGCAGGGGAGGGAAAAAAAGGGATTCGTGCGGGGAGAGAGGGGAGAGAGGGAAGAGAGGGGAGAGCAAGGAAGAAGAAAAAAAAAAAAAAAAAGAGGGAGACAAATGGAGGGGAAAAAAATAAATTAAAAAGAATGAAAATAAATTAATAATAAAAGATTAAACAAATCTTCAATTAATAATAACAAATTTTAATATGAATGATAAAACCAACATAATAAAATAACCAAATCACAATATTAACTTAAAAATAATAATTATAATTATAACCTAATTAAAATATTAACTTAAGTAATAATAATACTAATAATAATAATAATAAAATAATAAACCAAATCAAAACAATAACATCATTATTAATTTAGGTTGGACACCGTGCACAGTCCCATGCGCGGTCGCCTGAGCGGTCGCGCGCCCGGTTGCGCGCCTTTGTAATAATTAATTTAATAATAATAAAACAGTCTCCTATTAAGAATGGGAACCGAGAACAGTCGCGGGCACAGTCGCGCACCCCTATATAACCCAATTTTTTTTTAAATAAAAATAAAAATAAAAATAAAAAAATAACTGATTCAAACCGCTGCTCAAAAGCGAGACCCAAAATAATTAAATTAAAACTAAGCATCGGTCGGGGTGTGACAATCACGACCCTTTGCGAGTAACTCCTTCGCGCTCAATACTTCACGCGAGCACCACAGATACACTCAAGTCCCTGCGCGAGCCCCACCCAATGCGCGTGACACCTGTGCGCTCGAGCCACCTGCGCGAGCACCACAAAACTCACTGCCCTGCGCGATCCCAAACTTGCGCAAAAAAAAAAAAAAAAAACACTCGCGTGCTCGACACCTGCAAGTAACACCCGCGCACTCAGCAGCTGTAAACAACACACTGCACGAAAACACTTGCGCGCCCAGTACCAACAAACAACACACCCTGCGCGATAACACCCATGCGCTCAAGCCACCTGCGCGGGCACCACCAAACACTCACTGCCCCTGCGCGATCCCACCCATGCGCAAATAACACCCGCGCGCTCAACACCTCCACTATATCGTCAATTTGAAGAAAACGATCGGTCGAAGATCGTTCCAGCCTGTAAGTCGTGGAAAGATCAGGAGCTGCAAATCTCGAAAAACCCGAATCCGCCAAAAGGCTCTGAAACCGAATCGCAAGCCGAAAGAAGAACGGGATCTGACTTCAAGTCGGATCTGCAAGATGAGAATGGCAGGGATTCAAGAAGAACGGAGTCCTCAAGTCGCGGAAACCCCAAGTAAAGAATGTCGTTCTCACTCATTCCTTAAAGAACTTCATTTTTTGTTTTTATGAGAAACACCTCCAATAAAATTATTAATAATACGATCTTTTGACCGTTTATTGTTTCTAGGAAAGGATAATGACTTTTCTCCTTCTAACAGATTTTAAATTTCCAAGTTCCTAAGATATCATATTTGAGATTCAATCATAAGATATTATAAAATAATTGGATTTTTGTAAGATACATTCAAATCATTTCCATCATCCAGACATTTTGAAATTGAATTTCATAAAACGATTAATTTGTTCATATTTAACATGTACCCTTTCTTCCATGGTAATGTGATATTTATTTACTTGATAATCTACACTTAGTAAAGTAGAAAAAAAGAATCCTTTTTTAGATATTAGATCAATCATTTAATTAATGTTGTTTATATTTTAAATAAGTACCTCACAATCGCAAAAATATTTAGCCTTTAACATCCACAATTCAGGAGGAGTAATTCACGAGTATTCTTAGGACTCCGATCTTTTTCGGAACCCTAATATCTTGGCGAACCTTCGGCTCGGCTCATCGATGGCGCCGGCAATCGATGGAGGCGTTCACCTCAATCCGAGCTCTTATAATGTCGCAAAGCCCAGCAAGATCCGGTGGGGGGAGATCGAAGAGGACGACACTGAGGATCTGGATTTCCTCCTGCCGCCGAAACAGGTTTTTGGTCCGGATGAGAAAGGGATCAAAAGGGTTGTGGAGTACAAGTACAACGAGGACGGGAATAAAGTAAAGATCACCACTACCACCCGCGTCCGAAAGCTTGCGAAGGCCCGGCTCAGCAAGCAGGCCGTGGAACGGAGGTCCTGGGCAAAATTTGGAGATGCAGTTCATGATGATATTGGTGCCAGACTCACCATGGTTTCCACCGAGGAGATCCTACTAGAACGACATAGGGCTCCCGGGAGCAAGCCCGAGGAGGGTAAGGCGGCGGGCGGGGAGTCACTGGCCCAGCTCGGGAAAGGAGGTGCGGTTCTGATGGTGTGCCGGACCTGTGGGAAGAAAGGCGACCACTGGACGTCCCGATGCCCGTACAAGGACCTGACTCAACCTGTGGAGTCATTTGTGGAGAAGCCCACCGGGCCAGAGCACAGTGCGAGTGCTCCGGGTGGGGGGAAGGCAACCTATGTGCCGCCGAGTATGAGGGCTGGTGCAGAGCGGCCCGCAGGGTTTGAGATGAGGCGCCGGAACGATGAGAACTCGGTGCGGGTGACAAACCTGTCGGAGGACACCCGGGAGGCGGACCTGAATGAACTGTTCCGAACATTTGGGCAGGTGGCTCGCGTGTACGTGGCCATCGACCAGAACACAGGGGTGAGCCGGGGGTTCGGGTTTGTGAACTTTGTGAACCGGGAGGATGCAGAGCGGGCCATCAACAAGCTCAATGGCTATGGCTACGACAATCTGATTCTTCGGGTTGAGTGGGCCGCGCCCCGTAACAACTGACCAGCCAGGTCTCCAAAAATAACTTGGAACAAGTATACTATTAATGGCAGACAAGCTAGTAATTTTGATAGATGTTTTGTGTAGTTTAATGATGGTGGTGGATCTACTAGGGTTTCTTGTTTTGTTTTACCTAGGATTCACATGGGTCACAATCCATTTCTTACTGATGTCACATTGAAAATTGCATGGGAAACCCCACTCCCCTTCAGATTTAACAATGGGTGGCTGGTTATTTCTGGTTGTAGGTAGATTATCCAGGATGCATGAAAAGTGGGATATTATGGAAGCCCTATTCATATTTTGACATGAAAGCTGAAATCCATTAATGGTCTTTTAAAAGAATGGAGTAAAAAAATACTTTTCCATGCTTGACGATGATATCAAAGATGCTGAAAATCTTCTCTCTAGTTGTGAAATTGATCATCAAAATCAGGATAACCCTTCAAGGGAGGAACTGGATGCTCTTTCCAAGATGGATGATCCTTTGGCTATTAAAGAGAGCTTGAGCAGAAACAAGTTAGATGTTATATGGCTTCATAGTGGTGATAAGAATACAATGTTCTTTCATATAATGCATAGGGAGAAAAGAATAATTGGTGGGATGAATGCACTCAGTGTTAATGAGTGTATGTTCTCATCAGAGAATGATATCTCTAATGCAGTGATTGGTTATTTTCAATGTCTTTACACTGATGATGGTTTTGATTTTACTCAAAAGATGATTGATAATATTCTTGTTTATATTGGAGAGCATGAAAATTATGGCCTCACATCAATCCCATCTGAGGAGGAAATTAGATTTTCTGTCTTTTCTCTTAGCATTATTAGTGTGGCTAGGCTGGATGGTTTCACCAATGAAGTTTTTTATGTTCTACGAGGACATAATTTATCAAGATGTGGTGAATGCGGTCAAGTAATTCTTTACGCATTCTCATATGCCTTTTGGTTTAAATTTGAATTTTATTGCCCTTATTCCCAAAAAGGAAGATGTTGTTGATATCAGAGATTTCAGACCAATGGCAATTGGGAATACTTTTCCTAAAGTTCTCAGCAAGATAATTTTTGTTTGATTGGGTATGATGGTTAATGATATTATCACTACTAATCAGTTTGGCTTTGTCCCTAGAAGGACCATTCAAAGTTGCCTTTTCACCGCATTTGAAAGTGTAAATCCCATGAAGAGGAAGACAGGGTATGAGAATTTTTCTTTGAAGATTGACATTTCCAAAGCCTTTGATACTCTCAAATGGAGTTTCATCTTTGCCATTCTTGAGAAGTATGGTTTCTCCATTGGTTTTATCCATTTGATCAGGGTTATCTTGGGCTCTGCAAGGCTCTCCATCCTAGTAAATGGATCCTCGAGATGTTTCTTTCAATGTTCTAGGGGGTGAGGCAGGGTGATCCCTTGTCTGGTCTTCTCTTTTCCCTTGTTGAGGATTACTTGAGCGGATGTATACATGATATGGTCAAAATTGGAATTTTCAAGAAAATAAGTTTTGGGAGAGGTATGTTCACAACATCACATCTTTTTTATGCTGTTGATATCCTTCTTATTGGGAAGGCTTCCAAGAAAACTCTTTATGCAGTCAAGGTTATCTTTTATCATTATGAAGAGGTGTCTAGTCAAGCTATAAGTTGGAAGAAATCCTCCATTGTCTTTGGGAATGGTATTTATGTGGCAAAGGAAAAAACATGATTTGAAGTTATCTTGGAGTTAAGAGGGGTGTTATCTATTTTATTTATATTGGAGTCCCTCTCTTTTGTGGTATGATCAAGAAGTGTTATCTTGAAGACACTTTCTCAAAAATCGTAAATCAGATGAAAAAATGGAAGGGGAAATCCATGTCCTAAGCGGGAAGAGTTTTCTTATTTAATTCGGTGATAACATCTATGTTTGTATACTCTTTCTCTTTATAGATGTCCCATCGGCCTTATTAATAAACTCCAAAGTACGATCAGGAATTTTAATTGGACTGGATTGGTTTATGAGAAGAAAATTATCATGATTTCTTGGAAAACATTTATTAAGCCGTTGGATTTGGGAGATCGTGGGATTAAATATCTCAGGATTTTTAACGATGCTTTGCTTACAAAATTCACTTGGAAGCTCATTACTCTGGATGACCCTTCCACTGAATTTTTTTCTTCTAGATTTATGGCAATGTTGATCAATGGGTGTTCATATTATATTCTTTATTCTATATGTCATGATATCTGGAGATGCTTTAAGGGGTTAATGGAGAGTTCTAAATGAATTGTCTCCAAGAAGCCCGACCTCAATTTTTGGACAACTCATTAGCTTGACAGGCCTCTCGTGGAAAGCATGACTATTCCTCCAAACATAATGAATCTCTCTATTGCTGGTTTTTTCTCAAGCAGGAAGAGGTACGATTTGATAGTTCCGGTCCATATTTCTTCTGAAATTCAGCATTACGCTTTAAGGATAGGGATGTCATTTTTTGGGTTTAGAATAGGAGTGGGAGTTTTAATTGTCGGGATTTTTATAGGAAGAATTGTGATGAAGGTGGAGGTTCTCCATCTTGGATCTCTGTTTTCAGATAATCTTTCATTCAACCTGCTAGTTTTTTACTTCTCTAGAAAATATGTAATGTAAGATTTCCTACGCATTATATTCTTCAAGGGGCAGGGATTCAATTGGCCTCTGCCTGTCACTTGTGTGTGAAGGATGTGGAGAACATTCATCATATTTTTGTTGACTATTCTTTCACTTTCAGATTGTGGGCTTATATTGAGGCATTGTTTGGTATTTCCATTAATAGGAGTGGGAATGTTGAGCAGTTGAAAAAAACTGCTGCGACTGTTGGTCCTTATAGAAAATAGGTGCATAATTTTATGTTGGTAGCGGTTTTCTCGGTGATTGCTTTCACATGGACAACATGGAACTCGACACACTGACAACCGCAAGCTGGATGTACATACAGGGAGAATGGCTATTCCTAGGGATGTTTTTTCTGCATCACATATTCAAGCAGGTTCCATGTTCAATTCATTTAACGAGATTAAAATTCTCAAACAGCTTGGTGTGCATGGTAGGGAGCGTAGGCCGGTTGGTGTAAAGTTCATTTGTGAAGGGGTGTTTTGCTCATTATATTGGATGTGAGACTACATATGAAGCTGAGATGTGGGAAATTATCTTTGCTGTGAAACATGTTGTTCATCATAAATAAAGTCATTTATGGATTGAATCTGATTCTCAGCTGGCTGTTAATGCACTTAGGGCATGTACCAGGGAGTTACCATGGAGGGTTCTATCTAAGCGGATTGAGTGCATTCATGCTATTAATCAACTCTACTGGAGAGTTTCACATGCTTATAGGAAAGCTAATTATATTGATAAATCTTTGTCAAAGGGGGCGATTATTGAGGCATGTTCTATGTGGTCATTTTGTGCTCCCGGGTATTGTTCATCAATGCTTGATGCGGATATGCGGGGTGTTTCACATTCTCATCTCTCTGGTTAATCATGGAGTTCTTTTGTAATGTTGGACATCTTTATTTTCTTCGTAGATGTTGTTTTGATCTTTGATCAGTGTGGAAGGCATGGAGTGGCCTGCATTTCGAGTATGTTGTTCATTGTTGCATCTGGACAAGAAAGGAGTGATCTTGTTGATCCGAAGCCCTGGGTTCTGTTGTGCCGCACCTGTACTGCTGTGTTTTTTCTGCACTGCTGACTTGTGCCTGGTCCTGTTGTGTCGCATCTTGATTTTCTGCACTGCTGAGCTGATCTGATGGCGTGTCCTGCTATGCTGGGTATTTTTGCATATGAACCAAAGGCATGGAGTTCCTGTTGTGCTGCACAGATGGCATTGGTGTTGCACGTGCTGCTCATTATTGTGCCTGGACAAGCATGGGGCTGGTGGTTTTGTTGCACGACTGCTCACTGTTGCGCTTGGACAAGCATGGGGCTGCTGGTATGTAAGGAACAATCAGACCTCTTTTCAGCTTTTGAGAGGTTTGTGTTGTCTTTCCTTTTGTTTGCAATCTGGTGGCATACACATTTTCACAAGGGACCTTTTGATTGTCGTTTGCTTGTACTGTTTACTTTTTATTAATAAATTTTAGGACCGGGTTTGCCTGTGTCTTGGACCTTTTGATTAAAAACAAAATTCCCCATACTTGATGCACAGTTAAAAGAAATAGACTAAAAATAGTTTTTATTTGAGTAATATTTCTTATAATTCCAAATTGTTAAACATGAGTTTTATAAATACAACATTGTATTATTAAATTAATTATTATAATTTATAAATATTTATTTTGTATTTAATAAAGGTGTTATAAACCATCAAACTCTTCTTTTATTATGAGTATGTCATAAATGTGGCCGTATTTGTAAAATGTTTATTTCTCACTATTAATGCTAAAAATCAACCTTTTATAAAAATATAAAAAATCTATTGAAAGATATTTTTTAAACGTTGAATTAAAAAATTATCATAATTCTATAAAGTTAAAATTCTAAGATTTATAAATTAATTTTTTAAGTGAAAATAATGAAACTAAAAGCAAATTTTATTGAAAAGTGGAATTTTTAATGTTCTTTTATACCAATTTGATATTTATAAAATGTTAACATACGAGTGTATATAATATAATATTTTTAAATTTGTTAATTTAACTTATTGTGATAAAATATAAAACATTTTTAAAATACAATTATTTGATAAAGAATAATCCTTTTTAATATTAAATCATATTAATTATTTATCCCTTAAATTTAAATAATCTTAGTTCAATAATACCATATATTAACTGGTGGATTCACTATTCATATAATTTTTTAAAATCATGGGGATTTATAGTGTTTTCTCCATAAAAAACAATCTGTATATGTTTTTATGATCGAGTTTCTCTTATAAACAATAACATTTTACTAAGGAGTTATAACTACTGATACATGGTGCCTTATCCCATGTTTTTCGAGATAATCCTCCATTTCGTTGTTGAATTCAGTGCCATTATCAATTTGTTATTTTAGAATCTTTAATTTAATAAATTTCTATCCTTCCTCTAATACCATGTAATGCACTAAATACCACAAATTTATTGGCGATGATTATCAACCATGACATCCTACTATAATCATCAATCAATAGAACATAGTGTCTTTTCCCATCAATGGATCCTGGTGATATCATTCATCATACAAAAAAATTCACAAATTCAAGAAAAATGTTTTAATTCTTTTATTTTTACCTGTATTCCTTCAAAATAATCATCCCCTTTTGAAAAATATTTCAAATGTGTGTATGATCAAATGATATGCTGGGGATATCACAAGCCACATCATTGTTCACCAAATCATTGTTCACCAAATCATCCTTGGACTGTTTTCTCAAGTGACCAATACTTTTATTCCAAAATATCTTTTCTCCTTCAATGGATAAAAAGAAGATATCTCCTCCCCATTGAAGATTTAGATATTCCCCTTTGTATGTTTCCCTTTCATCAAAATAATATTATCCTTCATGTTGAAGATGCAATTCATTTTTTGAAAGTCACTGCATATCCTAAGTCAGACGAATGAATTGTGTTTATCTAGTACTTAAGAAGTTCTTCTTCAACCAAGAAATCTATGTGTCTCATATCATTGGACCAACTTTAGATTTTCCAGATCTAATAATCTTCAAACATTCTTCATCTCCAAATCTAATGTAACCTTCATTATCATACATGATGTCTGTTACTAGATCCCTATTTTTTGTCATATGGGATGTACATCAACAATCAAAAATGCATATATTAATGGGAAATGACTCTTTCATGTTAATTTATATGACCACTACCTTTGTTATTTTCATTTTTTTTGGTCTTTGACTACCAACCCAATGATGATTGGGATGTTCAATCACCCTCTAAATTTGATGGACCAACTTTATGTTGCAAAAACGAAAATTGTTTTTCTATTTTTAGCGTAATTGATGAATCCTTGATCTATTATGTACGAACATTTTGGGTCATAAGAAGAACATTCCTCAATATTTCTAATGAGAAATACCTTGATATATGAACATATATGCCACACTAGTAATAGTGCACATCGAAAATAATTACTAAAATATTGAGTGTTGGTTGGATGCCTTCATTATTCTTCTGCATTACAAAACGTCTTTGCTATAAATTATCATAATTTAGTGTGTCTCTTCATTATAAAAAAACAACACATGAGTTGAAGTTTATTATTTTGTGTTTCTAGTGTTTATAGAATAAATATTTGTTTGTTTTGAGTTTTCTAATTGTGAGACACAATGAAATTATCCACTCTTATTATAGTGGGTGTTTATGGCTTGGCATCAACCAACACTTCCTTCAGATTATTATCAAACTCCATACCAACTTTTTCATTTTACAACATCTTTTATTATATTAACATTATTGATCTAGAGTGGTCTTATTGGGAGATTGAGGATGTGTTTTATTTTTTCTCGATCATTTTATAGGGTTGTCATGGCATTTGATGACAAATGCAGATGGTTCATATCAACAGGAAGCCAAAATATTGTTAGGGAATTGGAGTGTTTCTTTCATTAAAAAGTATAGTTTTGTGCTTATGGAAATGTTTCATGATAGCTAATGAGTTTCACACCACTTGTGTGGAATATTGACCAGGTGGTTGTTCACTAGTGAGTTTCATGAATTTCTAGATTTCTTTTCTAGTCACATTGCATGATTTTTGGTGGAACACAATATGGGAGATTCATGCTAGTCAGGTTACACAGAAATTGAGATGCACAAAGGATGCCCCAAGGGAGCCGAAGTGTGATACATTCCATGAAGGATTGGATTTTCCTATAAATATCTTTTTACCACCTTCATTATAGACTAACGCAGATTTAGAGATGGATTTTGGGGCTCTATCTTCATTTGAGGTTTATATGAGTGAACATACACGCACGAATCAGACTTGAATGAATATATTTCAGACAATATAGCTGCATGAATATAATTCAAGTTTAGAAAAAAAATGGGAACTCTTCTATGAGAAATGAATTTGGAGAAGGCAGTTGAACGAACATAGTTCAATGAATAGAGAATAATGAATGATGTAGGGAGAACTCACCTTAGTTAAGTGAGTTACATGAAGAATTCTTGTCAATGTTCACATGGGTGAAGGAGGTTGTTGTGAATGGATTAAGATGACTTATTATTATGCCAAGGTACTTTGGAAATGGTACTTGAGTTAACATTTCTTAGTAAACCATGAATGGAGGTACATGGGTGAAATGTAGTATTTTGGAGAATTATTACTACTGGATATTGTTGATATAGAGGATTGTATTGAAGTATCTCACCCTTTTCTTCAAGATGATAAACTCCCAATACATTTGTAGTGATATTAATAAAACCAACACATTGATAAACTGAGAAGATATCCATATGAAGCATTGGGGGGAGGAGTCCAAGAATGTGATCCAAGGGAGGTAATTCATTTATCCATTAATCAAATTATTGAGGTAGAAATCCTAGAACATAGTGACCATGGACAATAATTTACATCCTGTAAACTAGGGAAGATTAATATGTTTTAGTACACTATGAAAACTCTATATGTATACTCATTGGACTAACCCATAGTGGTTAACCGTTTAAAATCATTATGATTCATTTTTATTTATGAATTTGATTTATTGTGGATAAGAAATCGTAAGAGGTTCTGTTGGGCGGAGAAAGAAGGGAATGATGGCAAGAGGGGGGTGAATTGCCTTTTAAAAAAAATTAACAAATTAAAATCAAAGTGAAAGTGCAGCGGAAAATAAAAGAGGCAATCACACAAGAAATTGTTAACGGAGTTCGGCCAAAAACCCGACCTACGTCTCCGCTCCCAACTCAACCGTTGAGAGATTCCTACCGCTTGCTTTTCAATGGTTTTAGCAAGAAACCCACTAGGCTTTGAGGTAGCACTAGAACCTATTACAGCTTGCTTTTATTGGTTGAGCAAGAACCCACTTACTTTTAATGGTTGAGTAAGAACCCACTAGCCTTTTTAACGGGTGAAGGCTAGCTCACCGGTGACACAAGCCTTTTAAAAGGAAAGGCTTGAAGAAACCTCTTCACACCTTAATGGTGATGTGAAACCCAAAAAGAAAGGGGGATGAGAAAAGGTGTTGGGGTTTGTAGGCACAAACCCAAATTTAAAGCTCAAAATAAATATACAATAAAAACCGTATTGGAGGAAGTCTTGGGCGCCTTTGATTGATAGGAGATGTTGAAGGCCGCTTCCAAGCTTCTTGAGGTGCTCCTTGGATGTGGAAGTTGTTGGAGCACTTGAGGTTCCTTTGAAGGAAGTCGCCGGAGGTTGGCCACTTGATACAAAATGTGTCCTTTGGCTTGGTATATGATCCGACTTGTGTCCGGGGGAATGATGGTAAGAGGGGGGTGAATTGCCTTTTAAAAAAAAATTAACAAATTAAAATCAAAGTGAAAGTGCAGCGGAAAATAAAAGAGGCAATCACACAAGAAATTGTTAACGGAGTTCGGCCAAAAACCCGGCCTACGTCTCCGCTCCCAACTCAACCGTTGAGAGATTCCTACCGCTTGCTTTTCAATGGCTTTAGCAAGAAACCCACTAGGCTTTGAGGTAGCACTAGAACCTATTACAGCTTTCTTTTATTGGTTGAGCAAGAACCCACTTACTTTTAATGGTTGAGTAAGAACCCACTAGCCTTTTTAACGGGTGAAGGCTAGCTCACCGGTGACACAAGCCTTTTAAAAGGAAAGGCTTGAAGAAACCTCTTCACACCTTAATGGTGATGTGAAACCCAAAAAGAAAGGGGGATGAGAAAAGGTGTTGGGGTTTGTAGGCACAAACCCAAATTTAAATCTCAAAATAAATATACAATAAAAACCGTATTGGAGGAAGTCTTGGGCGCCTTTGATTGATAGGAGATGTTGAAGGCCGCTTCCAAGCTTCTTGAGGTGCTCCTTGGATGTGGAAGTTGTTGGAGCACTTGAGGTTCCTTTGAAGGAAGTCGCCGGAGGTTGGCCACTTGATACAAAATGTGTCCTTTGGCTTGGTATATGATCCGACTTGTGTCTGGGGATTCCTCAGCCTTTATTTATAGGCATGGAACCCTTGGGGAGTCTTCGGAGCCGTTGGAGAAGTCTTCGGAGCCGTTGGAGGCCAAATGGGAGTGGCTAGTTTGACTGGGCTACCGGCTGACCGGTGCAGAGGCACCGGCTGGCCGGTGCCTTGGAATGTGGAGAGGCTTCTGCCCAGGAGCCACCGGCTGGCCGGTGAGAAGGCCACCGGCTGGCCGGTGGTGAGACAGTAGGTCACACTGTTTGGGCTGGGTGCCACCGGTCGACCGGTGACAGAGCCACCGGTCGACCGGTGGAACCTGGCAGTGGGCAATGCCTCTGCCAGTTCCACCGGCTGGCCGGTGCTATCACACCGGTTGGCCGGTGGACTGCAATTCAGTCCATTTGCCAGCTTTCTTGGGCCAATCCTTTGGCAACCTTGTGCCTATCAACAAAAAACACTTGAAACAAGGTTAAACACATATGAAAGTGATTGTGATCATGAAAATCAAACAACGAGGGGAACGAGAGGTACAACAATCTCCCCCTATTTTGATGATCACAATCACCAAAACAATTAATGTAAAATACTGAAATTGAAAGGAAATGCTAAGCATGATGAAAAGGATTCTCCCCCAATCAATCAAGAAATTTCTCCCCCTTTGTGATTATCAAAATAGCGTGGGGCATAAAACTTGATTGAGGGATAGGGTTTGAAAAACTAGAAATGAGAATTGAAAAATCAATTGGGATTTTTGAAATTGAAATGAAAATTTGAATAACAGTTTGAATTGAAAGTTTTGAATCAAAAACCAATTGAAATTTGAAATTAAATGAAATTTTTTGAAATTGAGAGTTTTGAATCAAAAAAGAATTGAAAGTTTTGAATGAAAAATTCGAATTGAATATTTTGAAATGAAAATTTTGATACCAAGTGTTGAAATTGAAAGTTGGAATCGAAAATTTTGAAATTGAAATCAAAAGGGCTTAATTTGAAATTGAAAGTTGGAATTGAAACAAAAAGCTTAAACAAACCTAACTCCCCCTAAATAAAAACAAAAAGTCACCGGGGAGAGGGATTTTGAAAAGAGACAATTTTAGGCCCGGAGAGACTCGCTAAGAGAGATTTTTCAATCCACACTTGCCTTGTAGCGGGTCTTCTCCTATAGAATTCATCCGAATAAAAAATCGATTTGGGCCTACCATACCGGGCGTTTTTGCAATTACATTCATATATCATGTGCCCAGGTTTCTTACAATAATTACAAAATTTAAAACTAGAGCTCCCCCTTACAAAAACAGTTGGAGCATGGGAGGAGGAAGCTTGGTTGGTGTATCCTAGCCCTTGGGTGGTTCTTGAAATTCGTTGAGAACCAAGCAATTTTGAAAGGTTTTGTTCCCCTTGGGTGAACTTGGCTAGGGATTCTCTAAGGTCCTTAATGGTTGATTCCAAAGAATCAACATTGGGAAAATTTTGGATTTTTAGGGAGAGTTCCTCCTTCTCTTTGAGAAGTTGTTCTTTTTCGGAGGAAAGTTTTTTGAAATTCTTTTTCAAAGCAACAAATTTTGAAGAAAGTTCATGAAAACCATTTTCAAGTTGGTCTCTAACATGTTGGAGTTCTTCATAAGACAAATGATTGAAAGAATTTGAAGAACTAGAGGAGGAAGAGGAAGAAGAGTCGGAAGATGATACCTCATGTTTTGCCATTAGGCATTTTTTACCTTGGTCGCTCGAGGAGAAGGAGGAGAAGGAGGAGCTATCACTCCATGTTGCCTTTGAAGCCTTCTTCTTTCCCTTCTTTTTGGCCCTTTTCTTGTGAGGTGGGCAAACGGGCTTGATCTTTTCGTCGGGTTCTTGCTTTTGATCGGATTCTTTCTTTGGAGCCTCGCTAGTACCTTCATAGGTTAGTTCTAAAAATTTCCAAAGATCGTAAGAAGTAGAGCAAGTAGAAATGCAATTAAAAACATTACGGTCAAGACCACAATGAAGAGCGTTCATGGCTTTGCCATCAAGCTCAAAAAAGGCAATGTCATTGGGGGTCCATTTAGACTCATCGGGAGAGGAGAGGGAAAATCCTTGCATAACAATTTTAAAAATTGGATAGCTAATGCTTTTAAGAAAAGTTGACATGCGGGTTTTCCAAAAAGTATAATCGGCTCCATCAAAGAATGGAGCACGATCCAAAGAATGTCCTTCGGGGGATTGAGAGGAAGAAGCGGTAGAAGCCATCAAAAAATAGGATCTTTAATTTGAAACCGGTTAAGGAATTATTCAAATACTCCCTCTGATACCAAATGTTGGGCGGAGAAAGAAGGGAATGATGGCAAGAGGGGGGTGAATTGCCTTTTAAAAAAAAATTAACAAATTAAAATCAAAGTGAAAGTGCAGCGGAAAATAAAAGAGGCAATCACACAAGAAATTGTTAACGGAGTTCGGCCAAAAACCCGGCCTACGTCTCCGCTCCCAACTCAACCGTTGAGAGATTCCTACCGCTTGCTTTTCAATGGTTTTAGCAAGAAACCCACTAGGCTTTGAGGTAGCACTAGAACCTATTACAGCTTGCTTTTATTGGTTGAGCAAGAACCCACTTACTTTTAATGGTTGAGTAAGAACCCACTTGCCTTTTTAACGGGTGAAGGCTAGCTCACCGGTGACACAATCCTTTTAAAAGGAAAGGCTTGAAGAAACCTCTTCACACCTTAATGGTGATGTGAAACCCAAAAAGAAAGGGGGATGAGAAAAGGTGTTGGGGTTTGTAGGCACAAACCCAAATTTAAAGCTCAAAATAAATATACAATAAAAACCGTATTGGAGGAAGTCTTGGGCGCCTTTGATTGATAGGAGATGTTGAAGGCCGCTTCCAAGCTTCTTGAGGTGCTCCTTGGATGTGGAAGTTGTTGGAGCACTTGAGGTTCCTTTGAAGGAAGTCGCCGGAGGTTGGCCACTTGATACAAAATGTGTCCTTTGGCTTGGTATATGATCCGACTTGTGTCTGGGGCTTCCTCAGCCTTTATTTATAGGCATGGAACCCTTGGGGAGTCTTCGGAGCCGTTGGAGAAGTCTTCGGAGCCGTTGGAGGCCAAATGGGAGTTGACTGGTCAAAGCCAACGGCTAGTTTGACTGGGCTACCGGCTGACCGGTGCAGAGCCACCGGCTGGCCGGTGCCTTGGAATGTGGAGAGGCTTCTGCCCAGGAGCCACCGGCTGGCCGGTGAGAAGGCCACCGGCTGGCCGGTGGTGAGACAGTAGGTCACACTGTTTGGGCTGGGTGCCACCGGTCGACCGGTGACAGAGCCACCGGTCGACCGGTGGAACCTGGCAGTGGGCAATGCCTCTGCCAGTTCCACCGGCTGGCCGGTGCTATCACACCGGTTGGCCGGTGGACTGCAATTCAGTCCATTTGCCAGCTTTCTTGGGCCAATCCTTTGGCAACCTTGTGCCTATCAACAAAAAACACTTGAAACAAGGTTAAACACATATGAAAGTGATTGTGATCATGAAAATCAAACAACGAGGGGAACGAGAGGTACAACAGGTTCAACATGTTCCTACCAACATGGGAACAATATCCTACATAAGAAAAAGTTCACACCATGAGTCAACGTTCCCCTCCCAAGGTGTCTAATGTTGGAACTAGTTTTATCAGAGCCGATGTTACAACTACTAAACAAGTCATTTGATATTCTACAGTACGGTGAACATGAAGAATGTAAATAGAGTTCATCTATTTGATATAAGAAAATATAATATTTTTATGAGGAGAATGAGATCTCATATTTGATCTCCTTGGATAGATACTTTATTCAAATATATATTTGGGATGCATGCTTGTGATGTATAAGAATTTTCCATGACTTAAGCATACATGAAGTTTCTTGATGTCGATCCAAATGTTTAAAATGTTTTATCAAGAGGCCAGTCAGAAAATATCTATATAAAATTGATGAGTTTCACAAATGAAAATGTGATTTTTCAAAAACAATAACTTCAATGAGGGTTCCAACAAGCTAAAAGTGGTTAAGCTTCAAGAGCTTCATAGTATGTTTCGTAACTTGATGATATTCCCATGTGAAAATGCTAAATGATTCTTCAACATAATCATTGAGGTTATTTGGTAAATCAAAGGACTTGTTAAGATATCCATGATATTTATACTATAAAGAAGATCATGAAGAGACTAACAAACCTTCAAAAATAAAAGGTTTTATCACTTGAAGAGGGGAATATGGAAATACATTAACTGGGAGATCTATAGTGTAGTTATATTTTTTAGTAATACACATCAAGATAAAATGATGTTCAAGTCACCCAAACAAGGTTATGACATTTAAAACTATAGAGAAAAAAGACATCACTAAAGGTGGTAATTAAAATGTGGATGCTGATGATGAATTTTTATTCATTATAGAAAAAATATTAATGAGAATAATGGGTAGATTCATAGGATAAACACCCTTGTCTTGTTTCCGATGAGTTAAAGATGGACAAGTTGCAGAAAGCTATCCATGTAAATTTGATGATGATGGAGATGATGAAGAATTCTTGTAGAAGCCACGATGGAAGTTCACTCTTAAAAGAGACTCTAAATAGTGGAATTCATCAGAAAAATGTTTTAGGGGAAGTGCTTAGTGAGTAAATTAGAAGATATCAATAAAGTTTATCTGGGGTAATTTGAAAAAAACTCAAATTTGGTACTAAAGATATTTTATATATATGGTTGAAAAGGAAGTATATGAACAGGAGGAATATAATCAATAATAAGGTGCGGTTGATCTCGAGTAATAACTTAAGGGGACACTCAAATAGAACAATTTTGAAAGAAATAAATATCAAAAGATAAATAGATTACTAAAAGAATATTTTGAATATATGGATCATGTTGAAGCTAACATTGACCAATTGGATAAATAACTAGAATATCAATCATTAAGTTTAGTGAATTTGAAAGAACATGGGAATTTAAAGTTAATGATTAAAGAGAATGCTATGTTAATTGATAACCTCCATTATTGTGTGAAGGAGTTAACTAAAAATGTTTATGCCCTTGAAGAAGTAGTTGTCTCATTAAGAGATAAATTTTACACAAAAGTGAAATCAGGTGATTCAAAGAAGAATCTTTACTTTTTGAGGATATTATTTAGATAATTTCTAGAAAGGTCCATGTGAGGCTCAAAATTTTCTAAGAAAATTTTGAATAAAAAAAATACCCAGGTTCATTGGTAAAAGTGTTTTTGGTTGTAAGGATAATACTTCAAAAAATTAAAATAGTGATAGATAAAAAAAGGGAAATCATAAGGTGGATGATGTTGGTGTCAATAAAAAAGACACTATTTTATAAGAAAGAGAGAGCTCCAATCAAATAAAATCATAGAGTTAGAAACACTACTCCATATTTAAAGATTAATTAAAAACTAAATACCTTTTAGAAGGATAGGGGAATGTGTATGAATGAAGAAGGAAGTATAATACCTCTTATAAAATGCTAATTTTGTGTATTTCATTGGCACAGCATATCATATTATGGATAGTAAAGGTGAAATTTTAATATAGAATCAACTGGATGTTATCAAAGAAGAATGTGACCAATTACACCATCAAAGAATATTAATTTTTTTAATGGATGTTTTTTTATTGTTTTAATTTCACATATAAATCAATAGATCACATGACATGTTGAAATGGAGGTTTCCACTAGGGAATTCAAAGGGAATTAAATAAAAAACAACCACTATTGAATAAAAAAAATAGATAATCCCCATTTGAATAATAAAAAAGACTTTAATTACTCTACTTGTGATGAATATAATGCAGAGAACTCATAATTTGTCTCAACTCAATATATCATCACATTGAAGTAAATGCAGAACAAATATAATGCTAAATAGGAAGAAATAACATTCAAAGAAATAAATAACAATAGCACATGAATCTTTAATAATGGACGATCATCCCACATGATTGAAGATATGAACCTACTTAAGTATTTCAATGGAAGAGTTGACGGAATAGTATTTCATAGAAATGTAGGTGCTTTGAAAATAAATGGGATAAGAAATACATGATTAGAAGGTGAAGAGTAGAAGAAAACTGAAGTGCTCTATAATGATGGATAATGGGACAACCATTTAGGTGTTATTCAACTATGTTACTCTAGATTTGAGGTCAAATTTAATAAAATGGGATTCTTTATCAAAGGAAAGTATAGAAAGACATTCATTAAAGGATTTAGGAAATGAGGTAATAAGTGATAGGTGGATAATAATGAAGAAATGATTCCATATAGTTGCAGAGGAGAACAAATTGTGGAATTAGAGTTTTGTCCATATTCACCAATAGATATTGGGAAAATTATAAAAACTATAACCTATAGGATATATTCCAAATCTAATGCAATTTCAAGATAAGTCATGTGATTATTTTTCATAGGGAATGATGGTTTGAAATCTATATTGACAAAAGAAGAAATGGGCATCTAATCTAATTGATTGGGTTCACATAGACGTGTGTAGCCTCAAGAATCAATCAGGAATATGTGGAGGGGGGTGTTTCATCCAAATTATTTATAATTATTCTAAAATATAATTTTTAATATTTATGTAGAGAAATATATAAGTCATGGAGTGCCTGAAGAGGTAATAAATACATGTACAAAATGAGTATGGATATACAATTATGTTATTTTGATCCGATAATGGAAAAAAATACATGTCCATTGAATACAAAAACTATATTGATGAAAAAATTAAAAACGAGGTATATTCTCTTAGAACACAAAAATCGAATGGAGTTGTTGAATGAAGAAATTAGGTTGGAATTATGGCCAAAATAATTATCATCAAAAGTGGAATCTCTTGAAACTATTGGTAGGAAATAGTACAAGATATAGTGTGTAGATAAAACTATGTGATGATAAGCCCAAAAAATGATAGGATACCATATGAAATGTGGAAATGATGGAAAAACTCACTAAAAAATATTTAGGGAATCAAAACTAGATTCTATGTTTGAAATAAAAATCCAGTGAGGTTCAGTATCTTGATATGGAAGAAGAAGGAGAGTTATTGGGATACTAAAAAAGATTAAGGTAAACAAATACTTCTAGAAAATATTGAATAAAAATGTGGATTTTAATGTCATCAGATTCATAGATTATAAATATAGAATGAATAATATATTTTGAAAACTTTATTTAATTATGTGATGATGATGTGGTAGTTGATGGAAATCGTTTGGTTATAAAATGATTCCCAACTTATGAAGGGTTTGAGGATGAATCATAAGAGGAGATAATTAGTGATAAAATTAATCCTATAACTCAGTGGAGAAATATGATAGTGGAGGTTAAACCACTCAACATAATCAGATATTGAACAACTAATATATAGACACAAAGAATGAGATTTGAACCCACATTATGTGAGGTGTATTTTTTTATAAATTATTTTCAATAAATATGGGTATCAATAAAGTAAATATATTGGGGATATAGTAAAGAAGTATTATAATGGAGTTTTCGTTGAATTATATATGTTTCGTGAAGAAGAAAATAAGTTCCCAGGAAAATTTATTCTTGTTTCTAATTGTTTCAAGATTGGGAGAAATATCATGGATAATTAGTTTGAATGTTGTTTGAGGTTCCTTCCATGGAAGTACATGATATATTTAAGTTAAAGGTGATTATTTTATAAGGTTCATCCATGAGATCTAGATGAAATTTTGAGGGTGTTTGGAGAGTAATTCAGATGATGTTTAATCCTATTTATAGTCAATTAATATTGTCACGACCCGCCTTCACCAAGATGAGGGAAGGACAGTGAATTTCTAGACCCTTCCTTCCTCAAGTTGAAGGAGAGATAATGACCCCCGAAACCCACCTTCAATAGGTCCTAGAGTGACGACTAGCACCAAGGGTATATAATCACACACAAAATGGAAGACATTACCCTTTTTATTTAGTAGGATCGGGAGATAAGATAGTGAATCCCAAACAACACCAAAAACTGGAAGTAAAAGTAAATCCAAAACAATCTATTTCCATATGCATGTTCCAATAAAAAAGTGCTACAAAGTACAAGAAAAATCCAAAGGGAAAATAACAAAAGAAAATAAAAACAGCAACGCCAACGGTCCCGACGTTCGAGCTAATTGGGTCCAGCACGGTCCTCGAAGTACACCTGGAAACCTGAAAGCAGTTTTATATATGTAGGGTGAGTATACAAATATACTCAGTAGGGAAAACCAAAAGCTCTCATGCAGAAGTGGGGAGGCATTCTAATGCCCCATTAGAAAAAAAGATAACCAGAGCACCTAACAAGGGAACTATCCACCCAAACCTCACCAAGGCACACTCCCCAAATAACGCAAGTCAAGTAAGTAATAGTAATAACACATCGATGTTTGGGTACCCCGCACCACTTTCCCACTGGTTATTGAAGACATCCTACGCGCCAAAACTTCCCCGCCATTCTCACCGCAGTCCCACTTCCATACCCTGCTCGTACACACCTGGGCTACCACAACCACACATCCCACCCGCAAACACCTAGGGCACAACAACCACACGTAACCACGCCCATAGACACCTGGTCCAGAAGAACTATTTCCACGCCCAAAGACACCTAGGCCAAAACAACTACCGCCACGCCTGAAGACACCTGGGCCTCATCTCGAAGACACTTGGGAAACAAATTGCCCGCACACACCTAGGATAACCACCACAACTACCCTACCCGAAGAGTCTTCAACTACTCGGGAAAGGGAGCAGAAAAGGAGCTAATAACCAGCCACTCATAGAAGTGTAAGTGTTGGGAAAACCACCCTCCCCCATGAAATGGGGGTGTTCAGCACAAAGTGATTAACTTGGGTGGGGCACGAATAAGAAACATAAAAAAATAAAATTATACATATAGGTAACAAGAACTCATCCCAGCCTTGGGGTTCCAAAACTAGCCCATATAGAAACACCCTCGTTACTATTCATTCATAAGAAACACCACAACCAAAACCATGTCACAACTCATTCCCGGAAAATAATTCCCCATTGAACCCATTCTTGTTTTCATCTTCAAGTGATTCTATTTAAATAATTCTTCACTACCGAGAAACTAACAAGCATAGCCACAAGCCAAGGATGGAAAACAACCAAGCAACATTGCAGGCATCCACACCTGGTTCTCTTGTAAAGTCACAACCACCAAATGGATCTCTGAGATCCCTCAAAGTACTGGAACCAAACCAAGCCCCAACATACGGCCCCACACAGCCTTAGGTCCACAAACCAACAACTGCACAATAGGGAATCCCATCCCTATCCGCGTCACCTCACAAGCATCAACCGTAAACATCACCAGAACAGAGAAAGGGAGTTTTCAAATTTAAATATTCCATTCATTTAGTTTCGTATTTCCATTTTGGTTAACCGGGGTGACCACACAGGGATTCTTATTCATTGGGCATCCATTTAATCAACTGAGTTTACATGATTAACCAGTTTCTAGGTTATATCCATTCAATCACATAAATGTCTAGAAAACAGATGTTCATTAGTGTGCAAGAAGGGACCACCAACGACCATGATTTTCAGTGGACATCATCCCATACAATTTACAACATATAAGAAAAGGTAAAATAGTACCGTAGCATCATCAAATACACCCCTTTATTCTTTAAAAACCATTTATTATCTTTGTTAAAGTTTGGTTTCATCCATCCACATAACAACATTATAATACCCACCCCGCATGATATACAGTAAAGAGAGATGAAGGAAAAACCCTACTTGTATGATCAACGATCAACGTTTTTTCTCCTCACGCTAATAACTGGGGATGCGCGACTTGCAAGGGAGGAACTCCGAGGACTCCAAGAATGAGCAGGAAAGGTTTCGGCATAGGCGCACCACTAGCCTTGGGAAAGGGGACACCAAACACACCAAGGAAAGAAAGAAACCATCCAAGAAGAATAAGGAAGTAATTCTAGTGCGATAAAAAGGCGAGATCCTGGAGTTACATGATATGAAAAACTTGAACGGCTTCAAAGGCGGATCGTGGTTTCACCATGCAGTTGGACAGTTCCACACGATGAAATTAATTATTATTAAATAATTCACATATGAGGGGTGTCCATAAGAGCTGTGCGTTAAATGATTTCATTTAAAGAGAGGAAAACGAGTCTGTTGAGGGTAGCCCCACTCCTAGGGGATTTAAAACATTGTTCATTATGCTAAAAACATCGTTGAACCACTTTAAAAAGTTTAAAAGACTCAAAAGTGGTGTTACTGGAAAATTGGGGGGGAAACCCAAAAAGCCCATGTGGCACCGATCGGTGATACACCGATCGGTGTCACACCGATCGCCGACACACCGATCGCCGACACACCGATCAGGGTCACACCGATCGGTGTCACCGATGGGTGACACCACAGTGACATCTTGCCACCGACACACTGCCCTTCTGATCCAGACTTACATCCAAGGAATCCAAAGCACCAGAAATTGGCAAAGTAATGGACGAAGAGGGTCTGAGCCATTACATTAGATACCTCTCAAACTATTCTCGACCTCGAGAATGGAAACTAGACCCGGAGAAAAGAGAGGTGTCCGAACAACCACCTCAAAAGATACCTCTCAGGAGTAACCCACTGGGCATCTAGGAACACATCTCCATTAAGAAACCACAGAAACATGTAAAGGTCATACCATCCAGTCATATGGATTAGTGAGTCCCCTACTCCATGTCAAGATACTATCCGCTTTGGGTGGCACTGACTTGCCCGCATGGGTTTAATCGCATCCACCTTAATGCGCCTTGATTAGGGATCAGGTCCTTCCCTTCCCATAGTCAGGACTCTTCACACACATTCAAAAAACAAGAAAAAACAACACATTCCATATTTAACAAGGTCAAACACTACACCACAAACAAGCACGAAACAAGACAGAAGAACACTCAAAACATCTCTGGGTACTGGGTGTGCATCTGTGCCTCTCATTCCCAGGTACTCTCCTTGAGGCCACCATGCCTACATAATACACGAATCAAAGGGATGGTTTGTCCATGAAGCACTTTCTCCTTTCGATCCTCTATCCTCACTGGTCGCTCCACGAACGTAGCATCATCCCCTATATCCAACTCTTCCCAGTCAATGACATGGGAATCATCATTTAGATATCAACAAAGCTAGGAGACATGGAAAACGTCATGGATCCTTTCCAACTGAGGTGGAAACAACAGCTGATATGCCACCTCAACGACTCACCCCAACACTTCGAAAGGCCCAATGAACCTAGGAGAGAGATTTCTCCCCTTGCTGAACCTTTATTACCCACTTCAAGGGGAAACCTTTAATAACACATGGTCTCCAACCTCGAACTCCAAGGGCCTCCTCCTACGATTGACATACGACTTCTTCTGGTCCTGGGTTGCCTTCATCCTCACACACACAAGCTAAACCTCCTTCATTGTGCTCTGCACTACCTCTGGGGCAAGAACACCTACCTCCCGAACCTCGGTCCAATACATGAGCAAACGACACGGTACAAGGCTTCAAATGGATCCATGTCAATGGTAGAGTGATATCTATTGTTGTAGGAAAACTCTACTAGGGGAAAGTGTCGCACCCACGATCCCCCAAAGTCCAAAACACAAGCCCGTAGCATATCCTCCAATGTCTTGATGGTTTGCTCTGTCTGCCCATCTGTATGGGGGTGGAAAGTAGTGCTAAGGCAGAGTTGGGTGCCAAAAACATGCTGCAATCTCCTTCAGACTCGTGAGGTAAACCGTGAATCCCTATCCAGGACTATGGACCTCAGAACTCCATGAAACTGCACCACCTCATCCACGTATCTCCGTGATAAGGCATCCACCACACTCGACTCATTGATTGCCAGGAAGTGAGTTGATTTCATCAGCCGGTCCACCACTACCTAGATAGCATCACAGCCTCCCCGAACCCTGGGTAGTCTTGTGACGAAATCCATCGAGATGTACTCCCACTTCCACTTGGGGACATCTAAATGCTGCAACAAACCTCTTGGGAGGTGGTGTTCAGCCTTCACCTGCTGACACACCAGGCCCCTTGCTACAAACTCTGCCACTGCCCATTTCAACCCAGACCACGAAAACTGTTCCCTCAGGCCTTGGTACATTTTGGAAACTCCTGGGTGTACCTCTATGAGTGAGTTATGGAAATCACAGAGAACTCCATCGCACATTGTCTCCGAGACAAACAACTTTCCTCAGAAATGAATCTGATTCTAACCATCCTCCGACCACCCTTCCGGATAATTGCCTTGGTTAACCTGATCGCGCATCACTTCACTCTCTAAGTCTCCCCACTAAGACTCCTCCACCTACCGCAATAGAGAGGACTGCACGACCATCTGAAATAGACAACCTCTACCTCCATCCACCCTTGCATCCAGGTGTAGAGAAGCCAACTCCTCCATTGCCTTCCAAGCATCCACAGATTCCTGAACAGTTTCCCTCCATGACTTCCTGCTCAAGGCATCATCCACAATGTTCCCCTTACCTTCAGTGTAAGATATATTGAAGTTATAGTCCTGAAGAAACTCCACCCACCTTCGTTGTAACAAGTTCTGATCCCTCTGGGTAAAGATATGCCTCAAACTCTTGTGATCTGTGAAGACCACAAAGTGATCCCTGATGAGGTAATGCCCCCACAACTTCAACATGAAGACTACTGCTACAAGATCTAGGTCATGGGTGGCATAGTTATACTCATGAGGATATAAATACCTAGACCCATAAAATATCACTCCCCGCTGCTGCATCAGCACACACCCTAGGCCAAGTTTAGAAGCATCACAAAACACCTCATACAATACCCATTCCTCTGGAAACCTGAGCACTGGAGCACTGACCAACCTTTCCTTTAGATAGCTGAAAGCTGCACGACACTGCTCACTCCACACGAAGGTCTGGTCCTTTCTGGTCAAAGCTATTAAAGGAGATACAACTCGAGAGAAGTCGGGTACAAACCTCTGATAATAGCCTGCCAGCCTCAGAAAACTACGAACCTACGTAAAATTCTTGGGTGCTTCCCAAGAAAAAACTGCTTCAACCTTTGAAGAATCAACTGCTACCCCTTGTTGGGACACCACGTGTCCAATAAAATGCACTTCTCGTGTCATGACCTTGCACTTGGACAACTTCCAATAGAGATGGTGATGTCGAAGGATCTCCAAGACCATCCTGAGGTGCTTAGTATGTTCCTCTAACCTTGAGTAGATCAATATGTCATCGATGAACACAATGAAGAACCAGTCCAGAAACTCATAGAAAATAGAGTTCATGAGCCCTATGAACACAACAGGTGCATTCGTAACACCGAACGACATGACTACGAACTCAAAGTGCCCATACCTGCACCTGAAAGAAGTCATCAGGATATCACTCTCCTTCACCCTTAACTGGTGATACCCAGACTATAGATTGATCTTAGAGAACCAACCTACTCTCCTCAGCTGGTCAAAGAGATTGTATATCCTCGGGAGAGGGTAACGATTCTTGACCATTACCTGATTCAGTCTCCGATAGTCTATGCACAACCCGAGGCCACCATATGCCTTCTTCACGAACAAGACCAGAGCACCCCATGGCGATACGTTGGGTCTGACAAAACCCTTCTTTATCAGATCATCAATCTGAATCCGCAACTCCTGTAACTCAGAAGGCGACATCCGATAAGGAGCCATGGAAATCGTACGGGCACCAGGTTGTAAGTCTATCCCGAACTCAACATCACATCGAGGGGGTAGAGTCAAAACCTCTTCGGAAAATACATCAAGGAACTCTCTGACAACTCTCGGAACATCCATCATCTCAGCATCCACTGATTCTGTTGAAATCTCAGCCAACTTAGAAAGAAGAGGCTCCACACGCCGTCCCCCCACCTGAAAACTCCATTCTCCAACAAAAGCCACACGTTTGCCATCCTCATTGGAGAATTGGACTCTTCTCTAGAAGCAGTCAATAATAGCGTGCACAGAAAATAGCCAGTCGATGCCTAGAATGACATCATATGGCTGCATTTGCAGCAGAAGGAGATCCCCGCTAGACTGATGCAACCCCAACATCAGTCTACATCCTCGAAAAACATTAAACAGACTAGTATGACCCCCAATTGGCGTACTCAACACGAGGGGGATGGAGATTCTATCTACATCTAGGCCCAAGGCATAGTCTAGACTGTGTGTAACAAAGGAGTGTGAGGCTCCTGAATCAAACAAGGTGTAGGAAAGAGTGCTAAACAAGCTGATCGTACCTCGAATGACTTGTGGACCTACTGGAACTGCTGCCTCTATGCGCTGCAATTGTCCATGCTTGGATCCTCTACCCCTCAGCTGTCGGCCGCCTCCCCGACCACAACCTGGTTGAGGTCCTTGAGGATCAGCCTAGGGTCAGCCTCCTCCTGCAACGTCTGCTCTCAGAGGAGCGGGAGCTTGCTGTCCCTGCTGTTACTTATGAAAGGTTCTTGTTGGAAACTACTACTGTTGAGGTGGGTGATAAACCTACCCACCCCCATTGTACTACACTTGGTCTAGGCATTGATTCCGAAGGTGTCCACGACTACCACAGATGAAGCACCTCGGTCCTGGTCCCGCAATGAAAGGGAAAGGATTGGGAGATCTAAACAGGAACTTTGGGGCATGCTCCCAACTGGCTGAAACCTAGAAGGACCTGATGCTGTAGGCCTGCTACTGATAGCCCTCCCCTTTAATGATCCCAACTGGCTCCCCTATCACAGCACACCTCTTTGCATGTGCATCCTCTCCACCGCTTCTTCCTTCTTCTGGACCTCCAAGTACGTCGGTAGGGTGAAGGGAGTAACAACATACTGAATAGAAGGTCAAAGTGCCTCCTCCAAACATCTCACCCAAGACTCCTCATCCGAAAAAAGATCTAGATCAAAATGAAGGAGATCCTTTAATCTAATCCCCAACTCCCTCACTGACATGCTACCCTGCTGAAGGGAGAGTCGATCCTTCCTCTTTTCTACCTTCATCGTGGAAGAGAAAAATTTCGCCCATAATTCCCTCTCAAAGTTAGTCCACGAAACTTTAGCCTCCATCTTCTCCCCAAGATAAAATGTCCACCACTGACGTGATGATCCCCACATCTGTATTATATCCAGAGGAACCTAGTACTCCGTCAGATCCTGAATAATGTTGAAAGGTATCACTAGCTCCTCGAGCCAGCTCTTGGTCTCCATGTCCAAGATGCTTCCCTCATACTTCCCAAGGGTCTACCGCTGAAAGGCACAAATCTTCTTCTACCACTGGTCATCCTCCCCCTCTCAATCATCCCTATGCTGATTAGCTAAATCAACCTCCATGGCCTCGATCGCCCGCACTACTCATGGTCACCGTCTGGGTGCCATAGCTGCAAGTAAACTAGGAATGCCTAAACTCGAGTAGTGTAGAAGATTGCTTTTAAAAATTTCATAACTTCCCATTTATTTGAAATTCTCAAAATACCCAAGACACACAAGAACACAAGTCATTATGATGCAAGTACTTTCCCCAGGGTCTATACCCTATAATCAGTGTAGCCTCACTTGGTTGTTCGGTAGGTCGAGAGTCCTTACATCGGATCACAAGGGGCCCTAAAATCCCGTGTCCTAGGCTGTCTTCCTTGGACTATTTCATGTGCCAAGATTGCCTAACACGGCTGCCCTACCATCCCATGCAATACTCACTATGCCTAACAGTGAACTCCATCCTATCTCTCAACCATCTCTTTTGATATCATTCTGTCATTATCCACCTTCACCAAGATGAGGGAAGGAACATCAGATTTATAGACCCTTCCTTCCTCAAGTTGAAGGAGAGATAATAACCCCCGAAACCCGCCTTCAATAGGTCCCAGAGTGGAGACTAACACCAAGGGTATATAATCACACATAAAATGGAAGGCATTACCCTTTTTATTTATTAGGATTGAGCGATAAGATAGTGAATCCCAAACAACGCCAAAAACTGGAAGTAAAAGTAAATTCAAAACAATCCATTTACATATGCATGTTCCAATAAAAAAGTTCTACAAAGTACAAGAAAACTTCAAAGGTAAAAATACCAAAAGAAAAGAAAAACATCAACGTCAATGATCCCGGTGTCCGAGCTATTAGGGTCTGGTATGGTCCTCGAAGTACTCTTGGAAACCTGAAAGCAGTTTTATATACGTAGGATGAGTATACAGATATACTCAGTAGGGAAAACCAAAAGCTCTCGTTCACAAGTGGGGAGGCATTCTAATGCCCTGTGAGAAAAGGAGATAACCAGTGCACCTAGCAAAGAAAATATCCACCCAAACCTCACCAAGGCACACTCTCCAAATAACACAAGTCAATTAAGTAATAGTAATAAAAAATTTATGTTTGGGTACCCCACACCACTTTCCCACTGGTTATTTAAGGAATCCTATGCATCAAAAATTCCCCACCATTCTCACCGCAATCCAACTGCTATACCCCACCCGCACACACCTAGGCTACCACAACCACACATCCCGCCCGCAAACACCTAGGCCAAAATAACCACACGTAACCATGCTTGCAGACACCTGGGCCAGAACAACTATTGTCACACTCGAAGACACCTGGGCCAAAACAACTACCGCCACACCCTAAGACACATAGGCCTCATCCCGAAGACACTTGGGAAAAAAACTACACACACACACCTGAGACAACCACCAAAACTACCCTACCCACAGAATCTTGGGCTATAATGGACCTCAAGCCGTCACAACCTACCTGAAGAGTCTTAGGATACTCGGGAAAGGGAGCAAAAAAGGATTTAATAACCAGCCACTCATAGAAGTGTTGGGAAAAATACCCTCCCCCATGAAATGGGGGTGTTCGGCACAAAGTGATCAAATTGGGTGGGGTATGAATAAGAAACATAAAAAAAATAAAATTATACATATTGGTAACAAACACTCATCCCAGCCTAGGGGTTCCAAAACCAACCCATATACAAACACCCTTGTTAATATTCATTCATAAGAAACACCACAACCACAACCATGTCACAAATCATTCCCTGAAAATGATTCCACATTGAACCAATTATTGTTTTCATCTTCAAGTGATTTTATTTAAATAATTATTCACTACCGGGCAACTAAAAAGAATTGCCACAATCCAAGGAAGAAAAACATCCAAGCAGCAATGCAAGCATTCACACCTGGTTCTATTATAAAGTCACAACCACCAAAGGGATCCGTGAGATCCCTCAAAGTACTGGAACCAAAACAAGACCCAACATATGGCCCCACACGACCTTAGGTCCAAAAACCAACAACTGCACAATAGGGAATCCCATCCCCATCTGTGTCACCTCATAAGCATCAACCATAAACATCACCAGAACAGAGCAAGGGAGTTTTCAAATTTAAATATTCCTTTCATTTAGTTTCGTATTTCTGTTTGGTTAATCAGGGTGACTACACATGGATTATTATTCATTGGGTATCCATTTAATCAACCAAGTTTACGCGATTAAACAGTTTCTATGTTACAACCATTCAATCACATAAATTTCCAAAAAACAGAGGTTTATTAGTGCTCAAGAAGGGACCACCAACAACCGTGATTTTCAGTGGACATAAGCCCATACAATTCACAACATATAAGCAAAGTTAAAAGAGTATGGTAGCATCATCAAACACACCCCTTTATTCTTTAAAAACCATTTATTATCTTGATTAAGGTTTGGTTTCATCCATCCACATTGGAACATTATAATACCCACCCCGCATGATACACAGTAAAGAGAGACAAAGGAAAACCCTACTTGTATGATCAATGATCGACGTTTTTTCTCCTTGTGCCAATAACTGGGGATGCACGATTTGCACAGGAGGAACTTCGATGACTCCAAGAATGAGCATGAAAGGTTCCGACATAGGCACACCACTAGCCTTGAGAAAGGGGTCTCCAAACACACCAAGGAAAGAAATAAACCATCCAAGAATAAAAAGGAAAGAATTCTAGTGTGATAAAATGGCGAGATCCAAGAGTTACAAGATATGAAAAACTTGAACGACTTTAAAGGCGGATCATGGTTTCACCACGCGGTTGGACGGTTCCACATGATGGAATTAATTATTATTTAATAATTCACATCCAAGGGGTGGCCATAACAACTGTGCGTTAAACAATTTCATTTAAATAGATGAAAATAGGTTTTTTGAGGGTAGCCCCACTCCCAGGGGATTTAAAACGTTTTTCATGGCACTAAAAAAAGGACATGAACCACTTTAAAAAGTTTAAAAGACTCAAAAGTGGCATTACGGGAAAACTGGGGAAAGAAAACCCAAAAATCCCCTATGGAACCAATTGATGGCACATCGATCGGTGACACACCGATCCGTGTCACTGATGGGTGACACCACGGTGACATCCTGCCTCCGACACGCTGCCCTTCCGATATGGACTAATTTCCAAGGTGTCCAAAGCACAAGAAATCGACAGAGTAATGGAGGAGGAGGGTCTGAGACATTAGAAATATCATTAAATGAGTTCATGATTCAAATAAGAATATGTAGGTATAGACTATTCCATAACATATATACCATACTGTGGAAATAAAGGAGAAAGGTGGATCATATCATAGCATATTATCCATGCCATAGAGGTACACAATTAAGTTGAGGGATGAAAAAATATTTATTAGACATCATGTTATAGAGTGAGTAACCATGATGTAGTGAAAGATCAATCAAGAGGACCTCTAAAACATAGTGAATCACCACACTTAAATGGATGGACCAGCTATGTGCTCATGATGTATAAGGAGTAACACGTCGTAGTGTTCGATGGGATTACTTTTTCTAGTATGAGAAATTTTCCTACCCTCACACCGTAGGAAGTGTCTACACTACAACGTGTTTTGATCAAACCATTTTATTCCAAATCCATGGTTCCCACACAATGATATATTATTTTATTGGTACTAGAGTCACTATAAAATTTGATTCCCCCATTCCTGAAGAGTATGATCACTCCAAAATATTTTCATATAGTTATATTGTAACTTGATTGAGTCATTGTACTCTACCATAATTGAGGTGCCCACACCAGGATTTCTGGATTCATGGTATATTAAAAGAAGATTGATGACTTGTATCTATCTAGTTGATTCAGTGGTTGTTTCAGTCATTTATAACAACAAATTTGATTTTAAATATGAGGTTCTATTTGGACAAATATCCAAAGGCTGAGTTTGAATAAGAAGTGGAAGGATGTTGGTTGATTGAATTTGAATTTGAAATTAAAAATGAAAATAGTGGTATTGGATGTATGTTGTGCATGATATTTTGAAATATATCTATATGAATAATATGATCAATATATAAATGAAATAACCTAATAATAAAACACATAGGATAAATCCTTTTAGTATCGAAGTAGATTTGAATACCTACATATGAATTGAAGAAAGCCTTGGGTATTAAAGATAAATAGATCTAGTGTTCCTATAGAACACAAAAAATGAATAAGGTTGTGATCAAAGTAGTGTGGTCTTGTTGTTCACTTCAGGAAATGAAATGATTTAGAGAAAAGGGTAAAACAGGTGTGGTGAAAAACTAGTTTTACAGTGAAGAAGAAGAAGAGAAGTATTGGAACCAGTGAATAAAAGGAAGTGTCATTTACATGCAATTATTAAAGGGGCATGAGTTGTGTGCTACTTTGTAAGAAATAGAATAAGTCCATGTATACTATTATGAAAGTTATAGAAGAATAATAAATAGGAAACACATTTACAATAAGATAAAATTCATCATTTCTATTAAAATATCTTATTGTTATGCAAATGATTTTCATTTTAAGGTGTTAGATGTTGTTGTGTATTGGATATACTGAAGAATAGTTGGGAGACATGGAAACATAAGTCTCAATGTTAATCCATACACTTTATAACTCATTGGTGTAATATATTTAGTTATTTGATAATAGAGGAATCAAATTTATACCTATGACCAACTATATCACACTGATGGGATAACCTTTTATGTTATTATATTTCTCGTGTGTGTTTTTGTTTATGCTACAAGAATGAGTGAGGGAGTGAGATATAAAAAGAGTGATTTGTTCACTTGAAAAATGAAATTGGTAAATTTAAAAGGGATAAAAGTTACTATTTTAAATAGATTAAGAATTACCACCACTGATTCAACCCCCAATCAGTGTTGTAAATATCCCAGTAGTTCTGCTCAATTAGAATCATAAGTAGGATTATCCCTATTGAATTATCTATATTGATTTCATGTATTTCTCATTGAATAATTAATTTTTCTTTCCTTATTGATAATTAATTTTATTTTTTTTCAAGAATTATTCGATTCAGATTAGAATTGTTTTTTTACAAATACCTTGATTTCTTGATGAATAAATTGAAGAAAATCATAAGTAATAATTACCACTTGTCAAAAGAGGAATAATTTTTATGTGATCCATGAATGGAAGACATATTTATCTTGGAAGTAGATGGACATGTTGTTTGATGTACCATAAAGGATATGGACAATATTATTAATTATGTGGGATCAATGATTTCAAATGATTATAAAATATGTGATGATTCATTTCTGACTAGTCTAGAGGATGATGAATCAAGTTGGTGTGATCATATCCCAATTGATTTTTCATTTTTATGATTTAAAGTATATGATGAATTACTTCTCCATGAATTAGTTTCTATTACCTATGGAATTATTAAAATCATGTAACATCAAATCACATAGCCTAAATTTGAGGATAAAACATTGATAATTCCTTAATGGAAATAGAATTGAACAATATAAATCCTTATAAGTAGGGTGGAGACATCAAATAAGTATAATTGGAGATTAAAGATATGTTCCCCATGTTTTGAGAGATGTGTATCAATAAAATATATAAAAATTATGAAACCGGTAATAAATTCAATAAAAATAACCATATATCAGAAGAAAAAATGATGAAATGGGTAATAGATTGAAGATATTTTCCAATAGTGACTCGACTCACCCACTTTTGGTATTTTCCAACAATGGCTCGACTCACCCAGTGTTGGGTTCTTCCAAAAGTGGATCGTCATGAAACTAATAAAGAAGACATTGAACCCGTTAAAACAAGTTGAGTCGAGGAAGATGAATAGTGGGAAGATAAAAAAAATAGTCGAGCTATTATTTGCTTGAGAAAGGATGTAAATAGATCTTGATATCAAATAAGAAGAGACTTTGAACTAGTATTGAAACCTTAGTCAAAAGGGAAGAGGGAGTAAAAAAATGCAAGTAAGGCGGGTCAATTGAACTAGCTTGCTGAAGAACAAATGTATACTAGAGAAAGAGCACATGCCAAAAGAAGACGATGGAAAAATAATAGTGAGGCATGGGAGTTCAAAAATGAATGTATGGGGTAATTAAAATAGATTTATTGGAGAGTGACCTACTGCTACTGTCCGAGAAATAAATGACAGATGAATAGTAATATCAAAAATGATATCCCACGTCAATTTGGAGACAAGGTGGATGAGTGATATATAAATCAATTAGTGTTGATTCTCGATTTGAATAAAAACACAACCCACACACACTCTGGGCCATGACCCATCGGGCGACCCTAGCCCAATCCATCTACACTACGGGTGCATTCCATGGGCCATATACATGGGCATGCACACCTATGGCATGCACTATGCATACCAACATCCTCATGGGCTACCTGTGGCAGGCTTTCCCATGGGGTTGACCCAATAGGGTCCCTAAGTGGTTGATAGCTAGCCACTTGGCTCGCATGGAAGGCCAAAAGTTTTTCTTTTACATTGTAAAAAATGAACTTAAATAATTATAATAACATGAATTATCAATTTAAAACATTTACTTAAACAACATTATTAATAACAAAATAAAAAGTTATTAGTTTATTAAAACAATAGAGAAAATAATAAACTTGAGAATTTAAAACACATGAAATGCTTATAAATTTATTAAAACAAGAAATAAAAAAAATGTTAATTAATTAAAACACTTAACAATTTAATAATGTTAAATAAAACACTTGAGAAAATAATAAGAGAATTTAATAAATGTTGATTGAGAGTAATTTATCAAAAAAATGTTAAAGTATTTAAAACAAATTAAAATACTAACTAACTCCCCCTTTTTGTAAATTGAAAAAAAACATTAATTAAATTTTCAATAAAAATCTCCCCCTTTTTCAAATTTATCAAAAAAAAAGTATATTAGAAATTTATTATATAAAACATACTCCCTTTTTAAACAAAATCAAAAAATTATTCAAAAATAACAGATTAGTTTGTTATGATGAGAGAAGACATTAATTATAATATTCAATGAAATAAATAATTAATACATATTAAATTTTAACAAAGAGATTTTAAAGAGAATGAAATAATTACCAATTAAATCAGAGTGAATAGTATTTATCAAAATAGAATATTTACACAAAACAAAAAATATCGAGTTTCTTTCATGTTAAGATCAAACACTAACATATTACACAATATTGTTATAATAAATGAATAAATAAAACAGATTTTCATGAACAGACAAATAACTCAATATGCTTCCAAAAGAAATTAATAGTTTCTTTTCTTTAAGGGTTTTAAAAACAAACTCCCCTGAGTTTAAGCATAAAATTATTAGATTAAAAATAGATCAACAAATCAAATTGTATTATCAAAATTAAATCAATTTTTGAATAAATTTATTATTTAAATCAATTTATAATTCCAAGAATATTTCAACTTTGAATTATGAAAAAATAAATTATAAATCACATAAGATATTTAGAAGATAGTTAAGGATTTCCCTAGATCAGTTGTTGAAAAATTATTTAAAACAAACTAAGGAAATTATAATATTGAATAAACTAATTGTTTAAATACTTATTTAAAACTTACATAGCGGTATTTTATTTTAAATAACAAATAAGGGGTAACTCCTCTCAATTCATGCATCTTTAAAGAAAGATAAAACAATACTATTAAAATAATTTATAGAAAAGTGAACATATAATCATTATATTCAAACTGAAATTTTAACTATGTAAATTACAAAAAATTTACTTGCTAAAGTAAAACAAATAGAAATTAATGCACATGCCTTGAATTAAAATGATTATTAAAAAGATATTAGAAATATTGTTTTCTAGTATATCAAATTATATTAAAGTATATAGTATGCATGATAGTTAAAAATAATAATACTTATCTGAGCATGCTGACCAGATTAGGTCTAATAGGATTTGATTAACATCCTTTTGGTACCCATGATATCTTAAGTTCAACAGTATTCATAGAAGGTCTTTTGACCACCCAAACAGGTTTAAAACCTTTGTTTCATGGTGAATTTGGATACAAATTTTCAGATAAAATAGTTCTAGTATGACAAAAAGATTGAGTTAATCTCATTGATCATTCATTAGCATAATTCCCTTTCATTATACATTTAAAGTAAGTTACAGTAGAAATGATTCCTTTTGAGATTCTATTAAAAAAAATCTTATTTAAACTTGGAGTAATACTAATATATCCAAAACCATTCTTATTAGTGTTTAATTTCATTAAATACGTTATCTTATTTTATTGTTGTTTACCTTTTACAAAATTAGATAAATCCAATTTAAGATTAAAAACTTCATTCTTCATATCCATATTATATTTTTGAATAGTTTCTAAATCTGTATAAACCTTTTCATTAGACCTAGAATCTATGTTTATTAACTTTTTATTTTCTTGCTTTAATTTCTTACATTCATTTTCTACATTTATTAAATAATCCAAAACTAAATTAAATCTTCTATCTTGGTCTTTATCATTTACATCCATAAAGATTTTAGTTTTTCCTTTTCATCTTTTAGTTTCAAGATATCAGAATCACAATTCCTTATTTATTCTTCATTCTTGGAAAGAATGATATTCACATTTTCACATTCCCTTTTCAGTTTATCATTTTCTTTGACTAACTTCTTATTTTTACATTTAAATTCTCTATATTTTTCAATCTTTTTAAAACTACAATTTCTCAATTTTTCATTCTCTTTAAGAAACTTCTTAACGTTAGAATCATTAGAATTGAAATCACAAATAGAATCATAATGAGTGTCTTTTTCATTTTTAGATATTGCATTATGATCAAAATTTGTAGGAGTTATTAACTGAGTAAAAAGAGGATCATTTACCTCACATGTAATACCCATCAGGGAAAGGTTACCTAATTCCTTTTCACTTTCAGAGTCATTGTTGGAGTCAGAACTGTCTAAGTGATCCCATCCTCCAAACAAAGCTTGTTTTTCTTTCCTCCTCTTGTCTTTGTACTTATTTGAATGCTTGAGTTTGGGAAAATCAGGTCTGATGTAACCTTTATTCCTACACTCATAACATGTCAAATCATAAATATCATTATTCTTATTTAAATTACCTTTCTTGTAATCCTTTTAATTCTTCCTCCCAATTTTCTCTTTCCACCATTATTTTTCATAAATGTGTAAAGTGTCTTACTGAAGTGAGTCATCTCCTTATCACTTTCCTCAAATTCATAATCAGAGGAATTAGTGGTATCAATTACATTATACTTGAATGAAATACCTTTTCTTTTAGTTGACTCATCATCAGCAATATTCTTCATCTCTAACTCATACTGCAATAGAGATCCTATTAGTTTATCTAAAGTATATTCCTTAAAATTATTACTCTCATTGATGGTCACCTTCTTGGCATGCAATCTTTTTAAAAGAGATATCAACACTCTTTCCACTTGCGTTGTGTTTTCCAAGACCTTTTAAGATAAATCATACCATTGGTGATATTGGTGAACTGATAGAACATCTGGTTTATAGATTCTTCATCTCCCATCTTGAAGTCCTAGTATTCTGCTCGGAGCATCCATAGCTTGGTTCTCTTCAGCTTATTAGTACCACAATGAGTGACTTGCAATATCCTCCATATGTCATGGGATATCTTACAGGTTGACGCATGGATATAGACACTTCTACTTATAGTATAGTATAGAATATTTTTAAATGTATAATTCAAAACATATTATAGTCTTCGGATCAACCTTGGGTAGATCATATGGATTTTCCATGATGGTCCAGTGATCCAAACTTAGTTGTTTCATGTAGGATTCTATTCTATCTTGCTTGTACATATAGTCACTAACATCAAAGAATGGGGGTTTCTATGGTATCTAGCCATCATTAGAATTTTCACTTATCATCTTAAAAGAAAAATTTTCTTTTATTCCTTAAATTGTTAAGGCTGGTATTCCATATTAGAATAGAGTTTAAAATATGCAGAGGAAATATTATTCTTAAAGATTAATACAGATAAAGATGCTATCTGATCAGAGTCTTGGCTTTGATACCAATTGTTTGGTATCAAATTAAAATTAAAAAAAGACTAACCTATCAGATACATGGATCTGATACCAATTGTTTGATTTCATAACCACAGATCTATTTACTTAGCTCTAATACTAATTCTTTGATTTTAGAACCACAAATTTATTTACCTAACTCTGATACCAATTTTTGGATCTTTATTGATGAAAATTATGACTAGAGGGGGGTGAATAGTAATTTTAAAAATTAATGACAAAACAATCAGAGTTAATAGGATATTAAACAATAGTGAGTGCAGTGTTATTAAGATGAGTTGCAGTGAAAATAAAAATGAAATAACATAAGATTAATAGTGGTTTGGATCACCAAGATCCTAGTACAGTCCTCAATCTTCTCTACTCCCTGAGGAGACTGATACTCACTAAGAGCCTCACTTTTAAAGGTGTGAGAACCTTATTATAGACACTACCTTTTAAACAACATGGAGGCTCATCCCAGTATTTTTATAGGAGACTCAACCTAGTTTGTATCCTGACTTTTGATTCAGAGTCACAACCCAATCTTCCTTTTGGGTGATAGAATGACCAAAGAAAATCAAGACCTACTTTTGATGAGGAAAAGCATAAACCAGACACAAAGAAAATTCAAACAGAAAGAAACAAGATTACATGAATAAAAAAAATATAGGGAAATCAACAGATGATCAAAATATCGAAGAAGTTTACACTCGATGATGATTGATCACGTGGAAGGAATAAATATGAAATATGGATTCCTTCATTGATCACAATTAGAGTGTAGAAGTTACAGAGGATCGTGAAAAATTGAGAGTAGAAAAATGTTGAATATGTATCATAACTATCTATATAAATTGATCTGTATAGGTATATGTTTTATATCTTGAAGAGATCTCTTAGATCATTTAAAACAACATCCTCTAGTAGCATGTCTGTGTCCAATATATACATAACACTTGTTAGTGCATATAAATATAATAAGACCGTTACCTTTGTTTATTAAAACCTTGTTGAATAACAATATAGAAACAATCATGCTTTATATTTCTTCATGAAATATTAATATAAAACAATTAATATATTAAGTAAATCATTTGTATACAATTAAAAATTATAAAACAATTGAAATAAAAAT
Organism: Viscum album; assembly: GCA_963277665.1. NCBI lineage: Eukaryota > Viridiplantae > Streptophyta > Magnoliopsida > Santalales > Viscaceae > Viscum > Viscum album. Next base: position 1,704,105,914 of record OY728129.1, on the reverse strand, counting down.
ATAATCTTGTAGATTATACATGTATAAAAAATTGTAGAAAAATAGAGCATGATATGAATATCAAACTGAATGAATAAAAGAACATCAATTATTGTTACAATTATTTTTACATACTCTGCAAATATATTTTACTTTTAACTAAGGAATTATTTTTAATAAAGATCAATTGAAATAAGAAATCAAATTTTAGAAATATAAATTTTTAACTAACAGTGGATTAACCTACTGTTGGAACAGAGAGCGGTTGCTCATGACTCGCCATTGAAAACAGAGAGTGGTGATTCATGACCTACTGCTGAAAAAGTCCAACAGTGGCTTAACAAAGTATAAGGTACCGCTGCACTTAAAAAAATAAAGAAATACAACCAAAATAAAATATTGTTACAATTATTTTTACATAATCTACAAATATATTTCAACATAAAATAATAATACTTTTAATAAAGGAATTAATTTTAATAATCATCAATTGAAATAAGAAATAAAATTATTGAAATATAAAATTTTTAACTAGCAGTGGATTGACCTACCGTTGGAGCAGAGAGCGGTGGCTCATGACTCACCATTGAAAACAGAGAGCAGTGACTTATGACCTACCATTGAAAAAGTCCAATGGTGGATTAAGAGAGAATAAGTTATCATTACACTTAAAAAAATAATGAAATTCAACCAAAATAAAAATTATTTCATGTTACAGAACAACCAAAGGATTCATATGAAAAAATAAAAAAATTATCATCGTTGGATGCCAACGGTGACTCATGACTCACCGTTGCATGAAGCCAACGGTGGCTCGTGACCTATTGTTGGAAATTTACAATGGAAACTCACTGAAATTAATTTCCTAATAATTTGAAGAAATTAAAGATGATAAAAATAAGTAAATAAATTTAAAAAAGAAATAACCTACTACAACAGCATAAAAAAATACTACTTCAAAGTTACTACTGAAACAATGAAGGTGTTACAAAAAGAAATAAATCACTCGAAGATGATTCTGATATAAAGAATGATAAACATGTGATAATAATAAAAATCAGATAAATGTTATTCTGATAAGAAAAAAAGAAAACAAATCAAAATAGCAAGAAAAACTCTACTGTATCTGATTGAATAAGGATGAAGAGCTCATGTTGGAGCACAAAGAAGATTCTTCCACAAGAGGAAATAACAACTGCAAACAGAAACAAAACATCTTTTAAAAAAATCTGATAAAAGTAAAACAAAATGTATAAATAAAACAACTATAGAAGCAATGAAGGAGGATAAGCTCTATGGAGCTACTTCCAAGTCAGTGTACAATAAGAAGAAAGAAAGAATCAACCGATGGGAAAAAATAACCCACTGTTGATGTCTGGAAGAAGGTCACAGACCACCGTTGAGTTCCAATGGTGACTCATTACTTACTGTTGATATTTTCCAATGGTGACTTGACTCACCCACCGTTGGTATTTCCCAATGATGACTTAACTCACCCACCATTGGGTTCTTTCAACGGTGACTTGTCTTGCAACCAACATAGAAGGCTTAAAACCAATTGAAACAAGTCGAGTCAAAGAAGATGAATTGAGGGAAGCTAAAAAAATAGCTGAGCTATTATTTGCTCAAGAAAGGATATAAAGATATGTTGAGACCGAAGAAGAAGATCCTTTGAACCAGTATTGCAACCTTAGCTGAAAAGGGAAGAGTGAGTAAAAAAAATGAAAGCAAGGTCGGTCGATTGAACTAGCATGCTAAAGAACACCTGTATACTGGAGAAAGAGTTCATGCCCGAAGAAGATGATGGAAAAAGAACAGTGAGGCACAGGAGATCAAAAATGGATGCACGGGATATTTAAAACAGATTGAGCAGAGAGTGACCCACCACTACTGTCTGAGAAATAAATGACGGATGAACATTAATATCAAAAACAATATCCCACATTGATTTGGATACAAGGCAGCTGAGGGGTATATCAATCAATTGGTGTTGATTCTTGGTTCGAATAAAAACACAACCCACACACACTTCAGGCCACAACCCAACGGGAAACCCTAGCCCAATCCATGTGCATTGCGGGCACATTCCATGAGCCTTATGCATGGGTCTGCATGCCTTTGGCATGCACTATGCATATCAGCCTCCTTATGGTCTACCTGTGGTGGGCTTTCCCACGGGGTTGACCCAATGGATCCCCTAAGTGGTTGAGAGCTAACCATTTAGCTCACATGGAAGGCCAAAAAATTTTCTTTTACATTATAAAAAAATGAATTTAAGAAATTATAATAACATGAATGATCAATTTAAAACATATACTTAAACAACATTATTAATAACAAAATCAAAATTTATTAGTTTATTAAAACACTAGTGAAAATAATAAACTTGATAATTTAAAACACTTGAAATTCTTATAAATTTATTAAAACATGAAACAAAAAATTATTAATTAATTAAAGCACTCAATAGTTTGATAGTGTTAATTAAAACACCTGAGAAAATAATAAGATAATTTAATACATGTTGATTGAGAGTAGTTTATCAGAACAAATAAAACTGATAAAGTATTTAAAACAAATTCAAATACTAATATAGATTTCAAAGGGTTGTCTAATCTTAAATATAGGAATCTAATGAAATTATAAACTATTGATAGATATGAAACATGTAAGGATGGATTTAATTCTCTTGTAATCATTACTGAATCCAAAATTGAATAATTGACAAACTTATTTAAAACCATCATTTTTTTCTTTTGAAAAACGAAGGAGGAATGTAAGTCGGTTACTATCGATGTTTGAAATTTAAAAAAAATATACTATGATGATATCATTAATTTTCAATATATTTCAATAAATATAATAATCCTTTGAATGTATCATTTCTCTTTCTTAACCTCCCAGAAATCAACACCTAAAAATGATTGAAGATGAAAAAATTGCTCATTTATTTATTTCTCTTCATGTGTGTTTTTTCTATAAGAAGTAAAATGATGAAATAGAATATGCTCATTCATATTTGATCATTCCAATATTTTTTAGAAAAATAAATATTTTATAATTTATAATAATTGTTAAAATATTAGAAAGTTATCTATCTAATCCAATAAATTCAAGGAATATATCTTCTTTTTATTTTTTATCTCTTAGAAAATGCTATTGAACATCAATGTTTTTTTATCATTAGTGATGTGTATTATTTTTTTATTATGAAATGGAACTTGTGATTTCATAAATAATATTGTTGTGTATAAAGGTTACTCTAAAATTTATGATTTTGTGCATTATTCATAACAACCATGTACAAAAACTACCAATTGCATCACATTCAACTTCAGTTATATATAGTATTTTGAAATATTTTTTCTTACTAGATCAAGAATCTAAGGATTCTTCTATAAAATGACATATTCCATATGTAATTTATCTATTCAATATATATCCTATAAAATCATCATTTTAATAACATTTGATAGAGAAATCCTATCCAAAGGGTTAAAAATAAAACATGTTTCAAAGAACTTTTTAAATATAAAAAAATATTATTTTATATATTTTATATGAGATTCATTCCTATTAAGATGGAAACTAATAAAAATAGATATCAAAATCATATTATATTGTTGACTTGTAATTAAGTATGGTAAAATTTTGATCAGTCCACTATAATGATTTTGATCTACTAGTATTTCATATCCATGTAGAACTAGTTATTAAGTACTCATTAAAGTACTGATACTTGTTTCATTGTAAAAACCAAAACATTTTAATAAGTTTCTAATATACCTCTACTATGATAAAATATTTTCTTCTAGTTTTTGAGAAATTTAGAAGTTAGGAATGAAAGTTCTTCCATCATACTCATCTCAAAATTAACTTTGTATAAGTTTTCTAAAACATTCTTTAAGAGATTTTGAGCTATATTTGAATATAATTCCATCTATATAGGTTTCTATGATTATGGAATCTTTAAAAACATTTTTGATAAAAATAAGATGACCTTTTATTCTTTTAATAAAATCATATTGGGAAAGAAAAGTTGAAAATTATTATACCACACTGTTATCAATTTTTGTGTCCATAAAGTTCCTTGGTGAGCTTAAAGACATGATTTTGAAATTTAGGATTTTTAAAATCAGGGGGTTCTCAAGAGAGTGTTCCTCCAGAACATAACGATTAGTAAAAATCCTTACCTTATTTTGAACTACATTTCCATTATCATCACATTTATCTTGAAATACCCAATTAGTTCCTATAACCAAAAAGTCATTTGGATGTTTCATTGATGAACATATATATTTTTCTATTTTAACTAATTTAGTTCTTAATTCTTTTCTATTATACAATATCCATCACCAAATTCATAATATTTCATTTTAAGTTTAGATTGTGATATAAATTAATGTTTTTCTCACTCATTCCTTAAAGAACTTCATTTTTTTGTTTTTATGAGAAACACCTCCAATAAATTTATTAATAATATGATATTTTGATAGTTTATTGTTTCTAGGAAAAGATAATAACTTTTATACTTCTAACAGATTCTGACTTTCTAAGTCCTCACATATGATATTTGAGATTCAATCGTAAGATATTATAAAATAATAGGATTTTTTTAAGCTACATCCAAATCATTTCCATCGTCTTGACATTTTGAAATTGAATTTCATAAAACGTCCACAATCGCAAAAGAATCCTTTTTTAAATAAATAATCATTTTTTCGGATATGAGATCAATCATTTAATTTTTGTTGTTTATATTTTAATTTTTTTTTGACAAAGGAAGATGATATATTAGTCACGAAGGTCGGCAGTTACAAATTCATGCAACCAAGAAGGAAAGTGGTGAAGCCAGAGATGATTCATGTTGGATGTGCTGAATGAAGCCAGGTGATGGGTTGCTTCATTTCCATCCCTTTTAATGAAGGAGAAGGAGAAGGTTGTGAAGCTTTAACTGAAAGACTGGATGTTCCTGATAATGGGGCCAAAAGAAAATAAGTCGCCGTCATTGAGCCCAACAACGTTGATGATGGTGAGGCAATCAGATTCAATGTCAATAACTTCCCATATTCGATCTTTTGAAAACGTTAGCCCGACAAGAACAGCGAAGGCTTCAGCTACAACGGGCTCCCAGAGAACGTGATATGATTCATGTTTGGACGCAATGATCTGACCATGACAATCCCATTCCACAAGTCCAATTCCGACAGTTCCATCCATGGAGAGAGATGCGTCAATGGTAATCTTGAGGATCCCTTCTGGGGGGTGCCATCTTGAAGCAGCTGTGTGAGTGCTAGAGAGCCCATGACGGTCAAAGTCCCGCTTCCACCCCTCAATTCAGGATAACGCTCGATCAATCTAGAACCTGGGGGGCTTTGCAATGTGATTAAAGATTAATTCATTGTGTCGCACCCAGATGATACATGCCACGATGCATAATGAAGAAACTTTGTCCTCAGTGAAAGAAGACGACCACAACATCATCAGTGTTGGAAGGTCCAGCGCCATATCTAACATAGGCTCCAAATCAGAGCCCCAAAAAGTCCAGATCTCTTCCGCCCCCGGGCACTGGGTGATCGTATGGAGAGGAGATTCGAGTGTACCCGAGCAGATGGGACATTGCTGGTCATTCGTGACATGTCAGAGGGCGAGGAAGTCCATAGTAGGAAGAATACCTGTGCAAACCTGCCACCAGAAAAAACTGATTTTTGGGGGGACCTTAAGATGCCAAAGGGTTTTCCAGAGCCCTCCCCTTTTTGGGGGGACCTTAAGATGCCAAAGGGTTTTCCAGAGCCCTCCCCTTTCCTCGCTTTGGGTATCGAGAGCAAGCATGTACCCTGATTTCACTATATAAGATCCAGAGACATCATTGCTCCAAAAGGGACAGTCTAGCCTTGCCTCTCTCACACAGGGGATGCTAAGAATGATCCTTTTATCCCTTTCATTGAACCATGAGTTGATTTTATCCATACACCACACAGAACCATGATCGCCGAACAAGCAACAAACTGTGGCGTTCTCATAGCCAGGTACGGCGGGGGAGGTAGCTTGCAAGCCATCTTTATCAATCAGCCAGGGGTCGGTCCAAATATTAATTTTCATACCATCTCTGACCCTCCAGACCAGCCCTTTAAAAATTAAATTTCGTGATTCCCAGAGGCTTCTCCATAGAAAGATGGGGCGGGGGCCAAGAGAGGAGTTCTAGAAATCTGAGTGGGGAAAGAATTTTGCACGAAGTATCCGCGCACAAAGAGAAGATGGATGAATCATGAGGCGCCATCCTTGTTTAGCCAGAAGAGCATCATTAAAGATTCAGAGGTCTCAAAATCCCATTCCGCCGCCTATTTTAGGGGTACAAAGTGACTTCCAAGCAATACAATGAATTTTTTTCCTACCATTATTATGACCCCACTATAAGTTAGCAATGTGGGAGTGGATATGGTCAACAAGCATGCCAAGAATCTTGAACATGGACATAATATAGCTAGGGATGGACTGCAGTGCAGCTTTGATGAGTGTTTCCTTACCCACTTTAGAGATTCTTTTCGGAGTCCATCCTTGGATTTTTTTCTCAATTCTATCCACCGTAGATGATAAGATTTCTTTTTTTGAGCAACCAACATGTTGGTCGGAGTGGATACTCAAGAGGGGGGTGAATTGAGTTCCAATTAAAATTTCTGTTAAAATATTGTCTATTTAAAATCCCCCAATTTATAAAACAAGTTAAACTGTAGTGAATTTATACAGATTGTAAATGTTCACTTAGCTTCTAAAAGATTGATTAGGTCTCAGTTAGTTTAACCACAAGATCAAACTAACTTTTGAAACTAATCTACTGATTTACAATAAGTGTAAACACTTGCTAATTTAACTATCAAAGTAGCTTTAAAATAGTTTTGTATTTCAAAGTAATAGCAGCGGAATACATAAGATATATATATTAAACTTTGAACTTAAATTAAAAATGCACAACAGATATAACAAGAGGTTCAGTCTCAAGCTGAGACTTAGTCCTCTCAAATTTATATAAATTTGATCCACACCCTGGATCGGGGTTAACAACAGTTTACAAAACTGTCCAGGCCACACAGGGACCTCTACCACTGTTCTAAGTGGGAAAAAAAGCAAAGAACAGACCACACAAGTACCTCTTCCACAGTTAACGTGGGTAAAAAAGAGATAAGAGATTTGGAGTGAGGATTTTGATATCCTCCAGCTCAGTGTAGGAGATAGTGTGTATATAAGAAATACAGAGTACACCACACTGCTCGAAAGTTAATAAATAAATCACGTAGAGAAGATAGATAAGAGTTTAGAAAGCTCTAATGATTATCAATGCAGCTCTGGACTCGTTGGATTCAGTAGGAGTGCTTCTGAGTCCTTCTCTGGTTTTTCTGTTGAAAAACAGAGTGTCGTAGTTCAGCTTGTCTTCTACAGGAGTGAGAATGATCTCTTGATTCGTCGTGTGTTCTTCAGAGGTGTTGGATTGCATTCATGAGAGTTCTTTGAAGGTCTGGAAATCTCTTTCTTGCTCAGGATTGATCTTCTTGTTCCGCACAGTGCTCTCGGGTGTATGTAAGTTCTTCTCATTGTATATTCACACTTTTCTTTTGTTCACCGCTTGTGCTTGTTGTTTTTTGTGTACTGCATTTTAATCTTCCTTATATTCCACACGTTCTGGCAGTAGGAATGATTCCCTTTTCATAGGTACGAGATACGGTTTCCTGACATGCCAACAAATATCATTAAATAACATTAATTGCATTAAAAACATCAAATATGACCATTATCATTATTTAAATAATATTGACAAAAGGTTAAGAGACGGTGTCACAGTGATTAAGTAAACAGTGTCTTCTTCACGGTATGTGGTTCATGGTATGAGCTTCACGGTATGTAGCTCACGGTATCTGCTTCACGGTATGTAGCTCACGGTATATGCTTCACGGTATGTGCTTCACGGTGTCTGGATCACGGTGTCTGGGTCACGGTGTCTGGGTCACGGTGAGTCCTTCACGGTGTCTGGTCACGGTGAGTCCTTCATGGTGTCTGGTCATGGTGAGTCCTTCACGGTGTCTGGTCACGGTGAGTCCTTCACGGTGTCTCCATACTTAGACAAATATCTGTATTTGGACTTAGACAATAATATGCAGACTATGGATTAATTTTAACCATTAGAGAGTAAAAGAGCTTGAATCATAAATATAAAGGCTTGATAATATATGTGAGATTTGTGATCATGCATGAGACTTGTAAATAATAAAGAGAGTAATTAACATCATAAGATTTGTTATCCTTAAAACATGATGTGTAGTTATTATTGAGATTGAAGAGCATTAGCAAGATGTGCAATTAATATCGAGATTAATTAACAGTAATAAGATTTGTGATCATTAAAACATGATTAGCACATGAGGAGTCCAACACAACAATAGTGGGAAGCCCAAGGTATTTATTGTGTTTTTCAACCATTTGAATGCCTGCATAAAGACAAAGCTCCGCTCTCTTGGTTGGTGGGACAACATAACTGAAAGAGATTTCCGACTTGGATGGATTGATTGCTTGTTCAGATGCCCTCTCAGAAAGCCGGATCACCTGGAAGATAGCGAGGCATTCATTATGAGTAGCTCTGGAGAAAAGAAGGCAGTCGTCGGCAAAGAAAAGGTGCGAGACAGGTGGGCTGGCCCGACAAACCTTTTCCCCATGTATCCCTTTTGAGACAGCGGCCGAGGAAATGAGGTTAGAGAAGATTTAAACCACCAGGATAAAGAGAAATGGGGAAAGGGGATCTCCCTGGTGGAGGCCACGAGTAGGTGAGAAGCCTTGGGTGAGTCCACCATTAATGTTAATCTAAAAAGAGACGGACGAGACACATTTCATGATCATATCTGTCCATTTGGGGCAGAAACCCCTTTTTGTCATGACGTCCTAAAGGAAGTGCCATTCCACTCGATCATAGGCCTTAATCATATCCAGTTTCCAGGCCATGATACCTCTTTTTGCAACAGATCACATTTTCATAGAATGAAACACTTCATGGGCCACGATAGTATTATCAGTGATAAGCCTCTTTGCTAAAAAATCACTTTGTTTTTTAGAGATAATAGCAGGTAACCACGTGTGCAGAAGATTAACCAGGACCTTTGAGAAAATCTTGTAGGAGACGTTACAGAGACTGATAGTCCTGAAATCTGAGGCCGCAAGGGGTTTCTTGATCTTTGGGATGAGGGTAATAATTGTCTCATTAATAGAGAAGAGGTTAATTTTCCCAGCCCAAATGCCTTTCAGAAATACGCATATGTCAGGGCCGATAATGTTCGAGTATTGCTTAAAAAAGAGAGCATGGAAGCCATCAGGACCAGAGGATTTTGTGGAGTGGATTTATTTGAGAGCCTGAAGGATCTCATCGTCCGTGAAATCTTTTATGAGACGGCGGTTCATTTCGTCGGTAATCACATGTTTGATGCAGGACTCAACCTCCAATGATAAGATGGAATCTCCTGCAGTGTAGAGTTTTTGAAAATAACATGAAATAATATCATGGATACCTTCAATGTTGGACATTGTTCCCCCATCAGGGTGGGTGAGGACCGAAATGTTGTTTTTGCGGCGCCTGGCAGAAGCCTTCTGGTGAAAGTAACGGGTGTTTGCATCCCCTTCTTTGATGTGGATTTCTCGTGCGCACATAGCCCATAAGCTTTCTTTAATGCGAAGAGCCGCATCCAGTTCACTTTGTAGACTAGCAATTTTGGAGAGAATATTATCCGTTGTGGGTTGGGAAAGAAGGTCAGTAAGTTGTCATTCAAGGGAGTTACACAGCTTGTCAGGTTGGCGAAATTTTTTATTGCTCCATGATTTCAGATTAGCAGCCACCTGCTTGAGGATAAAATTGATGTCTTTACATCCACCTTTCTAACACGATCGGATAACTTATTCACACTCACGGTCTTTGGCCCAGTAGCTTTCAAACCGGAAGGGTTTCCCGCATCTTGAATTGCGACCACTATGAGAGAAATCAATAATGATAGGGCAATGATCCGAACAGTTCGGGGCCAAGTGGGCGATATGAAATATCTTGAAGATATTAGTCCATTCTTTCGATCCCAGAAATCTGTCCAGACGCTCAACTATGCATGTGCTTTTCGTGTTCCCCCAAAACCAGGTGAAGGGGCTACTTGCATGGCCAAGATCAGCCAAGTCCACCCTAGAAATCACATCACAAAAGCCTGACATCAAGGCAAAGGTCCGATGTGATCCACCTCGTTTTTCATGCTGGAACAGAATCTCGTTGAAATCACCGCCAAAAAGGATAGGGCCAGTAATACCTTGTCGTAAAGAGGAGAGAAGTTCCCAGGATTTCCATTTATCGTTTTGTGAGGGCCAGCCGTAGAAACCCACAAAAGTCCAAGGCAGGAGGAGGTCATCATAGATGGATACAGCCACATGATGCGCCGTGTACGAGAGGATTCTGACGTTGACATTGTCCTTCCAGAGAAGGCTCAGTCCCCCTGAGTGGCCTTGGCGGGGTACCGGGAGGCAACCCTGAAACCCACATTTGAGAGCGATGTAATTGTTGTCCTTGTAATCCAACATGGTTTCAGACAAAAAAAACACATCAGGGCGACTTTGTGCGTAATGGCGCTGGAGCATCTGAACCGTTCGTGGGTTGCCAAGCCCCTGACAGTTCTAACATAGGGTTTTCATTGCTCTAGGTGGGGCTGGTACATACCCGCCTCTGCCTCTGAAACTTCATAGAACTGTCCATCACCTGCCTCTTTCCACCTCTTTGGTAGGCGTTCAGTCACTTTACAATCCTCAAGATGTCTTTTATGTTCCTCGAGTTTTGAATTAATAGGATCACCACTCCTATCACCACGATTCTCCCTTTTCCATGTCCGTTGAGTAAAGGTACCTGATGGTTTAATCCCAATCGCATTGGCTTCATCCATGAGGTTGATCCCTAAATCAGCAGACACTGGCCCGGGAGCAGACTCTGTTGATTTGATGCAAAGTTGCCTGGGTTCAGAAGTCGGGTCGGGTTATTCCTTACATTTTGACCTCGGTCCAAATGGTGGCGAGATGCTGTCTTTCAATGGTACAAGGGCCGGACTTGGGAAAACGGCTGGGTCTGAACTCTGACTCGCATGCTTGTCCCCAGTTTTGGTCTCGTTCATTGAGTTGTACGAAGACCCTCCTTCCGCCCGTTGTTCGTCATGATTGTCCCCCGAAAAGTCCGGTGGTCCTAGCATGATGATAGTATTGAGTTCTGGTTCGGTTTGCTTGGAATAGGCCTTCGCTAGTCGGTCACGATCCTTTTGTTTTTTCACCTCAAAAATAGTCACAAATCTTACTGTTTTTGCGTGGAGCCAAGGGCCGTATTGCAAGATGATGGTGTCTTTTCCATTCTCCTTCCTCAAATCACAAACTTTCTCGAGGTGTCCAAAACACCCACAGAAAAAACAAAAAATTGGGAGTTTTTCAAATTCAAAAGAAATCCAATCATTTGAATCTTCAAGTGATAAGAACAGAACCCTCATAAGTGGTTGTGTCACATCGACTAAGACTCTAATACTCACCACGGGTCCCCAGTGGATGGGGTCAGATTGGTCCCAGTCCAGAAATTTACCAACGCGTTCTCCAATTTCCCGCATAACACATTTCGTTCTACCATGAAACGGAATTCCTTTGATTCGTATCCAGAAGGGTGAGTGAGTCAGTTTAATTTTCTGAATGTCGTCCCCGCCTGAAAAGTCATCCATGAGGATGAGTTGATTGTCGAAATACCATGATCTACCTTTTAACACCTTTTTTATCTTTATTGTTGAAAAATTCGAATACAATGAACCCATCTCTCACTTCACGTATGGCAACGCCATCCTCCAATCTCCATAAATTTTGCAGAGTATTTTTTAAATCCCCCAGGTTGAATGAACATTTGGCTTAGAATTTCCCTACCACCAGGAGAGACGTGCAATGTGACAGAAAGACGTCTTCATTTTTTCATGTGGCGATTGACGCTTTCTCTTTATCAGTCAACGAAAGGTTCTTCCACTGATTTACCAATTCAGATTCCATGAAAAGAAAAGAGCACATCCTCAACGTTGCCTCTCCAATACACCCTTCACGGTCCCAGAACTCTCACGAACAAAACTCCTCACTACGATCAAAACTTTGCAACACAAACCACTAAGGACTCAATTGTACGAGCCAAAGTCTCAGCACAAATCAAGATTCAGTGGCCCGGTGACAGTCATCGCGCAGGAGCTCTTTCGCGCGATAGCCAACCCCAAAGTGAGTATCGCCTTTGCGGTTAGAAACGTTGCACACAAACTATACGAGCTAAAAACTGTAGTTACACCTCTTTATGTCGCAATCACGACCCTTTGCGAGTAACTCCTTCGCGCTCAATACTTCACGCGAGCACCACTGATACACTCAAGTCCCGGCGCGAGCCCCACCCAATGTGAGTGGCACCTGCGCGCTCGAGCCACCTGCGCATGCACCACAAAACTCACTGCCCTGCGCGATCCCAACCTTGCGCAAAAAAAAAAACACTCGCGTGCTCGACATCTGCAAGTAACAACCGCGCACTCAGCAGCTGTAAACAACGCACTGCACGAAAACACCTGCACGCCTAGTACCAACAAACAACACACCCTGCGCTCAGCACCCGCGCGCTCAAGCCACCTGTGCGAGCACCACCAAACACTCACTGCCCTGCGCGATCCCACCCATGCGCAAATAACACCCGTGCACTCAACACCTCCACTATCTCGTCAATCTGAAGAAAACGATCTGTCGAAGATTGTTCCAGCCCGTAAGTCGTGGGAAGATCAGGAGCCGTAGATATCAAACAACCTGAATCTGCCAAAAGGGTCTAAAACTGAATCGCAAGCCGAAAGAAGATCGGGATCTGACTTCAAGTCAGATCCGCAAGATGATAATGGAAGGGATTCAAGAAGAACAGAGCCTTCAAGTTGCGGAAACCCCAAATAAACGCGATCGGGACTTCAGGCCGAGGAACGGGAACATGAAATCGAGAGGAGGGACAATGCGCCGAAGAAGAGCAAAAGGGGAGGATGAACCGGGGAGGGCCGATGCAGGTGCCGATCTGAAAGAAAACGGGCCGCCGCGAAAGGATCACCGGGGAAAAAACACCAAACCCTAGGATTGAGGTGAACGCCTCGGATCTTGCTGGGCTTTGCAACATTATAAGGGCTCAGATTGAGGTGAACGCCTCCGTCGATTGCTGGGGCCTTCGATGAGCCGAGCCGAAGGGTCGCCAACAGATATTACACTGTGTTTGGTTATATTTTAGTAAAAGAAAAGAAATGATTTGATAGTTTATAAAATAAAAGAAAAGAAATGAAATGATTGTGATTTCTCTCTTTGTGTTTGGATTCATAACTTAATAAAAGAAAAGAAATGATTTGGATTTCTCTCCATCATGTTTGGTAATAATTTTTAAAAGAAAAGAAAAGAAACTGTTTTGGTGTAAATGACACAAATAACATTTGTTTAAAAATAACACATACAAGATTAAAGGGCATACTTGCTCAATATAAAAAACCAATATCGATTAGATCCGTACGGACACCACACCTACCACCATATATCAATACAAATTATAAAATTTAAAAAAATTAACTAAAGATAATCAAAATTATTTATATAATTTATTAATTCAAAATTATTAATTTATGGTAATCAAAATTATACATTCAAAATTATTAATTAAAAAATTATTAATTCAAAATAATTATCAATTAAAAATAATTACTAATTCAAAATAGTTTTTAATTCAAAATATTTATTAATTCAAAATTAGTTATAAATTATTTATATAAACTATTAATTCAAGATAATCATAATTATTTATATTCAAAATCATCTATAATCAGAATTATTTATAAATTATTTATGATTATTTATATACGCATAATTAGTTATAATCAAAATTATTTATATACACATTATCAAAATTATTTATATTTGATTGTTAATATTTCTAAATTATTTATATTTGATTGTTATTGTTATTATTATTTATATTTGATTGTTAATATCATTTATAAATTATTTATATTTGATTGTTATTATTATTTATAGAGAGGTTTAAGGGCAATATGGGAAATATGTAAAATATTTGTAAGGGATTGAAGATTTCCGTCTGAATCGTCCCGATTTTGGGACGATTCGAAATCAGCTGAAATCGCATGCGATAGAGAAATCCGTTTCTCTCCCTCCCGACGCCTCGCGTTTATCTCCTTCAGGCTTTGATAACCAAACGAGATATTTTCGTTTCTCTCCTTCCAAATCGTTTCTTTTCTGGGCGTATCTCCCCAGCCAAACGAGCCCTTAGGGTTTAACCCTAATATAGACTTCGGCTGGGCTCATCGATGGCGCGGCCAATCGACGGAGGACGACAATGAGGATCTGGATTTCCTCCTGCCGCCGAAACAGGTTTTTGGTCCGGATGAGAAAGGGATCAAAAGGGTTGTGGAGTACAAGTACAGTGAGGACGGGAATAAAGTAAAGATCACCACTACCACCCGCATCCGAAAGCTTGCCAAGGCCCGGCTCAGCAAGCAGGCCGTGGAACGGAGGTCCTGGGAAAAATTTAGAGATGCAGTTCATGAGGATATTGGTGCCAGACTCACCATGGTTTCCACTGAGGAGATCCTACTAGAACGACATAGGTCTCCCAGGAGCAAGCCCGAGGAGGGTAAGGCGGAGGGCGGGGAGTCACTGGCGCAGCTTGGGAAAGGAGGTGCGGTTCTGATTGTGTGTCGGACCTGTGGGAAGAAAGGTGACCACTAGACATCCCGATGCCCGTACAAGGACCTGACTCAACCTGTGGAGTCATTTGTGGAGAAGCCCACCGGGCCAGAGCACAGTGCGAGTGCTCCGGGTGGGGGGGAAGGCTACCTATGTGCTGCCGAGTATGAGGGCTGGTGCGGAGCAGCCCACAGGGTTTGAGATGTGGCGCCAGAACGATGAGAACTCGGTTCGGGTGACAAACCTGTCGGAGGACACCCGGGAGGCGGCCCTGAATGAACTGTTCCGAACATTTGGGCAGGTGGCTCGCGTGTACGTGGCCATCGACCAGAACACAGGGGTGAGCCGGGGGTTCGGGTTTGTGAACTTTGTGAACCGGGAGGATGCAGAGCGGGCCTTCAACAAGCTCAATGGCTATGGCTACGACAATTTGATTCTTCGGGTTGAGTGGGCCACGCCCCGTAACAACTGACCAACCAGGTCTCCAAAAATAACTTGGAACAAGTATACTATTAATGGAAGACAAGCTAGTAATCTTGATAGATGTTTTGGGTAGTTTAATGATGGTGGTGGATCTACTAGGGTTTCTTGTTTTGTTTTACCTAGGATTCACATGGGTCACAATCCATTTCTTATTGATGTCACATTAAAAATTGCATGGGAAACCCCACTTCCCTTCAGATTTAACAATGGGTGGCTGGTTATTTCTGGTTGTAGGTAGATTATCCAGGATGCATGAAAAGTGGGATATTATGGAAGCCCTATTCATATTTTGACATGAAAGCTGAAATCCATTAATGGTCTTTTAAAATAATGGAGTAAAAAAATACTTTTCCATGCTTGATGATGATATCAAAGATGCTGAAAGTCTTCTCTCTAGTTGTCAAATTGATAATCAAAATTAGGATAACCCTTCAAGGGAGGAATTGGATGCTCTTTCCAAGATGGATGATCCTTTGGCTATTAAAGAGAGCTTGAGCAGAAACAAGTTAGATGTTATATGGATTCATAGTGGTGATAAGAATACAATGTTCTTTTGTGGATGTTACATTGGATTCATAGTGGTGATAAGAATACAATTGGATGCTCTTATTCCCAAAAAGGAAGATGTTGTTGATATCAGAGATTTCAGACCAATGGCAATTGGGAATACTTTTCCTAAAGTTCTCAGCAAGATAATTTTTGTTTGATTGGGTATGATGGTTAACGATATTATCTCTACAAATCAGTTTGGCTTTGTCCCTAGAAGGACCATTCAAAGTTGCCTTTTCACCTCATTTGAAAGTGTAAATCCCATGAAGAGGAAGATAGGGTATGCGAATTTTTCTTTGAAGATTGACATTTCCAAAGCCTTTGATACTCTCAAAGGGAGTTTCATCATTGCCATTCTTGAGAAGTATGGTTTCTCCATTGGTTTTATCCATTTGATCAGGGTTATCTTGGGCTCTGCAAGGCTCTCCATCCTAGTAAATGGATCCTCGAGATGTTTCTTTCAATGTTCTAGGGGGTGAGGCAGGGTGATCCCTTGTCTGGTCTTCTCTTTTCCCTTGTTGAGGATTACTTGAGCGGATGTATACATGATATGGTCAAAATTGGAATTTTCAATAAAATAAGTGTTGGGAGAGGTATGTTCACAACATCACATCTTTTTTATGCTGTTGATATCCTTCTTATTGGGAAGGCTTCCATGAAAACTCTTTCTGCAGTCAAGGTTATCTTTTATCATTATGAAGAGGTGTCTAGTCAAGCTATAAGTTGGAAGAAATCCTCCATTGTCTTTGGGAATGGTATTTATGTGGCAAAGGAAAAAACATGATTTGAAGTTATCTTGGAGTTAAGAGGGGTGTTATCTATTTTATTTATATTGGATTCCCTCTCTTTTGTGGTATGATCAAGAAGTGTTATCTTGAAGACACTTTCTCAAAAATCATAAATCAGATGAAAAAATGGAAGGGGAAATCCATGTCCTAAGCGGGAAGAGTTTTCTTATTTAATTCGGTGATAACATCTATGTTTGTATACTCTTTTTCTCTTTATAGATGTCCCATCGGCCTTATTAATAAACTCCAAAGTACGATCAGGAATGGCTAATTTTTTTATCTGGGTTTTTAAAAAATTAAAATTTGATAACAGGGTATAGGGTTCGAATATTTTTAAAAATGGGTCCGGGATGCGTGAACGCCGTTCACGCATCCCGGACCCGGGCGTGATGCGTGAACGCCGTTCACGCATCTTCCCGAGAGAAGGGATGCGTGAACGGCGTTCACGCATCTCACAGAATACCTAAATGATTCATTTTTTCTAATGGAAAGGTATTTCACTTAGATGGAAACATGCAAGGGTAAATAATCTATGTGGAGAAACTCTACTCATATAACTTACAAGGAATTTTTGTATCCTGAAAGAAGTCATATTAAGATAGAAAATAAGTTCAATGTTTTTAAAGATAAAAACGAGTATCAAAAAATGGTGTTTAAAGAACCAAAATCAAATCCCACGTAATAAGAATCTTGGAAGAGAAGATGAAAAATTTGGAAGAAAAATAATGAGGTTGTACCAGCTGTGGAGGAGGGGGAAAATGTATTCCAAATAAAGAGGAAATTCATGGGAAGGAAATATGTGCATAATCCATGAAGCATGCAATAAGAAATAAATCACATCCCATGCTTGGATTAGAAATAAGAAGAAATAAAGGATGAGAGAAAACTCTCACATTGAATGTTTCCTCTATAGAATACAAGAGGTTCCTCCTTATTCCTTATTATTTTATGTGTTATGAGTTTACTTGAATGGAATTGAAGGAGAAGTTTTGTTCATCATGGAGTACATAAATTCCCATGATGAAGAATGAGTTCATCTCTTAAGGAGGATCTTATAAGAGATTTGAGGTATTCCAATCACATTATCTTACATTTTTTCTTAATTATATTCATTAAGGTTGAGTACTTATTTAATGAAAAAATGAGAAAAGGGGGATTTTTTCTTGCACTTGAACTTTCTAATGTGTTTTTTGAAGTGTGTGCAGGATCATGTATTTCTTATCTTAAAATTACTCATCCTGATAATTGAGAATATCTAATTTTAGTATCACATATGAGTATGTGTTATAGGTAGATTATATTATATTGGTTATTTAATTATTTCTTTCTACACTAGGATGGATCATATAGATATAGTGTTTATTAACTAAAGGCTTTGTTCCAAGTATCATGTCATATCATCCCCTTATTTAAAATATATGTGAAGATTTTTTTGAGAAGAAATATGAGTTTAAAATTTTCCAATTATCCTTTTCATTTTATTTTAAATAAGGGGGAGAATAATTGATGTTACCACATATTAACTTTTATGATATGAATGGATATTAACAACAGAAGATAAAGGGGGAGATTGTTGGAAAAATGGTTGTATGTTTTATCAATATGTCAATATGTGAAGTGGTGGTGCTTGGATAATTTTTATGGATTCATGTTATGTAATTTAATTTCATATTTGGATAATTATCCATGTTTTAAAAGTGAGAATTATTTAAGATTATCTTAAATAGAAAAAAATGTGCAAAGGAGTTTTCAAAAATGTTCACTAAAGTATGAATGAAGAGATATATGAAAAAAGTATAAATATATTATTTATATTTTTCATGAAGAATAAGGATTGGTATTTGGAGTGAATATGGAATTTGGTGGAATATTTTATCTAACACATTTTTTTAACTTTATTTAAAAAGGAATCCATCCAACTAGCTACATAAGGGAATTAGGTGCAGCCACTTTTGAGGTGGGAACTAGAGTTGACTATTGTATGGGAAGAAATGGTAGGCGAGCATGAATTCACATGAGGCACATGGTATTAGAGTGGTGGTTCAATCATGTGCAGTGGAATGGTGTTAGAGAAGACAACATGGGTCGATGCCAGTGAGGATTTGAGAGCGTACCCCAGTAATCACTTCTACCAAGCTGAAGGAATGATAAAATAAATAAGGAAGCACTCAACCGAGTGATATTATTATATGGGAAAATGGTGACACAATCATTGTCTCTCCACTAAAAACATGCAGACATTTACACAACAGTTTGATCTAACTTTTTCAAGTTGTCTAATTAGTGAGAACCTTCTTCCCTTTCTCAAGGGTTTTATAGAGCATTGGTTATCTACCATTGATGAGTCACAAAAATCATGGTTGGGAATCCTTGGATAAAACCAAGGACCCTTCCATATTAAGAAGTCCATGATGAACTTATAATATCCAAGCATGATCTAAGAACAAGTCATGTTCAATATTCATGCATTGTCGTGCATGAACTGAAGGATCCCAAGAATTTTGATGAAATAGAGTCTTCAAATGAAGTAAGATCTAGATTTAATGCCAAGGTACAATCATGATAATATATTCATGAAGTTACAATTTCATTAATATAATTTAAATAATAAAATGAATAGTTCATGTGATGAGAGTAAAAATTTATTCTAAAATGAATATCCTATGTGATGAAATGTGAAACATAAGTATTCGGGTGATTAGAAGATCATATTTTGATGAATCCACGTGAATCAGATTCTTACATGAGTTGTAACATTTATGTGAAGAATGGAGAAGACCCGAGCATTGGGTATTTTTGATGAGTTTTTGTATTTTATTATGTAATTAAATATGAGTTACATGTATGAATATAGACAATGATTCATAGAGATAGACACCACATTAAGAAGAAAGAGGGGAACCTTAATCCTTCTAGTATTCTTTATGAGTTGCATGAAACAAAATACCCACAGAAACTAATGGGGCATTCAATATGAGGAAAATATGATACCACTACTGATGAGTATTCATATATAAATGTGTAATTAAATGTGTTATTACGAAACAAATTTAAATAAGGATTTAAATGATTGATTTTAAATCATGTAATAATGATATATTATCCATGAACAATTATTGTTTATTTTGTGAATAAAGTGTGTATGAAGGTGATGAAGACTCTGTGTTGAATTGAAATATTATTTCTGATAACTCGATACAATAATGTATCAGGTAAATACAGAAAGATGAATTGATGAGTTCTTGAGTATTTGAATATTGAGGAGAATCTAGATTGCACAAAATCTGAAAAGAGTCTTAATATAATAATTTCTAAAATTATTGATAAAGTACACAAGGTAGGAGTGACTAGATTTCTTATAGAGTAAGTCTATTTGAAGAAGAACTTCTTCCTAAATTTGGAAGTAGATGTATCTTTTGGATTATAGAGTAAAATGAATCTCCAATGTATTATGGAGAAAGAGAGTGTATAGTGGATTATTTTTTGTTATAGAGAGGAAAAATGGATTATATGTCATTGTATTAACTTGTGGAGATAGTGAATAATACATGTTGGGGGGTATAACCAATATAGAAATGAGTAGTATTTTCAAAATAACCCTGTAAATAACATGTGATTCTCCCTATTTCATTACAACTACACTTGAGGAATGATTGAGAGTTTATATTGAGTGGATCAAAAACCTAAACAAATTTCAATAGGTTGAATTTAAAAAAAGAATTAGTAAAATAAGGCTACCACTGATTCACCTCCCTCTCATTACCACCTAATTGATCCTTGGCCACTAAAAATATCTCTTCGTATCAATAGATCTTGGTGAAATAGGTTTACACACATCAATTTTCATTAGTTCAATCACTCTTATTGACCATTGATCTTTAACCTTTTATATATTTCAAATAATCTTCCCTTGTTAGAAAGAATCGCATGTATGAGTATGATCACATGATAAATTAGAGAGATCTTGAGCAGTGTCACATTTCAACAGATCTTCCATGTATGATTGGCTCATATAAACAATAAATTTATACCACAACCTATTTTCTTCTTCCTTGGATATAAAATACATATCTTCTTGTCCACTCACAAGATATAGATTCCCCTTTGTGTGTTTTCCTTACAAAACAAATCCACTATATTTTCCCTTGATAATACACACCTTATTTGTAAATATTATAGTGTGTCCCAAGTCACATAGTGACCCTCAAGGCTATGGAATGAGCATTCTAAGAATTCCCCATATTTCCACAAAAATAATATTTGATAAATGGTTTATTCATGTGCATCACTAATACACCACTCATTATTCCTTAAGATCACTAAATATTCTGATTCTAATTCATACCAAAATAAATCTTTATCCACATAACATGCTCTTGTGTTCTGACACCAATCATTACTGCTTTCTGTTTATGAACAATAACCATACCATTTGTGGCATTACGATGTATCATTTTCTTCCCTAAACATTTTTTAACTATTTTTTGGACCTATGAACCATAATTTCCCTTTTTTCCATCACTTGTGTGACCTAATTTCCTAATATCATATTAGGAGTCAAGAGTTTCTCTTGATCCTATATTTAATTGTAGGCCAACAAAATCCTCCTAAAGTTCTTCAATACATTTTACTTGGTCTTTTAATATGTTATTCATAAAATAAATAGCCTTGGATTATTATTTAACCTTTATCTTGAACTTATTGAATTTATATGAGTATTATGGAATTTCTAATCATATTATTTATTATACACACACACACATATATATATATACATTGGTAGATAATTTGATAACAGTAAGACACTTATTAAAGGTATAATAGAAGTCTAGATAACAGTAATACACATACAAAACGTATCATAAATCAAATGTCAACCTAATCTACGCCTCCGGTGTGGATGCTCCTCTGTCCCACAGTCAGGCGTATACTGGATGCGTCCACGCCGTGTCTATCTACGTCTGTGCTCTGGCGTACGCTGCGCATCCTCATCGACAGCCACCTCCACATCCTCCTGTGTGACAGACGGTGGATGTACAGTCTCACCGCCTGTACCCTGGCCTGCATCTAAGGATAGTGGAAGCTGGCTGGAACTCTCACCAATATAGGAAGTAGATGGCTGCTCTGCTGCGGATGACTGCAATAAAACATCGAACTCAATCCAGTCAGCGTCTGTAAGTACCTGTGGCTGTGCCTGAGAAGCTGGAGGAGCATATGACTGGTCATGCTGAACACCCTCCTCCAGTGGAATAATATCATGTGGCTGAGCAAGCTGAGCAGCCTCATCCTGTGGAACAACAGCAGGCTCCGCGGCCTCCGCAGCAGGCTCCGCGGCCTCCGCAGCAGGCTCCGCGGCCTCCGCAGCAGGCTCCGCGGCCTCCGCAGCAGGTGGTGGATCAAAGAAAATGCCATGATAAATCTCGTCCATCGACGGTAGCATCTGTCGTACAAGGCTGTGAAAATATGCTGGGTCAAAGGCAGCTCTCTCCACTGGATCAGACATATGCAGTAGATGACAAATACGAGCATCCTGCGAAAACAAATTCTGTTGTTAACTAATTTGAATAAAAAATATGTTGAACTGTGAAAGAAAGAATGCATACCAAGTCATGGAAGCCCCGTCCGTGCCGTGTCAGAAATCTGACGGGAGACCTGATGTACCAGCCTGCATAATCCATCTGATCCATCAAATGAAAGCGTACTGTCCCTGCCCCTCGCAACTGGGACTCCCGTCGCCTGTCCCATAACGCAACATATCTCGCATGGTAGCTCCTCCAATCAAAATCTCTCTTCCCTGACATCTTCAGGGAATGCAATGAATCCAACTGACTGGGCGGGTCAGGAACTGGCTGAAGGAATCCAAACTGTCTCATAACCCTATCCGTCTGATGCCACTCGACTATATGAAAATGAATCAGTGGAACCATGCAGAAGCCGATATCAAGCATCACTGTACAGTATGGGGGCAGACTCTGAAGGATAGCATCCGTATATGGCATCCATGTAATCTGAAAGAAAAAATGAATAATCAATTAATAAATGAATAGATTTACAGTAAAGAGTAAAGATTTAACAATATAAATAATAATCACTTACATCGTCTGGTCGAATGCTGTCTAGCATAAGTCTGTAGGCGTGAACATCATGTCTGGGAGAATCTTAATGTCGATGCGCCTGACTCCACCTGTAGATAACATTTTTTTTACATTTCATAAAAGAATTTTATACAAGTAAGTTAGATATTAGAAAGAATTAATAACATACCAACGTCCACGTGGAGCCTCTGCTACAATATCTACGGGTAATGGCGCACGAGCATGTGGAGCTAAACGAGGTATGTGCTCCCATACCCACATCTGTAGAAGAACCATGCATCCTGTGATCTGCATCTTATCGATGCGACATGCGCTGCATAGGGCTCTGTATGTATATGCTAGGCAGGAAGACCCCCAACTATATCGACCTGCCTGGTCCAAATCCTCTAAAAAAGATAGATACATCAGGTGCACAAAAGTAGTAGAGTGGTCAACAAAAAGCGTGCCACCGATCAGCCTCAAAATATATGACCGTGCAAAGCACAGCACGGTGACGTCATCAGCATCATCTGGTAAATGTGTGAAGTGCTGGTCTAACCAAGGCATCCGCAATCTACCACCGACGATGGTCCTGCCATCATCCTGGACCTCTATGCCCAGAAGTCTATGAACAAGCTCAGGCAAATCTGATGGAACTCGGCCTGTCAAATCATGTCCTTCGATAGGGAGGCCCAACATAATAGCCACATCCTGCAATGTAATAGTCATCTCTCCCTCACTGAAATGGAAAGTATGCGACTCTGGTCTCCATCTCTCGACAAGTGCGGCAATGAGCTGATGATCAAGAAACGTGAAGTCGCACATCGCTACGCCATAAAATCCAGCTCGACGAAGATGTGGGACGATAGCGGGAGGTGGTGCAGTATGATGGAAATGGTGAGATCTACGTACACTCAAGGGAGCCACAAGACGTCCCTCTAAAAGCAGTCGTGATACATGAGTAGCCTGAGATGTAAGCAATGGAAAACCTGCCATCTGCACACATGATATCATCGTTACTTATTAATAGTGGAATCATGATATATTCATTTTTATTTGGTGTCACAATCAAGATTAGCCTAGTCTCACAATCAACATTAGTTAAGGATGCTCAGACACTCAGATGACATTACTAAAACTAGACATCTTATAAGAAAACCATAATTTAAAAGTGAAAAATTAATTATTTCTTCTTATTTGTGAAATTACGTTTGTTAATTTATCAATTATCCATTAAATAACCATCAACATTATTCCACATTAAAAATTAACAGGAAAAAGTGAAAAATTAATAATTTTTTCTTATATGTGAAATTAGGTTTGTTAATTCATCCATTATCCATTAAATAACCATCAACATTATTCCACATTAAAAATTAACAGGAAAAAGTGAAAAATTAATTATTTCTTCTTATTTGTGAAATTACGTTTGTTAATTTATCCATTATCCATTAAATAACCATTAACATTATTCCACATTAAAAATTAAGAGGAAAAAGTGAAAAATTAATTATTTCTTCTTATTTGTGAAATTACGTTTGTTAATTTATTCATTATCCATTAGATAACCATTAACATTATTCCAAATAGATCAAGTTCCTAAGTAACTATAGAAACTTCCACAATAGGTTATTCAACCACAACCTCTTCCTCTTAGTCTTCTACTTCTTCTCATCCTCATCCTCTATTTCTTATTCTTCTTCTTCATCATCGACACCAACCACAACCTCTTCCTCTTAGAGCAGGTACACAGACTCGATCATGGATGATGAGATTTGGAACTCTGTCCTGCCACTTGGGGACATCTCTTACGAGTATGTCCTTCTGCGTGGCAGAGACTGCATCGTATTCTCCCTCCTCGTTGCCGAGGCCAATCCATCTCATTTCTGATGCGAGTTGACTTCGGTCTTCCTCGAGGCCGCAACCTAGTAGCATGAAGCCAATAATTTTAAAAATGACACACATTGAAAAAATTATAAATGATACCAAAACCGACTTATGAAAACCTGGAAATATCAGGGACAATGGTCGGTTGATCAGCAGGCAATGTGATAGAATGGAAGTCACCAACAGGCATTCAAGCAGCACTATAACAGTTAACCAAAGTGCTCATGTGATACACCAGGTCAACATATGGCTCCCACGATATATTTACCGAAGCGCAAGCTGTAATAACATGTACACATGGATATCTCAATGCCTGAAAGCTGCCACAATCACAGTACCTGTTATCCAACATCACAACAAACACTCCACCATTAGTGCATGCACCCTGGTCGTAGCACTTTCTTACCCGAAAACTCCTCTTTTCCCTGTCAAAGGCTATAACATTCCATCGTGAAGCCTCATTCCGTATCCGGTCAATATCAGTTTGAAAATGCTGAGTAAAAAGCATTCCATTTTCCATCCTCTGGTAGGCCTTTTGGGACCGGTCAACAAAGTAGTGAACACATCTAAAAAATGTCTCTTGCACTAACCCTGTGATTGGGAGTTTGCGCACACCCTTGAGGACCCCATTTACGCACTCCACTATATTAGTGGTCATATGCCCATATCTCATGCCACCATCGTATGCTAATGACCATTTTTCCTTTGAAATTTGTACCATATATTCATATACCTCCTCATTAACTGTTCGGATCTCTTCAAGACGCCGATCAAACCTTTCTTGTTGGGGTTCATATGCTGAAAGCATAACATAATAATGTATTAAAATGGATAGTAAATTTTGTTAAAAAAAGAAAGTTTAGAAAACCATACCCAATTTGAGGATCGCCTTCTTTATGGCCTCATCTCTAAACTGCTTATGCACATTACTTGCAATATGTCTAATGCAATAACGGTGATAAGCATTCGGCTCAGTCCAAGAAACCCCATCACTACTCACGGCCTCTATAATCGCTCGATGACGATCAGATATCAGACACACGCCCTGTTTCTGCGTGACATGAACACGTACACATGCCAAGAACCAGCTCTAGCATTCAAAATTTTCTTTTTCAACAACAGCAAAAGCAAGTGGCAGAGGAGCGCGATTACCATCCTGTGTGGAAGCAATGAGTAGAACACCTGTATACTTTCCATAAAGGAATGTGCCATCTACCTGAATAAATTGTTCACAAAAGGGAAATGCAACAATGCACGGTCTGAATGCCCAAAAAATCCTCTTGAACTTCACCTTTGACCGATCAACTAGATGATTTTGGGATACATACTCAACAGTGTCCAACTGATAAACAATCTGATTATTGAGAGACAACAATTCCATAAGCTGTGGCAACAACGCATAAGACTCATCCCAATCACCATACACTTTTACAATGGCTTTCTGTTTTGCATTCCAAGCTTTGTTGTATGATACCTTATAGTTATACAACTGTTGAATTCTTTCCTGAATAAGGGCAACAGGAACATCCTGACTTGTTCGTATCATCTCACAAATAACAGTAGATATAAACTCTGCATCAAGAGAAGAGTGATCTTGTGCCAAGCTGGGATGCAGACAAGTGTGTGGGCCTTCTAATTTGGTTATCTTCCAACATCCATAACATTTATCAAATACTGCTCTTAATCGAAATTTACATTCTGACCCATATTTTTCACAACGAATGAGATATTTGGTCTTCTTTGACTCATAAACAACAAATGTGAAATGTCGCTCAATGTGGTATTGCTTTATCACATTTTTCATGACCTGTTTACTTTCGAACTCCTGCCCAACATATATGGCATTATCATTTGATGCAGGCATATTCCTTATAATGCCAGGGAATTCAGAAGCTGGTGTAATGACATCCCAATCAAAAGGTTGTTCACGAGACATTCCTCCAACTAAGGAACTCAAAACTGAAGGCTGATTACCACTAACTGGTGGATGTAGTGGATGTCTGTCTCTCAAAGGAACCTCAGAAGGTTCATTTCCAACCACATCATCTCCTGCTGACTCCCCAGATTCTTCTTCCTCAGATAAACTTTCTTGCACTATATCAGCACAGAAAGGGATGTCATCTACATTTCCTTCCAAATTTTGATGATCTTCCTCATTACATTCTTCCACAGGAGTCGAATGAGAAGGAGGCAATAAAGAAGACTGTTGTGAAAGACCGACTTCTATAGAGGTCACAAAGCATGGTTCTGTAGTAATCGATTGCACCACATCAATATTAGAAATGACAATAAATAATTCCATCAAACCATTAATACACTGTTGCCTGAATAACTGAGAAGCCTCCATCCAATCCTCATCATCGACTATAGGGTAGTCGCTGTGCCACATACGCTCAGGATATTGAAGATGTCGGTATCTAATTGAAGTGATTGCTTGTCCTGCACTCAATTTTAACCGACTATGAATCTTATTACGAACTGCATCCAATGTCATACAACCATGGAGATTTACCACTTTGACAGGTGGCACACTGTAGCTAAAACCCTGCTCGGTACAAATTACCTCACCGTTGCAATATATTTGAGCAGACATAATTACCTATTAAAAAAAAATTTAAAAATATTATACACTACATTAAAATTTTAAATTATTTAATTTGGTTTTGAATAATTGATTATCTTGAGACTTTTTTATGTATTGATTTATCACTGTTAAGGTATAGTGATTGTGATTTTAGCACAAAAGAAAATTTAATATAATGTTTCATAAAGTTTGATTACTTATGAATATATAATCATGACTTGATCTTGAGACTTGCGATTAGTTTATCATTATCTGATAAACTAACCACAATTTATATGAGTAAACTCCTGTCTCTATTATCAAATATTGCAGCAACCGTCAATCTCCTGTCAAATAGCAACGCCACCTCTCGAACGAGTTCTCAAATGCCTCTTCGTCGACACCTCTTCGGGGATGCCTCTTCGTCGACACCTCTTTGGGGCGTCAGTCTTTTATTTACAAATTTACTCACATGCATGTGAGAGGGTCTAGGGGTATGAAATACATAAATTAATTTAAACGGACACGCAGGTCCTTACACTTACTGAGAGATGACTCGCAGGTCATCAATACCGAAAAAATGCAATTATTACAAATTGAATAACAACATACACAAAATAAAACATGCAATTTCAATTATGCATGGTCGGTCATCTCAAGATCAGTCATCACTCATACCGTGTTTTTTGGTATATTTATTATATTATCCGTATTATATAAAATCTATATTAAATACTACACCTCTTTTACAAAAATTTAACTTCATGTGTATATATATATATATATATTTATTAAAAACATTAAATAAATTTTATTATAACTGATCTAATTGAGATTTACATAATAAACACTTTTGTTATTTTAAATTTTATGAAATTGTAATGTTTTTTGGGCATTCTTCTACTTTTCAAAATATAAGTAAATATATTTTATACTTTATTGATTAAAAATATTATTACTAGTAAATAAAAGTAATTTAATTTACACTTACATCAAAACCATCCATTAAAATAAATTTCTCCAACATAAATTACTTTTTCTAAACATTAAAAATTTTAGACATAACATAAAACATTCAATATTTAGACAACAGACATTCAAAAAATTAAATCATACGAACATTCAACATCAAGAAAATTAAATCATACAAAACATTTCATGCATAACATATGAAATAAATAAATCATACACACAATTAAACATACAAATGAAATAAATAAATACAATTAAACATACAAATGAAATAAATAAATACAATTAAACATACAAATGAAATAAATAAACACAAATAAACAATTAAATTATTAAATAGAAATTTTACCTCAATAAAAGCAGCAAATATTTGTTGAGAAAGAATTTCTGCAGAGCTTCGCAACGAAAATCAGAGGAGAACAATGGGTATTGGGGGGGGGACCCCTCCTTTTATAATTTTTCTCGGCCGGATGCGTGAACGCCGTTCACGCATCCTTCAGCTCGTCCGCGAAGGATGCGTGAACCGCGTTCACGCATCCTTCGCCGCGGAGAGAAGCGTGAACGCCGTTCACGCATCTTTTCCCGCGCAAGGATGCGTGAACGGCGTTCACGCTTCCTTTAGCTGGTCAGCAAAAGACGCGTGAACGCCGTTCACGCATTACCGTCGGGGTCCGGGATGCGTGAACGCCGTTCACGCATCCTTTGCCGCGGAAGGATGCGTGAACGGCGTTCACGCATCCCGGACCCATTTTTAAAATTATCCGAACCCTAACCCCTTTTATCATATTTTAAATTTTTTAAAACCCAGAAAAAAAAATTACCCATCACGAATTTTAATTGGACTTGATCGGTTTATGAGAAGAAAATTATCATGATTTCTTGGAAAACATTTATTAAGCCGTTGGATCTGGGAGATCGTGGGATTAAATATCTCAGGATTTTTAACGATGATTTCACATGGACAACAAGGAACTCGACACACTGCCAACCGCAAGCTGGATGTATATACAAGGAGAATGGCTATTCCTAGGGATGTTTTTTCTGCATCACATATTCAAGCAGGTTCCATGTTCAATTCATTTAACGAAATTAAAATTCTCAAACAGCTTGGTGTGCGTGGTAGGGAGCGTAGGCCAGTTGGTGTAAAGTTCATTTGCTTGATTCCCCCTATCAGTCCATGGATCAAGGTAAGTGTTGATGGTGCTGCCTTTGGTGTTCCCTGTCCATCCGGTTGTGGTGGGGTTTTTCACACCCACTGTAGTTTTGTGAAGGGGTGTTTTTCTCATTATATTGGACGTGAGACTACATATGAAGCTGAGATGTGGGAAATTATCTTTGCTGTGAAACATGTTGTTCATCATAAATAAAGTCATTTATGGATTGACTCTGATTCTCAGCTGGCTGTTAATGCACTTAGGGCATGTACCAGGGAGTTACCATGGAGGGTTCTATCTAAGCGGATTGAGTGCATTCATGCTATTAATCCACTCTACTGGAGAGTTTCACATGCTTATAGGGAAGCTAATTATATTGATAAATCTTTGTCAAAGGGGGCGATTATTGAGGCATGTTCTATGTGGTCATTTTGTGCTCCCGGGTATTGTTCATCAATGCTTGATGCAGATATGCGGGGTGTTTCACATTCTCATCTCTCTTGTTAATCATGGAGTTCTTTTGTAATGTTGGACATCTTTATTCTCTTCGTAGATGTTGTTTTGATCTTTGATCAGTGTGGAAGGCATGGAGTGGCCTGCATTTCGAGTCTGTTGTTCATTGTTGCATCTGGACAAGAAAGGAGTGATCTTGTTGATCCGAAGCCCTGGGTTCTGTTGTGCCGCACCTGTACTGCTGTGTTTTTTCTGCACTGCTGACTTGTTCCTGGTCCTGTTGTGTTGCATCTTGATTTTCACTGCTGAGCTGATCTGATGGCGTGTCCTGCTATGCTGGGTATTTTTGAATATGAACCAAAGGCATGGAGTTCCTGTTGTGCTGCACAGATGGCATTGGTGTTGCATATGCTACTCATTATTGTGCCTGGACAAGCATGGGGCTGGTGGTTTTGTTGCACCGACTGCTCACTGTTGCGCTTGGACAAGCATGGGGCTTCTGGTATGTAAGGAACAATCAGACCTCTTTTCAGCTTTTGAGACGTTTGTGTTGTCTTTCCTTTTGTTTACAATCTGGTGGCATACACATTTTCACAATGGACCTTTTGATCGTCGTTTGCTTGTACTGTTTACTTTTTATTAATAAATTTTAGGACCGGGTTTGCCTGTGTCTTGGACCTTTTGATTAAAAACAAAATTCCCCATACTTGATGCACAGTTAAAGGAAATAGACGAAAAATAGTTTTTATTTGAGTAATATTTCTTATAATTCCAAATTGTTAAACATGAGTTTTATAAATACAACATTTTATTATTAAATTAATTATTATAATTTATAAATATTTATTTTGTATTTTATAAAGTTGTTATAAACCATCAAACTCTTCTTTTATTATGAGTATGTCATAAATGTGACAGTATTTGTAAAATGTTTATTTCTCACTATTAATGCTAAAAATCAACATTTTATAAAAATATAAAAAATCTATTGAAAGATATTTTTTAAACGTTGAATTAAAAAATTATCATAATTCTATAAAGTTAAAATTCTAAGATTTATAAATTAATTTTTTAAATGAAAATAATGATAATAAAAACAAATTTTATTGAAAAATGGAATTTTTAATGTTCTTTTATACCAATTTGATGTTTATAAAATGTTAACATACGAGTGTATATAATATAATATTTTTAAATTTGTTAATTTAAATTATTATGATAAAATATAAAACATTTTTAAAATACAATTATTTGATAAAGAACAATCCTTTTTAATATTAAATCATATTAATTATTTTTCCCTTAAATTTAAATAATCTTAGATCAGTAATACCATATATTAACTAGTGGATTCATTATTCATATAGTTTTTTTTAAAATCATGGGGATTTATAGTGTTTTCTCCAGAAAAAACAATCTGTATATGTTTTTATGATCGAGTTTCTCTTATAAACAATAACATTTTCTAAGGAGTTATCACTACTGATACATGGTCCCTTATCCCATGTTTTTTGAGATAATCCTCCATTTCGTTGTTGGTGAATTCAGTGCCATTATCAATTTGTTATTTTAGAATCTTTAATTTAATAAATTTCCATCCTTCCTATAATACCATGTAATGGACTAAATACCACAAATTTATTGGCGATGATTATCAACCATGACATTCTACTATAATCATCAATCAATAGAATATAGTGTCTTTTCCCATCAATGGATCCTGGTGATATCATTCATCATACAAAAAAATTCACAAATTAAGAAAAATGTTTTAATTCTTTTATTTTTACCTGTATTCCTTCAAAATAATCGTCCCCTTTTGAAAAATATTTCAAATGTGTGTATGATCAAATGATATGTTGGGGATATCACAAGCCACATCATTGTTCACCAAATCATTGTTCACCAAATCATCCATGGACTGTTTTCTCAAGTGACCAATAATTTTATTCCAAAATATCTTTTCTACTTCAATGGATAAAAAGAAGATATCTCCATCCCCATTGAAGATTTAGATATTCCCCTTTGTATGTTTCCCTTTCATCAAAATAGTATTATCCTTCATGTTGAAGATGCAATTCATTTTTTGAAAGTCACTGCATATCCTAAGTCAGACGAATGAATTGTGTTTATCTAGTACTTAAGAAGTTCTTCTTCAACCTAGAAATCTATGTGTCTCATATCATTGGACCAACTTTAGATTTTCCAGATCTAATAATCTTCAAACATTCCTCATCTCCAAATCTAATGTAACCTTTATTATCATACATGATGTCTGTTACTAGATCCCTATTTTCTGTCATATGGGATGTACATCGACAATCAAGAATGCATATATTAATGGGAAATGACTCTTTCATGTTAATTTATATGACCACTACCTTTGTTATTTTCATTTTTTTGGTCTTTGACTACCAACCCAATGATGATTGGGATGTTCAATCACCCTCTAAATTTGATGGACCAACTTTATGTTCCAAAAACGAAAATTGTTTTTCTATTTTTAGCGTAATTGATGAATCCTTGATCTATTATGTACGAACATTTTGGGTCATAAGAAGAACATTCCTCAATATTTCTAATGAGAAATACCTTGATATATGAACATATTTGCCACACTATAAATAGTGCCCATCGAAAATAATTACTAAAATATTGAGTGTTGGTTGGATGCCTTCATTATTCTTCTGCATTACAAAACCTCTTTGCTATAAATTACCATAATTTAGTGTGTCTCTTCATTATAAAAAAACTACACATGAGTTGAAGTTTATTATTTTGTGTTTTTAGTGTTTATAGAGAAAACATTTGTTTGTTTTGAGTTTTCTAATTGTGAGACACAATGAAATTATCCACTCTTATTATAGTGGGTGCTTATGGCTTGGCATCAACCAACACTTCCTTCAGATTATTATCAAACTCCATACCAACTTTTTCATTTTACAACATCTTTTATTATATTAACATTATTGATCTAGAGTGGTCTTATTGGGAGATTGAGGATGTGTTTTATTTTTTCTCGGTCATTTTATAGGGTTGTCATGGCATTTGATGACAAATGCATATGGTTCATATCAACAGGAATCCAAAATATTGTTAGGGAATTGGGGTGTTTCTTTCATTAAAAAGTATAGTTTTGCACTTATGGAAATGTTTCATGATAGCTAATGAGTTTCACGCCACTTGTGTGGAATATTGACCAGGTGTTTGTTCACTAGTGAGTTTCATGAATATCTAGATTTCTTTTCTAGTCACATTGCATGATTTTTGGTGGAACACAATATGGGAGATTCATGCTAGTCAGGTTCCACAGAAATTGAGATGCACAAAGGATGCCCCAAGGGAGCCGAAGTGTGATACATTCCATGAAGAATTGGATTTTCCTATAAATATCTTTTTACCACCTTCATTATAGACTAACGAAGATTTAGAGATGGATTTTGGGGCTCTCTCTTCATTTGAGGTTTATATGAGTGAACATAGACGCACGAATCAGACTTGAATGAATATATTTCGGACAATATAGCTGCATGAATATAATTCAAGTTTAGAAAAAAAATGGGAACTCTTCTATGAGAAAGGAATTTGGAGAAGGCAGTTTAAGGAACATAGTTCAATGAATAGAGAATAATGAATGATGTAGGGAGAACTCACCTTAGTTAAGTGAGTTACATAAAGAATTCTTGTCAATGTTCACATGGGTGAAGGAGGTTGTTGTGAATGGATTAAGATGACTTATTATTATGCCAAGGTACTTTGGAAATGGTACTTGAGTTAACATTTCTTAGTAAACCATGAATGGAGGTACATGGGTGAAATGTAGTATTTTGGAGAATTATTACTACTGGATATTGTTGATATAGAGGATTGTATTGAAGTATCTCAACCTATTCTTCAAGATGATAAACTCCCAATACATTTGTAGTGATATTAATAAAACTAACACATTGATAAACTGAGAAGATATCCATATGAAGCATTGAGGAGAGGAGGAGTCCAAGAATGTGATCCAAGGGAGGAAATTCATTTATACATGCATCAAATTATTGAGGTAGAAATCCTAGAACATAGTGACCATGGACAATAATTTACATCCTGTAAACTAGGGAAGATTAATATGTTTTAGTACACTATGAAAACTCTATATGTATACTCATTGGACTAACCCACAGTGGTTAACCGTTTAAAATCATTATGATTCATTTTTATTTATGAATTTGATTTATTGTGGATATGAAATCGTAAGAGGTTCAACATGTTCCTACCAACATGGGAACAATATCCTACATAAGAAAAAGTTCACACCATGAGTCAACGTTTCCCTCCTAAGGTGTCTAATGTTGGAACTAGTTTTATCAGAGCCGATGTTACAACTACTAAAAAAGTCATTTGGTATTCTATAGTACGGTGAACAAGAAGAATGTAAATAGAGTTCCTCTATTTGATATAAGAAAATATAATATTTTTATGAGGAGAATGAGATCTCATATTTGATCTTCTTAGATAGATACTTTATTCAAATATATATTTGGGATGCATGCTTGTGATGTATAAGAATTGTCCATGACTTAAGCATACATGAAGTTTCCTGATGTGGATCCAAATGTCTAAAATGTTTTATCAAGAGGTCAGTCAGAAAATATCTATATAAAATTGATGAGTTTCACAAATGAAAATGTGATCTTTCAAAAACAATAACTTCAATGAGGGTTCCAACAAGCTAAAAGTGGTTAAGCTTCAAGAGCTTCATAGTATGTTTGGTAACTTGATGATATTCCCATGTGAAAATGCTAAATGATTCTTCAACATAATCGTTGAGGTTATTTGATAAATCAAAGGACTTGTTAAGATATCCATGATATTTATACTATAAAGAAGATCATGAAGAGACTAACAAACCTTTAAAAATAAAAGGTTTTATCACTTGAAGAGGGGAATATGGAAATACATTAAATGGGATATCAATAGTGTAGTTATATTTTTTAGTAATACACATCAAGATAAAATGATCTTCAAGTCACCCAAACAAGGTTATGACATTTAAAACTATAGAGAAAAAAGACATCACTAAAGGTGGTTATTAAAATGTGGATGCTGATGATGAAATTTTATTCATTATAGAAAAAATATTAATGAGAATAATGGGTAGATTCATAGGATAAACACCCTTGTCTGGTTTCCAATGAGTTAAAGATGGACAAGTTGCAGAAAGCTATCCATGTAAATTTGATGATGACGGAGATGATAAAGAATTCTTGTAGAATCCATGATGGAAGTTCACTCTTAAAAGAGACTCCAAATAGTGGAATTCATCCGAAAAATGTTTTAGGGGAAGTTCTTGTTGAGTAAATTAGAAGATATCAATAAAGTTTATCTGGGGTAATTTGAAAAAAACTAAAATTTAGTACTAAAGATATTTTATATATATGGTTGAAAAGGAAGTATATGAACAAGAGGAATATAATCAATAATAAGGTGTGGTTGATCTCGAGTAATAACTTAAGGGGACACTCAAATAGAACAATTTTGAAAGAAATAAATATCAAAAGATAAATAGATTACTAAAAGAATATTTTGAATATATGGATCATGTTGAAGCTAACATTGACCAACTGGATAAATAACTAGAAGATCAATCATTAAGATTAGTGAATTTGAAAGAACATGGGAATTTAAAGTTAATGATTAAAGAAAATGCTATGTTAATTGATAACCTCCATTATTGTGTGAAGGAGTTCACTAAAAATTTTATGCCCTTGAAGAAGTAGTTGTCTCATTAAGAGATAAATTTTACACGAAAGTGAAATCAAGTGATTAAAAGAAGAATGTTTACTTTTTGAGGATATTATTTAGAGAATTTCTAGAAAGGGCCATGTGAGGCTCAAAATTTTCTAAGAAAATTTTGAATAAAAAAAATAACCAGGTTCATCAGTAAAAGTGTTTTTGGTTGTAAGGATAATACTTCAAAAAATTAAAATAGTGATAGATAAAAAAAAGGGAAATCATAAGGTGGATGATGTTGGTGTCAATAAAAAAGACACTATTTTACAAGAAAGGGAGAGCTCCAATCAAATAAAATCATAGAGTTGGAAACACTACTCCATATTTGAAGATTAATTCAAAACTAAATACCTTATAGAAGGATATGGGAATGTGTATGAATGAAGAAGGAAATATAGTGCCACTTATAAAATGATAATTTTGTGTATTTCATTGGCACAACATATCATATTATGGATAGGAAACGTGAAATTTTAATATAGAATCAGCTGGATGTTATCAAAGAAGAACGTAACCAATTACACCATCAAAGAATATTAATTTTTTTAATGGATGTTTTTTTATTGTTCTAATTTCACATAGAAATCAATAGATCACATGACATGTTGAAATGGAGGTTTCCACTAGGGAATTCAAAGTGAATTAAATAAAAAAACACCCACTATTGTATAAAAAAATAGATAATCCCCATTTGAATAATAAAAAGACTTTAATTACTCTATTTGTGATGAATATAATGCAGAGAACACATAATTTATCTCAACTCAACATATCATCACATTGAAGTAAATTAAGAATAAATATAATGCTAAATTGGAAGAAATAACATTGAAAGAAATAAATAACAATAGCACATGAATATTTAATAATGGACGATCATCCCACATGATTGGAGATATAAACCTACTTAAGTATTTCAATAGCAGAGTTGATGGAATAGTATTTCATAGAAATGTAGGTTCTTTGAAAATAAATGGGATAATAAATACATGATTAGAAGGTGAAGAGTAGAAGAAAACTGAAGTGACCTATAATGATGGATAATGGGATAACCATTTAGGTGTTATTCAACTATGTTACTCTAGATTTGAATAATAAAAAGACTTTAATTACTCTGGATTCTATATTTGAAATAAAAATCCAATGAGGTTAAGTATCTTGATGTGGAAGAAGAAGGAGAGTTATTGGGATACTAAAAAAGATTAAGGTAAACAAATACTTCTAGAAAATATTGAATAAAAATGTGGATTTTAATGTCATCAGATTCATAGATTATAAATATAGAATGAATAATATATTTTGAAAACTTTATTTAATTATGTGATGATGATGTGGTAGTTGATGGAAATAATTTGGTTATAAAATGATTCCCAAATTATGAAGGGATTGAGGATGAATCATAAGAGGAGATAATTGGTGATAAAATTAATCCTATAACTCAGTGGAGAAATATGATAGTGGAGGTTAAACCACTCAACATAATCGAATATTGAACAACTACTATATAGACACAAAGAATGAGAGTTGAACCCACATTATGTGAGCTGTATTTTTTTATAAATTATTTTCAATAAATATGGGTATCACTGATGTAAATATATTGGGGATATAGTAAATAAGTATTATAATGGAGTTTTCATTGAATTATATATGTTTCGTGAAGAAGAAAATAAGTTCCTAGGAAAATTTATTCTTGTTTCTAATTGTTTCAAGATTGGGAGAAATATCATGGATAATTAGTTTGAATTTTGTTTGAGGTTCCTTCCATGGAAGTACGTGATATATTTAAGTTAAAAGTGATTATTTTATAAGGTTCATCCGTGATATCTAGATGAAATTTTGAGGGTGTTTGGAGAGTAATTCAGATGATGTTTAATCCTATTTATAGTCAATTAATATTGTCATGACCCGCCTTCACCAAGATGAGGGAAGGGGCAACAAATTTCCAGACCCTTCCTTCCTCAATTTGAAGGAGGGATAATGACCCCTGAAACCCACCTTCAATAGGTCCCGAAGTGGCAACTAGCACCAAGGGTATACAATCACACACAAAATGGAAGGCATTTCCCTTTTTATTTAGTAGGATCAGGAGATAAGATAGTGAATCCCAAACAACACCAAAAATTGGAAGTAAAAGTAAATCCAAAACAATCCATTTCCATATGCATGTTCCAATAACAAAGTGCTACAAAGTACAATAAAACTCCAAAGGGAAAAATACCAAAATAAAAGAAAAACAAAAACGTCAACGGTCCCGACGTCCGAGCTAATAGGGTCCGGCATGGTCCTCGAAGTACTCCTGGAAACCTGAAAGCAGTTTTATATACGTAGGGTGAGTATACAGATATACTCAGTTGGGAAAACCAAAAGCTCTCAGGCACAAGTGGGGAGGCATTCTAATGCCCCGTTAGAAAAAAAAGATAACCAGAGCATCTAGCAAGGGAACTATCCACCCAAACCTCACCAAGGCACACTCCCCAAATAATGCAAGTCAAGTAAGTAATAGTAATAACACATCGATGTTTGGGTACCCCATACCACTTTCCCACTGGTTATTAAAGACATCATATGCGTCAAACCTTCCCCGCCATTCTCACCGCAGTCCCACTTCCATACCCCGCTCGTACACACCTGGGCTACCACAACCACACATCCCACCCGCAAACACCTCGGGCACAACAACCACACGTAACCACGCCCCTAAACACCTGGTCCAGAACAACTATTGCCACACCCGAAGACACCTGGGCCAAAACAACTACCGCCACGCCCGAAGAGACCTGAGCCTCATCCCGAAGACACTTGGGAAACAAACTGCCCGCACACACCTAGGCTAACCACCACAACCACCCTGCTTGAAGAGTCTTCGGCTACTCGGGAAAGGGAGCAAAAAAGGAGCTAATAACCATCCACTCATAGAAGTGTTGGAAAAAACAACCTCCCCCTTGAAATGGGGGTGTTCAACACAAAGTGATCAAATTAGGTGGGGCAAGAATAAGAAACATAAAAAAATAAAATTATACATATAGGTAGAAAGCACTCATCCCAGCCTAGGGGTTCCAAAACTAGCCCATATAGAAACACCCTCATTACTATTCATTCATAAGAAACACCACAACCAAAACCATGTCACAACTCATTCCTGGAAAACAATTCCCCATTGAACCCATTCTTTTTTTCATCTTCAAGTTATTCTATTTAAATAATTCTTCACTACCGGGAAACTAACAGGCATAGCCACCAGCCAAGGAAGGAAAACACCCAAGCAACAATGCAAGCATCCACACCTGGTTCTCTTGTAAAGTCACAACCACCAAAGGGATTTGTGAGATCCCTCAAAGTACTGGAACCAAACCAATCCCCAATATACGGCCCCACACAGCCTTAGGTCCACAAACCAATAACTGCATAATAGGGAATCCCATCCCTATCCGCGTCACCTCACTAGCATCAATCGTAAACATCACCAGAACAGAGCAAGGGAGTTTTCAAATTTAAATATTACATTCATTTAGTTTCGTCTTTCCGTTTGGTTAGACAAGGTGACTACACATGGATTATTATTCATTGGGAATCCATTTAATCAACCAAGTTTACATGATTAAACAGTTTCTATGTTACATCCATTCAATCACATAAATGTCTAGAAAACAGAGGTTCATTAGTGTGCAAGAAGGGACCACCAAAGACCATGATTTTCAATGGACATAAGCGAATACAATTTACAACATATAAGAAAAGGTAAAAGAGTATTGTAGCATCATCAAATACACCCCTTTATTCTTTAAAAATCATTTATTATCTTTGTTAAATTTTGGTTTAATCCATCCACATAGCAACATTATAATACCCACCCCGCATGATACACAGTAAAGAGAGATTAAGGAAAAACCCTACTTGTATGATCAACGATCGGTAGTTTTTCTCCTTGCGCCAATAACTGGGGATGCCCGACTTGCAGGGGAGGAACTCCGAGGACTCCAGGAATGAGCAGGAAAGGTTTCAGCATAGGCGCACCACTAGCCTCAGGAAAGGGGACTCCAAACACACCAAGGAAAGAAAAAAACCATCCAATAAGAAGAAGGAAATAATTCTTGTGCGATAAAAAGGCGAGATCCTGGAGTTACGTGATATGAAAAACTTGAACGGATTTAAAGGTGGATCATGGTTTCACCACGCGGTTGGGCAGTTCCACATGATGGAATTAATTATTATTTAATAATTCACATATGAGGGGTAGCCATAACAGCTGTGTGTTAAATGATTTCATTTAAATAGAGGAAAACTGGTCTGTTAAGGGTAGCCCCACTCCTAGGGGATTTAAAACGTTGTTCATTGTGCTAAAAACATCGTTGAACCACTTTAAAATGTTTAAAAGACTCAAAAGTGGTGTTACGGGAAAATTGGGGGGGGGGACCCAAAAATCCCCTGTGGCACCGATCGATGACACACCGATCGGTGTCACACCGATCACTGACACACCGATCGACGACACACCAATCGGGGTCACACCAATCGGTGTCACTGATGGGTGACACCACAGTGACATCTTGCCACTGACACGCTGCCCTTCTGATCCAGACTTACATCCAAGGCATCCAAAGCACCAGAAATTGGCAAAGTAATGGACGAAGAGGGTCTGAGCCATTACATTAGATACCTCTCAAACTATTCTCGACCTCGAGAATGGAAACTAGACCTGAAGAAAAGAGAGAGGTCCGAACAACCATCTCAAAAGATACCTCTCATGAGTAACCCCATGGGAATCTAGGAACACATCTCCCTTAAGCAACCACAGAAACATGTAAAGGTCATATCGTCCAGTCATATGGATTAGTGAGTCCCCTACTCCATGTCAATATATTATTCACTTTGGGCAGCACTGACTCGCCCGCACGGGTTTAATCGTATCCACCTTAATGCATCTTTATTAGGGATTAGGTCCTTCCCTTCCCATATTCAGGACTCTTCACACACATTCAAAAAAAAAAGGAAAAACAACACATTCCATATTTAACATGGTCAAACACTACACCACAAACAAGCACAAAACAAGATAGAACAATACTCAAAACAGCTCTGGGGTACTAGGTGCACATATGTGCCTCTCATTCCCAGGTACTCTCCTTGAGGCCACCATGACTCCACAACACACGAACCAAAGGGATGGTTTGTCCATGAAGCACTTTCTCCTTTCAATCCTTGATCCTCACTGATCACTCCAAGAACGTAGCATCGTCCCCTATATCCAACTCTTCCCAATCAATGACATGGGAATCATCGTGTAGATATCGACGAAGCTAGGAGACATGGAAAACGTCATGGATCCTTTACAACTGAGGTGGAAACGCCAGCTGATATGCCACCTCGCCGACTCACCCCAACACTTCGAAAAGCCCGATGAACCTAGGAGAGAGATTGATCCCCTTGCCGAACCTTTACTTCCCACGTCAAGGGGAAACCTTTAAGAACACATGGTCTCC
This sequence comes from Viscum album, assembly GCA_963277665.1. Taxonomy (NCBI): domain Eukaryota; kingdom Viridiplantae; phylum Streptophyta; class Magnoliopsida; order Santalales; family Viscaceae; genus Viscum; species Viscum album. Next base: position 1,704,064,970 of record OY728129.1, on the reverse strand, counting down.
AACCTCGAACTCCAAGGGCCTCCTCCTACGATCGACATACGACTTTTTCCGTTCATGGGTTCCCTTCATCCTCACACACACAAGTTGAACCTTCTTTGTTGTGCTTTTCACTACCTCTGGGCCAAGAACACCTACCTCCCCAACCTCGATCCAACACACGGGAAAACGACATGGTACAAGGCTTCAAATGGAGCCATGTCAATGGTAGAGTGATAAATATTGTTGTAGGCAAACTCTACTAGGGGCAAGTGTCGCACGAACGATCCCCCAAAGTCCAAAACATAAGCTCGTAGCATATCCTCCAATGTCTGGATGGTCTGCTCTATCTGCCCATCTGTCTGGGGGTGGAAAGTAGTGTTAAGGCACAATTGGGTACCAAAAACATGCTGAAATCCTCTTCAGACTCGTGAGGTAAACCGTGAATCCCTATCCAAGACTATGGACCTCAGAACTCCATGCAACCGCACCATCTCATCCACGTATCTCCGTGATAAGGCATCCACCGCACTCAACTCCTTGATTGCCAGGAAGTGAGTTGATTTCATCAGCCGGTCCACCACTACCCAGATAACATAACAACCTCCCTGAACCCTGGGTAGTCCTGTGACAAAATCCATCGAGATGTACTCCCACTTCCACTCGGGGACATTTAATACTGAAACAAACCTCTTGGGATGTGGTGTTCAACCTTCACCTACTGACACACCAGGCACCTTGCTACAAACTTTGCCACTGCCCGTTTCAACTCGGGCCACCAAAACTGTTCCCTCAGGCCTTGGTACATTTTGGAAACTCATGGGTGTACCGCTACGAGTGAGTTATGGAAATCACAGAGAACTCCATCACACATCGTCTCTGGGACAAACAACTTTCCTCGAAAAATAATCTGATTCTAACCATCCTCTGACCACCCTTCCAGAGAATTTCCTTGGTTAACCCGATCGTGCATCACTTCACTCTCTAAGTCTCCCCACTAAGAATCCTCCACCTTCTACAATAGATAGGACTGCACTGTCATCTGAAACAGACAACCTCTACCACTATCCACCCTTGCATCCAGGTGTAGGGCAGCCAAATCCTCCATTGCCTTCCAAGCATCCACAGATTCCTGAACAGTTTCCCTCCATGACTTCCTGCTCAAGGCATCAGCCACAACATTCCCCTTACCTTCAGTGTAAGAGATCTTGAAGTTGTAGTCCTGAAGAAACTCCACCCACCTTCATTGTCGCAAGTTCATGTCCCTTTGGGTAAAGATATGCCTCAAACTCTTGTGATCTGTAAAGACCACAAAGTGATCCCTGATGAGGTAATGCCACCACAAATTCAACACGAAGACTACGGCTAAAAGCTCTAGGTCATGGGTGGCATAGTTACACTCATGAGGAAATAGCTACCTAGACCCAGAAAATATCACTCTCCATTGCTGCATCAGCACACACCCCAGGCCAAGTTCAGAAGTATCACAAAAAACCTCATACAACACCCCTTCCTCTGGAAACCTAAGCACTGGAGCACTGACCGACATTTCCTTCAGATAGCTGAAAGCTGCACGACACTGCTCACTCCACACGAAGGCCTGGTCCTTTCTGGTCAAAGCTGTTAAAGGAGATGCAACTCGAGAGAAGTCGGGTACGAACCTCCGATAATAGCTTGCCAACCCCAGAAAACTACGAACCTCCGTCAAATTCTTGGGTGCTTTCCAAGAAACAACTGCTTCAACCTTTGACGAATCAACTACTACCCCTTGTTGGGACACCACATGTCTAAGAAAATGCACTTCTCGTGTCATGAACTTGCATTTGGACAACTTCCAATAGAGATGGTGATGTCGAAGGATCTCCAATACCATCCCGAGGTTCTTAGTATGTTCCTCTAATCTTGAGTAGATCAATATGTCATCGATGAACACAATGAAGAACCTGTCTAGAAACTCACGGAAAACAGAGTTCATGAGCCCTATGAACACAAAAGGTGCATTCGTAACACCAAACAACATGACTACAAACTCAAAGTGCCCATACCTTCACCTGAAAGCAGTCTTTGGGATATCACGGTCCTTCAACCTTAACTGGTGATACCCAGACTGTAGATCGATCTTAGAGAACCAACCTACTCTCCTCAGCTGGTCAAAGAGATCGTCTATCCTCGGGAGAGGGTAACGATTCTAGATCATTACCTGATTCAGTCTCTGATAGTCTATGCACAACTCGAGGACACCATCTGCCTTCTTCGAGAACAAGACCAGAGCACCCCATGGCGATACGCTGGGTCTGACAAAACCCTTATTTATCAGATCATCAATCTGAATCCGCAACTCCCGTAACTCAGAAGGCGACATCCAATAAGGAGTCATGGAAATAATATGGGCACCGGGTTGTAAGTATATCCCAAACTCAACATCACATCGAGGGGGTAGAGTCACAACCTCCTCGGAAAAGACATCCAGGAACTCGCTGAGCACTCTCGGAAAATCCATCATCTCAGCATCCACTGATTCTGCTGAAATCTCAGTGAACTTAGAAAGAAGAGGCTCCACACGCTGTCCCCCCACCTGACAAATCTGTTCTCCAAAAAAATCCACACATTGGCCATCCTCATCGGAGAATTGGACTCTTCTCCAAAAGCAGTCAATAACAACGTGCACAGAAAACAGCCAGTAGATGCCTCAGATGACATCATATGGATGTATTTGCAGCAGAAGGAGATCCTCGCTAGACTGATGCAGCCCCAACATCAGTCTGCATCCCCGAAAAACATCAAACAGACTGGTATGACCCCCAACTGGCGTAATCAACACCAGGGGATGGAGAGTATCTCTACATCTAAGACCAAGGCATGGGCTAGACTGGGTGTAATAAAGGAGTGTGAGGCTCCTGAATCAAACAAGGTGTAGGAAAGTGTGTTAAACAAGCTGATCGTACCTCGAATGACCTGTGGCCCTGCTGGAACAGCTGACTCTATAACGTGAAACTATCCACGCCTAGATCCTCTACCCCTTAGCTGTTGGACTCCTCCCCGACCACACCCTGGTTGAGGTCCTTGAGGAGCTCCCTAGGGTCGGCCTCCTCCTGCAACGTCTGCTCTCAGAGGAGCGAGAGCTCACTGTCCCTGCTACTACTGCTGAAAGGTTCTTGTTGGAAACTACTACTATTGAGGTGGGTGCTACACCTACCCACCCCCATTGTACTGCACTCAGTCCAGACATTGATTCCGAAGGTGTCCATGACTACCACAGATGAAGCACCTCGGTCCTGGGCCCGCAAGGAAAGGGCGAGGATTGGGAGATCTAAACAGGAACTATTAGGGCCTGCTCCCAACTGGCTGAAACCTAGAAGGCCTTGATGCTGGAGGCCTACTGCAGATAACCTTCCCCTTTGATGAGCCCAACTGGCTCCCCTCTCAGAGCACACCTCTTTGCATGTGCATCCTCTCCACCACTTCAGCCTTCTTCTGGACCTCCAAGTACGTCGGTAGGGTGAAGGGAGTAAAAACATACTGAATAGAAGGTTAGAGTGCCTCCTCCAAACATCTCACCCGAGACTCCTCATCTGAAAAAAGATCCGGATCAAAATGAAGTAGATCCTTTAATTAGATCCCAAACTCCCTCACTTACATGATCCCCTGCTGAAGGGATAGTAGATCCTGCCTCTTTTCTGCCTTCATCGTGGAAGAGAGGAATTCCGCCCAGAATTCCCTCTCAAAGTCAGTCCACGAAACTTTAGCCTCCCTCTTCTCCCCAAGATAGAGTGTCCACCACTGACGTGATGCTCCCCGCATTGGGATTATAACCAGAGGAACCTATTACTCCATCGGAGCCCGAATCAAGTGGAAAGCTATCACCAGCTCCTCGAGCTGGCTCTCTGTCTCCATGTCCAAGACGCTTCCCTCGTACTTCCCGAGGGTCTACCATTGAAAGGAACGAAGCGTCTTCTGCCACTAGTCATCCTCCCCCTCTCAATCATCCCTATGCTGATCAGCTAAATTAGCCTCCATGGCCTCGATCGCCCGCACTACTCATGGTCACTGTCCGGGTGCCATAGCTGCAAGTAAACAAGGAATGCCTAAACTCGAGTAGTGTAGAAGATTTCTTTTAAAATTTTCATAACTTCCCATTTATTTTAAATTCCAAAAATACCCAAAACACACAAGAACACAATTCATTATGATGCATGTACCTTCCCTAGGGTCTCTACCCTGTAATCATTGTAGCCTCACTTGGTCGTTCGGTAGGTCCAGAGTCCTTGCATCAGATCACAAGGGGCCCTCAAATCACATGTCCTTGCATGTCTTCCTTGGCCTACGTCACGTGCCAAGATTGCCTAACACAGCTGCCCTACCATCCCATGCAATCCTCACTATTCCTAACACTGAACTCCATCCTATCTCTCAACCATCTTAATACCATTCTGTCATGACCCGCCTTCACCAAGATGAGGGAAGGAACATCATATTTCTAGACCCTTCCTTACTCAAGTTGAAGGAGAGATAATAACCCCTGAAACCCACCTTCAATAGGTCCCAGAGTGGAGACTAGCACCAAGGGTATAGAATCACACATAAAATAGAAGCCATTGCCCTTTTTATTTAGTAGGATCAGGAGATAAGATAGTGAATCCCAAACAACACAAAAAACTAGAAGTAAAATTAAATTCAAAACAATCCATTAGCATATGCATGTTCCAATAACAAAGTGCTACAAAGTACAAGAAAACTCCAAAGGTAAAAATACCAAAAGAAAAGAAAAACAGCAACGTCAACTATCCTGGTGTCCGAGATAATAGGGTCTGGTATGGTCCTCGAAGTACTCTTGGAAACCTGAAAGCAGTTTTATATATGTAGGATGAGTATACAGATAAACTCAGTAGAGAAAACCAAAAGCTCTCATGCACAAGTGGGGAGGCATTCTAATGCCCCGTGAGAAAAGGAGATAACCAGTGCACCTAGAAAGGAAACTATCCACCCAAACCTCACCAAGACACACTCCCCAAATAACACAAGTAAAGTAAGTAATAGTAATAACAAATTGATGTTTGGGTACCCCGCACCACTTTCCCACTATTTATTGAAGGAATCCTACGCATCAAACATTCCCCGCCATTCTCATTGTAGTCCCACTGCCATACCCCGCCCACACATACAAGGGATACCACAACCACACATCCCGCCCGCAAACACCAGGGCCAAAATAACCACACATAACCACAGCCACAGACACCTGGGCCAGAACAACTATTTCCACGCCCGAAGACACCTGGGCCAAAACAACTACTGCCACACCCGAAGACACATATGCCTCATCCCGAAGACACTTGGGAAACAAACTACACGCACACACCTGGGAAAACCTCCACAACTACCATGCCCGAAGAATATTGGGCTATAATGGACCTCAGGCCATCACATCCTACCTGAAGAGTCTTAGGATACTCAGTAAAGGGAGCATAAAATAAGCTAATAACCAGCCACTCATAGAAGTGTTGGGAAAAACACCATCCCCCATGAAATGGGGGTGTTCGGCACAAAGTGATCAAATTGGGTGGGGCACGAATAAGAAACATAAAAAAATAAAATTATACATATTGGTAACAAACACTCATCCCAGCCTAGGGGTTCCAAAACCAACCCATATACAAACACCCTTGTTACTATTCATTCATAAGAAACACCACAGCCACAACCATGTCACAACTCATTCCTGGAAAATAATTCCACATTGAACCCATTATTGTTTTCATCTTCAAGTGATTTTATTTAAATAATTATTCACTACCAGGCAACTAACAAGAATAGCCACAAGCCAAGGAAGAAAAATAGCCAAGCAGCAATGCAAGCATTCACACCCGGTTCTCTTATAAAGTCACAACCACCAAAGGGATCCGTGAGATCCCTCAAAGTACTGGAACCAAACCAAGACCCAAAATATGGCCCCACATGGCCTTAGGTCCACAAACCAACAACTGCACAATAGGGAATTCCATCCCCATCTGTGTCACCTCATAAGCTTCAACCATAAACATCACCAGAACAGAGCAAGGGAGTTTTCAAATTTAAATATTCTTTTCATTTAGTTCCGTATTTCCGTTTGGTTAATTGGGGTGACTACACAAGGATTATTGTTCATTGGGTATCCATTTAATCAACCAAGTTTACATGATTAACCAGTTTCTATGTTACAACCATTCAATCACATAAATTTCCAAAAAACAGAGGTTCATTAGGGCTCAAGAAGGGACCACCAACAACCACGATTTTCAGTGGACATAAGCCCATACAATTCACAACATATAAGCAAAGTTAAAAGACAATGGCAGCATCGTCAAACACACCCCTTTATTCTTTAAAAACCATTTATTAACTTCATTAAGGTTTGGTTTCATCCATCCATGTAGGAACATTATAATACCTACCCTGCATGATACACAGTAAAGAGAGACGAAGGAAAAACCCTACTTGTATGATCAATGATTGGCATTTTTTCTCCTTGTGCCAATAACTGGGGATGCGTGACTTGCAGGGGAGGAACTCTGATGACTCTAAGAATGAGCAGGAAAGGTTCGACACAGGAACACCACTAGCCTCGGGAAAGGGGTCTCCAAACACAACAAGGAAAGAAAGAAACCATCCAAGAATAATAAGGAAAGAATTCTAGTGTGATAAAATGGCGAGATCCTAGAGTTACAAGATATGAAAAACTTGAATGACTTTAAAGGCGAATCATGGTTTCACCACATGGTTGGATGGTTCAACATGATGGAATTAATTATTATTTAATAATTCACATCTGAGGGGTGGCCATAATAGTTGTGCGTTAAACAATTTAATTTAAATAGATGAAAACAGGTTTATTGAGGGTAGCCCCACTCCTAGGGGATTTAAAACGTTGTTCATGGCACTAAAAATGGCCATGAACAACTTTAAAAAGTTTAAAAGACTCAAAAGTGGCGTTATGGAAAAAATGGGGAAGGAAAACCTAAAAATCCCCTATGGAACCAATTGATGGCACACCGATCGGTAGCACACCGATCGGTAGCACACCGATCGGTAGCACACCGATCGGTAGCACACCGATCGGTAGCACACCGATCGGTAGCACACTGATCGGTAGCACACCGATCGATGACATACCGATTGGTGTCACTGATGGGTGACACCATGGTGACATCCTGCCACTGACACGCTGCCCTTCCGATACAGACTTATGTCCAAGGTGTTCAAAGCACTAGAAATTGGCAGAGTGATGGAGGAGGAGGGTCTGAGACATTAGAAATATCATTAAATGAGTTCATGATTCAAATAAGAATATGCAGGTATAGACTATTCTGTAAGATATATACCATGTTGTGGAAATGAAGGAGAAAGGTGGATCATATCATAGCATATTATCCATGCCATAGAGGTACACAATTAAGTTGAGGGATGAAAAAATATTTATTAGACATCATGTTATAGAGTGAGTAACCATGCTGTAGTGAAAGATAAATCAAGAGGACCTCTAAAACATAGTGAATCACGACACTTAAATGGATGGACCAGCTATGTGCTCATGATGTATAAGGAGTAACACATTGTAGTGTTGGATGGGATTACTTTTTCTAGTATGAGAAATTTTCCTACCCTCACACTATAGGAAGTGTCTACACTACAACGTGTTTTGATCAAACCATTTTATTCCAAATCCATGGTTCCCACACAATGATATATTATTTTATTGGTACTAGGGTCACTAGAAAATTTGATTCCCCCATTCCTGAAGAGTATTCTCACTCCAAAATATTTCCATGTAGTTATATTGTAACTTGATTGAGTCATTATACTATACCATAATTGAGGTGCCCACACCATGATTTCTGGATTCATGGTATATTAAAAGAAGATTGATGACTTGTATCTATCTAGTTGATTCAGTGGTTGTTTCAGTCATTTATAACAACAAATTTGATTTTAAATATGAGGTTCTATTTGGACAAATATCCAAAGGCTGGGTTTAAATAATAAGTGGGAGGATATTGGTTGATTGAATTTGAATTTGAAATTAAAAATGAAAATAGTGGTATTGGATGTATGTTGTGCATGATATTTTGAAATATATCTATATGAATAATATGATCAACATATAAATGAAATAACCTAATAATAAAACACATAGGATAAATCCTTTGAGTATCAAAGTAGATTTTGAATACCTACATATGAATTGAATAAAGCCTTGGGTATTAAAGATAAATAGATCTAGTGTTCCTATAGAACGCAAAAAATGAATAAGGTTGGGATCAAAGTAGTGTGGTATTGTTGTTCACTTCAGAAAATAAAATGATTTAGAGAAAGGGGTAAAATAGGTGTGGTGAAAAACTATTTTTACAATGAAGAAGAAGAAGAGAAGTATTGGAACCAGTGAATAAAAGGAAGTGTCATTTACATTCAATTATTAAATGGGCATGAGTTGTGTGCTACTTTGTAAGAGATAGAATAAGTCCATGCATACTATTATGAAAGTTATAGAAGAATAATAAATAGGAAACACATTTACAATAAGATAAAATTCATCATTTCTATTAAAATATCTTATTGTTATGGAAATGATTTTCATTTTAAGATGTTAGATGTTGTTGTGTATTGGATATACTGAATAATAGTTGGGAGACATGGAAACATAAGTCTCAATGTTAATCCATACACTTTATAACTCATTGGTGTAATATATTTAGTTATTTTATAATAGAGGAATCAAATTTATATTTAGGACTAGCCATCTCACACTAATGGGATAACCTTTTATGTTATTAGATTTCTCGTGTGTGTTTTTGTTTATGCTACAAGAATGAGTGAGGGAGTGAGATATAAAAAGAGTGATTTGTTCACTTGAAAAATGAAATTGGTAAATTTAAAAGGGATAAAAGTTACTATTTTAAATAGATCAATAATTACCACCACTGATTCAACCCCCTATCAGTGTTGTAAATATCCCAATAGTTCTGCTCAATTAGAATCATAAGTAGGATTATCCCTATTGGATTATCTACATTGATTTCATGTATTTGTCATTGAATAATTGATTTTTCTTTCCTCATTGATAATGAATTTTAGTTTTTTCAAGAATTATTCAATTCAGATTTGAATTGATTTTTTACAAATACCTTGATTTCTTGATGAATAAATTGAAGAAAATCATAAGTAATAATTACCACTTGTCAAAAGAGGAATAATTTTTATGTGATCCATGAATGGAAGACATATTTATCTTGGAAGTAGATGGAAATGTTGTTTGATGTACCATAAAGGATATGGACAATATTATTAATTATGTGGTATCAATGATTTCAAATGATTATAAAATATGTGATGATTCATTTCTGAATAGTCTAGAGGATGATGAATCAAGTTGGTGTAATCATATCCCAATTGATTTTTCATTTTTATGATTTAAAGTATATGATGAATTACTTCGCCATGAATTAGTTTCTATTACCTATGGGATTATTAAAATCATGTAACATCAAATCACATAGCCTAAAGTTGAGTATAAAACATTGATAATTCATTAATGGAAATAGAATTGAACAATATAAATCCTTATAAGTAGGGTGGAGACATCAAATAAGTATAATTGGAGATTGAAGATATGTTCCCCATGGTTTGAGAGATGTGTATCAATAAAATATATAAAAATGATGAAACCGGTAATAAATTCAATAAAAAGAACCATATATTAGAAGAAAAATGATGAAAACAGTAATAGACTGAAGATATTTTCCAATAGTGTCTCGACTCATCCACTGTTGGTATTTTCCAACATTGGCTCGACTCACCCACTATTGGGTTCTTCCAATAGTGGATCGTCATGAAACCAATAAAGAATACATCGAACCAGTCGAAACAAGTTGAGTCGAGGAAGATGAATAGTGGGAAGATAAAAAAAATAGTCGAGCTGTTATTTTCTTAAGAAAGGATGTAAATAGATTTTGAGATCAAATAAGAAGAGCCTTTGAACTAGTATTGCAACCTTAGTCAAAAGGGAAGAGGGAGTAAAAAAATTCAAGTAAGGCGGGTCAATTGAACTAGCATGCTAAAGAACACTTGTATACTAGAGAAAGAGCACATACCAAAAGAAGACGATGGAAAAAGAATAGTGAGGCATGTGAGTTCAAAAATGAATGCATGGGGTAATTAAAATAGATTTATTGGAGAGTGACCCACTGCTACTGTCCGAGAAATAAATGACAGATGAATAGTAATATCAAAAATGATGTCCCACATCAATTTGGAGATAAGGTAGATGAGTGATATATCAATCAATTAGTGTTGATTCTCGATTTGAATAAAAACACAACCCACACACACTTTGAGCGACCCTAGCCCAATCCATCCACACTACGGGTGCATTCCATGGGCCATATACATGGGCATGAACACCTATGGCATGAACTATGCATACCAACATCCTCATGGGCTACCTGTGGCGGGATTTCCCATGGGGTTAACCCAATAGGGTCCCTAAGTGGTTGATAGCTAGCCACTTAGCTCGCATGGAAGGCCAAAAGTTTTTCTTTTACATTATAAAAAATGAACTTAAATAATTATAATAACATGAATTATCAATTTAAAACATTTACTTAAACAACATTATTAACAACAAAAGCAAAATTTATTAGTTTATTAAAACACTAGAGAAAATAATAAACTTGAGAATTTAAAACACATGAAATTCTTATAAATTTATTAAAACACGAAATAAACAAACTGTTAATTAATTAAAACACTTAACAATTTAATAATGTTAAATAAAACACTTGAGAAAATAATAAGAGAATTTAATAAATGTTGATTGAGAGTAATTTATCAAAAAAAAAACTGTTAAAGTATTTAAAACAAATTAAAATACTAACTAACTCCACCTTTTTGTAAATTGAAAAAAAACATTCATTAAATTTTCAATAAAAATCCCCCCCCTTTTTCAAATTTATCAAAAAAATTATATTAGAAATTTATTATATAAAACATACTCACTTTTTAAACAAAATCAAAAAATTATTTAAAAATAACAGATTAGTTTATTATGACGAGAGAATACATTAATTATAATATTAAATGAAATAAAGAATTAGTACATATTAAATTTTAACAAAGCGATTTTAAAGAGAATGAGATAATTACCAATTAAATCAGAGTGAATAGTATTTATCAAAACAGAATATTTACACTAAACAAAAAATATCAAGTTTCTTTCATGTTAAGATCAAACACTAACATATTACACAATATTGTTATATTAAATGAACAAATAAAACAAATTTTCATGAACAGACAAATAACTCAATATGCTTCCAAAAGAAATTAATAGTTTCTTTTCTTTAAGGGTTTTAAAAACAAACTCCCCTGAGTTTAAGCATAAAATTATTACATTAAAAATAGATCAACAAATCAAATTTTATTATCAAAATTAAATCAATTTTTGAATAAATTGATTATTTAAATCAATTTAGAATTCCAAGAATATTTCAACTTTGAATTATGAAAAAATAAATTATAAATAACATAAGATATTTAGAAGATAGTTAAGGATTTCCCTAGATCAGTTGTTGAAAAATAATTTCAAACAAACTAAGGAAATTATAATATTTCATAAACTAATTTTTTAAATACTTATTTAAAACTTACATAGCGGTATTTTATTTTAAATAACAAATAAGGGGTAACTCCTCTCAATTCATGCATCTTTAAAGAAAGATAAAACAATACTCTTAAAATAATTTATAGAAAAGTGAACATATAATCAGTATATTCAAACTGAAATTTTAACTATGTAAATTACAAAAAAATTACTTGCTAAAGTAAAACAAATAGAAATTAATGCACATGCCTTGAATTAAAATAATTATTAAAAAGATATTAGAAATCTCGTTTGCTAGTATATCAAATTATATTAAAGTAGATAGTATGCATGATAGTTAAAAAATAATAATACTTATCTGGGCATGCTGACCGGCTTAGGTCCAATAGGATTTGATTAACATCCTTTTGGTACCCATGATATCATAAGTTCAGCAGTATTCACAGAAGGTCTTTTGACCACCCAAACAGGTTTAACTTACTTTAAATGTATAATGAAAGGGAATTATGCTAATGAATCTATGTTTATTAATTTTTCATTTACTTGCATCAATTTCTTACATTCGTTTTCTACATTTATTAAATCATCCACAACTAAATTAAATCTTCTATCTTGGTCTTTATCATTTACATCCATAAAGTATTTTAGTTTTTCCTTTTCATCTTTTAGTTTCAAGATATCAGAATCACAATTCCTTATATATTCTTCATTCTTGGAAAGAATGATATTCACATTTTCACATTCCCTTTTTAGTTTATCATTTTCTTTTACTAACTTCTTATTTTTACATTTAAATTCTCTATATTTTTCAATCATTTTAAAACTACCATTTCTCAATTTTTCATTCTCTTTAAGTAACTTCTTAACTTTATAATCCTTAGAATTGAAATCACAAATAGAATCATAATGAGTGTCTTTTTCATTTTTAGATATTGCATTATGATCAACATTTGTAGGAGTTATTAACTGAGTAAAAAGATAATCATTTACCTCACATGTAATACCCATCAGGGAAAGGTTACCTGATTCCTTTTCACTTTCAGAGTCATTGATGGAGTTGGAACTGTTTGAGTGATCCCATCCTCCAAACAAAGCTTGTTTTTCTTTCCTCCTCTTGTCTTTGTACATCTTTGAATGCTTGAGTTTGGAAAAATCAGGTCTGATTTAACCTTTATTCCTACACTCATAACACGTCAAATCATAAATATCATTATTCTTATTTGAATTAACTTTCTTGTAATCCTTTTAATTCTTCCTCCCAACTTTCTCTTTCCACCATTGTTTTTCATAAATGTGTAAAGTGTCTTACTGAAGTGAGTCATCTCCTTATCACTTTCCTAAAATTCATAATGAGAGGAATTAGTGGTATTGATTACATTATACTTGAATGCAATATCTTTTCTTTTAGTTGACTCATCATCAGCAATATTCTTCATCTCTAACTCATACTGCAACAGAGATCCTATTAGTTCATCTAAAGTATATTCCTTAAAATTATTACTCTCATTGATGGTCACCTTCTTGGCATGCCATCTTTTTAAAAGATCTATCAGTACGCTTTCCACTTGAGTTGTGTTTTCCAAGAATTTTATAAGATAACTCATACCATTGGTGATATTGGTGAACCGATAGAACATCTCGTTTATAGATTCTTTATCTCCCATATTGAAGTCCTGGTATTCTGCTCAGAACATCTGTATCTTGGTTCTCTTCAGCTTATCAGTACCACAATGAGTGACTTGCAATATCCTCCATATGTCATGGGATATCTTACAGGCTAAAGCATGGATATAGACACTTCTACTTATAGTATAGTATATAATATTTTTAAATGTATAATTCAAAACATATTTTACCATTTCATTACCAACCATAGTCTTCGGATCAACCTTGGGTAGCTCATATGGATTTTCCATGATGGTCCAGTGATCCAAACTTAGTTGTTTCATGTAGGATTTCATTCTATATTGCTTGTACATATAGTCACTCACATCAAAGAATGGGGGTTTCTATGGTATCCATCCATCATTAGCATTTTCACTTATCATCTTAAAAGAAAACTTTTCTTTTATTCCTTAAATTGTTAAGGCTAGGATTCCATATTAGAATAGAGTTCAAAATATGCAGAGGAAATAATATTCTTAAAGATTAATACAGATAAAGATGCTATCTGATCAGAGTCGTGGCTTTGATACCAATTGTTTGGTATCAAATTAAAATTAAAAAAAGACTAACCTATCAGATACATGGATCTGATACCAACTGTTTGATATCATAACCACAGATATATTTACCTAGCTCTAATAATAATTGTTTGATATCAGAACCACATATTTATTTACCTAACTCTGATACCAATTTTTGGATCTTTATTGATGAAAATTATGACTAGAGGGGGGTGAATAGTCATTTTAAAAATTAATGACAAAACAATCAGAGTTAATAGGATATTAAAAATTAGTGGGTGTAGTGTTCTTAAGATGAGTTGCAGTGAAAATAAAAATGAAATAACATAAGATTAATAGTGGTTTGGATCACCAAGATCCTAGTACACTCCTCAATCTTCTCTACTCCCCGAGGAGATTGATACCCACTAAGAGCCTCACTTTTAAAGGTGTGAGAACCTTATTACAGACACTACCTTTTAAAAAACCTGGAGGCACATCCCAGTATTTTTATAGGAGACTCAACCTAGTTTGTATCCTGAATTTTGATTTGGAGTCACAACCCAATCTTCCTTTTGGGTGATAGAATGACCAAAGAAAATCAAGACCTACTTTTGATGAGGAAAAGCATAAACCAGACACAAAGAAAATACAAACAGAAAGAAACAAGATTACATGAATAAAAAAATATAGGGAAATCAGCAGATGATCAGAATGTCAAAGAAGTTTACACTCGATGATCATTGATCACTTGGAAGGAATAAATATCAAAGATGGAGTCCTTCATTGATCACAATTAGAGTGCAGAATTTACAGAGGATCATGAAAAATTGAGAGTAGAAAAATGTCGAAGATGTATCATAACTATCTATATAAATTGATCTGCATAGGTATATGTTTTATATCTTGAAGAGATCTCTTAGATCATTTAAAACAACATCCTCTGGGATCATGTCTGTGTCCAATATATACATAATACTTGTTAGTGCATATCAATATAATAAGACTGTTACCTTTGTTTATTAAAACCTCATTGAATAACAATATAGAAACAATTATGCTTTATATTTCTTCATGAAATATTAATATAAAACAATTAATATATTAAGTAAATCATTTGTATACAATTATCAATTATAAAACAATTTAAATAAAAATATAATCTTGTAGATTATACATGCATCAAAAATTATAGAAAAATAGAGCATGATATGAATATCAAACTGCATGAATAAAAGAACATCAATTATTGTTACAATTATTTTTACATACTTTGAAAATATATTTTACTTTTAACTAAGGAATTATTTTTAATAATGATCAATTGAAATAAGAAATCAAATTTTAGAAATATAAAATTTTAACTAACAGTGGATTAACCTATCGTTGGAACAGAGAGTGGTTGCTCATGATTCGCCATTGAAAACAAAGAGTGGTGACTCATGACCTACTGCTGAAAAAGTCCAATAGTGTCTTAACAGAGTATAAGCTACCATTTCACTTAAAAAATAATGAAATCCAACCAAAATAAAATATTGTTACAATTATTTTTACATACTCTACAAATATATTTCAACATAATATAATAATACTTTTAACAAAGGAATTAATTTTAATAATCATCAATTGAAATAAGAAATAAAATTTTAGAAACATAAAATTTTAAGTAGCAGTGGATTGACCTACCGTTGGAGCAGAGAGCGGTGGCTCATGACTCACCGTTGAAAACAGAGAGCAGTGACTTATAACCTACTATTGAAAAAGTCCAATGGAGGATTAACCGAGCATAAGTTATCATTACACTTAAAAAAATGATGAAATTCAACCAAAATAAAAATTATTTCATGTTACAGAACAACCAAAGGATTCATATGAAAAAATAAAAAATTTATCATCGTTGGATGCCAATGGTGACTCATGACTCACCGTTACATGAAGCCAACGGTGGCTCCTGACCTATTGTTGGAAATTTCCAATGGAAACTCATTGAAATTAATTTCCTAATAATTTGAAGAAATTAAACATGATAAAAATAAGTAAACAAATTTAAAAAAGAAATAACCTACTCCAATAACATAAAAAAATACTACTTCAAAGCTACTACTGAAATAATGAAGGTGTTACTAGAAAAAATAAATCACGAGAAGATGATTCTAATATAAAGAATGATAAACATATGATAACAATAAAAAGAAGATAAATAATATTCTGATAAGAAAAAAAATAAAACAAATCAAAACAGTAAGAAAAACTCTATTGTATCTGATTGAATAAGGATGAAGAGCTCATGTTAGAGCACAAAGAAGCTTCTTCCAGAAGAGGAAATAACAACTGCAAACAGAAACAAAACATCTTTAAAAAAATATGATAAAAGTAAAACAAAACGTAGAAATAAAACAAATATAGAAGCAATGAAGGAGGAGGAGCTCTATGGAGCTACTTCCAAGTCAGTGTACAACAAGAAGAAAGAAAGAAGCAACTGATGGGAAAAAATAAGCCATTGTTGATGTCTGGAGGCAGGTCAGAGACCCACCGTTGAGTTCCAATGGTGACTCATTACCTACTGTTAATATTTTCCAATGGTGACTCGACTCACCCACCGTTGGTATTTTCCAATGATGACATAACTCACCCACCCTTGGGTTCTTCTAATGGTGACTTGTCTTGCAACCAACATAGAAGACTTCAAACCAATCGAATCAAGTCGAGTTAAGGAAGATTAATAGAGGGAAGCTAAAAAATAGTTGAGCTATTATTTGCTCAAGAAAGGATGTAAAGAGATGTTGAGACCAAAGAAGAAGCGCCTTTGAACCAGTATTGCAACCTTAGTTGAAAAGGGAAGAGCGAGTAAAAAAATGAAAGCAAGGTCTGTCGATTGAACTAGCATACTAAAGAACACTTGTATACTGGAGAAAGTGTGCATGCCCGAAGAAGATGATGGAAAAAGAACAATGAGGCGCGGGAGATCAAAAACGGATGCACGGGATATTTAAAACAGATTGAAGGGATAGTGACCCACCTCTACTATCTGAGAAATAAATGAAGGATGAACATTAATATCAAAAATGATATCCCAAATTGATTTGGAGACAAGGAAGCGGAGTGGTATATCAATCAATTGTTGTTGATTCTTGGTTCAAATAAAAGCACAACCCACACATACTTCGGGCCATGATCCAATGGGAAACCCTAGCCCAATCCATGTGAATTGTGGGCACATTCCATGAGCCTTATGCATGGGTCTGCATGCCTTTGGCGTGCACTATGCATATCAGCCTCCTTATGGGCTACCTGTGGTGGGATTTCCCACGGGGTTGACCCAATGGATCCCCTAAGTTGTTGAGAGCTAGCCATTTAGCTCACATGGAAGGCAAAAAAAATTTCTTTTACATTATAAAAAAATGAATTTAAGCAATTATAATAACATGAATGATCAATTTAAAACATGCACTTAAACAACATTATTAATAACAAAATCAAAATTTATTAGTTTATTAAAACACTTGTGAAAATAATAAACTTGATAATTTAAAACACTTGAAATTCTTATAAATTTATTAAAACATGAAACAAAAAATTATTAATTAATTAAAAAACTTAATAGTTTGATAGTGTTAATTAAAACACCTGAGAAAATAACAAGAGAATTTAATAAATGTTGATTGAGAGTAGTTTATCAAAACAAAGAAAACCGATAAAGCATTTAAAAAAAATTCAAATACTAACATAGATTTCAAAGGGTTGACTAATCTTAAATATAGGAATCTAATGAAATTATAAACTATTTATTGATATAAAACATGTAATTATGGAATTAATTCTCTTGTAATCATTACTGAATCCAAAATTGAATAATTTAAAAACTTATTTAAAACCATCATTTTTTTCTTTTGAAAAACTAAGGAGGAATGTAAGTCGGTTACTATCGATGTTTGAAATTAAAAAAAATATATACTATGATGATATCATTAATTTTCAATATATTTCAAGAAATATAATAATCCTTTGAATGTATCATTTATCTTTCTTAACCTCCTAGAAATCAACACCTAAAAATGATTGAAGATGAAAAAATTGCTCATTTATTTATTTCTCTTCATGTGTGTTTTTTCTATAAGAAGTAAAATGATGAAATAGAATATGCTCATTCATATTTGATCATTCCAATATTTTTTTAGAATAATAAATATTTTAGAATTTAGAAGAATTGTTAAAATATTAGAAAGTTATCTATCTAATCCAATAAATTCAAGGAATATATCTTCTTTTTATTTTTTATCTCTTAGAAAAAGATATTGAACATCAATGTTTTTTTCTCATTAGTGATGTGTATGATTTTTTTATTATGAAATGGAACTTGTGATTTCATAAATAGTATTTTTGTGTATAAAGGTTACTCTAAAATTTATGATTTTGTGCTTTATTCATAACAACCATGTACAAAAACTACCAATTGCATCACATTCAACTTCAGTTATATATAGTATTTTGAAATATTTTTTCTTACTAGACCAAGAATCTAAGGATTCTTCTATGAAATGACATATTTCAAACGTACTTTATCTATTAAATATATATCCTATAAAATCATCATTTTAATAACATTTGATAGAGAAATCCTATCCAAAGGGTTAAAAATAAAACATGTTTCAAAGAACTTTTTAAATATAAAAAATATTATTTAATATATTTTATGTGAGATTCATTCCTATTAAGATGAATAATAATAAAAATAGATATCAAAATCATATTATATTGTTGAATTATAATTAAGTATGGTAAAATTTTGATGAGTCCACTATAATGATTTTGATCTACCAGTATTTCATATCCATGTAGAACTAGTTATTAATAAGTACTCATTAAAGTACTAATACTTGTTTCATTGTAAATATCAAAACATTTTAATAAGGTTCTCATATACCTCTACTATGATAAAATAGTTTCTTCTAGTTTTTGAGAAATTTAGAAGCTAGGAATGAAAGTTCTTCCATCATACTCATCTCAAAATTAACTTTGTATAAGTTTTCTAAAACATTCTTTAAGAGATTTTCAGCTATATTTGAATATAATGACATCTATATAGGTTTCTATGATTATGGCATCTTTAAAAATTTTTTTGATAAAAATAGGAGGACCTTTATTCTTTTAATAAAATCATCTTGGGAAAGAAAAATTGAAAATGATTATACCACACTATTATCAATTTTTGTGTCCATAAAGTTCCTTGGTGAGATTAAAGACATGATTTTGAAATTTAGGATTTTTAAAATCAGGGGGGTTCTCAAGAGAGTGTTCCCACAGAACATAACCATTAGTAAAAATCCTTACCTTATTTTGAACTACATTTCCATTATCATCACATTTATTTTGAAATACCCAATAATTCCTATAACCAAAAAGTCATTTGGATGTTTCATTGATGAACATACATATTGTTCCATTTGAACTGATTTAGTTCTTACTTCTTTTCTATTATACAATATCCATCACCAAAGTCATAATATTTCATTTTAAGTTTAGATTGTGATATAAATGAATGTTGTTCTCACTCATTCCTTAAAGAACTTCATTTTTTATTTTTATGAGAAATACCTCCAATAAATTTATTAATAATATGATCTTTTGATAGTTTATTATTTCTAGGAAAAGATAATGACTTTTCTACTTCTAACAGATTCTGACTTTCTAAGTCCTCACATATGATATTTGATATTCAATCATAAGATATTATAAAACAATAGGATTTTTGTAAGCTATATCCAAATCATTTCCATCGTCCCGACATTTTGAAATTGAATTTCATAAAACGTCCACAATCGCAAAAGAATCCATTTTTAAATAAAGAATCCTTTTTTCAGATATGAGATCAATCATTTAATTATTGTTGTTTATATTTTAAATTTTTGTTTTTTTTTGACAAAGGAAGATGGTATATTAATCACGAAGGTCGGCAGTTACACAGTCATGCAACCAAGAAGGAAAGTGGTCAAGCCAGAGATGATTCATGCCGGACATGCTGAATGAAGTCAGGTGATGGGATGCTTCATTTCCGTCCCTTTTAATGAAGGATAAGGAGCAGGTTGTGAAGCTTTGAGTGAAAGACTGGATGTTCTTGATAATGGGGCTAAAAGAAAAGAAGTCATCGTCATTGAGCCCAATAGCATTGATGACAGTGAGGCAATCAGATTCAATGTGAATAGCTTCCCATCTTCGATCTTTTGAAAACGTCAGCCCGATAAGGACGACAAAGGCTTCAGCTACAACGGGCTCCCAGAGAGCGTGGTATGATTCATGTTTGTCCGCAATGATCTGATCATGACAATATCATTCTATAAGTCCAATTCTGACAGTTCCATCCTTGGAGAGAGATGTGTCAACGTTAATCTTGAGGATCCCTTCTGGGGGGTGCCATCTTGAAGCAACTGTGTGAGTGCTAGAGAGCCCATGATGGTCAGAGTCCCGCTTCCACCCCTCAATTCAGGATGACGCCCGATCAATCCAAAACCTTGGGGGCTTTGCAATGTGATTAAAGATGAAGTCATTGCGTCTCACTCAAATGATCTGTGCCACGATGCATAATGAAGCAACCTTTTCCACAATGAAAGAAGACGATCACAACATCAGTAGTGTTGGAAGGTCTGGCGCCATATCCAGCATAAGCTCCAAATCAGAGCCCCAAAAAGTCCAGATCTCTTCCACCCCCGGGCACTGGGTGATCGCATGCAGAGGAGATTTGAGTGTACCTGAGCATATGGGACATTGTTTGTCATTCGTGACATGTTGGAGGGCGAGGAAGTCCATGGTAAGAAGAATACCTATAAAAACTTGCCACCAGAAAAAACGGATTTTTAGGGGTACCTTAAGATGCCATAGGGTTTTCCAGAGCCCTCCCCTTTCCTCGCTTTGGGTATCGAGAGCAAGCATGTACCATGATTTCAATGTATAAGATCCGGAGACATCATTGCTCCAAAATGGACAGTCTGGCCCCACCTCTCTCACACAGGGGATTCTAAGAATGATCCTTCTATCCATTTCGTTGAACCATGGGTTGATTTTATCCATACACCACCCAGAACCATGATCATCGAACAAGCAGCAAACTATGGAGTTCTCATAGCCAGGTACGGCGGGGGAGGTAGCTTGCAATCCATCTTTATCAATCAGCCAGAGATCGATCCAAATATTAATTTCCGTACCATCTATGACCCTCCAGCCCATCCCTTTAAAAAGTAAATTTCGTGATCCCCATAGGCTTCTCCATAGAAAGCTGGGTCGGGGGCCAAGAGATGAGTTCTAGAAATCCAAGTGGGGAAAGTATTTTTCATGAAGAATCCACGCACAAAGAGAAGATGGATGAATCATGAGGTGCTGGACTTGTTTAGCCAGAAGAGCATCATTAAAGAGTCGGAGGTCTTGAAATCCCATTCCGCCGCCTATTTTAGGGGTATAAAGTGACTTCCAAGCAATCCAGTGAATTTTTTTCCTGCCATTATTATGACCCCACCAAAATTTAGTGATGTGGGAGTGGATATGGTCAACAAGCGTGCCAAGAATCTTGAACATGGATATAATATAGCTAGGGATAGACTGCAGTACGAATTTGATGAGTGTTTCCTTACCCACTTTAGAGATTCTTTTCGGATTTCAGCCTTGGATTTTTTTCTCGATTCTATCCACCGTAGATGAGAAGATTTCTTTTTTTGAGCATCCAACAATAGTGGGAAGCCCAAGGTATTTATTGTGTTTGTCAACCATTTGAATGCCCGCAGAAAGACAAAGCTCCGCTCTCTTGGTCGCTGGGACGCCAGAACTGAAAGAGATTTCCGACTTGGCTGGATTGATCGCTTGTCCAGATGCCCTCTCATAAAGCCGGATCACCTGGAAAATAGTAAGTCATTAATTATGAGTAGCTCTGGAGAAAAGAAGGCAGTCTTCGGCAAAGAAAAGGTGCGAGACAGGTGGGATGGCCCGACAAACCTTTGCCCCATGTATCCCTTTTGAGACAGCGGCCGAGGAAATGAGGTTAGAGAAGACGTCAGCCACCAGGATGAAGAGAAAGGGGGAAAGGGGATCTCCCTGGCGGAGGCCACGGGTAGGTGAGAAGCCTTGGGTGAGTCCACCGTTAATGTTAATCCGAAAAGAGACGGATGAGACACATTTCATGATCATATCTGTCCATTTGGGGCAGAAATCCCTTTTTGTCATGGCGTCCTGAAGGAAGTACCATTCCACTCGATCATAGGCCTTAGTCATATCCATTTTCCAGGCCATGATACCTCTTTTTGTAATGGATCACGTTTTCATAGAATGAAACACTTCATGGGCCACGATGGCATTATCTGTGATAAGCCTCTTTGCTACAAAAGCGCTTTGATTTTCAGAGATAATAGCAGGTAACCACGTGCGCAGACGATTAACCAGGACCTTTGAGAAAATCTTGCAGGAGACGTTATAGAGATTGATAGGCCTGAAATCCGAGGCCGCAAGGGGTTTCTTGATCTTTGGGATGAGGGTAATAATTGTCTCATTAATAGAGAAGAGGTTAATTTTCCCAGCCTGAATGCCTTTTAGAAGTACGCATATGTTAGGGCCGATAATGTGCCAGTATTGCTTAAAAAAGAGAGCATGGAAGCCATCAGGACTAGGGGATTTTGTGGAGTGGATTTGTTTAAGAGCCTGAAGGATCTCATCGTCCATGAAATCTTTTGTGAGCTGGCAGTTCATCTCATCGGTAATCACATGTTTGATGCAGGACTCAACCTCCAACGATAAGATGGAATCTCCTGCAATGTAGAGTTTTTGGAAATAACATGAAATAATATTGTGGATACCTTCAATGTTGGACACCGTTCCCCCATCAAGGTGGGTGAGGACCGAAATGTTGTTTTTGCGGTGCTTGGAAGGAGCCTTCTGGTGAAAGTAACAGGTGTTTGCATCCCCTTCTTTGATGTGGATTTCTCGTGTGTGCATAGCCCAGAAGCTTTCTTTAATGTGAAGAGCCGCATCCAGTTCACTTTGCAGACTAGCAATTTTGGAGAGAATATTATCCGTTGGGGGTTGGGCAAGAAGGTCAGTGAGTTGTCGTTCAAGGGAGTTACACAACTTGTCGGGTTGGAGAAATTTTTTATTGCTCCATGATTTCAGATTAGCATCCACCTGCTTGAGGTTAAAATTGATGTCTTCACATCCACCTTGCAAACACGATCGGATAACTTCTTCACACTCACGGTCTTTGGCCCAGTAGCTTTCAAACTGGAAGGGTTTCCCACATCTTGAATTGCGGCCACTATGAGAGAAATCGATAACGATAGGGCAATGGTCCAAATAGTTTGGGGCCAAGTGGGTGATATGAAACATCTTGAAGATATTAGTCCATTCTGTCGATCCTAGAAATATTTCCAGACGCTCAGCAATGCGTGTGCTTTCTGTGTTACCCTGAAACCAGGTGAAGGGGCTACTTGCATGGCCCAGATCAACCAAGTCCGCCCTAGAAATCGCATCACAAAAGCCTGACATCGAGGCAAAGGGCCAATGTGCTCCACCTCGTTTTTCATGCTGGAACAGAATCTCGTTGAAATCACCGCCAAAAAGGATAGGGCCAGTAATACCTTATTGTAAAGAGCAGAGAAGTTCCCAGGATTTCCATTTATCGTTCTGTGAGGGCCAGCCGTAGAAACCCACAAAAGTCCAAGGCGGAAGGAGGTTATCATGGATGGATGCAGCCACATGATGCGCTGAGTACGAGAGGATTCTGACATTGACATTGTCCTTCCAGAGAAGGCTCAGTCCCCCTGAGTGGCCTTGGCGGGGTACCGGGAGGCAACCCTGAAACCCACATTTGAGAGCGATGCAATTGTTGTCCTTGTAATCCAACATGGTTTCGGACAAAAAAACCATATCAGGGTGACTTTGTACGCAATGGCGCTGGAGCATCCGAACCGTTCGTGGGTTTCCAAGCCCCCGACAGTTCCAACATAGGGTTTTCATTGCTCTAGGCGGGGCTGGGACATACCCGCCTCTGCCTCTGAAACTTCATAGAACTGTCCATCACCTGCCGCTTTCCACCTCTTTGGTAGGCGTTTAGTCACTTTACAATCCTCCATATGTCTTTTATGTTCCCTAGGTTTTGCATTAATAGGATCACCACTCCTATCACCACGATTTGCCCTTTTCCATGTCCGTTGAGTAAAGGTACCTGATGGTTTAATCCCAATCACATTGGCTTCATCCATGAGGTTGATCCCTGAAGCAGCAGACATTGGCCCGGGAGCAGACTCTGTTGATTCGATGCAAAGTTGCCTGGGTTCAGAAGCTGGGTCGGGTTGTTCCTTACATTTTGACCTCGGTCCAAATGGTGGTGAGACACTGTCTTTCAAAGGTACAGGGGTTGGACTTGGGAAAAAGGTCGGGTCCGAACTCTGACTCGCATGCTTGTCCCTAGTTCTGGCCTCGTTCATTGAGTTGTACGAAGACCCTCCTTCCGCCCGTTGGTCGTCATGATTGTCCCCCGAAAAGTCCGGTGGTCCTAGCATGATGATAGTATTGAGTTCTGGTTCGGTTTGCTTGGAATAGGCCTTCGCTAGTCGGTCACGATCCTTTTGTTTTTCCGTCTCAAAAATAGTCACAAATCCTGCTGTTTTTGCGTGGAGCGAAGGGCCGTATTGCAAGATGATGGTGCCTTTGCCATTCTCCTTCCTCAAATCACAAACTTTCTCGAGGTGTCCAATACACCCACAGAAAAAACAAAAAATTGGGAGTTTTTCACATTCCAAAGAAATCCAAGCATTTGAATCTTCAAGTGATAAGAACAGACCCCTCATAAGTGGTTGTGTCACATCGACTAAGGCTCTAATCCTCACCACGGGTCCCCAGTGGATGGGGTCAGATTGGTCTCAGTCCAGAAATTTACCAACGCGTTCTCCAATTTCCCGCATAACACGTTCCGTTCTACCATGAAACGAAATTCCTTTGATTCGTATCCAGAAGGGTGAGTGAGTCAGTTTAATTTTCTGAATGTCGTCCCCGCCTGAAAAGTCATCCATGAGGATGAGTTGATTGTCGAAAGACCATGGTCTGCCTTTCAACACCTTTTCTTTATCTTTATTGTTGAAAAATTCGAATACAATGAACCCATCTCCCACTTCACGTATGGCAACACCATCCTCCAATCTCCATAAATTTTGCGGAGTATTTTTTAAAGCCCCCAGGTTGAATGAACGTATGGCTAAGAATTTTCCTACTACCAGGAGCGACATGCAATGTGACAGAAAGGCGTCTTCATTTTTTCGTGTGGCGATTGACGCTTTCTCTTTATCAGTCAACGAAAGGTTCTTCCACTGATTTATCAATTCAGATTCCATGACAAGCAAAGAGCACATCCTCAATGTTGCCTCTCAAGCACACCCTTCACGGTCCCAGAACTCTCACGAACAAAACTCCTCACTGCGATCAAAACTTTGCAACACAAACCACAAAGGACTCAATTGTACGAGCCAAAGTCTCAGCACAAATCAAGATTCAGCGGCCCGGTGACAGTCATCGCGCAGGAGCTCTTTCGCGCGATAGCCAACCCCAAAGTGAGTATCGCCTTTGCGGTCAGAAACGTTGCACACAAACTGTACGAGCTAAAAACTGAAGTTACACCTCTTTATGTTGCAATCACG